>CM065728.1:43586689-43596689 GCA_033310375.1 Conus canariensis | reverse complement strand
TTCTCTCTCTCTCTTTGCGTGTGCGTATATGCGTCTAAGAGAGAGAGAGAGAGAGAGAGAGAGAGAGAGAGAGAGAGAATATACAATGAAATGAAACTATTCAGGATAGGCCATAGTCTCCTCTGAAGAGAGGTGCACTCAAAACATGGCACGGTAAGTGTAAACCCCCCCCCCCCTCCTCCCGTTCCCAAACACACACACGCACACACACATGCATGCATGCATGCATGCATGAAGCACGTTCTACTGATTCATGCGCTCTCTTCTACATACTAAACAGCTTAATATTGGGCTGTCAATATACTTCATACTTTACCACAACCTCTTAAATTTCTATACAAATATGTACATAAATTCCTAATAATAGTTTGATTTTTATTTGCCATTAGTAGTCACACAAAACTCGTTTGAACTTACATAGAATCAAAGGGGAATATGCTTCTGTCATAGTCACCGATAGCAATACAGAACAGAACGGTGTGTCTCGTCATTGTTTGCCTTTTTACTTAATAGGGTATTTGCCTTTTTACCTAATAGGGTTTTCAAACTGCTGTCAGAAACTACATTACACCTTTGACATTATAACTGTTATATGTGACACACCAGTTCTAACCTTTTTCGTGTTATTTTTGAAACGTCTGTCAGTTTCAAGCCAAACATATAGGCTATTTCTCAAGTCTTGGATGATTCAAACGTTCTGTTCCATGAAGACCTACAGCTTTCATGAAAACGTTTATGTCAGCATCGCTATCTCTCGTCAGCGACTCTTTCACGAAATACTTGCAAAAAAATGTTGCTATATTTTTTCATCTCCTGGTTCAGCTATACAAATCCGAAGTCGTTTCGAAATATCACGTCATGAACACTGAACGCTCGTGCGTGTTTTCATCGCATGAATCTAACGAAAATAACATTTTTATTAGCTTGGAAAGGTAATCTGTTATTGTGCACCCGCGATTTCTTCAGCCAGCATGTAATACACTGCACACGTGAGTTCATGGAAATGATCACGTCCACTGTCTCCCTAAACTATTTTGTTCGACTCTACATCGTCACAGCATTCAAATGGACTTTTCCAATATGAACAGCGGCAGCATCCAGTCACAGCAGTTCGGCACCATAGATAGTATCATGTTGCCCCTGAATATCAAAATCTTCGATGAGAGAGAGAGAGAGAGAGAGAGAGAGAGAGAGAGAGAGAGAGAGAGAAGAGAGAGAGGAGGGGGGGGGTTGGGGTGGGGGAGGGGGAACCGACAGGCAGACGGACAGACAGACAGAGTTCATGCATGTTCAGACATGAAAGCACACATGCTTGTGTGTTGGGTATGAGGAGGGAGTGAGAGGACTGGTGGAATGGAGATGTGCGGGATTCCTTTCATTAACAAATGAGAAGGAAAGCTTTGTTGAGATCAACTATATGCTTCTTTGCACTTGTTCGTAAACCTCATGATACACATATACTAGGCATAATATATTCGAATAAAGATCGGTGAATCATCTACACACAATGCACATAGATATCCTCATGAATCATTCCCGGGGATAGAAATGTAAGATCTGTTACTAACACACACACACACACACACACACACACACACACACACACACACACACACACACACACACACACAGAGGCAATAGAAGAAATAAGATCTGTCACTAACACACACACACACACACACACACACACACACACACACACACACACACACACACACACACACACACACACCTACGCATGCATGCACGCACACGCAAGCACGCACGGACACACACACATACATGCACGCACGCACGCCCTCGCACGCGCGCGCGCGCGCGCGCACACACACACCACACACACACACACACACACACACACACACACACACACACACACACACACACATGTTCTGTTCTAATCCACTGGACAGTCCGTATGAAATCTCACGCACTATTTGTGCCGAAGAGAACGCAGTTTTAAAAAGAGCTCGTTCCAATACGATCGGAAAAAGGCAAGATCTTTTAGGAGGCAGATGTTGTTGTTGTTGTTGTTTTTTAATATTCTTTCATGATCACATGATAATGATCTCATCCAATAAGAAAGAGACTAAGGCAGGATACGGAGATGTGGAGGATGGAGTATCAAGAGCTCGCTAGACAAGGAAGGGAAGATGGCAAGAATATCTGGAAGATGTAGTGTCAGAAAATAAGCACGTGCAGCGACGAAGTGAAGAAGGCAATGTAATGAGCGGCTGAGGATGCAATATCGAGACAGAGCTCTTCCAGTGATGAAGGTAAGAAAGCAGAGCAGAAAGAGGCTTAGGATGGAGTGTTGATCAAAAGCTAGTCCAGAAACGAAGGTGAAAGGCCAGGCAGAGATGTGGAAGGTGGAACGGCAATGAACACCTCCTCTAAAAACAAAGGCAGGAGAGCCAGGTAACCAGGTGGGTTATAGACTGTCAAGACAGAGCACGTCGAACAGTGAAAGGAAGAAGACAAGATAAACTGAGGTGATGTACAGAGTCGATAAAGAGCTCGTTCAATACCGAAGAGAATAAAGTGAGTCAGAGAGATAAAAGATGGAGTGTCATTAAAGAAATCGCCAAGTAACGAAGGGACGAAGACAAGGTGGAGAGATGGAATATGGAGAGTCTATAAAGAACTCGTCCTTTAACGAAGCGAAGAGGACAAGTCTGAGAGATGGAGAGTGGAATGCCAATAAGGAGCTGGCTGATAAACGAATGCAAGAAGGCAAGGAAGAAGGAGGAGGACGGAGTGTCAATAAAGTGCTCGTCAAAAACACACAACAAACAAACAAACAAAGAAGGAAAGCCAGTTACAGAACTGGATGATGGAGTGTCGATAGGAAGCTCGTCCCGTAACGAAGGGAAGAAAGCAAGAGAGAGAAGGGAAGAATGGAGTGTATAACGTTCAATTCGTCACATCACGAAGACAAGAGGGCAAGAGAAATGGAGGAAGGACTGCCGATAAGGAGCTCGTCCAATACGAAACGAAAGAAGCAAGGGAAAGAGATAGAGAATGGGGGAGGGTGGGTGTCTCTACAGAGAACACATCCACTTATGAAGGAAGGAAGGATAGCTAGAGTGGTGGAGGACGGAGTATGTACAAAGAGCTCGTCAAATAACGAAGAGGAGCAGGCAAGCTAGAGACGTGGAGAATGGAGTATCTATAAGGAGCTCATCTGGTAATAAAGGGAAGAAGGCAAAGTGGAGAGATGGAGAATGGACTGTCAATAAAGAACTTGTCCAATAACGAAGGAAAGAAGGCAAGGTAGTCAGGTGCAGAATGGAGTGCCTCTATAAACATTTCGTCCACTAATGAAGGGAAGAAGGTAAGAGGTGGGTGATACAATTCAATAAAGAGTTCGCCTAATAACGAAGGGCAGAAGGCAAGGTACAGAGGTGGAGGGACGAAAAAAGATTTTCAAATGTGTACCTTTAATATCAAATTTTCTAAAACCAAGAATAAAACGAATTTTTCAAAACAGAGAAAAATGAGGTGAAAAGATAACAGGGAAAGGAGAACGAAGGGAAAGAAACGTAGAACTCCAGCATGAATGACCATAGGAATGGAAGGAAACAAAGAGAGAAAGAGGTGATGGCGATGATAATGATAATCACAAGTTTTATTTCCAAGGGTCGCGCATTATCGAGAAAATGCTTGTTTTTTTCATTTGACCATTACCTCTCAAGGGACTAAGAGTAGTTCGCAAGCTAAAACTAAGAACATTTTATTAAACAGATGAATTCTACTCCATGTGTAGCTCTTACACGAGAGAGAGAGAGAGAGAGAGAGAGAGAGAGAGAGAGAGAGAGAGAGAGAGAGAGAGAGAGAGAGAGAATCAATAAAGAAGACAGACAACAAAACAAAACTTAAGAGACAGAAAATGGAAGAAATATCGGTTTTCATCTTGCCCCCGGTGTATTCCCCTCGCGCCTGGTAAGCCCCATTACCCTGTGGCAGAGAAAGTACGGAACCCGACGAGGCAATTACGAGCTAAATAGATTCCTGTCAGTGACAGTGAATAAATATGGAATTGATTGAGAGGCTAACACTTCCTGCCCCAACACAATATTCATGACCACCTCTGGCTCCTAAGGGATAAGAACAAAACGGTGTGCTCATGGAGAGAGCGTGCACGTCAGTGCATTTTCCTGGGTGGAAGAGAGTTACTACACCTGTAACGATTTACAATACGATTTGGATTGTTTGGGCTGGAGTAATTAGAAAAGTAGAATGTTTATTTTCTCTTGGCATGCACTCACTGTCTGGCTCCAAGATTGTCCTAATGGCTTTCTCTTTTATAGTGTAAAGTCTTCTTTACATATTATCATTGACAGATATTACACCAATATTGCGACACCATTACGACCGTCTGTACCGTTTATGAAGTACCAGTAAGACAGTCAATCCCCTCTTCCCATGGTGAGGTATGTTTCCATATAACGGATGTGGATACAGGCCTGCATGAGAAGCAGTCAACAGGATGCACAAAAGCAAATGACATCCTGCAGCTAAATAGAATCAGATCATTTTTTTGCTCCTGGTTTATAATAAAAGGCATTTTGTCAAATTTCCTAAATCAGAAAAACGTTGAGGCAGACAGGCTGACTGACAAACTCAAAGACAAATAGGTAGGACAAATGCATTCCATGTAAACCGTGAGACCTATACCTTAGTTTTCAAACAACAAGAAGAAAAGAAATACAGAATATCAAAAGAAAATTCAAGCAGAAAGAATAAACAAAAAGAAGAAGGGATGAATCAAAGAACAGAAGAAAAACGTGAAAGCAAAATCAATAAGGAAGAATGAAAACAAGAAAAATAGAATGGATCAAAGGAAAAATTACAAAGGAAAGGAAACGTTAAAACAAATAATAAAGGAATCTGAAGTGGGAAATTAAGTTGAAGTTATTGACAAAAACTTGAAGAAATACCAAGTTAATAAAACAAATAATAAAGGAATCCAAAGTGGGAAATTAAGTTGAAGTTATTGACAAAAACTTGAAGAAATTCCAAGTTAATAAAACAAATAATAAAGGAATCTAAAGTGGGAAACTAAGTTGAAGTTATTGACAAACAACTTGAAGAAATACCAAGTTAATAAAACAAATAATAAAGGAATCTAAAGTGGGAAATTAAGTTGAAGTTATTGACAAAAACTTGAAGAAATACCAAGTTAATAAAAACAAATAATAATAAAGGAATCAAAAAAAAAGTGGGAAATTAAGTTGAAGTTATTGACAAAAACTTGAAGAAATACCAAGTTTCAAACTAGCCCCCAAAGGATTACTTTCTTGCCTGCTAAGCCCCATTACCCAGTGACAGTGAAAGCATGAGATAGGAGGCACTTATGAACCAGATAGATTCCTGCCAGTGACAGTGAATAAATATGGAATTGATTGAGAGGCTAACACTACCTGGCCCAACACAATATTCATGACCACCTCTGGCTCCTTAGGATAAGAACAAAATGACGTGCTTGGGAAGGGAGCACGGAGGTCAGTGAATTTCCCGGCCAGGAATGAGTTATCATGCTTATAACAATTTACGAGGCGAGTTAGACTATTCTATGAGGAATACAAAGTATTGTGGTTTGTTTCTCCTGGTATATACTTACTGTCTGGTCATGGACTGTCATGTTGGTTTTCTAAATGATAATGTCTTCTATCGTTTCCACAAAATCATTTAAATTCATTACGCCATCACAAGCTTCTTCACTAATAATAGCACTGTGCCTAAGTTCCTGGTCGTTTTGATATGTGCTGGTATTTAAAACTAGTATGTCGACGGAAAACAAATTACACATGTAAGCTTTTGAAGAGAGAAGGATTTTGAAGTCTGGGTTACCATCTTGGGCCATGGCACACCTAGTTGCGGAAACCATACAGCTTCCATACATTTAATGTTGTGAGCAAATAACCCAAGGTGATCGGTTTATCTCCTGTGGAATAGTCAGTTGTCTTAGAAGACGGACTGATCAGTGGTATTGTACATGGAGGCGTTGCATGGGCACATGGCTCAAAGTTTTTTTCCATTTAAATTCACAAGAAGTTTCAGTGTTATATACAAAGCGAAAGGCCATGACTGGCCCGTAGTAGACTCAGCAAACCTCCAGCAACTGTTTTCTCTAGAAAGACTAAGAACAGGTGGTTTATTATTTTCAGCTAAGAGGGGCACAGACGTAATTCGCATGTTCTAATTTGACATGAGGTCGTGGATATTGTGAGAGTCTCATGGCTTTGTTGAGGCCAATTCCAGAAATAAAAAGTGCGTATAATTTGGGAGGGCAAGCGCATTTTGTTTGCTAAGACAGATACTTGATGGCAATATATAAGGCCAGTTTGTATATGGAGAAAAGAGGCTTTAAAATTTCAAGCAGAAAGAGTAAACAAACAAGCAAACAAACGCCTTAGAAAGAAACAAAACTGGAAAAAAATCAACATGATTATCCTAAAAAGGGATGAAGAAAAGTGAAAATTTTAAAAAATAATAAAAGGAGACTCGAAACACAAAACTCAAGCTAAATAAAAGACAGAAAATAGAAGAAATATCGGTTTTCATCTTGCCCCCGGTGTATTCCCCTCGCGCCTGGTAAGCCCCATTACCCTGTGGCAGAGAAAGTACGGAACCCGACGAGGCAATTACGAGCTAAATAGATTCCTGTCAGTGACAGTGAATAAATATGGAATTGATTGAGAGGCTAACACTTCCTGCCCCAACACAATGTTTATGATCACCTCTGGCTTCCTAGGGATAAGAACAAAACGACGCGCTTAAGGGGAGACTGTTAATGTCGATGAATTTCCTGGGCAGAAGAGGAATACACCACGCTTGGTATGATTTACGAGGCGAGTTGGGCAGTTTGGGCGGGAGTAGCTAGTATCATGGTTTGTTTATTTTCTCCTGGCATACACTTACCGTCTGGCTTGGAGACTGTCTCAACGGCTATCTAAATACTCTGTCAACTCTTCTCTACACAGAATCATTTCTATTCATTGCACTGATATGGCGACACCATCAGGGTCTTTAACACCGCTATCAGGGAGATTATTTTTACATAATTCAGACCCAACCAGTAAGATAGTCAATGCCTGTTTATCACCTTAAGGTATGTTTCCAAACGATAGAGGTGGATGTACGTTTCCATATGGTAGAAGGGATACAGTACTGCATGTGAAGTATTAATGTGATGCAAAATGACCAGTGAAATCCTGCAGTTAACTGGAATCACATTACTTTTTTTCGCTTGTGTTTATCAATGCAACAGGAAAATCGTAGCCTAGCTTAGCAGAGGGACATTGTTGCACACACACACACACACACACACACACACACACACACACACACACACACACACACACACACAGAGAGAGAGAGAGAGAGAGAGAGAGAGAGAGAGAGAGTCACTTACGTACTGATCGAAAATGCCTCCCATGGAAATGAGTGTATTTCTGTTTTGTAAGTACAAAGAGAGAAAAAAAATCTATCAAACTACAAATCGAACAAAAACAACATAAACAAAATAAGAAAAGTGATTTAAAACAAAAGAAAGAAAGAAGGAAAACAAGAACAAAATATCCATGGGGAAGGGAGAAAATGAAAAAGATCAAAATGAAAACGAGAGGGTGAAAGAAAGTGAAAATTAAGGAAACATTAAGTGAAACTCAAAGCAAATACGAAAACAAAACGGAGAGACAGAAAAGGAAAGAAGAACACAGGCTTCATTTTGCGCCCCGGGTGTATTCCTCTCGCGCCTGGTAAGCCCCATTACCCTTTGGCAATTTCAGGACGGAGACCGGGAAGGCAATTATGAGTTAAATAGATTCCTGTCAGTGACAGGGAATAAATACGTCATTGATTGAGGGGCTAACACTTCCTGTCTCAACACAATATTCATGAGGACCCCTGGCTCCTTACGGATAAAAACAAAATGGCGTGCTTAGCGGGAGAGCGAGCGCGTCAATGAGTTTCCTGGGCGGCAGAGAGTCACTACGCCTGTTTCAGTTTACAAAGCAAGTTGAGGAGTTTTGGTGGAAGTACCTACATTTGTGGTTTATTTTTTTTCCTAGTTTTCCTGAAAACCTGGCTGATAATCACTATTAACTTCTCTCCTTGACACACAATTATGTACATTTGTTACATTAATGACACTGGATGCACACTTGTACCCTTTTCTACTATTGCTGGAGAAACATTTTTTTGACAAAGGTCAGATCATACCAGTTACAGTCTTTCATCTTTTGCCACTTTAAGGTTAAATGCCATATAGGGAGTACAGCATAGTAGTATAGCATATGCAACTGTCAGTGTCGCATGGAGCAACAAATGGATACAAGCAGTTGTGCAGAATCGCATAATATTCTCCCTTTCCTGTTTTCGATCGTTAAATTGACCGAGCCAGATCTTTAAGCCTGGCAAACAAACAGTGGTATTTTCATTCAAACATTGGTCTGAGCTTTCAAGTTTAAAGACAGCTTAATTTTTGTTTCTGACCAGAAGGTATAGGGAAAACCCCCAAAATCAGATCCTTAAAGAAATTAAACATTCAAAGAACACAAGAGAAAATGTGCAAAGAGCATTTCAACTCTGAACAAAAGAAACGCTGCTTACTAAAGTATCTTCTGTTCATGTAATGCCTTATTTGTCCATCCACATGTGTATTTCCCAGTAATCTCTCCACATTTGTCAAAAGTCATTTTCTTTGGCCGCTGTTGTCAACTCCACAGGTTAAAAATATCGAAGGCCAGTACACAAAGGAATCTTTCACTTTGAGCGGAATAAAAAGAATTTTGTAAATAAGTACAGAAAAAGTATTGAGTAAGAATATTGATCATGGCGATATAGAGATTCCAGATGCACATAAATTTGTCGATGTGTCACAATCTACATGGATTTAAAAAGAACTTGTGCTTTAGCACGCGCGCGTACACACACATACACTCTCTCTCTCTTTTTCTCAAGGGCTTATATTGTAAAGCTGTCTGTCTGTCTGTCTATCTGTCTTGCTGCTTGCCTGTCTCACTGTGTGTGTGTGTGTGTGTGTGTGTGTGTGTGTGTGTGTGTGTGTGTGTGTGTGTGTGTGTGTCTCTCTCTCTCTCTCTCTCTCTCTCTCTCTCTCTCTCTCTCTCTCTCTCTCTCTCACCTACATAGACGTACGTTTGAAAAAGCAATGCCTGCTACACTGCTAAGAATAAGAACTGAATGTTTTTATACGTCTTGGTAATGTAAGTAACGCAGACTTGACAACTGGGAATATTTGTTTAGTTTATGTTTAACACGTACGGAGTTTTCTCTCCAGGGTGATGTATTGGACAGAATGTTCAAACCAGGTGCTTGAATTCACTTATTTCCGAAGGTCTTCGGCTTTTGTCGAATTAATTTGGTACACTCGATAGTGATGGCTTCTATTATGCATGATGGTGTCGGGCTTCTCTTAAAGTAATTTGGTATGCCTGGCGATGTTGGGCTTCTCTTGAACTTATCTCTCAGCCTATCGAGTAGGGCACATACTCGTCTCTCTCGATCAATACAAAATTTCCATTCTACCTCTTCGAAATCTTTTGGCTGCCTTTAATACGATCGACCACGAAATTTCTGTCTCACGTTTTGAATGTGACTGTAGAATTAAAAATACCGCTGTCGACGGAATTTGTTATTTCCTCTCAGACTGACAAGGGACTGACCCTTTAAACAAAAGCCGATATTCTGAATCAACCTTACACTCTGGCGTACTTCAACGGTCTCTGTCCAGCCCTATGCTGTTAATACTTTATACAACTCATTTAACAAGTCTCACTAACTCAAACTCAATCTGCTATAAAATGTATGCACGTGATATTCAGCTGAACCACTATGACTTGCCCTCAAACTGTAACTGTCAAGTTCAGTCTCTTCCGAGCTGTACTGGCAAGACAGGAGCCTCACGTTTCTCCCCTCCATCTCCTGATTCTCCTTCTATGCCTTCTACCGTTTCTCTTGGAAATACGACTGTTCA
>CM065728.1:43566689-43576689 GCA_033310375.1 Conus canariensis | reverse complement strand
TGGTCCATCAGGAAAACAAACTCTTCAGGTTAGCCATCTTCAGTTTCGGGACTGGATTCAGGTATGGGCAGTCTACTCAGAGCATCTGTATGTGTCATGGAGGAACAAGGCTTGTAACAAATGATGTACTTATACCCAGATAGCCGCATTGCCCAACGCTGAATCCTTGGTGAGACTTCTGTGGGAACTGGCTTGTGTTCATTGAACAAAGTCATCTGTGGTTGGTGGTCTGTGGTTGTCTTCCAAAGAGGTAGTCACGAAATTTCTTTACTCCAAATGTGATAGCAAGAGCTTCTCGTTCGATGTTGGAGTAGTTCCGTTCAGCTTTGTTTAGAGTTCGTGAAGCGTATGCAGTGGGCGGCTCCCTGCCATCTGTTAGTCGATGGGCTAGAACAGCTCCTAGGCCCACAGCTGAAGCTTCACAAGACAATGTCATTGTCAGCTCTGTGTTGAAGTGAACTAACAAATCAGCAGAGGACAGCATCTTCTTTACTTTCTCAAAAGCTTGAGACTGTTGCTTTCCCCACCTGAACACCACGCCTTTACGAAGGAGACTGTTCAGCGGAGAAAGGACTGTGGACAGGTGTGGCAAAACTTTCAGTAGAAATTGACCAGGTCAAGGAAAGACTTCAACTTAGAAGCATCTTTTGGAGTTGGAGCATCCTGAACTGTTTTCACCTTGTCTGCAGTTGGACAGACTCCTTCTGCTGTGATATGATGGCCAAGGTATGTGACTTCCGGTAGCATGAACTCACATTTTTCTTTCTTCAGGCGGAAACCTTCTGCGTCTAATCTGCGAAGAACTTCCCTGAGATGCACAATGTGAGTTTCAACTGAATCTCCAGTGATGAGAATGTCACCCTGAAATGCTGCCACCTGTGGAACGTCCTGCAACAAACAATCCATTGTTCGTTGGAATATTGCAGGTGCAGCTGATACGCCGAAAGGTAATCGATTGTATCTGAACAGTCCTTTGGGCGTGCTGATTGTGGTGAGATCCTTTGAATCCTCCGTGAGTGGTAATTGCTGGTATACGTGTGTCAAATCAAGCTTAGTGAAAGTTTTCCCATCAGCAACTTTATTGAAGAGGTCTTCAACACCAGCCAATGGGTAGACATCAGCCTTAGCAACCTGGTTCATGGTGACTTTGCAATCCCCACACACTTTTACAGTTCCATCAGACTTGAGTACAGGCACAATGGGTGTTGCCCTGGCTGAATACTTCACTGGTTCGATGATGCCAGCATTTTCAAGTCTTTGAAGTTCAGTGTCCACCTTGCCTCAAGTGCATACGGCACTGATCTTAATTTGTAAAACCTTGGCTTGCTGTTTTCCTCCACATGTAATTTAGCTGGAAATGAAGTAACATTTCCTAGTTCATCCTTAAAGAGATTAGGAAAACAATCAAATTCAGCCTGGCAAGCTGAGTTGTCAATCACGTGATTGATCAAGACTGCTGACTCCAATTTCAATTCCCGGAACTCTCCAATTTCGATTCCCGGATCCAGTTCCTGCCCAGTAAATTGGGTCCTTTCCCACCAACAACAATGATGGGAAGCATGGCAAACTTTTTTCTGTAAGAAACACAAACCTGAGCTTCACCAAGTACTAGAATGTGTTGGCCAGTGTAAGTCTCAGTGTTATTTTGCATGGGGCCAGTGACAGACCTTTATCTTCCCAGGTGTTCTGAACACATGTTCACTCATCAAAGAGACTGATACGCCAGTGTCAGTTTCAAAGACAACTGGTTTGTCATCAACCTTGAGAGAAATAGTGAATGGCTTGTTGTCACTCTGCGAGCTGTGAAGAACATGGCCGATGATGGTCTCATTATCACTGACAACGAACTTGTTTGCAGACGCCTGAGCCTTTTGTTTTGAGCGGCAAACAGTAGCCAAGTGCCCCACTTTCTTTCAGCGATTGCATTTATATAACTTACAGGGACAATCTGCTTACAAATGCTGTTTGCCACAACGATAACACCTGCCAGTGAACTCCGGAGTGTCACGCTGTCTGCTGTCTGGTCTGGTGCCTTTCCGGACAGCATTCACTTCGGGACATTGCGACTCTACAGGTGCTTGATGATGAAGAGCAGCAGAATGGCTTGCTGCTGCTTCCATACAACTGACAGAAATAAACGTTTTCTTTTTGGCATCATCAATATGATTTGCTTCGACGTACATGCATAGTCTTTCCATGTAGCAATCAAAGCCTTCAAACAGTAGGGTTGAATTCACCAAAAGTCTCTTTATGCGCCATTCTGTCAGTTCAGAACAACAAATATAAATGCTAGTGTTGCAAAAGATAAAGACAGTACATCAACTTATCAAATGTTACGTATTTGCTGACGACACTAAAACAGCTGAGAGAATTCTTCTTGTATAGCGATAGCACATCTGATCAGATCAAACCGTCTTCTTCACGCGATCACGATCTCGTGGTTGAGGTTGATCCAACTGCCTTCTTCACGCCACTACATCGAATCGAATACTACCTTTTTTTCTCCAGGAACACTTATCTTGTGAGTCTATGGGTGGTCAGAATGCATGGTACTTTGTTTTTCTTCTTTTTTTTTTTTTCATCATGCATTTGATCCCATCCTCGTCGCCAAATGTTATGGTTTTGGACATATATACAACAGCCGTTACTGGTAAGTCATTCTTTTATTATGCTCTTCAAGTGAGGAGAACCTCAAGGGAAATAACCCAACAGTGTGTGTGTGTGTGTGTGTGTGTGTGTGTGTGTGTGTGTGTGTGTGTGTGTGCGCGCGCGCGGCTGGCTTGTGTGTGTGTGTGTGTGTGTGTGTGTGTGTGACTGTGTGTGTGTGTGTGGTGTGTGTGTGCGGCGCGCACATGCACAGGCGTTCAAATGCTTACAGTCGCATGCATACACTGTCACACACACACACACAACACCACACACACACACACACGTGAAGCCCCGCGGACGCACGCGGTGGCTGCGCGCACGGTCGACTCAGCCGACACGGGCCGGGCATTTCGTCGGGCGGGAAGCGAAACGCCGCCGTCTCCCCCCGTTGCGCTATAGGACTCACGCTGTGTCCAGGCCTACCTATAGCCACTACCTAGATCCCGGCCTCCTTCTCCTCCACTCGGCGGCAACGGCTTTTCGGATGCAGCCAGTGTCTCCCTCCAGCCCTGGACCGGGGACGCTTCGCCGGATTGGTGGTGAGGAAAAGGAAAAGGACAAATATCCGGAGCAAGTTCGAGAAAGAAGCGAAAGAAAACTTTGACTGCAGTTGACTCTCACATATCATACCGTCAGTTAAGAAGTAACATGTGATTTTAAGTAAGAAAGAAAGGGGAGAAAAAAAGCTTCTGCAAAACTGGAAGGCTGTGCTGTTTCATTCGGTCGCAGCACTTATAAAACGAAATTTTCTCTTGCAAAAAAAAAAAAAAAAAAAAAAAAGCATATACAAGAACACAAAAAATCAACCGAAAATTTATATACATCGCCATTTTTTTTCAGCATGCTCAAAGAAAATTTCGGAACTAAAAACAAGTGGTTAATCAACCTGACTTAAATCATTGAAGGGGCCGTGATAGACACGATTAACACGATTTACGAGCGAATGAGACGAGGGTGGATTCGAACCGCTCTAATAGACAACAGCAAAAAACTTGCGGATTGAATTTTAATGCCGGTTTTAGTCGCAGAGATAGCCATTAGCAGCCGTCCTTCTCGGTTGGTGGTCCGTTACTGCAGACGTTCCCAGGGAAAGAACTGTCGTGCAAGGGGCAGGTGAGCGACACGTGCTTGTAGTCGGCTGACGACTCGCCTCCATGATTAATTCACTCCCCTCATGCCCGTTTCAGTGTGCGACGCTTTGAAAACGGCTAGCCTTGAAAACGTAGCTCACCAGCGATAACGCTAGAATGCGGTGGACAAGCGCGCGCCGTTTGTGACCCTCTTTTTTTTTTTATCGGACCACTCGGAGCACATTCTGGACGGTGACTGCAAACTTTAGAATTGTGATACACTGGGAAATGTTGTTGGCTTAGATTTTTTTTTATTGAAACGTTGTATTTGAAGACCGCAAACAAACAAACAAAACAAAATACATACACGACGCGCGCAGCGAGTCATGGAGCAAGCATAGTGACAGAACACTTGTGTACTCTTACGTCAGAGTTGACATACTTTCCAAACGTTTTACTGCGCGAGTAACAAGACTGGAAACTTGATTGTGCTTGTGACTTGTCGCGGAAAGGATTCGAAGGAGCCCTAGCTTTGCACTGTGTTGGCCGTTAGAGGTTTCGTATTAGTTTGTAAGAGGTTTCATATGAGTTAGGTTTAAGCACGTACACGAACAGAATGAGCGTACCCTTCTTCACACGAGTGATTTTATCATCCTAACCAGTGACTGAGACCTTTTTGAATTTGTTCTTCTGTTTCTACTTCGTATTAAGATTCGACGTTATACCTATTATCTTGACAAAATCTTCATAAAAAATACGCGAAAAAAAAAACCCCACCACATCTTGTCATTCCGTGGGAGTGGAACTTAGAAATCAAACGTCAGGAAACCAGTGATACCAACAGGAATACGAATGGAATAATCTTCTGATCACCAACTGTTGAACCTCTGTTGATCTGTGAACAGCTTCCGGTGTGTCAGACTCATTGCCGTTGACGAGGAGGACGTGCGGTGCTGTGACCAGAACCATGAGGAAGGTCCGGTGTGACGTCATTCTGGTGCTGACGGCGGTGTGCTGGGCCTGTGCCCAGGGCAGCGGGATGACCGGGGACGGAGGGGGAGGTGGGCAGGGGCCGTCCGTGCCCGGTGTCAACGTGTCCCAGGCGGCCAGGTCGTGCCCGGTAAAACTGAAACCCGCCTCCTCTACGCAGCAACCAGGGTAAGGCACCAGCATGTCGTCCTGTCTCTCTCCCTCCCCTCCTTCCTCACACACCTACCTTCCCCCAACCCCCGCAATCGCCACCCCGTAAACTTGCCGGGTGGGTGGGTGTTAGTGAAATGTGTGTTGTGTCGTTCTGCATTTGGTCGGGATGTGATGTGTTGTGCTGCATTTTCAAACATTACGTTGTGTTCTGCTGCGTTCTGTTGTATTGCGTTACTATGTTGAACGGTGCTATGCTGTTTTGCGTTGTGGTGTATTGGGTTCCAGCATACTTTGTTGTTTACCTGCGGTCCTACGACGCGTGCAAGCACAGACAGACCAACGTTTTCTATCCTTTGTCTTTCTTTTTTTTTTTTTTTTTTTGTTCTTGTGTAGAAGATGTAAGGGTTGAAACGCGTCGCTGCTGCATTACCATATCTTCGTTTTGACAGTAAGCTTTTCTTCATATATAGCGTTAGACTGAACAGCACTGCCCAGTATTGCTCTGTGTGTGCGCTCCTACCTGTACTACCTACCTTTGTCCGTTCGCTGCGTTTTGCTAGAATAGGTTATATCTATCCTGCCCTGCAGCAGACTATTCTCACGACTCAGAAAAATGGAGTGGGAGTGTAGGAACTGTTGTTGTTTAAGCAGAAAATCCAAGGCCACACAACACCTGCGAGTGATGCAACATTTTGGTTGATTTTGAAAGTATTTTTTTTTTTTTTTTTTTTTTTCCAGGAACGCATTTAGCCGACTGAATGAATTATTGCTGCTTCCAACAGCGGAGAGCTTTTTGTCTCAGTTTCACTGTTTTGAAACTTATTTTCAAGGGAGAAAGGGGAGGGGGTATTCGTTCATGTAGTCTTGAGCATGTATATAAGTCTTTCTGTTCATAACAACGGTTTCTGTGAAATTTGGGCCACTCTCCCCGAGGGTCTTTCTGTTGCTGCGGCACCATTTTTCATGTCTTGTACACTTTGTTAATGTATTGGTTGGCTGGTTCTTTTGTGAACGGTCTGTCCGTGTTATTGTGTTGATGATTTTTATACTTGGGAATAATCTGGAATAATTTTCCACTGCACAAGAACCAGATAAAAGTTATTAGCGAAACAAAACAAGGATGGTGTAGGGGGGAGGGGGGGGGGACGCAAAAAAATTAAGGAGTCCCGCTCGCTCTGTGTGTGTGTGTGTGTGTGTGTGTGTGTGTGTTGTCTGTGTCTGTGTCTGTGTGTCTGTGTGTGTCCGCGCGCATGATGGGGAGAGGTAGTGTTGAGAGGTAGAGGTGAGTGGGGACGGTTAGCAGTGGTAGGTGTCGGGGTGCGGGAAGGACGAGGGACCGAAGCGTTACAAGAAACAATTGACTGGACTTTCAAAAAGACCCGACAGAGCGTTGTTGTTGTTCTTTATCTACGGATGTATGTAAGAGACCTCTCTTTTTTTATCGCTTTTGGTCGTTTTTAAACGCTAGTGCACGTATTATACTCGACCTCCGTTCCGTATCTCATTCTAAAGTCAAGCACCCTGCCTAACCATTGACTAGGGATGTGTGTGTGTGGTGTGTGTGTGTGTGTGTGTGTGTGTGTGTGTGTGTGCGGGCGCGCGCGCGCGCGCGCATATGTGTGTTTGAGTGTGTTTTGTGTGTGTGTGTGTGTGTGTGTGTGTGTGTGTGTGCTTCCATGCATGCGTGCGTGTGTGTGTATGTGTGTGCGTGCGTGCGTGCGCGCGCGTGCGCGCGTCAGTGCGTGCGTGCTTTCCGTGCGTGCGTGCGTGCGTGTGTGTGTGTGTGCTCTTTGCCTCTGGGAGGTCCATGGGTTCTCTGCCCTGGGAAATTCATGGGTTCTTTGCCCCAGGGAAGGTCCATGGGTTCTCTGCTCCTGGGGAGGTCCATGGGTTCTCTGCCTGGGAAGGTCCATAGGTTCTCTGCCCTGGAAGGTCCATAGGTTCTCTGCCCCTGGACGGTCGATGGGGTCTTTGCCTCTTGGGAGGTCCATGGGTTCTCTGCCCTGGGAAGGTCCATGGGTTCTCTGCCCCTGAGAAAGTCCATGGGTTCTCTGCCCCTGGGGAGATCCATGGGTTCTCTGCCTTTGGGAAGTCCATGGGTTCTCTTCCTCTGGGAAGGTCCATGGGTTCTCTGCCCCTGGGAAGGTCCATGGGTTCTTTGTCTCTGGGAGGTCCATGGGTTCTCTGCCCCTGGGAAGATCCATGGGTTCTCTGCCCCTGGGAAGGTCCATGGGGTCTTTGCTTCTGGGGAGGTCCGTGGGTTCTCTGCCCCTGGAAAGGTCCATGGGTCTTTGCTTCTGGGAGGTCCGTGGGTTCTCTGCCCCTGGAAAGGTCCATGGGTCTTTGCTTCTGGGGAGGTCCGTGGGTTCTCTGCCCTGGAAAGGTCCATGGGTCTTTGCTTCTGGGAGGTCCGTGGGTTCTCTGCCCCTGGAAAGTCCATGGGTCTTTGCTTCTGGGAGGTCCGTGGGTTCTCTGCCCTGGAAAGGTCCAGGGGGTCTTTGCTTCTGGGAGGTCCGTGGTTCTCTGCCCCTGGAAAGGTCCATGGGGTCTTTGTTCTGGGGAGGTCCGTGGGTTCTCTGCCCCTGGAAAGGTCCATGGGTCTTGCTTCTGGGAGGTCCGTGGGTTCTCTGCCCCTGGAAAGGTCCATGGGGTCTTTGCTTCTGGGGAGGTCCATGGGTTCTCTGCGCCTGGGAAGGTCCATGGGGTTTTTGCCTCTTGGGAGGTCTATGGGTTCTCTGCCCCTAGCCCTGGGTAGGTTCAGGGGCTCTCTGCCCCGAGCGGGGCCCTTGGGACTATCTGCTGTTGCTAAGGGCAAGAGAGAGACGCACCCTGGAGCAGGGGGCGTTTTTTGCCATTTCAAGGGAAAAAAGGCTTGTTCTCCCATCTCCGCATTCAAGTGAAAGTAAAAGCTGGAACGGCAAATGCTAAAAACATCCCATGCACACTAGAAATCCGAACTTGCTTGACCAATCCCCTGTCTGGAAGTGTGAGCATACTATAAACAACATGACATGGGATCGTGACAAGTAGGCACCAATCCGTTTTAACCATTAGGATGAATGTAAGACCCTGACCTCACTTTAGTGCTTTCTGTAGGCACCTTTCTTTATGTGTTAGAACCAAAAAGCATGCAACTTACTCATGCAGCGTCGAGAGCAATCTAGTATGGGAGAAAACTGTTTTACAGAAGTTAGATCTAGTTGCAAAGTGAGACGACTGCAGGCGGAAATCTAAACAAATCTGAAATAAATGTTAGCGAACCGCCACATTTTTTGGTGGTTCGCTAACATTTATTTAAGATTTGTTTTACAGAAGCTAAAGATTTGTTCAAATCTTAAATAAATGTCAGCGAACCGCCAAGAGAAACGTGGACAAACGAGTCACAAGACAAAACACAAGACAAACGAGTCACAAGACAAAATGTGTTTTGTCTTGTGACTCGTTTGTCCACATTTCTCTCGGCGGTTCGCTAACATTTTATTTCAGATTTGTTTAGATTTCCGCCTGCAGTCGTCTCGCTTTGCAACTAAAGATTTGTTGTTCAAACAATCGAAATTAAAGCAACAGTCATCAGAGAAACGTTTTCTTCAATTGCTTACTATCCTGTGCCTGTGTTACCTCTGTCTGTCTGTCTGTCTGTCTCTTGGATTGGGAGGATGGTGTTTGCATGTGTGTAAGGAGGATGGTGTGGGGAGTCTAGAACACAAGAAACCTTTTCCGTGGGTCCGTCCCTGAAGATTGATATTCAGGGTGGGATGGAAGAGGGGGTAACGGAGGATGTAGCTTTGCTGCTGGACAACGGAATTTAGGCTATTGTTTTTAGTTTGTTCGATTAGGTGTTGGCTTGTGTGTGTGTGTGTGTGTGTGTGTGTGTGTGTGTGTGTGTGTGTGTGTGTGTGTGTGTGTGATTGTTTCTGAGCGGTCCAAGTATATTGAACTGCTCTTTTTTATTTGTGGGAGTTAAAAATTCAAAACGGCATATTTCAGAATACACTCTTGTCTCTCCTACCACCCCCCCTCTCTCTTCTCTCTCTCTCTCTCTCTCTCTCTCTCTCTCTCTCTTCTACCTCTCTCTCTGTCTGCTTCTTGTCTACTACCTGCCTGCCTGTCTGTTTCTGTGTCTTGTCTGTCTGTCTGTCCTCTCTCTCTCTCACTCTCTCTCTCTCTCTCTCTCTCTCTTCTTTATTCAATCTGTGCATCTGTCTGCTATTATCTATTATCTATGTCGTCTGTCTGTCTTCCTGCCTGCCTGCTTGCCTGTCTGTCTCTCTATCTGTCTGTTGTCTGTCTCTGTATGTCTGTATATCTGTGTTTGTCTATTGTCTGTCTGTCTGTCTCTCTTCTTCTCTTCTCTCTCTCTCTCTCTCTCTCTCTCTCTCTCTCTCTCTCTCTCTCTTTTCTTCTATCTCTGTCTTCCTGCATGCTCTGTCTGTTCCATCTCTCTCGTCTCTCTCTCTCTCTCTCTCTCTCTCTCGCCTCTCTCTCTCTCTCTCTCTCTCTCTCACTCGCTCGCTCGCTCGTAGTCGCTCTGCCTCCCCTCATCAACCCCTCCTCTCTCTCTCTCTCTCTCTCTCTCTCTCTCTCTCTCTCTCTCTCTCTCTCTCTTCTAAAAGCAGAGGCAACCGATGTGCGTCCCTTTTTCTTCTTTTTTTTTTCTTTTTTTTTTTTTTTTTTTTTTGTTACAGCACCAAGAAGAAAAAAAATCAACATCTTTTCCTAAATTGCCAGTTTGTTCAGTTCCTTTGGATGGAATTCCAAACAGCTCTCATTCAAAGAGTTTGCTGGTGGGTGCATCCCACCTCAGAGAGATCCGGTAAATTTTAGTTGTGAGAGGAAGAAATGGTCAGAACCGATGCAGTTATTGATTTGTTGATTCTGAGGGCCAAATCATATATTTACTTAAGTAAGACGAGGGAAAAGAGATCTCCACATTCTGGAGTGTATGCTTGTCGCTGTTGGGATAAAAGGGAGGGTGGGAGCTTGAAAGAAACGGTGTTGGGATTCATATTACTTTGAACTACAAATCGGCGCGTGCTTGCAAGGCGCAGGGCTACATGCTACTTTCTTTTTTTTTCTTTTTCTTTTTTCATATTGGCGTGCGTAGAAATAGAACGCTCTTTGCAAATGTAGATCATTAA
>CM065728.1:43556689-43561689 GCA_033310375.1 Conus canariensis | reverse complement strand
TGATGATGATGCACAGAATAATCTATAGAATGTGCCCCCTTCTTTGATTGATCGTTTCCCATTAAATATAAGAACGGACATTTACACAAACTGATTGGACTTATTCAAGTCCAGGGAAACGTATAATGGTAGAACGTACGACCGTATTTGAAACTCCTTAGAAGCTATACTATGTTCAGTAAATCAATGAAGGTTTATTTACCTAGCATACTTGTGTGTGCTGTCTCCCTGCCTTCCTGGTCTCTTTTTCACTCCCTGTTGCCCGTCTTTCTGCCTGTTTGCCTGTCAGTCTGTCTGTCGGTCCGTCTGTCAGTTCTCTCTCTCTCTCTCTCTCTCTCTCTCTCTCTCTGTCTGTTGTCTGTCTGTCTGTCTGTCTATCTGTCTCTCTCTCTCTCTCTCTTTTCTCTCTCCCCTCTCTCTCTCTCTCGCTCGCTCGTTCGCTTGCTTTCTCTCTCTCCTCATCCTCCGTCTTTATGATATGCTTAGAATTAGTGTATACTGTGTTTTTCTATGTGTTATATTTCATCGAGCTTATACTTCATTTATTTATTTTGATTCCATTTCATACACTTTGCTGTAGCGATCTCTTTATTCTTTGTTTTGGCCTTGTTTATTTCCGTCACGATTGTATTTCTTTTTCTTTCTTTTAAGTTGTGTGATCCCTGTGCAGGGCGAAGGCTGACTGAAAAAAAAGCATGTGCATGCTTATCTATTATCCACGAAGAATTTTGAGTTGCCGTGTGTTTGTTTCTGTCCATTAGTCTCATGTGTTTCTTTCTGTCCATTAGTCTCATTTTACCAGCTCGTTCTTGTTATTTCTCACTTCCCACCTCCCCTATCTCTTCTTTCCAGCCCTTCTGTTTCTCCCGCTGAGCTGTGCTGTTTCATATGTAGGTCAGCGGTTTCTCCCCAGTCACTACACATTCCCCACTCCCTCTCTCCATCCATTTCTCTCTCTCTGCTTGTGTGGTCTCCATGTAAATGGCTGTAGATAGGCCCTGTGCCTCTGTCCGTGCGGATCAAAGAGTGCTGTCTGCCATAAACATCACGCATGTCAAAGGAGATCATTCAGGCGCAGACTAGCCCAGACTCGTGCGTGGATTTTTTTTCTGTCTGGTTCCCATATGCACTGTCTGACTGCACGGCAGTGAAACAGCAAATAAAATCAGCGAGAGATCGTGCCAGGAGAAAAGTCACGGAAAGTACGTTTGAGTTCAAGAGGCAAAACAGTCATTCGTTAACTGGAAAAGTGCTTGAAGAGTGAGCGGCTTCACAGATAATCTGAAACCATGTTATATCCTGGGATGTAGATGTCATGTTTGAATAATGTAAACTTGTCTTGGATGAAATTTGCGGAAACATCAATTACTTTCCAAGTGTGGCGTCTGTTTTTGCTTGATCAGCATCTGATGATCGTATTCTTTTTTCAGGCTGCAGTTTTTAATCCTTTTTATGAAAAATCTGACATTGTTCATCAATATGACAAAAGCGAAGTAAAACCGTCACACTCAGGCTGGAAAAGATGCGATTCGCAAATGTTTGTTCTGATGTTAGATTGATTTTTAAAGATTCGTAGCTATATATGTCATATCATTCCACCTAAATGGATTTGACAAGGTTTAGTTTGTTTGTATTTGCTTGTTGATTTCTTATTTTCATATTTTTTTACCCCCCTATCCATACACTTGAGCTTGCTTACACACACACACACACACACACACACACACACACACACACACACACACACATGTATATATGTGTGTGCGCGCGCGCGGGCGCCATTAAAGACAGAAATAAAGTCACCAGGAGTAACCCGACTTCAAAACAAAACAAACAAAATCCTTGACTGTTGTGCCACACCTGTGAATGACTAGAAATTTTGGACGCCGATTAACATCAAAACACACATCAGTACCACCTCGCCTCCCCCCCTCCCCCCCCCCCACACACACACAACACACGCGCACACACACCACATACCACACACACACACACACACACACACACACACACACACACACACACACACACACACACATCAACCATTAACGCCATTCCCCAACACACAAAAACCTTGCAGTAAGCATTGTCTTTCGGAATTACAAACCTGTAACGCTGGTTGCGCATTAAATTTTGTTTTTCTCCTTTGTTCATTTTATGTCTCTCCTCCCTGTGCTTGCGTTTAACATTAATTTTGGTCCCTATGCTTGCGTCAAGAATAAACAAACAGACAGACAAACAAACAAAAGCCTAGTACAATCTTTGTTCGATTATTTTCAATTTCATATTCAGAAACATTTAAATTCATGTTTGTTATATCATCCAGTATTAAGAAAAAGAAAGCGATTCGATCTGCCTAAATTATCTGACAAAGAAAGCGTGCTTTGATCACTGCATTCTTTCATTCTGTAACTTTGACTGATACGCTTACTTCTTGTGATAAATCTTTTGAACTTGCGCAGTGCATTGTCAGTTTCATTTTTGTCAAATTTATTTTTGTTGACCCCCCACCCCCACTCCCGATTTGTCTGTATAATACCATAATTATCAGTACTCACAGAACCCTGCCACATCCATATGTAGGCACTCGCGTGCACGCATACTTGCTAGTGTGCACATACGCATAGCTATATTTGGGCTTGCATGGTCAAGCATTGTGGATTTGAATATTGCAGTCGTATTGAATAAAATAGTGTACTTTCTTACTTGTTTAATTTTTTACTTATGAATCGAGAAAGCAAATTTAGTTCAACCAATGACAGCCGGAATTTCGTTATGGGAGAGTTTTAACCGGTCACACACTGATTTCCCTTACAGGAGTGTTTTCCTTTGTTTACTCTTCTTTCAACAAAACGAAACGCTTCCCACATGTTAATTCTGTCCTCTCCGCGGACTAAGGACCGGCGAAATTTTGCAAATCTCGCCTATCTTGGGCCGCCAAGCGAAAGATTGGGCAAACAAAGACAAAGATTGGCGAGATCGCGAATTAGACGAAATAGGTTCGCAATCTGAAAATTGGTTCAGTGCAGAACGGCCTTAGCTAGGCACTCAAGGCCTGATCAACGTGTTGGGTCATTGGGTAGGTCGTGGATGACATCCTCTTCCAAACTCTTTATCTTTTACTACCTGCACCAGGGGAGTTTTCTTTTTCACCCGCGTGTGTTTGTTTGTTTTTCTGACTGTCGTAAGCTTAGGCAAAATAAACCTGTCAGCCAGCTATAAACAAACATCGATGGAAGCGTACAATGCGGCCCGATTACAAACCCATAAAATCTTAATACGGATCCGGATCAAAGGCCGGATCCAGGATTTTCTTTCACTTTCTTTGATATTGTGAGACAGGACTTTCGCCAAAACTTTCGTACATTTGTCAAGAAATAATACGTTGATCCCAGTAGAAAAATAAAATCAGGGTTATTAGGTGTATAGATATCTACAAGCATGGTCAGATTTATTGCGTTTCCGGACTGAAAGTCAGATCCAATAAGCAACAGATTGTTCGACCATGGCAGAGGTTTGTGTTCTGAGTGCACTTCAGATTCATTTCTCTCTCTCTCTCTCTCTCTCTCTCTCTCTCTCTATATATATATATATATATATATACATTTATATATATATAGATATATATATATATATATATATATATGTGTGTGTGTGTGTGTGTGTGTGTGTGTGTGTGTGTGTGTGTGTGTGTGTGTGCAATCCCAAACTAAAACATTGAACACCCCACCACAAGCTTCAAGGGCTCACAGGCGGATTCAGGACATGCAAAAATAGAAATGATAAAAAAAAACTAGGCTCAAAAGCCATTAGTATCTAGATAAGGAGTCTTGCAAACGTGAACAAACCGAGGCCCAAATACCGTTAGTACGAGGGTCACCCCATAAGTTCTCGGATGGGAAAAGATGGAAGTACACTGGCATTTCTTACCTTGCCCATCTTTTCAAAGTATCGTCCATCAGTGTGTATGCACTTTTCCATCCTTCTAAAGCACGAATCCATCACCCCAGCCCACTCCGACTTAGGTATACGAGAAATCAAGCCCTCGGCAAACGCTCGGGCATCTTCAGGGCTCTCAAACGGCTTCCCTTTCAGTTGTTTTTTCTGCGCATCCGAGAACTTATGGGGTGGCCCTCGTATCTAGAGAAGGAGTCTTGTAAGCATAAACAATCACCTAAAGAAAATTCATATGTTTGAAAGACAGACTTTGGTGAGTGAAACTGTGAGTCAGTGAGTGCTTTCGTTGGTTTGTTTGTTTAACCAAAGGGAAAGTCAATAGAACCAGTAAACGACAGCATTTTCGCTCCGTGAAGAGCTCGTCAGGCTAGCTTCTGGGTCCTGTGGGTAAAACCCGTTCCATATCAGCAAAAAGGACCCTCGGAAATTGAGTAGGTCCCCTTTCATGCATTAATAGTGTCTCCAAGAAACAAACAAGAGCACTTAGTGAAGGGGAAAATACGAATTTCAAATAAGATGTGACTAAAATTGGATAGGCGCAAATAGAAAAGACACAGCCTATACATTTAGTCGCAAACCCTGCACAGTTTGGCCTCATGGCGTAGCAAATGTGAGTGGCGTATACGGACTAGTCTTCAGGCAGTAGCGTCTCTTCGATGAAACTGAAACTGAAACATTCTGTAATGAAGTATTAATGCGTGCCGGTGGCCCATACACGCTACACCACATCTACCGTGTCAAGCCCACTGAGAGGAGAGCTACACGTGAAACTAGCCCAGGATGGACGGCTGCTGTTAGGACGAGCAAATCCTCCGCTAAAGCCCTCGGACAGATGAAGCTGTCAATCCTTTCCTCTCCTCGCAAGATCAAAGGCGTAGATTTGATTAACAGTGTGGGACCTCCTTACCTTTCGTACACCTACACCAGAAGGAAACGCACGCATCGTCTCCCTGAAATCCTCTCCGACGAACACACACACACACACACACACACACACACACACACACACACACACACACACACACACACACAAGCACGCGCGC
>CM065728.1:43541689-43544189 GCA_033310375.1 Conus canariensis | reverse complement strand
ATGCACGCACGCACGCACGCACACACGCACACACACACACACACGCACACACAGACACACACACACACACATACACACACGCGTGTTTGTGTTCGAGCGAGCACGCACGCACACACGCGTGGGTGATGGAGAGAGAGAGAGAGAGAGAGAGAGAGAGGAGAGAGAGAGAGAGAGAGAGAGAGAGAGAGAGAGAGGACTACACAAAGAAAAGTCATGTCGATCACGAATCAACCCATCCGTCAAGGAGCCAATCAGCGGAGGAAGAGACACATCCAGGAGCCCCGTATGTGACCTCGGCAGTTCCTCGTGACCACAGAGTCAGCATGGCGCGGGCGTTTCCGGGCTGGTCATGTCCCATAGGGGTCCGGCAGACAACTTCTCCATCCTGTCCTGTACCACCTGTGTCCCCCTCTCTTCAATCCCGACTCGACCTCAGGCTTTACGGGGGAAGAGGAGCGGGAGAGGGAAGGGGGGAGGCGGATTTCACAGGTGCCATTTGATGCGTCTTGGTTCCACGTGGGGAGAGGGGAGAACGGATGTTGGGGGGGGGGGGGGGGGAGAGACAGACAGACAGACAGAGACAGAGCGTGGGTGGGTAGGGGTTCGGGCTATGTAAACAACCTGATTATCGAATTGGGGCAGGAGACAGAGTCAAGGTCATCATAAAAAGACGGAGAAACATCTCAGTAAAATTGTTCAGTCGATCTACACTATTTGAAATGGCACGCGCAGGAATAATACTACAGGTCCACGGACGTGCACACCGAGGGCAGATTAGAGAGGAGGGAAGATTTGAGGTAGAAGGCGGGAGGCAGAGAGGGGAGGGGAGAGTTGGGGGGGGGGGTCATTAGCCACGGAATCCTCTTTAATGTTTCAGGTTTACGTGGGAGAAACGTTGACCTCCCCCCCCCCCCACCCCCCTCCCAACGCAAAGACAAGAAACTGGCGATCGTAACGCGACAGATTTCATTTGGAAATCGCATGATATTATATATTTCTTTGCGTCTTTGATCGAAGGGCAATATTTCAATAAGCCCGGCTTCCCTGCTCTCTCTCTTCATATCCCTCTCCTAACCCAACCCCCTCTGGTAAATCTTTTTTTCGTTATATGAATCATGTGGATGCCAACAATTCCCCGACCCTCCTTCCGTCCTTTTTTCCCCCATATATCTTATTCAGGTAGTTTGAGAGTTTACATGTGCGCAGAAAGAAGACAGTGTGCGGAGATTTTCACACATATATAACAGGCATATCCATGCATGACAAACCTAAATTAATGATACGTAAATATTCTTAACTACTATGAAAAGTAGAGGAAAAAATGAATAGCTGTAAAAGTTATCGTGCACTCAGACAGATCAATCACCAGAGCATAATGATAATTACAGGCTTTTCCTCTGTGAGCGTGCGCGCGCGCGCGCGTTGTGTGTGTGTGTGTGTGTGTGTGTGTGTGTGTGTGTGGTGTGTGTGTGTGTGTGTTTGTGTGCGCGTGCGGGCGTGCGTGTGCATGTTTGTATGTGCGCGCGAGCGCGCGCGCGTGTGTGCGCCTGTGCTTGTGCGCGAGCTTCCGTCCTCATATTCCCCGCTATTCCGTACAATTTTAGTGCATTTTGGGACATTTTCTTAAACTTTAATCAGTTCCATTTTGGGGATTTCTTTTCACTAATATACATCTTCACAATCTAGTTTCTAGGAACGCGCTGTGTCTGTCATATTCTGTGCCGACGACGTATAGCATAAAAGAGCATGGGAGTAATGGCATTTCAGTGTGAACCGCGTAGATACCAAAAGTGTTACTGTGTCTGTGGTCGCTGACGAAAGAAGAGGAGGAGAGGAAGAGGGGAGAGATGTAGAAAAGACAGCTTTGTGTATCAACAGAAGTGACTCAGCTATGCCGCCTGCCTGTAAATGCCAAAAAGAAGAAAAAAAATTAGTACAACAGCAGGGAAAGCAGAAGAAGAAAAGACGAGTGAGAAAGGTTGAAAAAGCTCCACTACGTTTAAACATCGACAAAAGATGCTTTTGTTCATGCTCTTTTCTCGTGTGGCAACAAGTGGGGAAAAAAGGAACAACCAGACCAGCCTAATTCAATGGAACCCAAAGCTCAAAACTGCATTCCTTTCAAGTATGCAGACCAACTAAGTTTGCATAGGGATCTGAAAGCTCAAACCTGAATACTTTTCTAGACTTCAGACAAGCAAAGTTTGCGTAAGGATCTGAAAGCTGAAAACTCAATTGCTTTCTAATCTTTAGATCAGCAGAGGTTGCATCTTTGCGATAGCTTCAGCCCCTCCATAGCTGCCGCTAAAAGCACTGTTCCTTTTGAGTCTTCAGATCGACAGAATGTGAACGCTGGAGTCTCAAAGTTCAGAATTCCACTGCATTCTAATCTATACGTTTATATTCTAGTCTGTACGTTTAAATATAGTTTGTAACGTTCGCAAAGGCATCTGACCGCTCACTCCCTTTTGTTCTATAGCCAGCAAAGACAGCGTCTTTG
>CM065728.1:43534189-43536689 GCA_033310375.1 Conus canariensis | reverse complement strand
TTTTGATGACATGATCTTCAATCGCATGGCAAACTCCAGCTGCGATGTTGGTGTTGATTAGTTTCTGCTTAATATTAAATGTCTCCGTAGCAAGATGCTGTTGGACGCCTTCAGAGAGTCTGTGGAGATGTGGTAGAACTTATCCTCATGTTGGAGTTGTTTTTCGCAAAAGGTATGCAGGTTAATACTCTGGTTGATGGTACTTCTGCCATGGTGGAATTATGCTTGTGCTTCAACAATGATGGTATGTGTTCGAGGGTGTCATCCCTTCAGAATGAATTTGAGCAATCCTTTGCTGACATGGCTGATCAAACTAATAGCTTAAGACTGCAGGCAGTGCCCCTTATTGGGAAGGGTGACGATTAGGGATTGAGTCCATGCGTAGGCCACTTGTCGGCGTGCCCGATTTTGCTGCATATAGCCGTTAGGATATCAGTTACTCCCTCTCCAGAATGTTAGAATGGTTCTGAGGGATGTTGTTAGTGCTTGCAGCCTTGCCACATTTCAGCGATTTTACTGCTGCTACGACTTCCTCTGGGAATATTGGAAAGCCGTCCTCATTTGATTTCCTGTTACCACACTTCAATGTCCTTTGCCTTGGTCGTTGTAGAATTCAGAGCAACATTTGGTCCATCTTTTTATGGTGTTTTTTTCTGTAAGAGACTGTTGCCCTCTTTGTCCTGACTGGTAATAACTTGACTTTGCTTCTGTTTGGTCACGTCTTTTACAGCTTTAAGAGCCTTCTTTGTGTCACCGTTGTCTAGGTGTTTCCCAGTGTTTTTCCATCCATCTTTCCTTGGCATTCTTCATTTGTACATTGATTCTGTTTTTATGTAGCCCTATTGTTCTCCCTTCCTTTCTCCTTCTTGTGTGGCTTTAAGTTTCATTTGCTGTCCGCATGTTCAGTACATAAATTGAACCTCGGCTTTGTGCTTCCGCTGGCTTATTCCTAGAAACTCCTTCGCTGTGTCAGTCATCACTTAATTCAAATTAGTTTTGATAGCTGAGGACCTTCTTCGCGCAATGGGAGTGAGGCAAATATTCCTCCCATGCCTGCTTGATATTGTTCAGGATCTCAGTATGTCAAGATGAAGTTTGAGACGGCTGGTTTCCACTTTCTCGTAGTTCTCCAACTATATTTGAAGTTTATCATGACGAGGTCGTGGTCACTGCCAAGGTCAGATGGAAACATCCTTGTTTTTTTTGTTTTTTTGGTTTTGAATGTTTTATAATCACCGAGTGTGTATCAACAGCCATGTCATTATCATTGGGAATTCTAGCAGTGTAGTCCCCTATCATTAGTTGTTTTGTTATAGCAGGTGCCGAAGTGAGACACATTTAAAATGCGATTAATGCGAGGTGGTAAGGGGCGCGTTTGGGTTGGAAGAGGTGGGAGCAGTCGATGGTGCACCATGAGAGTGGGAGGAAAAGTGGCACAGAAATTTTATGAATGTCAGATTGTTCTGTTAATATCATCAGTCATGATATGTGAGCTGACAGTTATAACGATGATGACGGTGATGATAATAACGATCATGAAAATATCGAAAAGTTTTAATAATCATCATAATCATGATGATGATGATAACGATAATACCAACAATAATAATAATAAAATCATGAAAATAATAATAATAATGATGATGATAATGCAATGATAATAATATAATAATAACAATATGTACGAGGCGAGAAATGTTTAGAAGAAATCACCTTCACACCCATACTTCTTTCTTCCCTCTGTTTGGTACCGACTTAAGGAGTCACACGTAAACTGGTATTGTAAGCCTACCTAAAAGTTCTAAGAAACCAGACATGTGGCATCCTTAAAAAGATTACATGGCATTTTATCTGCATGAAGAGTTGACCAAGTCAGGAGCTTAATTTGAATGTGTCCTGAGGATGTTTCGCTAAGATGGTCATGAAATAGGCAGGCCTGATTAACTCTAACAAAGACACCAAACATTAGCACGTTAATAAACCCAAATGCTCTGTATCAAGCACTAGAATACTAAAGTTCACATGAGAAAGTCAATCGCAGAACATGCGGATTTGGTTTGTAAATGAGAGTTGATAAAGCAGAAAAAGATGGGAAAACATAGGAGGATGGAGGCCTGCAGAAAAAAAAGGAAAAGAACGGGGGGGGGGGGGGGGGGGGGGGGGGGGGGGAAAGAACAGGGAAAAAAAAGTGTGGAAAAAGTGTGTGGGGAAGTGGAGGTTGTAGGGGAAAAACTCTAACAACGAGGTTATTTTTCGTCCACGTCGATGTGTTTCTTTGTTTCTCTGTGTGTAAGATGACACAAACATCACTGAGCCAAGAGAGAGAGAGAGAGCGAGAGAGAGAGAGAGAGAGAGAGAGAGAGAGAGAGAGAGAAGGAACAAACAGATAGATAAAGATGTAGATGTAGCGAAATAGAAAGATAGATGACAGACAGACAGATAGATATGTAGATAGGTAGATAGACTGATGCATGGTTAGATAGATAAGTTTGGCGAACAT
>CM065728.1:43516689-43521689 GCA_033310375.1 Conus canariensis | reverse complement strand
AAGATTTGTTTAGATTTCCGCCTGCAGTCGTCTCACTTTGCAACTTGACATAATCAATTTTACGAATTCTTAAAAATGTCACTTTCCTTGGAATATCTGCATTTGAGTTTTGTGACCATTTTGAACAACAATTAGGGTTGTAATCGGTTTGAGATGAACACCTATACCATAGCTTCGATCCCTTATGTATGTTATGAATAAGTCTAAAATAATACAGATGGCTCATCCAAGTTGCTATTATTACTGTTGATATTTGGTCTTCTTCCAGATTTACTAACGTATTTTTTTAATTGAAAACGCCGGGCCATTGCATTTGAGAAAAATCAATCTGACATCTGAGATCAGTTCTAAACTCATGATGTGTTAGAAAATCACTGTTTCATCCATGGAAGTATTTTATGGCATATATCGTCCTCTCATCAGCTTACCGTCTCTACTTACTACATTACCAGCATTGTTTTCATTGTAAAAAATAATCATCCAGAAGTTCATTTGAACTTTCAGGCTACATACAAAACCTAAATGGTTTGTATGCTTTGAGTGCATCCATCCAACAATGAGTTTATGTTTTATGTATATTTAGACTCAAAAGCTGATACATAATATTCTAGTTTTTAAAGTAATAGGTATGTTTCCATTGCTATGTATTTTCATTTATGATTTGTGATGTAAAATTGTCGAATTCAAGAAAGTTTTAAAAGATATTTAATCTTATGTCAGGTGTATTCAAACCGCATTGTTTCATAACTTTAGTGGCAATCTTTCGACTGATTTTATTTTGCTTTCCATTCCTCACAAATCAAGAACACGTAGCTATTGCGATGTTAAGATTCCATGTGATTTTTGCTCTGTTTAGTCTGAAGAAACATCTCATTACTGATTCCACATTTCATTTTCATCTTAATGTTTGGCAAACTGCACATATGTCAATGTAAACTAGAAAAATGTCTCCATGAAAGACCAAGTTTGGCTCCCGCGTGCTCTGGTACATTCCATCCCCAACACACACGCGAGAATGGATTCTCACTGTGGATCTAGAAAGCAGAATCCAAGCCATGGAAACGAGCTGTTATTGCAAGATACCAAACATTAGATACACTGATCACATCACCGGTCATGATGTGCGCCAGATCATCGGTACATAGGACCATATGAAGGTCTACTGACATCGGTCACGAAAAGCAAAACTACGTTGGTATGGCCTGTAACCAGATCCGTTGGCTTTGGTGAAACAGTCCTTCAGGGAACTGTTGAAAGAAAGACACGGAGAGAAAGATAGAAAAAAAAAACGATGGACCGACAACATTACACAGTGGACAGGGAAAACATTTGCAGAGACCCAGGCTTTGGCATGTAACCGACAGAACTGGAGGCAGATGGTAAACTGTCCTTCGGTGTAGTGCCCCAATTATTGCCCACGGAGTGTAGGGGGGGGGGGGGGGGGGGGAGAGAGAGAGAGAGAATAGGAAGAAAACTCCTGATGTAAAAGTTCGCATTGATTGGGAAACCACAGTTTACAAATAACCTAGCCAAGAAGCGAGAGAATGTTAGGATAGGTTCTACTTTCACGATGGTGTGTCTGTATTGAGAAAAGACACCACACAACACGTAATGCGCCCAGCTTCCTTCAAGTTGTTGACCTGGACTGATAGTTGCAAAGCGAAGCAACTGCAGGGGGAAATGTAAACAAATCTTTAAAAGTGTTTGAAACAACTCTGCCGAACAACATACACAGATGAATCACAAGACACAACACAACGTGTTTTGGCCTCTTAAGTTTTCTTCAGGCAAGATAAACAAAACTCAGGACAATGAAAATGAAGGACGAGCAATGACTCATCTATTCATTTTCGCTATCCTGAGTTCTGTTTATCGTGCCTAAAGAAGACATAAGAAGTCTAACGCGTTGTGTTTTGTCTTGTGATTCGTTTGTCCATGTTGTTTGCCGGAATTATTTCAAACTTCTTAAGTTTTGGACTGATAGAATTGGAAGTTAGTTTGTGTTAATAACATTAATTCTGCATTTCCATAGGTAAAATTAAAAAAAAATATTGTTTTACAGATATTACAGTAGTTCACTGTGTGTGTGTGTGTGTGTGTGTGTGTGTGTGTGTGTGTGTGTGTGTGTGTGTGTATGTGTGTGAGCGCGTGTGTGTGTGTGCGTGGGTGGGTGGGTGTGTGTGTGTGAGTGGGTGTTGGCTCGCACGCCTGTCCGCAAAAACGAAAAAGTTTGCGACAATTTGCTCTTATCACACTTCATTCATTCAGAGAGCAAAACATTTTAGAGAGCATGATATGGGGTAAAAAGGGCATGAAAAGTGGCGCAATCCCTTCTTGAACAGTCCAGTTCTTTGGAAACTATAGACAGATAAAATGGCTAGCACTCGAATCAAGACCAGACACACGCCACCCTGAGGGGGACTGGTGGACGTAATAACGTGGCGAACACAAAAGAAAACAGCTCGCGGTATATACAATTGCTAATGGAAGAGAGTTCGACAGACGCTTTGTTAAATCCCCAGAATCAGAACTGTTCAGTCGGCAGCCTTGGCTGGTATGCAAGGTTTACAAGTCTCTTAGCCTTATCTTCCATGTCTGAAGGAGAAGAGGAGGGTGGGTGGGAAGGGGAATCCTTCCATTGTTCTTTTGTTTCTCTGCACATGTGCGTGCCAGTGCACAAGGTCGCGAGTGCGTGACTTCGTGGATAATGGACTTTCGTCGTACTTAAATTGTTCAGAGAACTAATGGCAATAACAAGCATTTTAAAGAACAGAGAAAGGGATAAAAACAGCACAAAGAGTGACGCAATCCGTGTTTGAACAGCATCTTTTCTTGAAATGATAGATGGATAAAATGGCTGGCATGCAAGTCAAACGAGACTCTACCCGTAGGGAAGTCGCTGACATTCCACTGGCAGCGGACATGTGTAGCTAAAAAAAAAAAAAAAAAAAAAAAAAAAAAATGAAGTCGGAGTATATTGTTGCTAATGGAAGCAAGTTCGACAGGAGTTTTGTTTAATCTTCGATAACAGAATTCCTGGAGCAGCACAATGGACAGTACACAGACCTCCCCCCCCCCTCTCTCTCTCTCTCTCTCTCTCTCTCTCTCTCTCCTCCCTCCCCCCCCTCTCTCTCTCTCTCTCTCTCTGCGCGGTGTTTTCCCCGTTGTATCATCTATATCCTCAAGTCTTGTGTGTTTTTTTCCCCCTTTTTAGTGTGTGTATGAGGATATGTGTGCACTAGCATATATGTCTGTGTATGTGCACTTGTGAGTGTGTGTGTGTGTGTGTGTGTGTGTGTGTGTGTGTGTGTGTGTGTGTGTGTGTGTGTGTGAATGTGTATGTGTGTGTGTGTGTGTGTGTGTGAAAGAGAGACAGAGAGGGAGAGAGAGAGAAACTGAGGCTGAGTGGGAGGTTTACCAACGTGTGAAAACCCGGAAAGTGGGTTTTTTTTTCTTTTTTTTTTCGTAAACCCACTTTTTCATCGCAAACCCTTTTCTTTTCTATAATACATATAAGGTTCATTTACACACAAAAAATCGTCATTTGACAAGAGATAACTCCAAAATCGAATTCTTCAGATGTTCAAAAGAAAAAAAAACGAATAAAAAAGTCGGAAGGGTTGTGGTACGCGGGCGCGCGCGCATATGTGTATATGTGCGTGGACTATAAAGGAAATATTTAAAAGTGTGTTTCTTTTTCAATAATTTAAGTACTGTTAGATGAATCTTACGCATTACACTGAAAGTAGCGAGAAGATTTCGAAAACATTTTCTTAGTCTGGCATTTAGAATAAAGTTTTAAAAAAAACAAAAACTTTTGCGTTATAAATCTCCGATTCAGTCTTCTTCAGTCGAAATGAACTCGGCTATCTTTTTTTCTTGACTTTTGAATGTAAACGGGAAGTTTACGCAGGCATCAATGAACTACAAAATGTTACAGAATTCGAGAAGATAAGCGATTGCTGGTTCTTCGTTTGTCCATGTTAACCGGCGAAGTTACTTAAAATTACTTTTAAACATTTTTCAGGATTTTTTTTTTCATCCGTTAATATACAGCTTAGTTATCAGATCATGCTGTTTGATTGTATGTGGATATGTGCTAAGTAAAAGCCATAAACCTGACGTCTTTTAATGCATTCATTGATGGTTGTGTTCACCTCTAGGCACCCCAGCCTCCCCCCCCCCCCCTTCCCTCCGACCTCCCTCCATCCCCCATACCCACTCCACATACACACACACCCAAAGAATGGAGAGTGTAATAATAATGAAGAAGGAGTTCAGTTTTTTTACGCTCGCTTTTTTTCACAGTAAGCTTGTTCTTCTAATTCTGTATCATTTTTTTCTCTTATTGTCTTTTGCGTTGTCGGCATAATCGTCGATGTCGATGTCAGCGTGTTCCTCTTTAGTTGGCAAGTCTTGCAGCTTTTATATTAATACATCACCGGCAGATCCATAGCGCTTTGCAGTTCTTAGACTTGGACGTTGTTTGTGCCTTAGTATTGACTTCCGCAGCCGTGCATCTCTCTCTCTCTCTCTCTCTCTCTCTCTCTCTCTCTCTCTCTCTCTCTCTCTCTCTCTCTCTCTCTGTTTACGGGTAATTGCTCTTCAATAACATTGCTCCTCAAGTCATCCAGGTAACGCTGATTAATTCATGTCCAGGTCAATGGAGGGGTGTGCATATAGATGTGGTTTGCCTCTGTGTGTGTGTGTGTGTGTGTGTGTGTGTGTGTGTGTGTGTGTGTGTGTGTGTGTGTGTGTGTGCTGTACGCATTAGTGCGTGCGCGCGCGCGTTTTGTATGTGTTTGCGTGTATGTGTATATGTGCGTGCGAGCGCGCGCCTGAGAAAAAATATATACATTATATATATATATTATATATATATACAAGAGAGAGAGAGAGGGGTCAGTTTTCTACGTGTTTCCTCATTTTTGTCCCAGCAAATCTTCGGTAAAATATTCCCAATACAAAATGGAAAAGAAACCTGATAGAGTTCATTCTTG
>CM065728.1:43499189-43511689 GCA_033310375.1 Conus canariensis | reverse complement strand
TCCTTCGTTTCTCTTCTTCTTCTTCTTCTTCTTCTTCTTCTTCTTCTATTTTTTTTGTTGTTGAATGTATTTGCAAAGTTGTTTTCTCTTTCTCTTTGTGTGTGTGTGTATGTGTGTGTGTTGTGTGTGTGTGTGTGTGTGTGTGTGTGTGGTGTGTGTGTGTGTGTGTGTGAAAAGTTGACTGTCATATTTTTGGATTGCCTTTTGTATTTCAGGCTAATATTCTTTTCACTATCTAGATGGTTCGTTGATTTTGAAGTCACATATTGTCATTATTTTTTCTGCTTCATCGAGGGCAAGATGTAAAAAAGCCTGTATTGTGCTTATTCTTTATCCCTCATTAAAAAAGATTCGTTCGTTCGTTCGTTCTCTCTCTCTCTCTCTCTCTCTCTCTCTCTCTCTCTCTCTCTCCTCTCTCTCTCTCTCTCTCTCTCTCTCCTCTCTCTCTCTCTCTCTCTCTCTCTCTCTCTCTCTCTCTCTCTCTCTCTCTTACTCGGGTTCAGTTTCTTTTTCTCATAATTTGTCTCAGCCTGTCGGTCACTCTTTGTATCGCACTGTTTATTCTCGAGGTCTCTTTTTCTGTCTCCTGCTTTTCCATCCGTCTGTGGGCGCTGTCGGTCTGTGCTGTGTGTCTCTCTGTAAATGTCTCAGTGATCAGAAAGAGAACAAAAATTACTTATCCGCAAATTTTACTCTACCCTAATGGGAGATGGACGTATTGGAATTTAGCCGAATGGAACTGGGGCCTGATGGACCTTTGCCTTAATGGTACTAGGCCCAGTTGGGTTTGGGTCCTGCTGAGCCTGGGCTCTATCGGGCTTGGGCTGTATTGGGTCTGATTCCTTTTGGGCTTGCACTTTCTTGGACTTGGTCCATATTGGGCCTGAGTCCTACAGGAACCGGGCCCTTGTGGAGCTTGGGTCCTGGCGGTGTGGGCCCCAATGGTACTTGTCTGTTGTGGTATTGGGCCTTAATGGGGTTGGGCCTTCGTGGTACTAGGCCTTAATACAATCGGACCCTCGTGGTACTGGGCCTTAATACAGTCGGACCCTCGTAGTACTGGGCCTTAACGGAACTGACCTCTCACAGTACTAGGCCTTAATGCAATTTAACCCCAGTGGCATTGGGCGTAAAGAAACTGGGTCCTCATAGTACTGGGCCTTTATGAATTGGGCCCCAGTGGTACGAGACCCTACTGGTACTGGGCCCAAGCGGACCAGCCCCCTTAGGAATGCTTGCTCTCTATTTCTTCATCCGTCAAGCTTCCCCCTTCTTACGAGTGTATAGACATTTAGAATTACCGTGTTTGAATACCTGCCTTCCTGCATGTAATGCATAGATCATTGTCTCAACAGATTTCCCGAAAACATCTCGCGCGCGCGCGCGCGCGCGCGCGCGCGTGGTGTGTGTGTGTGTGTGTGTGTGTGTGTGTGTGTGTGTGTGTGTGTGTGTGTGTGTGTGTGTGTTTCCTCTGAATCTGAATAACTTTTGAGCTAAGTTTATTGCCTATTTAATTATATTTGCTTACAACTAACGGTCCAGCTCTCTCTCTCTCTCTCTCTCTCTCTCTCTCTCTCTCTCTCTCTCTTCTCTCTCTCTCTCTCTCTCTCACCATCCGTTTTACTGTAGTTATCTAGTTGACCTTGTATATAGCAGAAACGTAATACAGTATGTGGATTGTAGTCATGATTAACCATAGTGATTTTTTAAGTTGCATGTGATTCAACTTTAACACTGTGCCGTTGTGTTTAGGTTCTCGTGTTCATACCATTGGTTGTCCGTATGAATGAAAAATCTTCGCATCTGTGCTTATCTGTCAGGGTATGTTAAATCTGTCCGTTTATCGCGCACCCCTTCCCGTCGCCGTCTCTCTCTCTCTCCTCTCTCTCTCTCTCTCTCTCTCTCTCTCTCTCTCTCTCTCTCTCTCTCTCTGTCATAGATTATTTCTATGTAAAATTAAAGACGGATTGATTGCGTGCAGGTGACAGTAATGGGATGCTCATGTCAAAAACAGCGATAGATTTATCATGTATTGGACATTTTGTGCGGTACACAATGTCAAACTTGATCTGTGAACGGATTTAGGCAAACACTTGAAGTTTATTTTGACCAAATTTAGATTGGGAATTTTAGACAGTATACAACACCGGTATCGTTACAGTAAATATACTGGAATGGATTTGACTTGTCCACTATCGAATAATGGAAAAGATGACGAACTGCATTTTTTGTTTTATGCTGCTGCAAGTTATCTAGTCTAAGAGTGCAATATATACCAGTTAAGTTTTCCAGGGATCCCTGTCAATTTCGGTTATGTCTGCTTATGGCATCTCAGAATGAAAGCATAGTAAGAAATTTCTCAGTTTACTTGTTCAAGGCATTTCAGTTTCGATCAGTTATGACTTCGTGAGAGTGAGGTCTGTCTAGCGGTCTGTAAAATTATCTCTCTTCCTGAGACTGAGAGACAATTGGGGGAGGTCTGTTATGAATTAGACATCTTGATATGTCTGTTCATCTGTCCCCTTATCCACTTTTCATCTCTCTCTCTCTCTCTCTCTCTCTCTCTCTCTCTCTCTCTCTCTCTCTCTCTCTCTCTCTCTCTCTCTGTCTGTCTGTGTCTATTTGTCTGTCTGTCTGTCTGTCTGTCTCTCTCTCCGTCTCTCTCCCTCCCTCCCACTCCCTCGTATCTTTCTGTGTCTCTCTCCCTCCCTCCCTCTCTCTATGTCTCTCCCTTCCTCCCTTCCTCTCTCTCACTCTCTCTCTCCTCTTTCTGTCTCTGTCTCTCCCTCCCCCCCCCCCCTCTCTCTCTGTCTTTTACTCCAACGTAAACACATAATGTCCCTTTCATCGTTGTCACTCAGAGTCGTCAATGTGGTCTACAACTCGCCAAACACAGTCACCACACCGTCCATTGTTGCAGACATCCTCGTCTCACCTTTGCACTTCTGGAATCGACGTTTGCAGACGGCGCCGCGTATTTGCCCAGTTGTTTGCATTTTCCTTTTGCACCGTCCACGAATCGACAGACATGATGTTTCTTTACTGCGGATGGTTCCTAGTGATCCGTTTACAAGAACTGTCACGCTTGCGTAGAAACGAAGGACATTCAACCGACAGACGCATGCAGGTTGGAAGTGTGTCAAGCATTGAAGAAAAGCTGGAAACGTCTTGTCTGTGTTGATGATAACTGCCATATATTTATTTACTCCCAATTAAGGAAGAAGAAATCACTTCTTTTTGTAGGTGGGGGGAGGGCGGGTTGGAGGTTAGGTGGGGTGCGGTGGGGGTATTTGCATTTAAGAATCTGCCTAACTGAAATTAGATAGATAGATAGACAGAGTCTGCCTAACAGAAATTAGATAGACAGACAGACAGAAAGACAGACAGACATACAGACAGGTAGACAGATAGATAGATAGATAGATAGATAGATAGATAGATAGATAGATAGATAGATAGATAGATGGATAGATGGATGGATCGGTCGATAAGACTTTGATGATTTTCTTCTCAGTTTGTTCTGTGGATATAAGTTTATTGGGATTTCCCTTGTCACGAGCTTTCCATTGTTTTAAAGTTGGTGCTGACCCTTTGGAGTCACTCTCATCGATCAGTGTTGGTCAGGGCTCTTGAGGAGCTGGGAGTTCTTTGAACGCTGGGGTTAAGAGTTTGTGAAATGTGTCGAAAACTGGCGAGAGTTCATTAAGTTTGCACAGGTAAACTGTCGCATTCAGCGTCCAGCATTCCGTAGAGATACAGGCTAGATGAGCAGAACTCGGCGGAAAAATCTCATTGCCACTTTTACAACAAAATCTGGTTCGTTTTTACAGTATTTGCCTTATTTCCCTCCTTGGTTCAGAGGAACGTCTCTCTGGTTACATTCGGAAGACTTTAGAGATTGAATGTGCTGTACATGTTGATTATGAGTTGTGGTCTCAAAAGCCAGAATGTCGTGGCTCTGGAAATCATATTTAGACTTGTGTTAGAGTACATAGTTTGAAATCAGATGTCACGAGTTTGGATGCCGCAGGTGCCTGCCTTAAAATTTAGCATTTCGATGTGCCCAGTTTATTGTCATTTTGGTGATATTTTTCCTAGTGTGCCATATCAAATTTGGTGGTCATGAACATCAAACCTGAATATAATCTAACCTATGTCTGTTAGAGGTACTAGCACGCGAGCGAACAGATTTGCTGTAGATGTTCTGCTTATGAGAGGAGTGATGGTATCTGCTGCAGCAAAGAGCCTCTTCACATTTTCTGCCCAGTGGTCTGCTGGGTCGCACACTTGGTTTGCACTGAATGAACATACATTGATATTCCTATTTCACCCGACTTACCACTTCCCCTTTTCAGAAGACTGGCTCTCTGAGCTTCAGCCTCGTTCTCCCTCTCTCTGTCTCTGTCCGTCTCTCTCTCTCTCTCTCTCTCTCTCTCTCTCTCTCTCTCTCTCTCGCTCGCTCGCTCGCTCGCTCGCTCTCTCTCTCCCCATTACAAACACGCAGTATCCCTTTCATCATGCCGTTGCCATCCAGCATCGGCAATGTGGTCTACAACTCGCCAAACATAGTCACCACACCGTCCAATGCTGCAGATATCCTCGTCTCGTCCTAGCGATTCCAGAATCAACGTTTGCAGACACCGCACTGTATTTACCCATTTGTTTGCATTTTCCGTTTGCATCATCCACCAATCGACAGACATGACGCTTCCTTTCCGACGATGGTCCGTTTATAAAAACTGTCACTGTTTTGTAGAGTGTTTTGATATTCAGCCGATATACGCATGCAGACTGGAAGAGCGTCAAGCTTGAGGAAACGGACGAAACGTCTTGGCTGCTTAATTGACGAATTTTGTCCACAGTTAATTAACCAGATATTTATTGTGGTATTTGTATTTAAGGATTTGTCATACAGAATTGACGTATATAAAAGGTTTTGACAGATGTCTTCTCACTTTTTTTCCGTACACTGAATTCAACAGTGTTTCCTTGCATTGTAGTTTACGGCTTAAAAAAAACTGACTTTGATACCCCCAAAAAATTATCTATCGGAAGAATATGCATTTGACGTTGTTTTAAATGGTAGTGTCTCTTCGTTCATAATAAGTCTGGTCATTTGGTAATCAGGGCTCTTATGGAGTTAGAAGCTCTCTGAACATTGGGAATGTGGCTTATATTTTCAAGCATTTGAAGGTCTGTGAAATGTGTTGAATGCCGAAAAGAGCATAATTGTTTATGCCGTAACCTGCCCAAGTTGCTCAGTCTCCAACATCTAATGGAGAAATAGGTTGGAAAAAACAGAATTCAGTGGAAACATCGCATGACCGGTTTGTGGTTCAGAGACTGTCGTTTTTACCAGAGCCAGTGAATTATTTCCCTCAGTATTAGAGAGGTACATCCCTTATTTATATCCATATGACTACACAAATTGAATCCACTGTACATTTTGAAGAAGTTGTGATTGATAAAGCTAGAGTGTCGAGGCCCTAGAGATGTTTTGTTAAGCTAATGTAACAGTATCAAAATCGAAATCGGATGTTGCAAGTTATGATGCTGCTGGTGTCCAACTTAAACTTCGGTATTTTTCATACCCAATGTGTTGTTTGGTGATTTTAGTACAAAGTAAGTTTTCCATCCCGTAATCTCCTGGGTCATTTTCCCGGTCTGCCAAATCAGATTAGGTGGACGTAGACATCAAACCTGAATGTAATATAGCCTCTTCCTGTAGAAGGTTCACGCAAATGAGTGAACAAGTTTGGCGTGCCTCATGAAGGAAAGCTGTGGGTGTTTGCTGTATAGGAGGTGTTGACGGTATCTGCTACAGCGGAGCGCTAACATTTCTGTCCGGTAATCTGCTGGATCGTACACTTGGTTTGGACTGAGTGGACATAACACTGTTATTCTTAACTCACGCGACTAACCCCTTTCCCCTCTTCAGGAGACTGGTTATCACAGTATCACGTCATTTTCGTGCCCCCCACCCTCTCTCTCCTCTCTCTCTCTCTCTCTCTCTCTCTCTCTCTCTCTCTCTCTCTCTCTCTTGCCCCCTTCCTTTTCTCTTTGCAATAGGAAGAAGCATAATAGTTGGGGAGGCATGTTATAAATCAGACACCGTTATATATCCGCTCATCTGTCCCTTTTTAATCTGTTTCTCACACACCATTCATAGTCTCCCATCTCCCTCCCCCTCTTCTTCCTCTCTCTCTCTCTCTCTCTCCCTCTCCCTCCTTCCCTCTCTCTGTCTCTGTCTCTCTCATTCTTTCTCCCCCCTCTCTCTCTTTCTTTCTCCCCCCTCTCTCTCTTTGTCTCTCCCACACTCCTCCTTTCTCTCTCTGTCTCTGTCTCGATCTCTGATCTCTGTCTGTCTGTCTGTCTGTCTGTCTGTCCCTTCTGTCTGTCTCTCTCTCTCTCTCTCTCTCTCTAATTCCATAGCAAGCATATAGTATCTCTTGCATCATAACGTTGTTATTCAGCGTTGCCAGTGGGATCTATAACTCTCTAAATATAGTCACCATACCACCAGTGCCGCAGACATCCTCGTCTCGCCCTTGCCCTTCCGGAACCGACGTTTGCAGACGCCGCTGCGTATTTGCCCAGTTGTTTGCATTTTCCTTTTGCACCGTCCACGAATCGACAGACATGATGTTTCTCTTCTGTCGGCGATTCCTACCGATCCGTTTACCAAATCTGCCACTGATGTGTAAAAACTGAAGACGTTTAATTGACAGACGCTTGCAGGTTGGAAGTGTGTCATATCATCGAGGAAACGGATCAGAAGACCTGGATGTTTTAGGAATGGATTCTGTTCCCAGTTAATGAGCCAGAAATCAAAGTCTGGTATAAATACTTAAGAACATGTCAGAGAGAAATAATATGTGTGTATACGTAAGGGCCATGACGCAATTTCTTTTCATTTTGTTCAGTGTATATGAGTTTTAACTGTGATTCCTTGCTCAGGTGCCCAGGGCTCTAAATACCAGACTTTGATGTAAAAGGAAAATGTCTGTGGGACCAGTTTGTGCTTGGCGTTGGTTTAGAGTTGGTGCTGTTTCTTAGTTCTAGACGCTGGAGAGTGACTAGCATTTTCAAGCATTCTAATTCCTGTAAAAAGTATTGGATGTTGGCAAACGTATGATTTTTGTGCGGTAAGCTGTTTGAGCTGCTCAGTCTCCAACATTTAACACACATGGAAGAACAGAATTAAGAGGAAAAATCACATTCTCAGTAAGCCGGCGAAATGTGGTTTCATCACCGTAATTTGTACCAGAATCAGAGCATTATTTCCCGCCGTGTTCGAGAGGTAAATGTTTGCTTCAGATCAGGATTACTTCACAGATTTAATGTGTTAGATAGGTTTTGAAGGCGGGAGTATCAAGTTCAAGATTAGACGTGGGGATTTCTGATGCTAATGGTGTCAACTTAAAATTTGACCTTGTTATGCCCATTGTGTTTTTGTGTGGTGGTGTCAGTATAATGCAACCTCCCTGTCCCCTAATCTTCAGGGATGTTTCCCAGTTTGCTATATCAAACGTGGTTAGCGTAGATGACAGAACTGAATGTAATATTATCTATGGCAGTCGAAAGTGCCAGCAAACATTGTATTTAAGAATCTGTCGCACAGAAGTAATATAAACTGTGACGAATTTTTTCTGTTTGTTTCTTGCATAAGAGTTTAAAAGTGTTTCCTTGTACAGCAGCCTTGGGCTATAAATTCATTACCTTAATATACAAAGCATGTTTGTGGGAAGAGTATGCACCTCGTGTGATGCTGTCTCTCCATTCTTTCTTTTTTTTTTTTTCTTGACGACTTTGGTCGATTGGTAGTCTGGGTACTTGTGAAGTTAAAAGATATTTAAGCACTTAGGATATGATCAACATTTTCAAGCATTTGAGAGTCTGTATAATGCGCCAGAAGTATGCAAGCGTTTGTGATTTTTATTCTGTAAACTGTCCCAGTCATTCCGTCCCAATATATGGTAGAGATGCAACCTGGATATACAGAAGTCTATGAAAAAATTCCGTTACCACTTTGCCAACAAGATGTGGTTTGTGTACTGTCATTCATACTAAGATCTGCGCTTTGTTTCCTTCGTGTTCAGGAGTTACATCCCTCTGCTTAATTATATCCAGATTATTTCACAACGCTTTGGCTCTAGTGATATTTAATTAGGCAATTGGTAGTGCGTTTAGTTCAAAATCAGACGTTACAGAATAGAATGCCATTGGTGCTCAACTTTAAAAATTAGAATGTTTTGTGTCTGTTATAATGACGTTTGGTGGTGTTAGTTCAGTGCTGGATATATCCCCGAACTCCTGCTCCCAGACTCCTGGGATTTTTCCCCATCCACTATATCACTTTTGGTCGGTGCGGACATTAAACCTGACTGCAGTCTAACCTATGGCTGTAGAAGGTACCGGCAAACGAGCGAACAGATTTGCCTTCACGAAAGAAAGCAGAGAATGGTTGTTGTATGGGAAGGGTGGATGGTATCAAGTACAGCAAAGTGCTTTCTCCCATTTTCTTCCAGTGATCTGCTGGGTCGTACACTAAGGTTGCACTGAGTGGACATAAAACTGTTATTCTTAACTCACATGACTGACCCCTTTTCCTCCTCAGGGGTCTGCCACTCTCAGAGTTTGTCAAGTGTCAGTTTCGACCTATTGTTGTTGTGTTGTTGTTGTTGTTGTTGTTCTTCTTCTTTCTTCTTCTCTGTCTATCTGTCAGTCTGTCCTCCTTTCTGAGTCTTCTGTCTGTCTCTGTCTCTGTCTCTTTCTCTCTCTTCTCGTCTCTGTCTCTCTCTCTCTCTCTCTCTCTCTCTCTCTCTCTCTCTGAGGTGGAAGAAGAGTTTGGGGAGTAGAGTTAGGGCCCGTTCAGTTTCTCAACTTACCAATTTAAGTGATTTTACTTACTGATCAATATGTGTCCATTTTGGATTGACGTTGTGTTCCTTTTCTTGTTCATGACTGAAAAATATTTGTAAATGCTTTATACGTAAACATTCATGTCGTTTTGTCTTGCGTTGCTCCATGATCAGTGGCGTCCTAGGATAGACAATGTTCTCAGCTTTGTTCCTCCCTGTCTTAGTGCTCATCCCGACATTCCCCTTGGTAGTGGGCTTTTTATGTCTCCATGTGCAAAACGCTGGGTGTGCAGGTCATCGGCTTGCAGCTGATAGTCTGTGTCTGGACTGAAGTGTGTGGTTGCTCTGTCGGTTGGTGATAGGACACTGGCGGAGATGTGATAGAACAGGTGGTATACATGTCTAGAAAAGATTATCCTAGCTCGATGGTTCAGGTTCCTTGTAGATGGGGAAATTCTTTTTTAAGTGGATATCATCAGTACGGCTATCTCGGATTAACAGAAGGGCGTAAAAGCCGCGGAATTTCGTGTGTGTGTGTGTGTGTGTGCGTGTGCGTGCGTGCGTGCGTGCGTGCGTGCGTGTGTGCGTGCGTGCGCGCGCGCGCGCGCGCGCGTGTGTGTGTGTGTGGTTTGTCGGTTGTTGTTTTTCAAACACGTGACTAGCTTCTTTTGGAGTATCCTAATCATGAACTGTACGGCGAGTCGGTATAATCGCTTTTTTTTTAAAACGAAAATTGTCGATTCAGTCGTGTGCGTGTGTGCATGTGTGCGTGCGTGCGTGCGTGTGGGTGTGGGTGTGTGCAGATTCTGTGGTTATAACACTTTCATCACACTTGAAAATGTGTAGGAAAATAACACCTACAAAGAAAATGGGAAAAACAAACAAACCGAAAGAACAGGAAATGGGGTTTGAAAAAAACAATGCGGCGCAATCTTTACATGCACAGCAGTTCCTCCTGGAGGTGAAGAGATAAAATGGATACCGAGAGTTAGACGAGACGCGCACCACCCTGAGGGAGGGAGAGACCTCACCGGCAGTCGGCCGCTGCAGACTCGTGCAGGAAACTTGGAATTCTCGAGGTGTATTGTTGCTAATGGAAGCCGGTCAGACGGGCATTTCGTTGAAGCCTCGTTGACACAATGCTCCACATCGGCAATGGTTCGTCGTCCTTGTTAGCAGGCGGAGGTTACTGGTCTTTCTGTGTGTGTAATGTTGTTTCTGAGCTTTGATGGGAGAGGCTGAAACACTTCAGGTTGATTTTTGTTGTTGTTAGTGTTTTGTGTTTTTTGGTTGGTTGTTTTTCATCATGCGCGAGGTGTGTGTGTGTGTGTGTGTGTGTGTGTGTGTGTGTGTGTGTGTGTGTGTGTGTGTGTGTGGCGCGCGCGTGTGTGTGTGTACGCGTGCGTGCGTGTGTGTGTGTGTGTGTGTGTGTGTGTGTGTGTGTGTGTGTGTGTGTGTGTGTGTGTGTGCTTCCAGATTGTTTAGTCTGCATGCGTGCGTGCTCATGCACACCCATATATTTGTGTGTGTGTGTGTGTGTGTGTGTGTGTGTGTGTGTGTGTGTGTGTGTGTGTGTGCGTGCGTGCGTGCGTGCGTACGTGCGTGCATGCGTGTGTACGTGCGTGCGTGCGCGCACGCGCATGTGTGTGTATAGGCGCGCTCTCTGTGGGAAAATTACATGAACTGTAGGACTAATTAGAAATGATTATTGCAAAAATCATGAAAAAGCAGATGCTGGATGTTTTCCTGGTTCTAGCATTAAAGACCTGTCAGGAAATAAAAACATACACGCACAAAATTTTTGTATTAGGTTGTACGAGCTTTTATTCTTCTCTTAATCTCCGTAGATAAACATTTGCTGAGTCAATGCCATAATGATAGAAGAATTATTCGCCTGCGGTTGCTTTCCTCACTAATGATTTGTTCAGCTTTGAATATTTGTCTCAAGACTAGTCCAGTTGAAAGATTTCTTCAGTAAATAAATGCTGTCATCCTTGGATTTCCGAGTGTTCTAGCTGGAGACTTACGTGCAAGTGAGCGAGGGAATGTCGTATTGCAGGATTGAGTAAATGAAAGTGTGTTCTTTCCCTTATGAACTTAGTTTGATACTATTTCATGTAAGAGCTGTTTATTTCGTCGTATCGGAGAGGATGAAATGTAGAAGTGAGAGAAGGTGGGAATAGATTAAATTATGTTTAATGATGTGCCATAGTAGAAATCCTATTTTTCTACCTTTCTACCTCCACCCCACTCCCACCCCCACGCCCGCTTCCCTTTCCCCTTTGTGTTTTGTTTTTGTTTGTTTCTTCTTCTTCTTCTTCTTCTCTTCTTCTTCTTCTTCTTCTTCTTTCCTCTTCTTCTTGTTTTTTTCTTTTTTTTGTTATTCCACCGTTTTTCTCTTTTCCTTCCGCGTCTTGTTCCTCATTTCTTCTTCGTCTCCTTCCTCTACTTCCTCCCTCCTCCTTCTTCTTCCTCATTTAATGCCGGGTCTTAAAGTTCTTAAACTATCTTTACACATAGGTGATGAGTACGGCACTTTCATAGTTTTGTGTCCCTTTCATGCACGTTAGTGTGTAACCGCTGTTCCTCTCTCTCTCCTCTCTCTCTCTCATATATATATATATTTATATATATATATATGTGTGTGTGTGTGTGTGCGTGTGTGTGTGTGTGTGTGTGTGTGTGTGTGTGTGTGTGTGTGCGCGCGTGCCCGCGTGTGTATATGCGTGTGTGCGTGCATGTGTGTATATGATGATAATACTGAATACTTGTGTAGAGCGAGATCTTCAGAAGTAATACTCTTTTCGCATAAAATAATACGGAGGAGGGAAAAAATTATTGACAAAATTAATTCTTAGACAAGGTATGATATTCAATCAACGCTAATTCTTTTTCTGTAAGCTTATTTCAAAATGCATAATTCTTTTCATCACAGTTGACGAAATGTAAGAATTGGCCCACAATCTGTCTGGATTTCCTGAGTGTCTGCATGTTTGTTCGTCTGAGATCCAGCAGGCCTAAATTATTTATTTATGCCAGTCGAGTTTAAAGATATGATCCTGAAAATATTACGTTGAACAATTAATCTTGAAGGAGTTCCCGACATCACGACGGTACAGAAAGGTACTGTGCTTATAACAGTATCGTAGATGTCGCTGCTGAAGATTATCCTTGAGGTGAAACACATACACACACACACACACACACACACACACACACACACACACACACACACACACACATGCACAAAGTTAAATTCTCGTAAATTATTATGTCACGTCTTTATAGACTTCCAGAAACAAAGGCAAATAAATGGGCTGCAAAGATAGTTAAAAACAATCAGTGAAAGTAAGGAAAGGTTGAAAAAAAAAAGGAGGGATCGAAAAGAGAAAATCGCTTTGTTCATTGAGTTATCTTTCTTGTTTTCGAGTACAGAAGATCGTCAACTCCGCCTTGGCAACTTACGATTTAACGTATCGTATGTTGACAAGGTAATAGACACAAAGGCAGTAGACAGTTTAGTAGGTGGAGTCGACATAACCTAAACTTACTTAAACGAATAGGGCACTCTGAAGAGTGCGGACATCCACAAGAGCGAACGGATCCGGGATCCAGCTTTTGATCCGGAAGCACACAGAC
>CM065728.1:43491689-43494189 GCA_033310375.1 Conus canariensis | reverse complement strand
ACACACACACACAACACACACACACACAACAACACACACACAACACCACACACACACACATGCTAGATTTTATCGAAAAAAAATCTAAATTTTAGAGAGAGAGAGAGAGAGAATACGAAGAATCATTCAACTTGACCTCGACCCCCAACTTGACCTCGACCCCCACTGAAGTTGACAAATCATTATATGAACGAAAATTACTACAGAATTTAGCAATTATCAAAGGTCAGATCTCATAACCGGAAAGCACAGAAGACAGTATATGATATTGAGAATGATCACAGTGATAGTGATAATGAAAATTTGCGCATACATCCAGAGCTTTGCTTACAGCGCTAACAAATGTAAGCGAAAGCATAATTGATCAAATCCAGTTATGAAAATAACCTATGGAGGAAACAAAGTGGAGATAATCATTTTACAACGTTCAATAACACACTTGAAGATAAATTGAATATGACCAGAAGTACTGATATGCTTCCCATGTCACACAGCAGCAGATCCAGAAAAAAGAAAGAAAGAAAAAAAACCACCCAACCAACAACTCAAACATTCACGGTTTGGGGGAGCGCCAGTGGAACAATGTTTATAACAAGGTGTCATGCTCTTCTAGAATAAGTTTTTAGTTGGAACTTGAATGAAGGGAAGGAATAAAGCGTGTGATCTGCTGCGTTGGCAGAGCTCTAAAACAATTGAATGATTATCAATCATCAGATGATAATGAAATGAGAAGGGGAAAAGCTACAATGCTATGACGTTGCAGTGTTTCTAAAATCTGTATGCTTCACATGGCTCATGTGTTAGAAGACAAAACACTCATTTAAAAGCGAATGGCTGTCGATATTTCAGTAGAATAAAATTTTCTTGAAATTCCCAAAAGATCTTGACGACGCTAAACAAACTATTCACTATGTAACGATTGTAACCTGCATGGTCAGGAATAGTGGATGTATATGTTCTTCGAGTGCCTTTTCGATGAAAAACAAGTAGTATATTTTTCATTCTTTCCATTATTTTCTTCCTTCTTAGATTATTGTATTAAACTTTTGGAATGCTTAAAAAAAAAAAGTGTTGTCCATACTCTTCGAATTCTTTTTACATATTACATAATGGGCAAATGAAATTTTGAGAGAGAGAGAGAGAGAGAGAGAGAGAGAGAGAGAGAGAGAGAGAGAGAGAGAGAGAGAGAGAGAGAGAGGAGAGTCATGGGCGCACAATTGGATAGAGGAAAGGAAGAACTCACATCGTGAAGCTCATGTAATAATGAGCACGGAGTAGAAAGAAGTCGATGACTGCTGTGGTCTTTTCAAATCTACAAAAAAAGGATAGTGAAACCTGGGGACAATCGAAGGATCGAGGGTCGAGAGGAGGGAAAGGGGGGAGGGGTGAATGACGACTGCGGACAGGCTCGGGCTCTGTCCCCTATTAAAATGTCAAGGAAACGCCGTAAAGCCGTCTGGTCTCTTGGCTTTAGGCAGCAGGTACCACTGAGGTGGTTTTGGGTATGGGCAGTGGAGAAGGTCAACAGTGAGGTATGGACAGCTCGTGCAGTGCGCCAGCAGACTGCCACCGACTCAGAACCACCTTCTTTAGTTGCCAGCGATTTTGATCAAACTGGTTTATGACTTGAAGGAAGGGAATGCTGAGTAGAGGGAATCGCACTCATTGACTTTAAAAACCCGGATACAAATGCCGAGGGTTCTTTAAGTGTAAGTAGCTCTCCAACCTTCTAGAAGTATCTGTGCTTTTGAATTTCCTCTTTCTGTCACTCTCTTCGACCTTGACTTCACTTTTGTTCTTGTCTTTCATTACTATTGTCCAGCGCATTTCGCCGCTTTGTTCTTGCCTTTGTTTACTGTCGTCCAGTGCGTTTCCGCCTGTGTCTTCTCCTCACCTTTGTTCTTGAAACTTTTTTCAGCTGATTTCTAGTCACAATTTGACATGCAAGCTTTTTTTTTCTTCAAAATTTTAATCTGGCGATTAGGAAGTAAATTCTGTGCACTGTCCAGGGCAGACCTAGCTGTCCACACTGCGGTGTCTCTTCGCTCATGATTTTTTATGCAACATTTGAATGCTTTTCTTTAATATTTCATTACTTTCATTAAAGTGGGAGTTAGAAATCAAGCGAAAAATGGCTTGCGCTTTCAGCACGGCATAGTCCCATCCGCTTTAACGATGTCAAGAATTGTGCTGCCATGTCACAAATCGCTTTTATTGTTTCGTTTTCAAGATGTAATCTTTTTCTTTATTTGATCTGTTCAGGACGTCATAACCCCCCCCCCCTTCCCCCCCCTCCCGTATGAGTTTTACAGCTCCGAAAAGGCCTGCTTGTTCGGCTAGGCTACAGTAATAACTGAACTCGTAACGTCTTCTCCTGTTGAATGTAACGTCGAAACAGGAACGGAAACAAATGCACAGTATACACTTGCATGTCTTAACCCAAGTAGTATTTCATTTGAGTGTAGGTCAGTGGTGTAGTCTTAATAGTCCTGTGAAAGGT
>CM065728.1:43481689-43484189 GCA_033310375.1 Conus canariensis | reverse complement strand
AAGACAGGTTGATGAATCATATTTGATTTCTCTCTTCGTCATCTGTGTGGTCCACATATGCACCATGCAGTATTTGAAGACTAAAATTATTGGTGAGCTAAGGGGAGAGGATACAAATAAAGACATGAATTAGGCGGGCACTTAGGAGGTTGCTACTTTTCGTTAAAACCGGTCCACTAGTTTTTGCATGATGTTATGAACAAACAAATGGGCGGACAAATACACCCATCTTGGCAGAAGTAGTAAGTGTCCAGAGGCCAAAAAAAAGTGCTGACATTATGTTCTGTCGCTGTAGACCTCCCGGCGGTTAATTTCTAACATTCTGCCGTTCGACGCCATCGTTAACCGCTAAAACACAAACTTCTGGTCTGCGGTCATCCATTTTGGATCAATCACAGCGCAGAAGAATCTGCTCCAGACCAATCGTAATTCAAGTAGATCGTTTCTAAATTTAACATTGTGCGTGGTGATTCATTCTGGACCAATCATGGCCCAGAGAGATCCATCAATTCTGGATTAGCGATGGCCGGAAAGATCCATTATGGACCAGTTATAGCAAGACTGAGTAAGAATGGAAGGGAAAATCCATATTGCACAAGACAAGCATTGTCGAAGGAGATCCGTTCTGGACCGATCGTGGCTTTGGGAGATCCATACTGGACCAGCCAGATCCTAGGGAGATCCATTCAAAACCTGTCATGGCCCAAGAAAATCTGTTCTGCAGATCCTGACAAGTCGTCGGCTAGTTAGACGCATTTCTGACCAATCACGATAAGGTCGTCGGCTAGTTAGACGCATTTCTGACCAACCACGATAAGGAAAATTCGTTCTGAACCAAACATGACCTGAGAAGATCCTTTTGGATCAATCATGGCACGGGGAGATCCACTGTGGACCAATCGCAGCCTGGCGAGATCCATTCTGGACCAATCGCAGCCTGTGGAGATACATTCTGGACAAGGTGTGGCAAAGAAGATGTGCTCTGGACAAGACATGGTCCAAGGGCATACAGTTTTGCTCAATCATGACTCGAGAAGATTCCTCCTGGAACAATCATGGCTTGGGGAGCCCACTCTAGACCAAGTGTGGACCGGGTACATTCACTCCGGACGAATTCTGGCCCTGGCAGACCTGCTCTGGACCAATCACGACTCGTGGAAAATTAATTCTGAAGCAATCATAGGTTGGGGAGATGCACTTTAGACCAGTCATGATCCAGGTAGATCCATTCTAAAGCCTGTGCAGATCCTTTCTAGACCAATCATAATACAGGGAGATCCATTCTAGACCAAGCATAGCCTGGGCAGATCCTTTCTAGACAAATCATGATCCAGGGAGATCCATTCTGAACAAGTCATGACTCGGCCATGGTTCTTGGATGGGCGTCCTGAGGGGATTAACTCCGGTCCGAACAGGTCTTGTGATATGGGTGGTGACCCATAGCTGAGGTGGTCGTTATGACTGTCAGGTGCCCGGAGTCTGACCAGCTATGACAGCCAAATTAGGGGTCGGGACGAGGTCAGTGCGCAGGGTCACAAACAACACAAACTGCTGTCTGGTAAGGGTGACAGACAAGAGAGAGAGAGAGAGAGAGAGAGGGGGGGGGGATATGAAAGTGCGGGTGGGGGGAGACTTCAGGAATGAGGGTGGCGCGGTTGGCTAGATATGGTCTTTTGGTCTTTTCTCTTTCCATTTCACTCTGCCCCTGGCCCTCTCTGTATGTGAATGTATGTCGGTCTCTCTCTCTCTCTCTGTCTCTTTACCCTTATCTCTCCCTCTCCTTACCTTTCTGTCTCCTCTCTCTTTCACCCTCTGTGTGTGTCTGTGTGTGCGTGCACACACGTGTGTGTGTGGGGGGGGAGGGGGGGGGTGTGATGAATGTGTGTGGTTGTCTCTGTCTGTCTCTCGGTCTCTGTCTCAGTCTCTGTCTGTCTGTCTGTCTGTCTGTCTGTCTGTCTGTCTGTCTCTCTCTCTCTCTCTCTCTCTCTCTCTCTCTCTCTCTCTCTATTTCTCTCCATCCAAACATTCATCCTTCTCTCCCTTCCAGTGCCAGTGTCTTTTTAAGTCTCCCTTAATTTTTCCTTTCCTGGTCGCTCTCTATCATGTTTTGGACGCTGAAAGGAAAGAAAGTTTTGAAAAACTGTGAATAAATGCTTTTAAAAACATTTATTAACAGTTCTTATCAGAGAGAGAGAGAGAGAGAGAGAGAGAGAGAGAGAGAGAGAGAGAGAGCAGAAGGATATAGGGGGTAATCTTCAACGCAGTGTAGTGTCGTGTAGTGACCAAAGTGAAGGGTTAAAGGATGGAGAAAGTGAGGGGCCCGAGCAGGTCTTGACCATTTCTTTTCCCAGGCTGTTAATCTCCAACGTTCGGCACCTGTGAACTCCAGCGCTAATCAGGGACGCGCCATACACCTGACCCCGGGGCCATCCATTGCGGAGCAGTCGGGGCCCAGAACGATCCAATCTTTGGACCAATCATGGCCCGGCTGGGGTATTTT
>CM065728.1:43464189-43474189 GCA_033310375.1 Conus canariensis | reverse complement strand
AGAAACTCGTGGAGAGCGTGGCAGCAGAGAGTCCTCAGAAGAGAAGCCCCCTTCAAGCAAGTGTTTCGGCCCTTATCTCCTGACACTCTAGGGGGGTTGGGCCACACCCGGTTCATGACTCCGGATGTCCCTCTGCTGCCCCTTTTTTTCCCATCTTGGGACGAGCCATGGCTGGGATTCGAACCCATGACCATCTGGACATGCTCATTTTTCCACTTAATGACTCGCGCTTTAACCACTGAGCCACAGGGACACCTGATATTTGTAGGGAAATTAAGCCTTATGAAGTTCACTTTTGTTCCTCCTTGACCAGATCCAGCTTGAACACCTCTCTGCCGCTTCTGCCATTGCTTTCAGGGCTCTGGTTTTTTCCTTCCCTGCAACTGAGAGCTGTTTCATGAGGCTGTATGCAGACGTTCCTACAAACCCCCTAGCTCCAATTTCTGCAGTGAGGACTTTGACCTGATAGCCTTCTCTCCTCAGGCTGTTTGCCAGATCAGCATACTTTTCAGTCTTGTAGATTTGAGCTGCCTCCATTCTGTTCTCATATGGCACCGTGAGCTCGATCATGATCAGCTGCTTGGTTGACTTAGAGTGGACTACTATGTCTGGTCTCATGCCACTCTTGCTGATGATCTCTGGGTGACTCTTCCATTCTGGGAGGTCTGCAGTGCACTCCCAGTCATCTGCCCCGTCCAGCAGACTCTGCCTGCATGTTTCGAGTGGCACTGTTGTTCTTGGCCATGATTTGCTGCCTCCTGCCGTGTAGTATTGTCCGGAATACCGTTTTCCTTTGAGAAATGATGTAAATAAATATCGAATAATTTTCAAGCGATGAGAGAGAGAGAGAGAGAGAGGGGGGGGGGTTACAATTAATTCAACATGCTTCCTTACCACAGATATTTAAATACTTTAAGACGTCAGAAGTTTCTTTACAACAATGTTGTGTCCTCCATTCTGTTCTCATATGGCACCGTGAGCTCGATCATGATCAGCTGCTTGGTTGACTTAGAGTGGACTACTATGTCTGGTCTCATGCCACTCTTGCTGATGATCTCTGGGTGACTCTTCCATTCTGGGAGGTCTGCAGTGCACTCCCAGTCATCTGCCCCGTCCAGCAGACTCTGCCTGCATGTTTCGAGTGGCACTGTTGTTCTTGGCCATGATTTGCTGCCTCCTGCCGTGTAGTATTGTCCGGAATACCGTTTTCCTTTGAGAAATGATGTAAATAAATATCGAATAATTTTCAAGCGATGAGAGAGAGAGAGAGAGAGAGAGAGGGGGGGGGTTACAATTAATTCAACATGCTTCCTTACCACAGATATTTAAATACTTTAAGACGTCAGAAGTTTCTTTACAACAATGTTGTGTCCAAACTGGCACACAACGCAAGAAGGACCATTGACTTGTATGTAAACCAACGAAACTTTTATATAAATGTTGCAATTTCTCGTCATAAAAGACGAGTTACAACTGCAATACCATCTTCACATTCTGCGCTGTAATATCTACTCTGGTTTTCAAAATCGCAACAAGAAAATGAGAAATGCACTTTTGACAACAACTCACTTATGTGTATTTCTTATATCCGATGATTGATATACAATGCTCCCTTCGTTTCCTTTCTCAAGGCACAGACGGTCTTGCCGCCGGCAAAAAGGTGTCACTGACACCGACAAATGTATGGGGACTGTTTATGCAGTCTCCGGCGGTTCCAGAGCACTTCCTCTGACACCAACGTGTCTGCCACGCTCACCTGTTTCTTCGCCGGCTTAATACAGGGGACAGGATTCGTATTTCGCCTCGCATACCCTCTATTCGCCTTCGTCGGAGACCTGTTCGATCGTGCAGGCAACCAACCACTTTCTGGCGAAAGAATTGTTCAGCTGGCTTGTGTGCCCTCACAGGTAACCGCGTATGCCAGCTTTTTCTTGTCTGTTGTTCAGGGAGGTCGGCCTAATGCCTGCAAGTAGTCTTTGCCCGTTCTTGAAGCCTTGCGAGCGTGCTTGAGACTTGACAATTTCACACTGTCAAGTGTGGTGGACAGCCATCCAACCCGTGAACAGAAAGTGGACAAAGAGCCAGTCAGAGACCAAAAGGAAGTGGTGGTTGGGTTAAATGTGTGCATTGGTATTCCAGCCAGCCGAAGGCGAAGATGTTTATCCTGTCTCTTCTTCATCTTTGGCTGGTACAGACACAGGAAATGTCACCCAAAAATGGCGGCGCTGCCCATCCCGATTTTTACACTCCATACAAGATTAAAAGCCCACCGTCCATCTTTCCGCTTTTAACCTTTCCAAATGTTTACGGCATCCTTTCCCCAGAAGTTGTTACTCTTTGTTTTCAATCATTTTGGGTCGGTTCCAGTCATGATTTTCGCTAAAATCCTCTTTCTATGACATTAAAGCAAAGTCATTCACGGACTAATTTGTAAGGTGAGAACTCAGAAAAAATAATGCAGACAAATATTTCCAATTACCAGCCGTGAAAATTTCCGGCCAGAAATTGCGATATTTGATTAAGCAGCATAGTTATTGAATTTCTCGTTCTTTTTCAAGAGCTGGTGTAGATTTTCAAATCCTTACCGTGTTTGGTTACGGAACCAGGACATTAAGAAGATGGCTGTGATATTTGTGGCCCCTTCAAGTTATTAGGTTTGCTGTTTGGCTATACAGAATAGACTGGGTTGGGGTTTTTTTGGTTTTTTTTTTTTTTTTTTTTTTTTTTTTTGGATGGTTGGTTCGTGTATGCACATGCGGGAATTTCAAAACTTCACGACATCTAGAGTATTATTTCTGAAAAGTACATATTCTTGTTGACAAATTGTGCATGTATACTCTTTTTTTTTTTTTTTACCTTATGTTAATTATGGAATATTACGTGGATTCTTGGGTCTGTCGGTCAGGTGGACAAGCTTGTCTTCACTGACAGATCGATTGGCCACTGCTTGGCCGATCTCGTATGATAACAAATCTAACGAATCACAACAACAAACGAACAAAGCCGCCATACCATAGACCACGTGCGCATCAGCTCGCGAATCCAAGTACACACATGCACATGCGTGCATGTACAAATACGTACACACGCGCGCTGATATACGCACACACACGCACACACTCACACATGCCCGCGCGCGCGCACACACGCACACAGGCGCGCGCGCGCGACGTGTATGTATACAGGTACACACATGCACACACATATATATACACATAGATGTTCAGATGCGTGCATGCAGGAGCATGCTCACACAAACCAACAAATCACACGTACACGCATACGTATGCACATCTGCACCCGCGCACGCTCGCGCACTCAGGCACCACCACACACACACACACACACACACACACACACACACATACGCACACACATGCACACACACATACACACATGCACACACACATACACACATGCATATGCGCACCGCATGCACTGGCACACATACATGGGCCCGTGCCCACACACCCATGCACACACATATACGCACATACGTGTACACTAACCACACACACATTTAATGATGATAATGGCACAGCCAATGTTAGGTAGGTACCCAAATTCTGACCAGCGCGTCAATCAGATGCATAGATCAGAATCTGCTAAATCGTAGCCATGAGACCCCTTCCTTCTTAAATTCTCTCATCTTAGTCATTAATTCATGTACCATCTGCTTTACATCAATCGCATTGTGGTCTCAAAACTTTGCGGATGTGGTGTAGCGGATATGGACTCGTTCGCGCGCAATGACACCTCCTTAATGAAACTGAAACACTGAAGATTGATGGTTAATTACAATGCCTTGAGCTTTAAAGCTTTGACAGATCAGGCGATTCTATTACTAGTGTACAAACAGTCACAGTCAAACTTTGAAATTTTGTTATGATTAATGTTCTTTATGTCTGTCTGAATTATTGTGGAAATTGGCAAAAAAGATAAGTGAGCAGGGCAGAGAGAGAGAGAGAGAGAGAGAGAGAGAGAGAGAGAGAGAGAGAGAGAGAGAGAGAGAGAGAGAGGGTGCTGTTAATATCTTTACCGGTTCACGACTTTGAACATTCCTTCGTGGACAACGCAAAAGCATACGCTCATCGATTGCACAGTGCTGTATTGCAAAGTTTAAAAACAGTGGTTTGTGCCGCAGTATTTTTTTTTTGCCTGTTTCCGCCGTGACATACTTTTGTCCGAGAAGGTTTCATATCGTTTTTTTTTTTTTTTTTACTGTTTTCATTTTACGACATGCTCTGTATTTGCGAAAATGTTCCTGGGCGTTCAGATACAGTGAATGGTACCGCTAATGGATAGACAACAGTTTAAAATTCGCTGGGATATGGGGGAAAAAAAGAACGAAAAAGTCACAAAACTAAAAATATGAATACCATCTTCCAACGTATCAGGACCAGGTTGCGCTAAAGCGGCTGTGCTCGGACCACAAGCGCCTGGGAGCAGATTGTCCTATAGAGTCTTGAGGCAACCAGTATATATGGAAATCTGATATGAGGCACAGAACGGTAAACAGTAACTAACAAACGACAAGGGTAACTCTTGCTACCATGATGAGACAATTGCAGGCCCATAAGTCCAAACGAGTACTGCTTTAGCAGCATTCGTCTGGACTTATAGGCATTCATTTGGAGTTATGGGCATGCAATTGTCTCATCAGGGAAGCAAGAGTTACCGTTCTTGTCTGTTATTTACCAGTTCATAAATTCACCGTGTGCAGGAGCGAAGAAATCTTGGTGTCTGGTTGTCTCAGTGGTACAGAACTGAGTTCGCAGACAGACGTTGCCAGTTTGAATCCTGCTGGTGTCCGACATGAAAATTGCCATTTAAAGAGCTCATCTCGAGGTTCTAACGTTCTGGTTGTTTCAGTATAGAGCTAATCCTGCTCCTGTCCCTCTTACCCCCCCCCCCCTCCCCTCCACCCATTCTCCTAAGATGATTATCCCTGTCTGACAAATCATTTTTGGTGGGTTGGGACGTTAAAACTGAATGTACTCAAAAAAGCAGGAGAACTGGGATACATGGTTAGCTTCAACAATAGTGCACCTTGGTTGCATGTTAGACGTTCTGAGTTCGAACCTCCGGACGACCGACCTAAAAATAGGCATTTTCTCTGTCCATCTTAGTATTTTCTGTTGATATTGGAGTCGTATGGGATGTGTTACTTTGCCTGCTCTTCCTTACCGGTTAGGCGGAAAAAATATTTTTGGTATGCTTCTCGTCACTCCAAATTTTGCCGCCGACAGCATACCTTTTTTTCGCTGCTGTGAAGAAAGAAAATCATGCACACAAAAACAACGCATGTTTAGTAATTATGCCTGGCAATAGCAGACGATAGAAAGTACCCAGCTGCGGATTCTTTCAGGGGAAAGCACAGATTAGGATCAAAATGGTGGCTAAAGGTTGAAGTGACAGTTTGCGTTTGCTTTAAGGTAAAAGTTATGTGTCACGGGAGGTAGGAAACGTCGTATCGTGCCAAAATAAGCGTGCAGGACAGTGTTTCTTGCTTGACAATGTTGTCTCGTCGGACATACTTTTAAAAGAAATATCTTTCGAAGCTATTCCGCACGTTGATTGTTTTACGACGCGTTTGTTTTTAAGCAAAATAGGACTGCATTTTGTGTCGTGAGCTTGTAGACATTTGACTGTGCATCGCTTGACAAATAGTAGACGAGAACTTTAAAGACCCGCTTCAATGCTGAACAATATTAAAAACTTTGTTTTGAGTCGCTTCATCATGTAGGGCACAGTGTTGAAGTTGAAGAAACAAGACATCAAAAGCGAACAGGTGGATCTCACTGATAACAAAGATTATAAATAAGTTCTATTGATAATTGATGTTGTGTGCCAGTCAACGAGTCGACTGTGCTGTGCGACTGCTCGAACGTGCGTTTTATTTTATTTTATTTTATTTTTTTTTTTTTTTTTTTTTGCTGTAGGTATTTTATTACGTGGCATGCCTTACAAGAAACAGATTTTGAAAAACTGATTGTTCTAAACAACAGTGGATGTTCTAAACAACAGTGGAGTTCTTTGCAATAGGTATTTCAACGTGAAACAGTATCGTGTGACATACACGTAAGATGGCCTTACTGTAAAAACAAAGTGACAGGATCTACCTACCGTATTGCAGTTGGAGATATTACGAGTGGCCTCCTCCACAATCACCAGCCTTCAAACAGGATTTCTCTTTGTTGTGGTTTCTCTCCGTCGATGTTCAAAATGTATCTTATTAAAAGAAAAAAAAACACCTTAACTTTCTACGTGAATAGCAAATAAACACCAAGCTTGACAAATTCGTAGCTTTAAACGAATCTGTTCTTGATATTTGACCGAAAGAAAAGAATCTTTCTTTCAAATGGTGGTTATCTTAAGGGATTTAGAGAAGGGGCTTTCTATTGAAAGTCATTTTAGATAACTCCTCTTGATAGTGTCTCGGCGGTGTTTATAGCGTGTTACACCAGAAATAAAGGTTTTGTTTTCCATTCATCTCCCGTCTGCTATGTTGTATGAGAAGGTGTGAACGGTCAACCTTGTTTGTTGCCTGATCAATGGCAGGGGAGACGAAAAATGTTAGGATGTAAGGATTCTTATTTTACACCTGTGTTGAATGATCACCCCCCTCCCACTCCACCACCCCACCACACACACAGTCTCTCTCTCTCTCTCCCTCTCTTTCTCTCTCTCTCCATCCCATTTCTCTCTTTCTCTCTCTCTCTCCATCCCATTTCTCTCTTTCTCTCTCTCTCTCTTCATCCCATTCCTCTATGTCTGTCTATCTGTCTCTCTCTCTCTCTCTCTCTCTCTCTCTCTCTCTCTCTCTCTCTCTCTCTCCTCCCTCTCTTCCTCCTCCTCCTCCACTTCACCCTCTTGTTATAGAAGCACTCCGCGCAAATTGGGGATGTATTAGTCTAAGCCTATGTAATACGTCGTTTGTAGTCAGCTGTTAATGCCTTTCGTGTGATATCATCATGACAAAATGAGTTGGCCCCTGGCAATGACGTAGATGCATATTGCTTTGGGAGTAGGACGTAGAGGAAGGGGGGGGGGGGGGGGGGTCATATTTATGGTGTTATTGTCCCTTGTTTTTGTCCTCCTTGCAGCATGATTGCCTTCGTGCAGTGTTTGACCCTCTGACTCATGCGTGTAAATGAAGGGATTCCTTGTAGCGGCTGTGTGTGTGCGTGCGTGCGTGCGTGCGTGCGTTCGGGCGTGCGTGCGTGCGTGTGTGTGTGTGTGTGTGTGTGTGTGTGTGTGTGTGTGTGTGTGTGTGTGTGGTGTGTGTGGAGTCGTTCGCACAAGCACGACCTTTTTTATTTTGTATCAAATCTTTTTAATGGGCATACTAAGTAAGGCAAACGAAAAATTATTTGACGTTCGTGCGATCTCATGAACTTGAGAGCAACGAATAATATGAAGTGAGAGAGAGAGAGAAGGGGGGGGGGAGGCAGGCAGGCATGTAGACAGACAGGTAGGCAGGCAGACAGACAGACAGGAATCGATTGGATATCATTCAATGTTGGGAAAGATACGTTTCAGCGTTTAACGAAGTATTTAAAAGTGTCATTTGAAAATAGAATCGCCAACAAAATTGGGAAGATGAGCAAAACAAGAATGCGGCGTTGTTCAGTTATGCAGCCCCGTAATATCTAATTCTCTTTGAAGTTCATATATTTCAGTCACAAACTTTAAAATAAATGACAGCAAAACATAATCGACGGTCAACAATGTATCTAACAAGTGTAATACGCTTGAATATACTTTGAATCTGCGCTCTGTTCTTCAAGTTGTAGTTCCCAAAATTGTACAGAAATACTTATACGGATGATAGTAAGTGTTGGTTTACTGTTCGTTTGTTTTGCGAACCCTTCATACACTTAATGGTCAGTTAGGAGAATGCCAACATAATTATCTTTTTTTCGATTTTAAACAAAGATACCTTGCTATCTTACAAGTGTGATAAATGTATTGCTCGTTATCTGATTATATAGTATATAAACAGCTGTTCCGAAGACTAAATGTTATAATACTGCAAGTTTTAGTACAACAAAAGATATTGCAAACATGGCTTGCTGTGAAGTATACTCACAGAAGAAAAAAGTATTATCCGGTATTCTTAATCATGCTGTTCTCTTTTTGCTGTGATTCATACAATTAGAATAGTAGTATTACTTAAAAAGTATACTTTTCCATTCATTTTATCCGTATTTCCTTGGATGAAGGGTAAATCAGTGTACACTGAAATTTCTCAGGGTCGGATGTCGTACGTTCAAGACTCTGTAACTCTAGTAAATGTTCGGCGGGTTATGGCAATATATAAAATCAGAGGGCATGGTTACAACTGTCGGCCATTTTCACTCGAGTGCGAGAGAGCCCCAAGATACTCTAGCAAACTTTTACTGACGTAATGCTCCACTTGCCACGAGATGTGCTATACAAAACGCCCCCCCCCTCCCCCCCCCCCTCCACCCCCCCCCCCCCCCCCCCCCCCCCCCCACTTGTCAAATTCGCAAGAATTTCTAGCATGTAGCCTCTATGAAAAGCGTCTCTGGTGTTACAACAAAGAATCACGCTCCTTATCCTTGGACGTGGAACGCTGACCGTGATAAATGACGAGAGTTGGTTTCGATCTCGTTGAATCACATGTGGGCAGAGTGAAGGTTGACTCCGGTAACAAGGTTTAAATACTTTACCCCCAGCAGAAGATTAACAATTGAATCATTACCGATGTAACGGTCCCAAAACGAGGACGTGTCCTTCAACGACATACAATTCATGGACCACTCTCTTTCAAATATCCAAAACCGAGTAATCTATGGCTTGTGAAACAAACAAAAAAATACCAGAATCACGGCGTTACATAGCCAATCAAAACTCATGGAGCGTTCTAGAAAGTGCGATAAGCATGACGTAGTGTAGCCAATCCAAATGCATGAAACTCTCTAGAAACGATTTCCGGTACCTTGTGGAAGCTTTTGGCGTTTGCAGGAGATTCTGGCACTCTCAAGAAACTTCTGGAAATATTACATATTTGTATCGCCAGTGCACACGTCATCTGGTAAATTAAAGTCATGTAAAACAATCCCACAAAACCTGTGAAGCAAAATTCCTAGGCATCAGAACCAATCAACCACGCAAAGCAATATCGATCAGTTGGTAGAACCTGGGCCGCCACAACACGCCAGAATCACTCTACGTAAGAACTACCATAGTCAGTAGGGCGTTCATCAGCTCACACTTCAAAAACTACCGTTGTGCCTTTGGCGTACGCCGTAAACATGACTCTTTACAGCGTACGCATACACCACTACTCCAGGCAACGCAAACCACACTACCTTCGAGCTACAATTACTAACCATTCACGCTGAAAATACTATCGCAGAAAACTCTTACGGTACGGAAAGGGGGTAATTTGAGCCAACTTTTGCGAGTTGGGCAGATTGTTTGGAGTAGTGTTCCTTTAGGGCTTTCTTTTTCACACGAACTAAACGGAATTCTCTGGAGGAAGAGTGTCTGAAGACTTTCTATATTTATAGACGTTACTTTGGGTGAAATCAATATGTCTAGATTAGTGGTTAAACTAAAAAAAAAAAAAAAAAAGGCTGTAGAACTGTTAGTGTGGAAAGCGAGGAGTAGTATGTTTTGCTTGGGTGGCTGACTAAGCGTGTTGGTCAGTTTTCTCGCATAAACATCGTGTTTACAGCGTACGTGAAAAACACTGCCAAAGCGTTTAGAGCGTAAGCTGTACGCACTACGGTAGTGTTATCGGCACGGTAGTATTTATAGCGTGTTATGGACATATTCCCGTTGAGCCAGTAGTAGACTGACAGACGGCCAGACAGCTTGGCCTGAGCAAATGGTGATGCTGTAACCTGGCTACCGTAGGGTCAACATATTACTGGTGAAGGAAGGACTGCTGGACATGCAGAGGCGGTCTGGCGAACTGCTGCATTTCTTTGTCAGCAATCAACGACGAGGAATGAGTCTGCCGCAGCAA
>CM065728.1:43446689-43454189 GCA_033310375.1 Conus canariensis | reverse complement strand
GAAGACCTTACACCTCTGAAGATTCTTAATGTAAATGTATATTATTTTAAAAATTTAATCTGACTTTGACATGGTCAGTGATACACGTTTAATCTGTCTATTAGTTTCACTGTTTGACTTGGTTTGAAGTTTCAGTCTCGGTGTTTTCACGAGTACACAGATCCATTTTTTAACTTGCATGCAACCCTTACGTTGTTTTTATGGTCGCTTGTGCTATACACATTATGACGACTTTGAAGACACCACTGAACGATATAGGCCGTAATATTATTTTTAAGTGCTCAACATTATTTTCAGTATTATACCAGTATTTTCAGTCTAACAGGAATGAAACAGTTCGACAGTACACCGTAAAATCTGTTCAAACGGCACTGAACTACTTCATTGTTTTTTATTTTCAAAATCTTATTTGAAACAACAACAACAGCAACAATATATATATATATATAATATATATATATATATAAAATATATATATATATAATTTGTACGAAGGTTAGGAGAAGGGAAGGGTTGGGGGTCATCAAACAGAAAAAGATAATCGCCGTTTTATTTTGATGCAGTTTATGAATCCATCCGACGATCGTGATCCCGGTTCGCTGGAGTTAAAAATTGGTGGAATTTTCTTCCAGTAGATATTTTTTAAACACGGAATTGCGGGACTCCGACATACCCATTCATGGCAGTCACATATCGATGGCTCTCTTTGAAGTGCTGAAGCTTCACATCGAGCATAGAAGAACCCGGAAAGGAGCTGCGTAGACGAGACGCCACTGGTGGCAAAGAAAACGAGACATGAAAAATGTACAGCCAGAAATAAAGAACACCAAGAAATACGTTTCTAGACTTTGCCAAATTGAAAAAAAAAAAAAAAAAAACGAGAGAAAAAAAATCTACAGAATCTACATCTGTTGGTTTAGCTCCGTCAGAGAGTCTTATGCATGATCAACCCAAAGAATAAAAATGAAATGCTAAAGGGTTTTTGTTTATTTGTTTGTTTTTTGTTTTGTGTGTGTGTTTTTTTGTTTACTCGCGTACAATTATATACTGGGAAAATGAAAAAAATCGAAACAATTCTCAGCTTTTTCCTTCGTCGTTCATGAGAGAAGTACAGTGTGTCATTGCACCACACCACGTAATAGCTGTTTCGTTCGTAAAGAACTCATCATGTTTGTTGTACCCCACGTTTCCAATCACAGAAGGGGGAAAAATGACATAACATTCACAATCATCATATGCACAATGGTTATAGCCAATATAATGCATTTGAGAAATGTCGCCCAAAATCCTGTGTATAAAAAAGGAGAGAGAGAGAGAGAGAGAGAGAGAGAGAGAGAGAGAGAGAGAGAAGAGAGAGAGAGAGAAGGAAAAGGAAAACGACGTGGAAAGCTGGGAGAAAACCATTGAATGAATTAATATTCTCTGATATTAGTTCATTAGTAGTGGAGATTTTTTTTTTGTAGTATAGGACATTAGGCGGCAGGAGGAAGGGGAGGGTGGAGATGTTAAGGTTGTAGGTCCAGAGTCTAATGGTCGAAGGGGCAGTGAACGTTAAAGGGTTATTGTGTATGGGACACTGCATGATGAAAAGCGGTCCATCCCTCTCCTTTCACCGCCTTAAATTGCCCTGACCTCAATCAGGCCCTTCATTACAGCTGAGTGGACAGAGTTTTCAGGCCGTAAATATCCAACCCCGCGCACAGTTGCAAGTGCCGACTGCCGCCTCCAGGCGAACGCTCAAACCATTTGTCTACGGTTATCCCCTGGCATGAAATGGTTTCCCTGCTATAAGAAAAGAGAAGACTCGCTGGATAAACATCAATCAAATTCAAAATCATTTATTTCCTTATCTACAAACGGCATGGTGAGTGGTGGTGAGTTGGGTGTGGGGGGCGGGTGATCAGTTGCATTTTATTTGTCTCCTCTCTCTCTCTCTCTCTCTCTCTCTCTCTCTCTCTCTCTCTCTCTCTCTCTCTCTCTCTCTCTCTCTCTCTCTCTCTGCAATCGTTTCTGATTTAGCAGATGATTGTCAGCAGAGCATTATTTTCCGCCAGTTCCAGCCTGTTGGAACAAGACTGGCATGAAAATGTAATGCAATGCAAGAGATGTAGTATTGCCAATCGTGTTACGCCGGTGTGTTATTGTATTGTATTCCATTGCGTTGTTTTGTATTGCAGTATATTGTGTTACATTGTTTCATTGTGTTAGGTTTTTCTGTTTAGATATCCTAGTGTAAAAACTGCCAAATATTCAAAGTGTAGTGCCATCCACACCCACCTTTCTTTCATCAAACCTATTCCTTCGTTCTAGCTTGTATGTGGAAGTCTCATACTTGTTAAAACAATGTAGTTTGCACAATACACGAAATATCGTCTCTTTTCACAATTCACCGCAAGGGATAGCTCTTCTGTCACTAAGGAATAGTTCACAGGTGTTTGGTGAATGCTGTACATTGGTCCTTGATTCATCATCTCACCCAAAAGAATTGCAACTTGACCAACACACCCGACCTTTTTGCGTAATAAGCAAAGATCTTTGAACCGTCTTGGCTTGAGCCTTGGGGGTAAGATCTTAGGTGAAAAGTTAAAATGAAAAAAATCTCATAGCCTAATGATTCACTGTGTGTAGTACAAAGCATTATGGAAGGCCGAGCCTAGCCTTCTTCTTCCGCCGCGCTACCCTTCGCAGAACTGAATCAGGCGCCCATGTATCAACGTAGAAAAAACCCGTTTACTATAAATAGTACGTTCCGCGACCTGTCTAACACTTATGCTCTCTCTCTCTCTCTCTCTCTCTCTCTCTCTCTCTCTCTCTCTCTCTCTCTCTCTCTCGTGTGTGTGTGTGTGTGTGTGTGTGTGTGTGTGTGTGTGTGTGTGTGTGTGTGCGCGCGCGCGCGTGTGTGTGTGTGTGTGTGTGTGTGTGTGTGTGTGTAAGAACCCCATCCCCGTAACCGAACGTATTGGTGATAAAGAAAAAATTACAAGGAAATAATAAATCATACCTGCAGAATATGAACAGAACTTTACGGTGGAATTACCTCAAATCAATATAAGAGCTTGACAGCCTTTCAAATGGTGTCAGTCAGCGCACGTATTGATGGGTGAGGTCGATGCAAAATGTTTTTTCGCTCTTTCTGTAGTTTAAAGGCTTTTCACTCTCAGGACGGGTCATGAATGGGGAGGTCGCCCCCAAAGGTTTGTTCGTTCCATAGTTAACGTCTTTTCATTTTAAGTGCGACAGGACCGAAGGCTTCAAACCCTGACATCCGAGACTGGGATCAGAATTTAGCATAGTAAAACTTGATATTGGCGTGCTTGCATTTGTGGCTTTTGGCTTTGTGGACTTCCAATGTCTTCAGACATAACTTCATGTCACAGGAGTGGTACTCTTATGCCTCTTCCCGCAGCTCTTCAATAACAACAAACAAAATATGAAACCGGGAAAGGATGGGGTTTCAGGGAGGTGGTTATGAGAGACAGAAAGGAGGGAGGGGGAAGAGTGCACACATGAGTATCAATTGCCGTTCCAATGCAGCCGCTCACCTACCAATAGTACACCCGGTTGGTTGTTTGCTTTTTGTTTGTAGTTTCATTTGTTGCTGTTGTTTATAGGGGAGTGGGGGTTGTTCCAGAACCACTGTACCCCCTCCTCAATCGTTAAGCTCCCCCTCATGCTTTCCGTTTTTTCACAGTTGCACGTGCGTGAGAGAAGCACACGCACTGACAGAAAGGAAGAAGTGCTGACGGAAAGCGTTTCTGCTTCGTAATTTGACTCCCTAGTACAGCGTCAGTTCTCACGGTTTGTCCCTGGTGCAGCCCCACTCAGTGGCTTCCGTCGAGTTCATTTGTCCCCTGGAGCGGTCATGCATGAACTGACAACGCGCTGTCGTCGTCTGTCGGAAAACCTACATACCAGCTTTTAATGATTATCTGTCAGAGACTTCCGGTTCGATACGAACTAGCTCATTTGTGGACGTGGTAATGCTTCGAAGGTCGAACTATGTGATTTCGCTTTGACGCAACGAGCGGAAAATGACTGGCAAGATTTGACTTAACAGGGCAAATAAGAGGTTGTAACACATGTTAGTACATGGACATGCATGAGCGGGAACAAGTGCGCGAGCACTCACTCACACACACACACACACACACACACACACACACACACACACACACACACACACACACACACACACACACGCTCGTACGCACCCACAGGCAGACAAATAAACACAGATAACTTAAACGCGTTATTGGTACGCGGGGACAAGTCCCGGGGTAAAAGTCTCGACAGGGATTAAAGAAAACCCTTACATTGACCAGAGAAGTGACCTTTCTCACCACCATATCCCATCTTATGGTGGTTCTTCCTTTTCTGTTCATCCTTCTCCTCTTCCTCTGTTCTTTCGTTCTCCTTTTCGTGTTCCTCCTCACCCTGCGCCCTCATTTTCACCTTCTAAAAAGCAGCCTGAATAGCCTTTTTTCCCATAAAGACAAAGAAAGTCCCCAAGACAAAGGAAGTTTTAAATCTTCTGCACAAACTCTTTATCACTTGCCAAAACTACAGATTTCGTGAGTCAATAAACATAGAACGTAGGTAAACTCATCTTGATTTCATGATTATGAGGATAAGATCAGACATACTTTATTATTTTTTTGTAGACAAATTTTGTCGGATGCAACAATTATCGCATGAGCAAAAATGGACAGAACATTGAACATGTATGAAACGATTAGTGAGTATATTTCTAAGATACCAATAACAAAACACAAGGTTTTACAGTTATACACGTATATTATCATTGTACGTCTAAAGTGTACACATAACAAGATTATATCCTATAGGATCATCATGAATGCAGGAGCATCACCCCCTTACACACACACACGCGCGCGCGCGCGCACACACACACACACACACACACACACACACACACACACACACACACACACACACACGTGCGCGCGCGCACACACACACACACACACATACATACATACACACACAAACACGTGTGCGCTCACACACATATTCAGACTGCGACACTCTAGTTCAGAATTGCTCACATATTTACAAATGCATCTGCTTCACATGAAAAAAGGCATAAAAGTATTAAGAATTCAACAAGTTATTTATTTTGGAATAAAAGTTTTTTGTACCCTTGATTTAACCTTCAGTTTTCTATAACGACGGCCTGATGGTAAAAGCCCATGGCACTCGGCTAAAACATGGCTGATATTACTTGCAGTTTGTTCACCCCATCAAACAGTTGACTTCCCATGTAGTTCTTGTGTATCAACATGCTTTGCACAGATAGATTTACTCCATACATTCATCACATCATTCGAAACACGTTTGGTTCGTACATGAAGACTTCCTTGCCAACATGTCAATGAAACAGTGAACAAGGATTCAAGATGAATGAAGCGGTCGACAAAGATTCAATACAACAGCGACAGTAAGTTTGTAAAATCTTTGGATGAGGCCATTTTTTGCAAAAGATTTTCTATTGACATTTTTGAGCATATCGTCAACATTCATGTCAAAAGTTCATTTCTCGTCTAAAATCATGTGTAAATATATGTGTTCATCCACCCTCTCAACAGCTTAACCATCAAGAATAACATTTTCTACGTATGGTGGGCCTCTACGGAAATCGACAAACACTTCTTTTGTTTTCGAAACATTCAGGTAGAGATTTTCTTTTCTTTTTGCATAAGAGATTTTTTTTTTATCTTATCAGAATAGGAAGAGTCAAAGTTGAAAAAAAAAGATCCTCAGTGGTAGAATCGACAAATTGATGACAGAAGTTTTATTTGTCCTCCTAAAGAGGCTTGGTTTATAAGGTAAAGAGGATTGGAGGCACAATGTACTCTGAGATTCACTAGTGGAAGTAGAGCATTCAGAGAAGACCACAGATTGGAAACGGACAAACGATGTTTTATTAAGAAGAAAATTAACAACCCACAGAGAAACTTCGGATCAACATCTAGGTCAAATAGTTCCTCAACTAAGAGGTGATGTTGTATGTCGAAAGCTGAGGATAAATCAATAAAAGAAAGCAAAGAAATATTTGCAGTTATTAATGTACAGTACAAGGTCATCGGTTTCAACACCGTTCCCTAGCCCAGAGTCTTAAGCACACCCCCACCCCCCACCCCCCATCCCCACCTTTTTTCTGCTTTCTTGATCGTGCGGTGGTGTTGAAGCGGAAGAGGAGAGGGATGAAAGCTAAGAACAACAATAAAAAAAAGATTATGGTAGTGAGGGAAATCAGTCCTCCGGCCGTAGTAAAAGTTTTATGAGAAAAAGCCACACGCTGTACCGGTACGCTCTTTGCAGTCTCTAACGATGATGATAGAGTAAAAATGAATTTGTACTAATGTTCTTTTCTTGCCGTGGTTCTTAACACGTGCTGATTCATTCGACGTCGAAGGCTTCATTATAGGCAAGCAGAAGGGCCCATACTGGAATGGTCAGAGCGTTTGCCTACTGAGCTGATAAGTCGTGAGTTCGAACCACTCTTGTGGTGTGATGTTCTAAGGGTTTGAAAACCATTTCAGTCTACCCAGAAGTGAATGGATACCTGATTCAGGCCAGGGAAGGTTCAGGCAGCAGAAAAGAGAGCTGGGCTCAGCCTTCCATCAGGCCATGCCTCAGACATGGTGAATCTCTAACAACAGTTCACTGCCTTGTCGCTCATCAGGATATGGGACTTTTGCCTTACATCTTTCCTTTGGCTAGCCTGCGAACCGCCATTTTCAGCTTTCGACCTTGTGTTGGGCTAGCATGCAGACCGCCATTTTCAGCCTTCAGCCTTTCATTGGGCTAGCACGCAAGTCGCCTGTCCTGATCCAGGGACAGGGAGAGGAAGACAACCATCCTAACCTGGGAGCTTCCTGGCAGATGCTTAAGGAGATGCCATGAGGCACCAGCCCCTGTTGCTGCCCTCCCTCCTCCCAACAAAGAACGTAAATTATTTTTGGATATTTGTCTACCACCTATTCAGTCTCCACCCATCATATCATCCCCATCTCTGCAGGTGCTTGTGATTATCTTGTTTGATTTTTTAACCGGATATTTATGTATTGGATACTATGTAAGAGTGAAATTGGTGGGAGGAGAAGGGGGGGGGGGGGGAGAGAGAGAGAGAGAAAAGCAGCGTTTTTGTCTCTGAATTGTGCAAGGCGTTTGAAAATGACTGTGTAATCAATCTGCTTTACAACACACATACAGAGCTTGTCACGCGCACGCGCGCACGCACACACACACACACACACACACACACACACACACGCGCGCGCGCGCGCGCGCGACTGCAATGATAGATTTAAAAAAAACACAGTTAGTGGCTGCAGAAACAAGACAGTATTTAAACACCATTACCATTTCAAAGATCAGTTTCTTTACATGCTCAGCATGCATGCGCACCCACGGGATGACCTTTGTGACAAAACGCTCACTGTCTCGAAGGAACCAGACCCCAGTCCTTCCCATAGC
>CM065728.1:43426689-43441689 GCA_033310375.1 Conus canariensis | reverse complement strand
TTCCGGATTACAGATTCATGACTGAGATAGTGAAACAGCTGAAACGCAGTTGGTGTAGTTTTTTTTTATATTAATTTAAGAAAAACTTTCATAGAAATGCCTTAACTGTCCAGAATTGGCAAAAACACTACAATTTTTCATATCTTATTTTACAGACAGTACTCAATCTGGTTCTTTTGTCACGAGATGTTACTTCCTCAAAAAGATATTTGCTTCGTGGTGTACTTGAAGTATCGATTTTAAGGTCACCTGTTGTTCACTCTCTACATAAATACCCATCTTTTATCCGTTCAAAATGCAGTGTGTAATTTATTTGCTGATGATACATCTTTAGATTACGCTAGCCGTGATATGGATGAAATGAAGTATCATTTAGATACCAGTACGAAATCTATGGAAGACTGGTTTTATTCAAACGATATGCTTGCACATCCTGATAAGACAGAATCTATGTTAATATGCGCAGGCCAAAAAAAAAGGCAAAGTATGAAAGGACGAATGTTAGAAATAGCATAAAAAGATAATATCATGATCCTGATCATTTCATGACCCAGCTTCTTCACACATGAAAATTCAATCATTCCTTTTCTTCTTCTTTCTTCTTCTTCTTCTTCTTCTTCTTCTTCTTCTTCTTCTTCTTCTTCTCTTCTTCTTCTTCTTTCTTCTTCTTTTCTTCTCTTCTTCCTTCTTCTTCTTCTTCTTCTTTCTTGTTCTTTCTTCTTCTTCTTCTTCTTCTTCTTCTTCTTCTTCTTCTTCTTCTTCTTCTTCTTCTTCTCTTCTTTTCTTCTTCTTCTTCTTCTTTTCTTTTCTTTTCTTCTTCTTCTTCTTCTTCTTCTATCTTTTCTTCTTCTTTTCTTCTTCTTCTTCTTCTTCTTCTTCTTCTTCTTCTTCTTCTTTTCCCTATCCCTTCTTCTTCTTGTTGTTTTGTTCTTGTTCTTTTCTTCTTCTTCTTCTTCTTTCTTCTTCTTCTTCTTCTTCTTCTTCTTCTTCTTCTTTTTCTTCTTTTTCTCTCCTCCTCCTCCTCCTCCTCCTCAGCATTACCTTACCTTACCTCCTCCTCCTACTTCTTCTTTTACTTCTTCTTCACTTCTTTTTCTTCTCATACCATGTTACAGATTTTGCATGTGTGGAACCTGTTCTTTCACGGGAGTGGAGAAAGCGTCGCATACTTATATGTGGCAAATAACTGGTCTTTGTCAAATATTTTCTAACAGTCAAGTGGCTCATCATTAAGCATGACGAAAGAAGAAAAATAATCGGCGATTTGTTGCCTTCAACGAACAGACAAGAAAGTAACAGATTGAAAACATGTCCCGCATCATGAGCAGTGGCATAAAACGACTAAAAACTATAAATACAAGTTCAAGTGCACGTGCACAAATGAGAGAACAGAGGAAATACGGATCAGAACAAGAACATCAAGAAAGGTTTGCATATTGACTATGAATGAATGAAACATGCTGCTATAAGTGACGTTATGTGTCCACAATTTGGATTGTCTCCGAAAGAGAGTATTTTTGTTCAGCAGTCATGGAGTCGTTCGTGTTAGCTACTTATGTGAATGTAAGCCGCGGAATAATTGCAGTCTTGCGATAAACCTCGCCAACGATAAAAAGGGACCAGTTGTGATATAATGAAGGTGGTGATGGCGATGTTCAGGCCAATATCACTACTGAACGTCGAAGGGAAAATCTTCTTCTCTGTCATGGCAGCAAGGCTGACCAAGTACCTGATGGAAAACAAGTACTTGGATGTGTCAGTCCAGAAAGGTGGCATCCCAGGCGTGGCTGGCTGTGTAGAACACGCCACAATGATCTGGGACGCAATCCAAAAAGCAAAAACAGAAAAGAGAGACCTGGACGTAGTGTGGCTTGATCTGGCAAAGCATATGGATCTGTGCCCCATGAGATGATACAGTTGGCTCTTGAGATGTACCATGTGCCAAAGAACATCCGCGACATGCTCAACAAGTACTTCAATGGCTTCTCAATGCGGTTCTCTACCAAGGAGTACACAACAGACTGGATCAACTTGGAAGTGGGTATTGCAATGGGCTGTGCAATTTCCCCAATACTGTTCGTGCTGGCAATGGAACTCATCTTGAAAGCAGCAACAAACAACGCGAGACAAACAGACCTTGGCGATGGATACAAGATGCCTCCTCTCAAGGCCTTCATGGATGACACTACAGTGATTTCATCCAGAGAAGACGAGACACGTCATGTGCTGGAGAGGCTGGACGACATAGTTGCCTCATCCAGAATGAAGTTCAAGCCAAAGAAATCACGGAGTCTCTCACTGAGGAAAGGAAAAGTGGCCGGATCTGTGGTCTTCAGTGTTGCCAACCAGGCCATTCCAACAGTCACAGAAGAACCAGTCAAGAGCCTTGGACGATGGTATGATGATACGCTGAAAGACACACAAAGAGCAAAAGAAACCAAGCAGATGGCGGAGGAAGGCTTGGAGACCATTGACCAGTGTGGGCTCCCTGGCAAATACAAGGTCTGGTGTCTGCAGTTCATGCTGATACCAAAGCTCCTATGGCCTCTGATGATATACGACATCTGCACCAGCATAGTGGAGGCAATGGAAGCCAAAATCAACAAGTTCACAAGGAAATGGCTTGGTGTCCCACCCTGTCTGACTGACATAGCGCTGTACTGTCGCCAAGCAAAGCTGAAACTACCACTGAAATCCATCCTGGAGGAATACAAAGCAGGGAAGATCAGACTTCAAAGCATGCTGGAGGACTCAGGAGACAAGGTGGTAGAAGCAATCAAGCCCCAGCTGAAGACAGGCAGAAAATGGAAAGTTCAAGAGGCGATGGATTCTGCAAAAGAAAGTCTCAAGATCAGAGAAATAACAGGACACACACAGACCAACAGACAAGGACTGGGGGTGACCAAAACTGAATGGTGGTCAAAGGCCAAAGGAAAAGCCAAAAGAGACATGATGATTCAGGAGATGAGAAAAGAAGAAGACCAAAAAAGACTCCAAAAAGCAGTCCAGCAGAGCCAGCAAGGGCAATGGACAACGTGGGAGAATGCACTCCAAAGAAGTCTCACTTGGAATGACATTTGGCACATGGCCCCTCTCAGGATCAGCTTCATTCTCAGATCTGCATATGACCTCTGCCCTCAAATGCAAACCTGGTGAAGTGGGGGAAAACAGACGATCCTGCATGCCCCCTCTGCCATGAAAAACAAACAGTGGAGCATGTCCTAAGCTCATGTAAAGTAGCCCTGGCTCAAGGAAGGTACACATGGAGGCACAACCAAGTGCTCAAAGAGATTGTACAAGTAGTCTGGGCTAGTACCAACACCACAAAAGGGAAAATCAGGACTCCAAAAGCACCCGCAACATTCTTCACGGCAGGAGGCAGCAAATCATGGCCAAGAACAACAGTGCCACTCGAAACATGCAGGCAGAGTCTGCTGGACGGGGCAGATGACTGGGAGTGCACTGCAGACCTCCCAGAATGGAAGAGTCACCCAGAGATCATCAGCAAGAGTGGCATGAGACCAGACATAGTAGTCCACTCTAAGTCAACCAAGCAGCTGATCATGATCGAGCTCACGGTGCCATATGAGAACAGAATGGAGGCAGCTCAAATCTACAAGACTGAAAAGTATGCTGATCTGGCAAACAGCCTGAGGAGAGAAGGCTATCAGGTCAAAGTCCTCACTGCAGAAATTGGAGCTAGGGGGTTTGTAGGAACGTCTGCATACAGCCTCATGAAACAGCTCTCAGTTGCAGGGAAGGAAAAAACCAGAGCCCTGAAAGCAATGGCAGAAGCGGCAGAGAGGTGTTCAAGCTGGATCTGGTCAAGGAGGAACAAAAGTGAACTTCATAAGGCTTAATTTCCCTACAAATATCAGGTGTCCCTGTGGCTCAGTGGTTAAAGCGCGAGTCATTAAGTGGAAAATGAGCATGTCCAGAGGGTCATGGGTTCGAATCCCAGCCATGGCTCGTCCCAAGATGGAAAAAAAAAAAAGGGGCAGCAGAGGGACATCCGGAGTCATGAACCGGGTGTGGCCCAACCCCCCTAGAGTGTCAGGAGATAAGGGCCGAAACACTTGCTTGAAGGGGCTTCTCTTCTGAGGACTCTCTGCTGCCACGCTCTCCACGAGTTTCTTTCTACTAATGAAGGTGGTGATGGCGATGATGAATTGAAGCCCAAATCAAAAGCATTTCGTTGCCGCTTTACTGAAGAATATGACTATCTATTTGCAAGGAAATTACAACGAGCTCTCTGTCCTGCTTCCTCCTCCCACCCACATCTCTATCTCTCTCTCTCTCTCTCTTCTCTCTCTCTCTCTCGCTGTCTGTCTCTCTCTCTCTCTCTCTCGCTTCTCTCTCTCTCTCTCTCCTTCTCTCACTCTCTCTCTCTCTCTCTCTCCTTTCCATCTATCTAGTACGTATTATAATATATACAATTATTACATTTAATTCCATCTTCTTCATGGCATTGTCTCAGGTTTCAGACGATGCTTGCATCAAATAATGTTCTGTCCATTTCCATTTCATTTCGTTTCAGTGCTGCTCCTCTTTCTCCTTTCGTGGTGTACACACCGCTAATACAGCTTCGTTGTCCATTTCTGTCATATCATTAACGTTTTCTGTCGTCCCTCCGAGTAATCTCTCCCCTCCCGTCCACCGCCTCCACACCCCCACCGCCACCCCATCGACTCTACCCCCACCATACTCAAACTTTCGATGTTCGTGCTGATAATATGTTGCATTTCTTTCATTTCGTTTTCGATGTCATCGTGGTATTTTTGTTTTTCCCTTTTTCATGGTCCAGGCAGTGCTGATATTTCATTTTTCTTTCCCCGTATTTATCCTTTTTACTCTTCCGTTCTAAGTTTCAGCCGTATCCTGTCGTTTTATGAATTTAGATGCAATTGCAGTTTTCTGTTCCTTCAAATTCGGCAATCTCTAAATCTTACACTTTTTTTCAGGTTTCAGATGATATTGTGTTACTTCATTTTCCATGCCTTTCGTTTTATTCCATGTTCTCGAAGCTTCGCCATTTCACTCTCATGCTCCATTCTTCTCGTTTTATTCCATGTTCTCGAAGCTTCGCCATCTCACTGTCATGCTCCATTCTTCTCGTTTTATTTCATGGTTCCCCTAACACATCCATCTGCCGATTTTATTCTTCTCAAGGTTTGGTCCACGTCTGATACATTATTTGTTCTTTGATTCAATTTTAGTTTCTTTTCCGATGTTCTCCAACCACCCAGAGTAACCATCCCATTCGTTTCATTTCAGCATTCTCGTGACTTTGCATCATTTGTTTTTTTTTTAATTTAAAGCACGGCTTTACGTTAATTTAACATCAACAACCGCACCTCACCCAGTCACCCCTTGCCTGCAGATTCCTATTCATTTTCGTTCATTGCAACGTTTATCTGGCCCTGCCTCCTCTGTTTCAGAATTCAGGCAGTACTAATAATAAGTAATTTTAGTTTCATTTCATTTTGATATTCCCGCAATATCCCCCCTTCCTCTACCCCCCCCCACTTCACCCTCCCACTCTCTCTCTCACTCTCTACTCTTCTCTCTCTCTCTCTCTCTCTCTCTCTCTCTCTCTCACACACACACACACACACACACACACACACACACACACACACACACACACACACACACATATATATACACGCACGCGCGCGCGCATTCTCTCTCTCTCACTCTCTCTCTCTCTCTCCAGCCCCCCCCCCTGCCCACCCCCCCCTCTCTCTCTCTCTCTCTCTGGCTCCAGTCAATAGTTGTTTTTTTTTCTTATTATTTCGGTGTTCACTTCATGCAAGATGAATCTCCGCCTCCTATTCTTTGCGTTTACAGCCGAAATTCTCCTGACCGTGTACCCCCTCCTTCTGTCGCAGGGTTCAGGCGGTCCTGGAGAAGCACGAGACGGCGTTGCTGATGCTGCTGGGGTTCGGGGGGTTCTCCATTATCCTGGCTCTCATCCACAACGCGGTCCGCAAGTATGTGTTCCACGACGAGCACAACCTGGACACTACCTTCGACGCGGGCGGCAACGTGAGCTTGTCTCTGACCGCCGTGACCGTGGCTTCCCAGCTGTTTTGGCCCGGAGACATCCTGCACAGTGCTACCCTGACCACCAAGGTTGGTGTCCTTAACATGCCCCTCCCCCTCCCCCTATCTCCCTCCCCCCCCTCTCTCTCTCTCTCTCTCTCCTCTCTCTCTCTCTGTGTCTGTCTCTGTCTCGTCTCTCTCTGTCTGTCTGTCTGTCTGTCTGCCTGTCTGTCTGTCTGTCTGTCTGTCCTCTCTCTCTCTCTCTCTCTCTCTCTCTCTCTCTCTGAACATCGGTGAATGGATGCGTGGGACGCTAGTGGATAAACGACTCCTGCCCTCCCTCCCTGTCTGAACACCAGTAAAATGGATGAGCAAAACACTGGTAAATGAGTAACTCTCTCCTCGTCTGTACGAACACTGGTCAATCAATTGGTGAACTACCAATGAAGGAATAGTTCACTCACCCATTCTCGGTCTCGGTAGTGAATAAAGGATCCCCATCTCTCTCCTTTCCCGGTTGTCTCAACACTGATGAATGAATAAACCGCTCACTTACTCACTCCCTCGTTGACTCAGCACCAGTGAATGAATGGCTCCTTCCATTTCCTCCTCAACACCAGTGATTAAATCACTCCGTCCACCCATCAATGTCTCAACACCAGTGAATGACAGAGTGAAGTACTAGGGAATGAATGAAAGAAGCTCCAGTGGATGAATTATACCATCCCTGTTTCAATGTCAGTGAATGAACAAATGAAATGAATGAGTTTGCTCCCTCCAACCGTGTCTCAACACCAGTTAATGAGTAACCTCTTCCCTCCCTGTCTTACCACCAATGAATGCATGTCTCTCTCCCTTTTTCTCTGCCTCAATACCTGGTAAATAATTGACCCCCCCCCCCTCCTTTCCCCCACTGTCCGAACACCATTAAATGAATGACCTCTTTCCCTTCCTGTTTGAACATCAGTGAATGAATGTCGTTTTCATTCCCTCGCTGTCTCAACACCAGAGAATGAATTATTCCCTCCTTCCCCGCCGGTTTCAACACTATAGAATGTGCGAGTGAAATACCAGTCAGTGATACCGGCCCCTGGCGAACTCCCCCCCCTCCCCCAACTCTTACCCCCCCCCCCCCACCCCCTTCTGTTTGACTTCCATGCCTGCCCACCACCAGTGAATAAGAGATTACCTCCCTCCCTGTCTCAACACCACTGAATGAATGACACTCCACCGCCCCCTGTCCGCCTGAACGCTACTGAATGGACGACTCCCCTGTATCAATACGAGTGAATAAATGAGTCCCTCTGTCTGAACACCGATGAATGAATGACTCTCCCTGTCTGAACACCGATGAATGAATGACACCCCCTGTCTGAACACCGACGAATGAATGACTCCTCTGTCTGAACACCGATGAATGAATGACTCCCTCTGTCTGAACACCGATGAATGAATGACTCCCTCTGTCTGAACACCGATGAATGAATGACTCCTCTGTCTGAACACCGAGGAATGAATGACTCCCTCTGTCTGAACACCGATAAATGAATGACTCCCCCTGTCTGAACACCAGTGAATAAGTGACTTCCCCTGTCTGAGCATGAAGGAATGAATGACTCCCCCTGTCTGAACACCAGTGAATGAGTGACTTCCCCTGTCTGAGCATGAAGGAATGAATGACTCCCCCTGTCTGAACAGTGAATGAGTGACTTCCCCTGTCTGAGCATCAAGGAATGAATGACTCCCTCTGTCTGAACAATGAATGAGTGACTTCCCCTGTCTGAGCATTAAGGAATGAATGACTCCCCCTGTCTGAACAGTGAATGAGTGTCTTCCCCTGTCTGAGCATCAAGGAATGAATGACTCCCCATGTCTGAACACCAGTGAATGAGTGACTTCCCCTGTCTGAGCATCAAGGAATGAATGACTCCCCCTGTCTGAACACCAGTGAATGAGTGACTTCGCCTGTCTGAGCATCAAGGAATGAATGACTCCCCCTGTCTGAACAGTGAATGAGTGACTTCCCCTGTCTGAGCATTAAGGAATGAATGACTCCCCCTGTCTGAACAGTGAATGAGTGACTTCCCCTGTCTGAGCATCAAGGAATGAATGACTCCCTCTGTCTGAACACCAGTGAATGAGTGACTTCCCCTGTCTGAGCATCAAAGAATGAATGACTCCCTCTGTCTGAACAGTGAATGATTGACTTCCCCTGTCTGAACACCAGTGAATGAGTGACTTCCCCTGTCTGAGCATGAAGGAATGAATGACTCCCCCTGTCTGAACACCAGTGAATGAGTGACTTCCCCTGTCTGAGCATCAAGGAATGAATGACTCTCCCTGTCTGAACACCAGTGAATGAGTGACTTCCCCTGTCTGAGCATCAAGGAATGAATGACTCCCTCTGTCTGAACAGTGAATGAGTGACTTCCCCTGTCTGAGCATTAAGGAATGAATGACTCCCCCTGTCTGAACAGTGAATGAGTGACTTCCCCTGTCTGAGCATCAAGGAATGAATGACTCCCTCTGTCTGAACAGTGAATGAGTGACGTCCCCTGTCTCAGCATCAAGGAATGAATGACTCCCCCTGTCTGAACAGTGAATGAGTGACTTCCCCTGTCTGAGCATCAAGGAATGAATGACTCCCCCTGTCTGAACAGTGAATGAGTGACTTCCCCTGTCTGAGCATCAAGGAATGAATGACTCCCCCTGTCTGAACAGTGAATGAGTGACTTCCCCTGTCTGAGCATCAAAGAATGAATGACTCCCTCTGTCTGAACAGTGAATGAGTGACTTCCCCTGTCTGAGCATCAAGGAATGAATGACTCCCCCTGTCTGAACAGTGAATGAGTGACTTCCCCTGTCTGAGCATCAAAGAATGAATGACTCCCCATGTCTGAACACCAGTGAATGAGTGACTTCCCCTGTCTGAGCATCAAGGGATGAATGACTCCCCCTGTCTGAACACCAGTGAATGAGTGACTTCCCCTGTCTGAGCATCAAGGAATGAATGACTCCCCCTGTCTGAACACCAATGAATGAGTGACTTCCTCTGTCTGAGCATCAAGGAATGAATGACTCCCCCTGTCTGAACACCAGTGAATTAGTAACTTCCCCTGTCTGAACACCAGTGAATAAACGACTCCCCCTGTCTGAACACCAATGAATGAATGACCCCCCCCCCCCAGTCTGAATACGAGTGGATTAATAACTATCTCTGTCTAAACACCAGTGAATGAATGACTCCCCTGTCTGAACACAAGTGAATGAATTACACTCCCCCCCCCCCCTGTCTGAACACCAGTGAATGAATTGCTCCCCTGTCTGAACACCTGTGAGTGAGTTCCTCCCCCTGTCTGAACACCAGTGAATTAATGACTCCCCTTGTCTTAACACCAGTGAATGAATGACTCCCCCTGTCTGAAAACTAGCGAATGAATGACTCCCTCTGTCTGAACACCAGTGAATGAGTTCCTCCCCCCCCCCCCCCCCCCTGTCTGAGTACCATTGAATGAATGACTCCCCCTGTCTAAACACCAGAATATGAGTTCCTCCCCCTGACTGAATACCATTGAATGAATGACTCCCCCTGTCTGAAAACTAGTGAATGGATGACTCCCTCTGTCTGAACATCAGTGAATGAATGACTCCCCCTGTATGAACACCAGTGAATGAATGACTCCCTCTGTCTGAACACCAGTGAATGAATGACTCCCCTGTCTGAACACCAGTGAATGAATACTCCCCCTGTCTGAACACCATTGAATGAATGACTCCCCTGTCTGAACACCAGTGAATGAATACTCCCCTGTCTGAACACATGAATGAATGACTCCCCCTGTCTGAACAACAGTGAATACATGACTCCACTTTCTGAATACCAGGGAATGAATGACTACCCGTTTTTCAGTGAATGAATGACTTCCCCTGTCTCACCAATAGTAGGTAGCTAGCTGCTTTTCACGCCCTGTCTAAAAAAATATAAACAAAATACTCCCTCCCTTCCTTTCTAAGAAACTAGTGAATAAACGTTTCAGTTGACAAGCAGACAGGATATTATATCGATAGATAGACAAGATATATAGAGAGACAGCAGACAGATAGATAGACAAACTTACAGATCGACAGGCAGATAGACAGACAGACAGATAGACATACAGACAGACAGATAGTCAGACAGATAGAAAGATGGATGGGTGGCTAAATGGATGGATGAACGGACGACGGACGGACGGATGGATAAATGGATATGGTTTTTAACGGACATGCAGTGCTATCTCCCCAAAAGGGCCGCACAGAAAGAGTGCCTTTTTGCCAGTGTTTAAGCAGTAGAGGGTGATGAATGAAAAAAAAAATGTGATCCAAATATTCAGTCTGAAAGAACTTCCTTGAGGATCTTGAGTATGTAACGTTCGAGTTCCAAGTAAGCCTTCCTCAACTTTGAGCACCAGAAAGCTGCCATACGTGGTCACCAGCTCTTGTGAAAGCGGACGGGGGTGGAAATAATCAGAATGATGAAAATGCAGTAAAATCCCCCCTAAAGTGCCGCCTATGTAGAACGCCTTTTTATCTTTGTTGAAACACTTACATAAAAACCAGGCGAGGACGTGTCTTTGGCAGAACTTTGATATCTATCTGTCTATCTATCTAACTAGCTAGCTAGCTAGTTACCTGTCCTCTATCTGTCTGTTTATTTATCTACCTATCCTGTCTGTTGATCTGTCTGTATACATATACATATATATACATATATATATATACATATATATATATATATATATACATACATATATATATATATATATATATATATGTGTGTGTGTGTGTGTGTGTGTGTGTGTGTGGTGTGTGTGTCTGTCTGTTTTGTCTGTCTGTCTGTGTGAAGCAGATTGCCCAATGTTAACATCAGGCAGGCCATTATTTGCCGACTGTTGATATTAAGCAGGTTGCTTGTTTTTAATGTCAGCATCAGGCGAGTGCAGTCCGACTAATCTTGACCGAATTCTTTTTAATCCGGGAAACTGTTTTCTTCCCTCCAAATGTTAATACCAGCTTGAATGACTATGTACGTCATGTTGAGAAAATCCCCTTCGACAAATAAACAGCTGTCTGTTGATGTCCTTTCGCTGAACCGCCTAATGGCACCGCTGAGTAGTGCTTCGTCGTTCTAATCCTGATCTTTCAAATGTTTTAATCTCAATACTAGTGCGAGAAAGTCTGTGAAATAGCGTGACATATGCAACAATGCAGCAATCCTCACGCAAAATTTAACAATACAGCAGCAGTCTGGACCAAAGATGAAACAGTTATTACGATTTGTTGTTCATCATGCGGGATGTAACATGTTTCTTTGTCGAGACTGCCGCTTTGTTCGGGTTTGATCAATCAGTTATCAATGAACCCAATGAAATAATGAGATTTCAGTCTATTGCTGTCGATGGATGGTGAATTATATCGTTTCCCTTATAGAAGGGTTTCTCTCTCTCTCTCTCTCTCTCTCCTCTCTCTCTCTCTCTCTCTCTCTCTCTCTCTCACACACACACACACACACACACACACACACACACACACACACACACACACACACACACACACACACACACAGAGTTCTAACAAACAAGAAGAGTTCTATAACAGAACTAATTTTGACCCGATGTTTTTCTCCACTATATTTACTCTCGATGACCCAAAGCATGGGAACAAGAGGCGAATTTCGAACAAAATAATATCGACATGAAAAGCCTTCTCTATCATCTTTTATCACAGTCCAATCACAGTCTTGGCCATTTTACTTTCCCAGATTGGGTGCAAGAACACGGAAATAGATTGGCATCTAAACCCACAACACTAGCGTTGGTGTGGACTGTCTGGATCGTACTGAGATTGTGTGCGCAGCCTCGGGGCTGGAAAGTATACAGGGCTGGACTTGAGTGCTGCTGCAAATAATCAAGCTTCTCTTCGGCGCGAACCTAGTCACTGTGTTCTTAAACAGTCGTGGAAACGATTCGCGTCGTTCACACGAAAGTATGGATAGTCGAACGAGTGGATCCGTCGCCACACGTATAACGCTGGGGTCGTTCTCAGCAAATGACGATCGAAAATATTCACAAAATATCGGCACTGCAGTTCAATAAGCCTGGTACTGCTACAAGAGGCTTTAAAAGGCAATCGTTCTTATATGCACACATTGGTCCCGTGTTGCTTAACTTGACAAAACATTTTAAGATGATGATGAATATTACCATTGTTGTTGCTGTTTCTTGATATATGCCTGCCAAAATGGTAACCTCTGTTACGTAAGTTTTCTTAGCCTTTTTTTTTTTTGCTTTTGTTTGTTTGTTGTTTTTTTTTCGTTTTTGTTACTTAGGCCTATGCAACACAGGAATTTTAAAACAGTGTTTCGTGCCAAAATAAGCTAATAAGCTTACAACACAGGTGATTTCTGTATTTACATTTTTTGGCAGCTTCACGCATGTTTTTATTTTATGAGCTATTCTGAGTTCATGAATCTTGTTTAGTGAAACGGTCATTATGAGTCCGTGAAAGGTGCGGCCGATGATGTGTTACTGCACCTATTTTGCGTGAAAATGACAAGAAGGTCCTGCTTCAGAACCTTGACGTGGTAAAAAAAAAACACCCCATTTCTGATCGATCAGTAAGTACCAAGGCTGCATGGCCTGCATGTATACAGGATAACAAAAATTACCGGGATAATGAGGGTCAAAACTGGACAGGTGAATCTTATGAGGTTTTGTGTAGCAGTCTGGTTTCCAGAGTAAGCCGCTCAAATACAGGGTAAGCCGGCGGGTGTTTTATCGTGTGATACGCCTCACAATAAAACACCTTTCAAATACACTTAGCTCAGAAAGTGTTGCATATCTTTAGAAAGAGGTTCCCATCGGAAAATTCGGTTTACACGCACGCAGGCGCGCGCACGCGCGCGCGCACACACACACACACACACACACACACACACACACACACACACACATAATATATATATACACACACACACACACACACACACACACACACACACACACACACACACACACACACACGCACGCACGCACGCACACATGCACGCACGTACAAACACGCAGAAGATAGATAGATTTGTTGAACAATTTAGTATACGTATACACTCTAAGGAGACACTGGACTCCGCTCTACAAGCTTGAAGAGCTCCCAAGGTGGTGCAGGACATGCAAAAATATAAGTTATATCAGTAAAACAGAAAACAGAAATACTTACCAAATGTACTTGTTGTTCAGAGCAGCCAAATGCAAGATGCGAGATCAGACACAGTCGTGTAAGCATTAACAATGGCCTGACCATCATGGAATGTTCACAACCAAATGGCTTTTCAGTACATAATAAACATGGATTAACATTTGTACCGTTGTTATGGTACCACTTTTAAGTTTAATGTCTTTTGCCTATACAGTACGTTTGGTCAATATGTTATCTGATGATGATATAATAATAACAATTCTCAGGATTATGCTGACACTTTTTTCAGTCCCTCTTACCCACCTCGGCCCTCATTTTTCAATACGTATGCTTGTGTTTTGATTACTTATAACAACAATGAAGAAAGCGTGAAGACTAAATCTACTGGTCTGCCGATGGCCGACGAGTTCCAAGATCCAAGACGGTGGAATCAGGTGAGATGGCTTTCCTGTTCCACGTCTTTTTTTTTTAACTTTCAGTTGATTGGTGAATGTGTACTCTCATGGTTTCAGATTTCAATTTGATTTATGTTTTTTTTTCAAAACTCGTATATTTGCTCGTTCCATGACCGGTTGAAGCAAACTGTGTTTGTTTTTCTTGTTTGTATATCAATATTATGGGCTCATTTAAATCAGAATCGGTCGGTTTCGGGTCAGCTTTACTCGTGGGAGCACGTCACGATCCTGACAAGGACAACATCTGTTCTTTTGTTATTGGTTTGTGATTAATATACCCCATCTCTCTCTCTCTCTCTCTCTCTCCTCTCTCTCTCTCTCTCTCTCTCTCTCTCTCTCTCTCTCTCTCTTTGTTCGATCCCAGTGTGTTTATGTGTGTTCTGCTTTCACTCGTCACAATATCTCGTCTCTCTTCACATCACAGGCCAAGTTCTGTGGCACCGTCTGTCTGATGACTTGCCTCCCCCTTCGCTGAAACCATGCCCGTGAAATCTATCGCCTCCTCTTGCAGGAAAGCGGGAGGAAAAAAAAAAAAAAAAGAAAGAAAGAAACGATCGAGTTAATCGGGATTTCAATGTTTTATTAGCCCGTTTCTGTCTCTTCCACTGTCTCTCTACCCCCCTCACCCTTTACAGGCACACAGACACGGGGAGGCGCCAAAGACTTTTCCAACTCCAAGCCGTGCATACAAATGGTCTTTAGAGCGCCGCCCCAGTGGGATTCCAGCCGTTCATACCGGCTAGTGCAGTTGACCATAAGCGCCGATATGATAGTCCCGCGCGCTTCGCTCAAATGACCGCTTCAGGATGCAAGGTGAACCACACACACACAAAGTTGAACTTCGAATGAAAAGGGGTGTAGGGAAGGATGTGGGTTGGGGAAGAAGGGGACAAGACGGCGGGGAGAGAGAGAGGGGAGAGAGAGAGAGAGAGAGAGAGAGAGAGAGCGTGTGTGTGTGTGTGTGTGTGTGTGTGTGTGTGTGTGTGTGTGTGTGGTAGAGAGAGAGAGAGAGAGAGAGAGAGAGAGAGAGAGAGAGACAGTCCATGTCTAGCAGTTTAATGTAAGTCCACATCGACTCCAACTAGTCTGTTTAATTTCAGTACGGTAGACTACTCATGCTCCCCTCTCTCTCTCTCTCTCTCTCTCCTCTCTCTCTCTCTCTCTCTCTCTCTCTCTTTTCTCTAGTAGACTACTCATGCTCTCCCTCTCTCTCTCTCTTCTCTGTCTCTCTCTCACTGCCTCTCGCTCTCTCTCTCTCTCCTGTCTC
>CM065728.1:43394189-43419189 GCA_033310375.1 Conus canariensis | reverse complement strand
CCACTGAAATTCATGTTCCTTTATCCATTCAGGAGGGTTATCACTTGCTGGAACAAGCAGTATGGAGTAGAATTAAAGGCTATACCCTGAGAAAAGATAGGCTCTCCAAGAATAAGTATATTGATTCTCGTGGTTTGGATAACAAATCATATTTGAATCATACTGGCGTAATCAAATTCAGACAGATTAGTTCGCTATCTTACAGGATAAAACTTAATGCGTTCATCACAAAATACAGCAAAAATGTTAGCTGTTTATGTGGTGAACAAATTTCTAGCAAGCACATCATTTTTGAATGTCAGAGGTTAAGACCTATCTTACCAGTGATTTCTGAAAATTGTATTGAAGGCGTTTTCAAAAATGCTAGTAGTTTGTTTACGAAATGTTTACTTCATAGTCCTGTTGGACATTTGTTATAGACAAGTTGATTGTAATTTTTGTTAATGCTCATTTTTCTGACTTTTTTTTCTCCCCCTTATCAAAGAGACATAAATACATACACACACAACACGGCCCCCTCCCCTCCTCTTCCTCCCGATCCCCTCCCTCCCCCCTCCCCTCCCCCCGTCTAATATCACTATGTGGATAGACGTTAAATAAAAGACAACAACGCACGCACTCACGCACGTACGCACGGACACGCACGCACGCACGCACGCACACACGCGCGCGCGCGCGCGCACACACACACACACACACACACACACACACACACACACACACTCACACATATTTACGACAAACAAACATTTCATAATATGCCAAACCCTATCTCTTCCCCAGCGAGATCTGTTGCATTTGCGCATGTGTGCATTATAAACAACGCAAATGCGTAATTCTGTTGTTGCTTTTTTATGGCATACCTGTGAAGATAAGCAACAGTAATATTGTAATGAGTTGTGAGAGGAAGTAATCCAATTTGTATGTGTACGTGCAATTGTTTTAATATGAATTAGTCGGAACCAAAAAGAAAGGAAAAGTGTAAGAGGAAGTAGGAAAGCGAGAATCAAACCAAAGTGCAGTTGTTCCCATATTCATTTGTTATACACAAAAAGAGGGAGGAGAACAGGAGGAACTCCGAAAGGAAGAAAACTAAAAAGAAAGGAACAGTAAAGGAAGAAAGAAGTCTGATACATGTATATAACCATATCCCATTCCTCATCTCATAGCAGCAGTAACCGGCCCGTACATTAAATTAGTAAGCAGTATAACATGTATTTAGCGTCGCATGTTGTAATGGGAGAGGACAACAGACATTTTCTCTTTTTCTTTCATATTAAAAAAGTGCATTCTACTTTTGTCTATCAATGCCTGAAACGTGATCATATGCCATGGTGCTCTTCTTTAGGCTTCTCTTTACTGAAATGATTTCGAATGTCAAGTCCTATCGACTACAATTTCTTTGAAACAACCCCATGTAACAGATGAACGGCTGGAAGGGTAAAGCGCACCTTCCGAAATATGAATGTTAATGGAATATTGATCAGCAACGAATGACTGAAACGCGAAGCAGGTTGGATCGATCTCGGGTTAATAAAGCTCGGTCGGGAGAGATTCCATGTTCCTGTCCAATCAGTGGTGATATCATGTGACTATCTCTGCGGAAGGTTATTGTTTTGCCTCGTGTCACACGCAAATGCATATGCACACACAATTGCGCGCGCGTACGCACGCATGCACGCAGGCACGCACGCACGCACATACACGCGCGCGCGCACACACACACACACACACACACACACACACACACGCACACACACACACAAACGGGCGCGTTCGCGCGCGTTCCCTTGCAAATGTGTTCAACAGAAGAAAAAAAATACAGGTTCCACGTTAAATGTCCCATCTTCCGGACAGTAGACAGAAAGACGCATAGTGAGTTCGATATCGGCAAAAAGAATTACACGAAGTAAATAAAAGAAAGAAAGACAGAAACAAAGCTGTTTCTCTGTTTCCAAAGGAAACAAATAAAGAATCAAAGAGGGGAAAGTGAGATCGCTTCCTCGTTTTTAGCGGAAGGAGGTCAAGTTGCTTTTGGAAGAAAAAAAATCATTCTACAAAGCGACTGTTGCAAATTCAACAAAAAAGAAAAAGAAAAGAAAGAAAGAAAAGACAAAGAAAGAAAAGCAAAACGAAAACAAAATAGGGACACCTTGACAAACGCTGTTGTTTCGGGCTCGGAGGCTGAGTTAGGAACAAGACGTAGAACTGGGTCATACCACCAAAACGAGGTAGTTCCACCGCCCGTGAAACTCGCTACTACCACTGGGCCCATTCGGCCTGTCGGGTTTCCTGTTTTGTCCGGGCAGACACGCCCCTGGGAACCAGCCCATGGGCAGTCACCGGATCAATCGGCAAGACGTTTGCAATTAATTGAGGAGTTCGGCTTCGGAGATCTGCGGTGCAACATGCCACAGTACATTGCCAGAAATACGCGAACAGGATGTCGTCGATGTTCTTACACATGGTACTGCTTTGTACCTCTCAATGGTCTCCCACAATGTCCTTGTTTTGCTTGAGGAAGAAAACTCGCAAAGAAACACTCCTGCCTCTCTTTCCTTGTACAGTACTACCACTACCTAAGAAACACAACATTGTATTTAACGTCGGAGGGATAGGAGAGAAAAAGGGATTGACAAACAGTCAGTCAGCAGGCTGGCACTGACGATATTGCCTTGTGACACTATATACCTATCGCCTCATTTTCTTGAACTATATACGCACAAAAATGTTCATTTAAATAGTTGGTTGACTACATAGAAGTTGGTTATAAACAAAAAGTAGATCGATATTTGTCACATCCTACGTCATATCTGTACCATCTTTAGGAATCCCAGGACACGCGCACACACACACACACACACGGTTCACGTGATGGTAGAACTTCCGGCCAACATTGAGAGAAAATTCTTCAGTGAAGATGCCTGATGCTATATTTGTCCACTGTGGTCAAAATATCATTAAAAAGCTGAACTCAAAGATCTCTAGCAATAACTTGGCAAAATATGTGGAAGACACAGCTTATGAACATGGAAATGTGAACATCAGCAGCTAGAGAATCATTTCTGTTAAAGGTCCAGGGATGATGATGAAACGTAAATGATCCATGTCACGGTCGCTAAGCCGGACGGCCCTACCACCCTTACCCACGCCTATCACACACTAGGTCAGACAACACAGCACACTAACACAGTTTTACAATCACGCACGCTTCTTTATTTCACACACACTCTATGGCGCCACCACTCACGCACATCCACAACTGCACACAAGTATCCCAATTCCCGCTGACTCACCCTACTCTACTATGACCTGGAAGACCCTAACCTAACCTGAAACACCAGTTGCGGTATATTACTGTGACCTGGGGACACAGCGATAGCCCGCACACGTGGTGACTAACTACTAGGGACAAGGATTTACCAAAGGGACTCTAATCTCTTAACGACTGCTACCACCCACACCTCTCCCCAGGACTCACCCTTCTCTTTTCACCCGGGACCACTACCAAACTGGTCGCTGCGTCCCTAAGGGAGGCAACGACAAGTACCCTACACTGTGCCGGCCACTACGTCCTAAAAGGAGGCAGTAGCTAACACCCCTAACCCTACTGCCTAACGCTACACCCCTTCTATCACAAACATGGGACAACCCATCCCGGCCCGGAAAGCTCCAGTCCTCGGCGCTGTACGTGGCCCCTCACAGGCTGACACCTCCCCGGAAGACTCTGCACCCCGGCGCTGACCGTGGCTCCTCCGCGGGCCAACACCCTCCCCGAAGACTCTGCACCCCGGCGCTGACCGTGGCTTCCCGCGGTCTGACTCCTCCCTGCGATGGGCACGACACCCAACGTACACACAACAGACGCCCTCTCGACGGGTCCGGGGCTCGTAGGACGCCTCCTCCTCTGAAGGCCCCGCCGGACACCATGGGTGAAAAAGGCCTGGTGCAGCGCCCTCTCACGGGACGCCTAAACAGGGACGAGGAACCAGTGCCGGAGAACTCCCGGAAGAGCACCGGTAGCCGGAGGAGAGCTGCCCCACAGGAGGCCTGGGTGGTCTCCCTCTCCCGGGAAAACAGGCACTGGAAAGCGCCGCTCACCTGCCGGCACGCGGCAGTAGACTGCGGTGGTCTGGCCCCAGCCTCAGGACGGAACAGGATACCTGCTGACACAACTGTAGGCCCCTACTGTAATGTTGCTACTACCCGAGTCATCAAGGCACATAGGCTACTTGGTAAAGCTTTAACTCTCCATCTCCCTTGCCTACTTCCCACTCGGGCATGAGAGTGACCCCTTAAATTTCGAATACATCCCCCAACCCATTACTCACTTTGGGGTTATCAGACCCATTTCCTGCCAACCCTTACAACAGCGGTAAAACAATACTCTCCCTGAGCCAATCCACGTTATTACATATGAAATTATGAATCACACCCAATTCTCGGAGAAATAAACCAATCTAAGCGATCCAACACGGACGCCACGGGCCCCCTTAGGACATACTAAATAATCTAGGAAATGGCCAATTTCACAAGGAAATGTCTCCACACAATAACCAGTAGTAATACACATCTCTCAGAGAAAAAAAAAAACATCAATTTTTAGCGGTTCACAGTTCCAGCATGTTCACACAAGAGAATCGGCTCGCAGCCACAATCCTTCACATTATTACCCCTCTTTGCCCTGTCAATTATAATCATATATCAAAAACAACATGATTTGTTCGCCAAAATTTCCATCCAGCACCTCACTCCCATGTCATCTCTTGTCAGATAACCCAGTGGTTAATCCTTGTTATGCCAACACAACCACACTTCATACAATATTACCTGCTGCACATCATCCGCTTTTATCCTATCGACTGCTAAGCTACTCGCCTTAAACTTTACCTTTCCCTTCTTTCTGCTTACTAAAATTCATAACTGGGTTGCCTCCCCACAACCTAAGATATCTTTCTCCAACCCCGTTCTGTCACAAATACATACATCCCTGCACGTGTGACGACTGTCACTTTCTTACAAAACTTCTAACCATATGGACTCACTGTCCTGTACCAAATGCGTACGCCACAGATACAGACTGCACGCGCACGACACCCGCGTCGAGAACCCTAACTCGTAACGAAAGTGACAAGACACCAATATAAGTTGAATAGTCACGACCGTACTCCAGTATAAACCACTCGACCACAAATTGGCCTTAGCCCTACTACACAGTTAACCGATTCCAATGCTGTGCAGGTCAACTCCGGAATCGTTAATCAATTTCAACGAACTCCTACTATTTACAATTGAGATTGAGCACAATCATCAAACCCCTCTATGATTCACGCAGACACATCTGCACCTGACTCATATTATGATCCTCAACCAAATGCAACCTCGTACTACCCTCTTATTGAACCCACTGACATTACCATGAACTAACCACAAACAATATCTACATCACTGTCCATCAACGGTCATTATATTGAACCCACATTGTCTAGCCAAACTGTCCTGAGAAAATCGAACTCAGGAACCACTATGTACATTACTTACAAAAATATACAGGAAAAAGGTGACAACTCAAACCGGCTGACAACAAATTTCAATCACGGAACCAAACGACATCATACCAGACAACCAGTATACGCAACGAACACATACAACTAATCCCAACATGAGACAACTACAGTACAACTCGCCATAATACAAGACAACACGACGAACTACAACACAACGAACCTAACAGATCACCAACCTGGACATACAGACGATCAACCACACCAGTTCTGCAACTGGCTGACAGTGGCTGCAACAAGGACGACACCGACTCAGCACAGGCCAAGGGCACCCAAACCCGACGAGGACCTGGCACTAACTATGACTCGAAGTCACTCTTCAAAACTACCGGCGCTGCCGCCGCACCTACAAGGAGTACGTCCTCGAACGAACACCAGGGACCGAAGTGAAGCTACCCCAACGCATTCCGCCCTGGTCGGAATCAAGCGAACTCTACTCACCACACAAAACAACGATTGGTCAGAGCAGTGTATCCCTCCGCAGAGCTGACACGCCTGACCAACGGACTAGTTGTTGCTCGTGCAACAACACGACAATTTACCACAACAACTCACAGACTTGACAACACAACAACAACCGATATCCTGCCCCGCCTTCTCTGGTGTAGAACCAAAGTAGCAAAAGGGTAACAATCGGGAACGAAACCAACCTCCCGCTTCCATTCCATTCCTTCAATAAGTGAAGACTGGAATGAAAGAATATTGTATGTCCTATTTCCCCAGCCCCCTACCTAGCCTAACCTTACTACCTAACCCCGAGGAACTTAGCCTAACTCTAGCTAACTAAACCCCAACCTCACATACGCGCGAGCGCGCGCGCACACACACACACACACACACACCACACACACACACACACACACGCCACACGCTCTCTATCTTGAACCACCACTACTCTTAAACACATGGACATACTGATTTAGTACCGCCGATCGGTGACAATCCAACACTTTCACGACTACGGAGCTGTGAGTTTTCAAGAACGCAAGTTTCCCTAACCATGTCAGGTTACTGAGGTCTCCAAGATGGACTACACCCGACTTGAAGACAGGCCAGCGACTTCACCGGAAAAAATCAACAAATACGCCATGAATGTAACAGGGGAAGACAGCAAGGTGTGCAGCAGTTACCACCTGTCCACCGGTACCAGCCGTACCGAAGATACCCGCCCTACAATGAACATCTAGGTCATTGGCGAAATACGTTTGACGTCATAGAGATCACCAGCAACACAGTCTGGAAAGATGCTTTAGGTTTCTTTAGGAAAACCTTCATTATGTAGACTGTACAGAAATACCTGCAGACTGATTATTTCTATCACTGTCAGCAATTATAGTTCTTATTAATTCTCTCTCTCTCTCTCTCTCTCTCTCTCCTCTATATATATATATATATATATATGTGTGTGTGTGTGTGTGTGTTGTGTGTGTGGTGTGTGTTATACATACGTATATAAATATAAATATATATATATATATAAAGTTGTAGTTATAGTTAGTGCTGTAGTTATGATAGACGTTTCCGGTTGCAGCAATTGAAGACAATCAAATACAGTTTTCAGTATCAATCAGGGCAAACTTCCAAAACTCTGCAGGTAGTTTCATCCACCTTTATCTCAATCAGTGTATTTAAAGGTCTACTTTAGAGGTTTTCGATAATTGGTCAGCTTATGCAGAAATTTGAAATGTTTGATAAATTGGTAAAATAAACATCCGATTCGCTCCCGATCACACGAAATCGATCCGCGAAAGTGGGCATTTTCACCTGTGATCATGAAAACGGGAGGTAATCAACTAAATCTTGGCATGGCTTAACTGCTCTTGGATATGACGTCACATGAGTGTCAGCGACGGCGACAGAAAGCGATTGTGATGGTTTTGGCACATCTCGCTCGCAATTTAATTTATCATGTAAAAGCAGTGACTGTGATTGCGTCAGCCAATGTGACTCTGGGGATGTTTCAGCAAGGCCTTTACCTTATCAGTTTGAACGCTAAGTTCCTTTTACCACGTCAGTTCCAGCTGGACCACGGAAACGAGCTGTTCGGTTCCAGCTGGACGCCCGAGCACAGCATTCCGAAGGCGTACGGACTTTACCGAAGTTTCGAGGGAGGCTACCGACTGACTTCTTGATGCGATCGCGCGTGGACGGCGAGCGGAGATTCTCCTTCCTCAAGCCTTAACGCATTCATTCAATTTAACAAGTGTGATCTGTCCATAGATAAGAACAGAATAAACGTGCGACTATCGTACTCATCTGTACGAGCTCACCACTCCGCCTTCAAAGTATACACGCACAATGCAGACGAAGTTTTTGATCCACTCGAACGGGCTCGGCAATTTTCGGAATAGCTTGTTTCCGTGGTCCAGCTGGAACTGACGTGGTAAAAAAAACTTAGCGGCCCGGCATGTTTGCACGAACCGAATCCACTTCTTTCAAGTATCTGGATCAAATAGAAATGTGTGCAAAGAATATCCGTCTCCTGCTGAGCTGCTGCACTCGCCTACAGCACAATATCTGCCACCACTCGTGACTTTTAGGCTGTGGGGGATCGCAACTCGCGTTGATTTCACTTGACGTTGCCATGTTGTGTAGGTCGAGGCTGACGGCCACACCATCAAGTGACGTCACAGTTTTCGGTCTTCCGCACGGGGTTCGAACAGGTGTGCAAAAGTCGTTTTTTATCTATTAAATTCTTCCGGCGATTTAAAAAAAAAAATTAATACCATACTGTAGTTATATGACATGTAGACCTGTTTTTAACAAATTATCGAAAATCTCTAAAGTAGACCTTTAAACTTGCTAGCTTAATTGTCATACAGTTATCTTCGTCATGGAAATAGTCTTTTTTAACACAAGGAAAACCAAGGTCCGATACGAACCGTCATGTACCTATTGCTCTGACCTCACATCCTGGAAAACCTATGAAAGATTTATACTCAACACATTTCAACGGTACTGTGCAAAATATATGTACCAGTGTAACAAGGAGATTGTAGAAAGGTTTGGTCGACATTTGACCGTCTTGCTCAAAAGTTAATTGCAATATTAAAAGACAATCCGTTTCCTGGACTAAACACTGTACCTGCCATTTTTACGTCAAAAAATAGTATCCGAGCAGATATAGTAAACAAGATAGCGCTATGGATTGATGTTTGTTGGTTTATCAGGATGCAAGTAGAACATTTTCAGACATCTTTAAGCATTAGAAAACTACAGAACAATATAGAAAATACATATTGTGCTGCAAATAAGATCAGTTGACATTGGAATCCTACAACATTCAGTTCTGTTACCTGTTTTTTTACTATGTTACCCATGTTCTTCCTCGGACATTGCCTCTAAGTATTGAAATAAATGCAGTAAGTTGATGATATTTGTATGTAGAGTTACCTTGAAAAGACACACAGCTACTAGATCTTTAACCTACGTTAAAAGATGTGTGTGAGCTAGTGAACGTGGGCAAATATATGATCGAAAATGGGTGAATACTTTCCCCAGATCAATCTCATACAGAGATTTTAAACACGGTTTATCATCGACAGTCACTGCCAGAAGATATTGTCCTTGGGTGTACGTCTGACTTCAGAGCCGTCACGAAATTTTTATCCAGTGTATTAACTAACAAAGGCTGAGAAAAGAAACGAATTTATAAAAGGCTGTCCACAGATACTGCAGGTGTCAACAATCCTCAGCACTTGTATACCCAGCTACATCATTATTACGTTCTAGATTAATGTACAGTCAAGAATATTTTCTCGGTGCAGAACATCATCTAAAAAAAATTCAGAAGCACATAGCATTTTAGTTTACACAGTAACTGTAAGAAAACACATGAAATTTTTTACATAGATATTTCAAGAGTAGAAGAAACTAACATCAGCAGAGGCTGTATTAATGAGTTCGTCAATCCAAAATTTGAATGTAGAAGAATTAGCTTTAAACGCAAAAGAAGAATTTTTCTTAGAGAAAGAATCAGGCAAAATCAATTAGCACTTTGCAGACTGCTGGTTCTTATACATTCGTCCTCTTCCTTACCTCTGGAGCAGATAAAAGATATTGCACAAGACTGTCTTTTATTAAATTACCTAAATGGGAACCGTGTCCGGCAAACTTTTATATTGATTATGCAGACCTTTTGACAGACAATGAACCCATTCAGCCTGCTCTTGATAGACCTCATATCCACGGCAATTATACCAATCATCTAAAAATCTATACTCATCGCTCTATTTTAGAGGATAAATTGCTGGAGAGACATTTCTGCGTCCTACTTTAAAAACAGATTATCGTATTATATTTGACAGAAAATGTCTCTGTTTACAGCTGCACTCAGTGCTGTCTTGGTGGGCTTACATTTTATACTAAATCTTCTCATCATGCCATCTTGGGTTTTAGTTTGTGTCAATACTTAGTATGGCAGTCGTTAATATCTTTACGAATGCAGACAAAAAGCCCCTCTTTCAGCAAAAATTACTCATTTTTATTATTTTTCAAACCATCAGAAAAGAGGGAGATAAAATAACCAGACAACTAGATAGATGGAAATGCAGCGTTGGAGGTGATGCACTTTTCGCAGGAAGTGAAAAAAATCACTGGTCCATGGTTCGTATTTCCTAAAAGGGAGGGAGGGGGAGGGGATTTGTTCCCATTTTTTTCCCAGAACTGAAGAGACGGTCTTAGAACTAGTCTTTCAAAATAGACAACAAACAGAGTTCCCATATTCAGCGTGCAATCAGCACATGCGAAATAACCCACGACAACTCTGTGGCAAAATTCTGTCTGGAAATCCACTTTCATCGGTAAAAATTATAACAAATGCAGGCTGGAAGAAGGTAAAAGGCAAAGATGGCGCTACATTGCTGCAACACGATTTCTCCAGGGGAGAGCGGCTCGAATTTTACACCTGCAGATCGGTTGTGACGATGAAGTTATAGGAGACAATACATCTGTTTTTGTGCGACACAGAACTCTTGAGGTATAAACCCGCTTCTGGAAACAGCTGACCTGCCGGACATTGTCTCACTGAGAGTGGACAAGCTGACCAGACACCACATCACGTCCTCAAAAACCTCTCTGTCCATGCAGACGGAAGAAGACGGATTCGGTCCTAACTCGGGGACTTTGACACTGATCTCTTGAGGGTCTGTGGAAGATTTTCGTAGGACGACAGCTTTGTGTAATTTCTGGATTGACCCCCCCCCCCCCCCCTTCATAAACATGCACAATCTAACAAGGAAGAAGAAAAAGGGGGAAGTGGAGAAAGGTGTGACGGGGGATAGGGGGGAGAAGAGGTGTGGATGAGTAAGAAGGGAAATAAAAGGAAGGGATGAAGGAGGAAGAGGAATTTGCATTGGATATCAATAAAGAGATTGCACCCACTACCTTTAAATAACAAGGGTTTCTCTGCGAACTGTGTTTCTCCAACACGTGATGTTCTGGCTTAAGACACAGTGATTTCCTGGTTACAGATAAGACATGCAGTGGAGATATTTGTCATTAAATGGCAGATGACCGAGGTAGTTTCGGTTCGGAAGCCTTGGCTGAGCATTCCTTGACTGCTGGTCATTGTGGTCTTCTGAAGTTTAGCCAACCAGAAATGCAGAAGGGCGCTCGGTGCCAAACTTATTTAGCGAAGAATGTTCATCAAACTTTCAACCAACCTTACATCGCCATGAGATGTTTTTCGAACTGTACAGTACATGTCTGTTTTTAAGATTTTAACAGTTCACGTTGTTCTCATGAAGCAACGTTATTGACATAATTCTCGCATGCTTTGTCCGATGGACAATACCCCTCTTCAAAACATAACGGGAGACTCAAACTCACTAAGTTTGGCAGTCCGACCCACGCACCCATCTCCAAAAATTACAGTATGCGACAGAATCCAATAGAAGTGTCGATTTGTACAACGGAAAGATTAAAGAATGAAACGAATGAGTAATTTCTCTTAAAAGACCGGCTTTACTGGAGTTCATCCTAAGTTTTGTTAAACCAAAGTCTTCATGGTTACAGTTGCCCTGGTTGTCAATTTTTTCTCCCTATATTGCTATGAGTTTTCGATCTTTTTTCATATTATGCCAGTCGTGTTCTCATGCCATTTTCGCAAAGAAGTTGCAACAGTGTTGTTAATCCTGTTACATTTGCAAACCTTTCCTGTATGATAATATTTGTCGCTAATAGATGCCGAACGAAAGTTTTGATTCCAAGTGGATTCTTTCTTTCTTTCGTTCGGTTTTCTTTCATATTTCTTTTGTTCCCTTTTCTTCTGCTTCTTTTCATCGCTGTCCTGGAAGTTCCTCCTCCATGCCTCTCCTTGCCCCTTGACTCTCTTCCTCCTCCCCCATCCGTCCTCTCTCTCTCTCTTGTCATTCTGTCTCTGTCTGTCTATCTGTCTGTCTGTCTGTCTGTCTCTCTCTCTCTCACTCTCTCTCTCTCGCTTTCTCTCTCTCTCTCTCTCTCTCTCTCTCTCTCTCTCTCTCTCTCTCTGAATGTGTTTGTTACAAAACATTTTTATAACAATGTGGTTGTTACAAAACATTTTCACTACAATCACACCTGGACGCCCGCTCATAGTTGTAAAGACCTGGTCGATCTTGGAGAGAGCGTGTGCCAGCACCCAAGTGTGTGGAAACATGCGTGCCTGTGTGTCGATATCTAGCTCTGTGTGTGTGTGTGTGTGTGTGTGTGTGTGTGTGTGTGTGTGTGTGTGTGTTCGTGCGTGCGTGCGTGCGTGCGTGCGTGTGTGTGTGTGTGTGTGTGTGTGTACGCGCGCGCGTGCGTCTGTGTGTGTGTGTGTGTGAAAAGAAATGTGAGGGAGGGATCGATGAAACGCAAGGTCAGATCAATCCAAACACATCAGTAAAACAAAGAAAGAAAGATGCAATGTTGCACATGCGTGTGGAGCAGGGCGCCGACTGGCATATCTTCTGTGCATGGTTTGAAAGCAATCTCTCTACGACAAGGACCCGTGTGTGGAAGATGGCAGGTTGTGGTCTGACCTTCAATAGCAGCCCCATGTGACTTTACTTTCTTCACTTGGTTCTTCTCTGTATTTTTTTCTGAAGGATGATCGAGTTACCGTTTGAATTAAAGCAACCAGTCCAGCTCAATATTGTTTTCGTTCAACGGTGTTGATTTTCAACGTTTTTCCTCCCCCTTCAGTTCCTCTGCCCAGTCAATGCTATTGATTCCTTACTTGTTCTGGTTACCTTTTTTGCCGCCTGTGATTAACTATAATTACAGTTGTCATTGTTGCGTGCTCGCTTCCTTGACCGGCTGGAAGGACTGCTCCCGAGTCTTATCTAGGAGTGGAAATCGGTGTCATTGCTCAATGTTGAAGTTTCCAACATCCCTAAACTTGTTCACTTCACCTCCTCTCAATCGAATTGGGTATGCCTTTTGATTTTCTCTCTCTCTCTCTCTCCTCTCCTCTCTCTCTCTCTCTCTCTCTCTCTCCTCTCTCCCCAAAACGATTTATTTTGATAGAATTAGGTAGGATTGTTTGTTCAGACAATATCTGCAGGTAAGTCAGTTTTCATGCCTTCTTATGCTGCCAAAATGAACAGATGTATATTGTAAATAAACTTCGTCGTCAACTTTGTAACAACAGTGGGCACAGCACTGGACCGAGGACTTATGGACCGCAGGCACAGTTTCGGAGTTTGGTGCCGTTTAAAGACTAGTCAGATATATTTTTATGTTTAAGCAAATGTGTTGTTTTGGTTGCGATATCAAGGGTGCAATTCATAGGTGCCAGGGAATCGGTCAGTTTGTCATTGACAGCCAGTATCCTTTACACTCTGTTACATGCATTTTTGTTCTCTCTCTCTCTCTCTCTCTCTCTCTCTCTCTCTCTCTCTCTCTCTCTCTCTCTCTCTCTCTCTCTCTCTCTCCTCTCAAACGCTACACTTCATAAAGTCGACTTTTTCCTCTCTCATCTTCCGTGCACTTCCTGAGACAGTTTTTCCTCATTTCCACGCTTTCTTTCCGGCTCCCGATATACAACCACACCCAGTTTTGTCCCGCTGTAGCTGCAGCACTGCAGTCCATAGGGAGTCACTCGTATTAAATCATCTGATAGGCAGCCCACCAGAGAAGACAGATACTACACTTGCGCCCAAACGCCTCGATGGTGTTCAGTGGTGCCTGTTCCGGTTCAGCACACGCAGGACATCATGCACGAAACCCCAACTGACGACAATAATTCCGTTCTCAGGGAGCCGGTGCGAGGGATCAGATTCTACCAGCCACCCGTAATGTATAGGTAGCCAGAAAGCTAAGCAACCAACCAACTAGCCTGTTCTTTTTAATGCAGTTGACTGGCCATTACAATGATGGTCGATTCGGGTATCATAGACAGCTGGTGTCCACTGAAAGTTCTCCACGGACCACCTGAATTTGGTGGCTAAATCGGTGACTCCCGACCAGATTTCATCCCCCACCTCCATTTCTCCCCCCCCCCCCACCCCCACCCCTCCCCCCTCCCCACTCCCGTCTACCACTTCTGTTTGTACATAACACATAGATCTTGTAGTTTGGTCAGTTTTTCCACTCCATTAGAGATCTCGCAGACACCAATCCTCAGAGACACTGTCGTGTGCAGAAGGTGATGTTCTCTACTATCACAGCTTCAGCAGTAAAACATACGTCCAAGGACTGTAAGGAGAAATGGAATATTGGTCATGGCATGCGTCCCGCCAAAGCGCATCACAGGTGAGCAAGTAAATTATCACATCCCGATTAATCCCAAATCGGTGCCGATAGTGAGCTTGGGCACCACTGCATAGTCTCATAGCTATATATGGTTGTAAATAATCCCTTTCGGCGCATTGTTTAGTGTGTCTGGTCATGGAACAACCCTTTTACATATCGCAGTCTGTCTGATTATGAGCCAGTCCCTTCTGCCCATTGTGTCTGGTTCAGGATCAGCCGCCTTGCACACTGTCTGATGTGAATCAACCATTTTGCACGCTGTAGTTGGTCTGATCATGAATTAACCCCTTTTGCACACTGTAATCGGTCTGATCATGGATCAACCGTTTTGCACACTGTAATCGGTCTGATCATAGATCAACCGTTTTGCACACTGTAATCGGTCTGATCATAAACCAACCGTTTGGCACATTGCAGGCTGTCTAATCCTGGATTATCCCCTTTAGCACACTGCAGCCTGTCTGATTATTGATCACCCCCTTTAGCACACTGCAGCCTGTCTGATTATTGATCACCCCCTTTAGCACACTGCGGTCTGTCTGATTATTGATCATCCCTTTTAGCACACTGCAGCCTGTCTGATTATTGATCACCCCCTTTAGCACACTGCGGTCTGTCTGATTATTGATCATCCCTTTTAGCACACTGCAGCCTGTCTGATTATTGATCATCCCTTTTAGCACACTGCAGCCTGTCTGATTATTGATCACCCCCTTTAGCACACTGCAGCCTGTCTGATTATTGATCACCCCCTTTAGCACACTGCAGCCTGTCTGATTATTGATCATCCCTTTTAGCACACTGCAGCCTGTCTGATTATTGATCATCCCCTTTAGCACACTGCAGCCTGTCTGATTATTGATCATCCCCTTTAGCACACTGCAGCCTGTCTGATTATTGATCATCCCTTTTAGCACACTGCAGCCTGTCTGATTATTGATCATCCCCTTTAGCACACTGCGGTCTGTCTGATTATTGATCATCCCCTTTAGCACACTGCAGCCTGTCTGATTATTGATCACCCCCTTTAGCACACTGCAGCCTGTCTGATTATTGATCACCCCCTTTAGCACACTGCAGCCTGTCTGATTATTGATCACCCCCTTTAGCACACTGCAGCCTGTCTGATTATTGATCACCCCCTTTAGCACACTGCAGCCTGTCTGATTATTGATCACCCCCTTTAGCACACTGCAGCCTGTCTGATTATTGATCACCCCCTTTAACACACTGCGGTCTGTCTGATCGTGGATCAAATGCGTAAGCGCACTGCGGTCTGTTTGATCTTGGATCAATCCCTTTGACACACCGCAGTCTATCGGATCATGTATCACCCCCCCCCCCCCCCCCCCTTTAATACACTGCAGTCTGTCTGATCATGGATCAACACCTGTAGCACTCAGCAGTCAGTCTGATTGTGGATCAACCTTCTAACACACTGCAGTCTGTCTGATCTTGTATCAGCCCCTTTAGTATACGGCAGTCTGTCTTGTCATGGATCAACCCCTTTAGAACATTGTCGTATGTCTGGTCATGGATTAATCCCTTTAACACACTGCAGTGTGCAGTTCATAAATTTATCCCTTTTGCATGTTGCAGCCTGTCTGATCGTGGATCAACCCTTCTTGCACACTGCAATCTGCTTGATTATGAAGTAGCTTTAATGCACACTGCAGACTGTCTGATCATTGATCAACAAATTTTGCACACTGCAGTCTGTCTGATTATGGACCAACCCATGTGCACACTGCACTCTGTCTGATTATGGACCAACCCATTTGCACACTGTGGTTAGTTTGATTATGGATTAACCCCTTTCGCACATTACAGGCACTCTGTTCATGAATCAACCTTTTTGCTCACTGCAGTCTGTCTGATCACAGATCAACCCCTTGAACCTTGCAGTCTGATAATGAACAACCCCTCTAGCACAGTGCAGTCTGTCTAATTGTAGATCAACAACTTCAACACACTGCAGTCTGTCTGATCATGGATCACCCCCTTTAACACACTGCGGTCTGTCTGATCATGGATGACCCCCTTTAAGACACTGCAGTCTGTCTGATCATGGATCACCCCCTTTAAGACACTGCAGTCTGTCTGATCATGGATCACCCCCTTTAACACACTGCAGTCTGCCTGCTCATGGATCACCCCCTTTAACACACTGCAGTCTGTTGATCATGAATCACCTCCTTTAACATACTGCAGTCTGTCTGATCATGAATCACCCCCTCTAGCATACTACAGTCTGTCTGCTCATGGATCACCCCCTTTAACACACTGCAGTCTGTCTGATCATGAATCACCCCCTTTAGCCTACTGCAGTCTGTCTGATCATGAATCACCCCCTCAGGCAGACTGCAGCTTGTCCTGTCATGGATGAATCTCTTCAACACATTGCAGTCTGCTTGATCATGGATCAGCCCCATTAATACACTGCAGTGTGCTGTTCATGAATTAACTGTTTTTGAGTATTGCAGTCTGTCTGAGTGTGGACCAAGCGTTTTTGCATACTGTAATCTGCCTGAATGTGGAGCAACTTTGGTGCAGACTGCCTGACAATGGATTAACGTCTTTTGCACACCGCAGTTTGTCTGATTATGGAGCAACACCTTTAGCACAGTGCTTTCTGTCTGATCTTGAATTAACCCCTTCAACAAATTGCAGTCTGTTTGATCATGATTCAAGTCACTGGCACACTGCACAGGCTGTTCGATCATGAATCAGTCCATTTAATACACAGCAGTCCAAGTTGTATTCACTTTTATTTGTGGTAAATGCTTTCTGCGGTAGAAAGAAACTCGTGGAGAGCGTGGCAGCAGAGAGTCCTCAGAAGAGAAGCCCCCTTCAAGCAAGTGTTTCGGCCCTTATCTCCTGACACTCTAGGGGGGTTGGGCCACACCCGGTTCATGACTCCGGATGTCCCTCTGCTGCCCCTTTTTTTTTTCCCATCTTGGGACGAGCCATGGCTGGGATTCGAACCCATGACCCTCTGGACATGCTCATTTTCCACTTAATGACTCGCGCTTTAACCACTGAGCCACAGGGACACCTGATATTTGTAGGGAAATTAAGCCTTATGAAGTTCACTTTTGTTCCTCCTTGACCAGATCCAGCTTGAACACCTCTCTGCCGCTTCTGCCATTGCTTTCAGGGCTCTGGTTTTTTCCTTCCCTGCAACTGAGAGCTGTTTCATGAGGCTGTATGCAGACGTTCCTACAAACCCCCTAGCTCCAATTTCTGCAGTGAGGACTTTGACCTGATAGCCTTCTCTCCTCAGGCTGTTTGCCAGATCAGCATACTTTTCAGTCTTGTAGATTTGAGCTGCCTCCATTCTGTTCTCATATGGCACCGTGAGCTCGATCATGATCAGCTGCTTGGTTGACTGAGAGTGGACTACTATGTCTGGTCTCATGCCACTCTTGCTGATGATCTCTGGGTGACTCTTCCATTCTGGGAGGTCTGCAGTGCACTCCCAGTCATCTGCCCCATCCAGCAGACTCTGCCTGCATGTTTCGAGTGGCACTGTTGTTCTTGGCCATGATTTGCTGCCTCCTGCCGTGAAGAATGTTGCGGGTGCTTTTAGAGTCCTGATTTTCCCTTTTGTGGTGTTGGTACTAGCCCAGACTACTTGTACAATCTCTTTGAGCACTTGGTTGTGCCTCCATGTGTACCTTCCTTGAGCCAGGGCTACTTTACATGAGCTTAGGACATGCTCCACTGTTTGTTTTTCATGGCAGAGGGGGCATGCAGGATCGTCTGTTTTCCCCCACTTCACCAGGTTTGCATTTGAGGGCAGAAGGTCATATGCAGATCTGAGAATGAAGCTGATCCTGAGAGGGGCCATGTGCCAAATGTCATTCCAAGTGAGACTTCTTTGGAGTGCATTCTCCCACGTTGTCCATTGCCCTTGCTGGCTCTGCTGGACTGCTTTTTGGAGTCTTTTTTGGTCTTCTTCTTTTCTCATCTCCTGAATCATCATGTCTCTTTTGGCTTTTCCTTTGGCCTTTGACCACCATTCAGTTTTGGTCACCCCCAGTCCTTGTCTGTTGGTCTGTGTGTGTCCTGTTATTTCTCTGATCTTGAGACTTTCTTTTGCAGAATCCATCGCCTCTTGAACTTTCCATTTTCTGCCTGTCTTCAGCTGGGGCTTGATTGCTTCTACCACCTTGTCTCCTGAGTCCTCCAGCATGCTTTGAAGTCTGATCTTCCCTGCTTTGTATTCCTCCAGGATGGATTTCAGTGGTAGTTTCAGCTTTGCTTGGCGACAGTACAGCGCTATGTCACTCAGACAGGGTGGGACACCAAGCCATTTCCTTGTGAACTTGTTGATTTTGGCTTCCATTGCCTCCACTATGCTGGTGCAGATGTCGTATATCATCAGAGGCCATAGCAGCTTTGGTATCAGCATGAACTGCAGACACCAGACCTTGTATTTGCCAGGGAGCCCACACTGGTCAATGGTCTCCAAGCCTTCCTCCGCCATCTGCTTGGTTTCTTTTGCTCTTTGTGTGTCTTTCAGCGTATCCTCATACCATCTTCCAAGGCTCTTGACTGGTTCTTCTGTGACTGTTGGAATGGCCTGGTTGGCAACACTGAAGACCACAGATCCGGCCACTTTTCCTTTCCTCAGTGAGAGACTCCGTGATTTCTTTGGCTTGAACTTCATTCTGGATGAGGCAACTATGTCGTCCAGCCTCTCCAGCACATGACGTGTCTCGTCTTCTCTGGATGAAATCACTGTAGTGTCATCCATGAAGGCCTTGAGAGGAGGCATCTTGTATCCATCGCCAAGGTCTGTTTGTCTCGCGTTGTTTGTTGCTGCTTTCAAGATGAGTTCCATTGCCAGCACGAACAGTATTGGGGAAATTGCACAGCCCATTGCAATACCCACTTCCAAGTTGATCCAGTCTGTTGTGTACTCCTTGGTAGAGAACCGCATTGAGAAGCCATTGAAGTACTTCTTGAGCATGTCGCGGATGTTCTTTGGCACATGGTACATCTCAAGAGCCAACTGTATCATCTCATGGGGCACAGATCCATATGCGTTTGCCAGATCAAGCCACACTACGTCCAGGTCTCTCTTTTCTGTTTTTGCTTTTTGGATTGCGTCCCAGATCATTGTGGCGTGTTCTACACAGCCAGCCACGCCTGGGATGCCACCTTTCTGGACTGACACATCCAAGTACTTGTTTTCCATCAGGTGCTTGGTCAGCCTTGCTGCCATGACAGAGAAGAAGATTTTCCCTTCGACGTTCAGTAGTGATATTGGCCTGAACTGGCTGATGTCACTTGAGTTTTGCTCTTTGGGGATGTACACACCATCTGCCGTCATCCACTGGCCGCTGATCTTCTGGTTTCTCCAAGCCGATCGCAGCAGCTTGTGGAGCCACTCCAGCACCTTGGGACATTTCTTGTAAAGCTGGTAAGGTATTCCGTTTGGCCCTGGTGATGATTTGGCTCTGGCTTTGTCGACCACCTTCTTGATTTCCGCCAACGTTGGAGGCTTGCCATTGAACTGTTCCTCAGGGTTGGTTGGCCACACCAGACCTTGAATGTCGAGTGGTGCTTTGCTCTGTGGGTCAGAGTATGTTTTCCTCAGATGCTGCTCAAGAACTCCTTTGTCCACACTTAGGGTCCCAGATTTTGGCTGCTCAAACAGTGTTCTGGCAAACTGGAAGGGGTCTCTGAAGAAGCGCTCTTGTGTCTTCTTCTTTTTGCTCTTCCTCTTCCTCGCAGATTCCGCTTTGCTGAGGGCGCTGTGTTTTTCTTTCAGGTCTTTCCACAGTTTTTCCAAGCCTTGTTTTTCAGCTGGCAGTGCGGTCTTCATTTGCATCTTGAGGTTTTTCTTTTGGACCCTGATCTTGTCCATCTTTTCTTGGCGTCTGGATTTCTTTGGAGGTGTTTTCTCTTTGGGTAGTTTTGCTCCATAGGCGTCTCTACATGTGGCATACACAATGTCCCCATATGTGGCTAGTTTGTGTTCCAGGGTGCTTTTCCCTATCAGTGCATCGAGTCTTTGGACGATTTTTGCATCCAGTTTCTCCCAATCTTCAGTTTCGTTTGCTCGTGGCAGGTTGAGTTTCAGGCGCCTGGCATCGAGGGCCTGTGCAAATTCCTCATCCGAACCAACAGCGTAATAATAGTGCAGTTCTTTTTCACCTTTGTTAACATTTTCCACACAGCAACATTTGTGTTAATCGACAGTTGTTTAAAACTTTTTGTGTAATAAAAATTGTGTTCACTGTCGGTTTTTTCCCTACACAGTAATGATTATATTTACATGTTAGTTTTCTTCAGTCTCTACTACATATCAGTTGTGTTCATTAGTCAGTTCCTTTAATCTTCTCTTAAGATGTTTATTCTGCCTGACATGCTAAATCTTTGTGTGTGATACAGACCTGTCATTAAGAAGGAACATTTGATTTGAACTAGAGTCTTCTTGTTCTTCTTTACTGTTCTTTTATCTTCTTCCTCTTGATCCTTTCTCTCTCTCTCTCTCTCTCTCTCTCTCTCTCTCTCTCTCTCTCTCTCTCTCTCTCTCTCTCTGTTTGTGCGTGTGTGTGAACGTGATAATCACAAAATATTTTCTTCACTCTCACCTGAATGTTCGCTCATGGTTGTGAAGACTTGGTCGATCTCGGAGTGTGCGTGCACCATTATGTGACTACATGTATATGTGGAATGTGTCGTCGATCTGGATTGGGTTTGTATATCAAAAGAGGGGTAAGAGAGAGAGAGAGAGAGAGAGAAAGAGAGAGAGAGAGAGAGAGAGAGAGAGAGAGAGAAGAGAGAGAGGATCGATGAAACACAGGGGAAGGGGGTCAGAAGGGGTCGGTAAGACAAATAATGAAAGAGTCCTTGTCGCACGTGCGTGCGGACCAGAACACCGACTGGCATAGCTGCTGAGTGTGGTTTGAAAGCAAGCTCTGTACGACAAGGACCGATGTGAGGGAAGATGGCAGACTGTGGTGTGACCTTCAACAGCAGCCTTCCCTGACTTTTCAACTTTTCTTTTGTTCTTCTCTACTTTATTTTTTACAGGTTGATCATGTTACCGATTTGAATTAAACCATTCAGTGCGACGCAATACCATTTACTGTTCAACCATGTTCTTTTTAAATCGTTCCCCCCATCCCTCCTGTCTCTGTGCCCTGCACGTGCTATTGATTGTCTTACCTGTTCTTGTCACGATTGTTACAGACTGTGATTAGCTACAATCGCAGTTGTCGTTGTTGCATGCTTGGTTCCTCGGTCGGAAGGTCAGTTGATTGGCTCGGGGGAGTGTTCCTGTGCCTTATGTAAGTCGGTGTAATTGTTCAGTGTTAAATTTTGGAACACTCCTAATTTCGTTAACCTGTTTGTAGACGAGGAGTGCTGTGTTGAATATGGCTACAGTCTTCTGTGTTCGTGCGTACACGCGTATCTGTGTGTGTCGTTGAGTTTATTCACAACTCAAGTATATTCGGGGGCAGTGGCGGGAGGGTGGGATTTGAATTTCATTTCATAAAATTGTTGCTGGGTCAGTATTTACCAGTTTTTCAATCATCAGACCTTCAGATATAACACTACAAATGCTTTCAGGAAATGTGTTTTGTTTTGTTTGTGTTTCAGGGATACTGTTTTTACTTGTGCTTAGAAGGATTGAAGTGCGCTAGGCCAGTGTCCATTTCTCAGACGCTATTTTAATAATTATTTAATTTAATATGGAGAAAACCAGCACATAATGATAGTCATAATAGCAATAATAATGATAACAGTAATTGTAATAACAGGAGATCTTGAATGAAAAAAAGGCAAATGATGAAGAAGAGAAAAAGAATTTTGTACGAAGAAAACCAATACAGTATGATGAAGAAAAGAAAGGATTATTCATCAACACAGGATGATGAAAACAAGAGAGGGATTTGCTTTGAATAAAATCAACACAGAATGGCAGAAGAAAGAAACTTACTTTGCATGAATGAATCCGATACAGGATAGTAAAGAAAAGAAAGAGATTTTGTATAAAGAAACCCAACTCAGGATGACGAAGAAATGAAATGGACTTGGACAGAAGAAAACTAACTCAACACGAAGAAGAAAAGATAGGAATTTTGTATGACGAGAACCAGCTGAGGATTTTTAAGGAAAGAAAGTGATTTTGCGTGAAGAAGACTAGCTCAGGATAATGAAGAAAAGAAAGGATTTTTTCAAGGAGAAAACAGACGAAGTGTATTGAATAAAGGAACAAGATTTTGTATGAAGATAATCTACTCAGGATCATGAAAAAGAAAGGGTTTTGTATGAAGAAAACTAACACAGAATGATGACGGAAAGAAAGCGTTTTGTGTACATAAGAAGAACACAGGATGATGAAAAAAGAAAGGATTTATTCTTCAGACAACCAGCACAGGATAGTGAAGAAAGAAAGCAAATATGTATGAAGAAAATCGACCCTAGTTGGTGAAGAAAAGAAAGGGACTTTTTAGAATGAAAACTAATGCTGGATGGTGAAGAAGAGATGGAGATGTTACATGACAAAAGCGAACATTGAATTGTGAAGAAAAAAAAGCGATTTCGTACGAGAAAACACACACACAGAGGATGATTGAAAAATGATAGGAATACTGTAAGAAGAAAACTAAGGGTTTTGTAAAAAAAAGAAAAAAATGCAGGATATTGAAGAATATAAGCAGATTTTTCAGAAAACCAGCATTATAGAAGGAAGAAAAGAAAAGAGTTCTGTATGAACAAAACCAACACGGAATGGTGAAGAAAAAGGGTCTGAATGGAGACAACAAACACAATCGGTGAAAAATAAGTGATTTGGTATGAAGAAACACGACCCAGAAAATCAAAGAAAATATATGGGTACTTGTAAAGAAATCCGACACAGACAAAATACAGAAATTAATAAGATTTTGTAAAATGAAAAAGCAGCACAGAATGGTGAAGCAAAAAAAAAACAAACAAACAAACAAACAAAAAAGACAAAGGGATTTAGTAAGAAGAAAATTTACGCACGATGATGAAGAAAGAAAAAAAGGATCTGGTATGAAGAAAACCAACACAAGACAATGTAGTAGAAAAGCAACTGGTTTCGTATATTGAAAAATAATACTGCATGGTGATGCAAAGAAGAAGCTTTTCAATGAGGAAAACCAGCATACGGTAATGAAGAAAAGACAGATTTTCTGTAACGGAAACCAATACAGGATAGTTTAAAACTGATTTAGTATGAATAAAACAGCACGATTAGCACTGAATCTGTCTTGCAGCGTTCCCTCCGCCTAGTTCAAGTAATAGAACAGCCTCAGAGACCAGTGTCGTTGATCATAGGAAAGGGGACTAAGAACAGGCTTGTAACCAGAAGTTCATCTCGCGAATCAGCGATAGAGTACATACTTACATTTCACTCGCTGATTTAAACCAGAGTCTTCGTGTCCTTTTTTTTTTTTTTTTTTTTTTTGCTTCTCCTCATCTCCTTCGTCTTGATCCTTCCTCTACCTCCAACCCCCACCCTTTCTCTCTCTCTCTCTCTCTCTCTCTCTCTCTCTCTCTCTCTCTCTCTCTCTCTCTCTCTCTCCTCATGCTTACAAGTGAACTTAAGATCAGAAACCATTCAGGAGGTTGCATCAATTTTTTTTTACTTTGCATTGTTTGTGTATTTGTTTTTCTTCATAATGCTTTCTTTCTTTTCTTTATTCTTTTGCTTCTGCTATGTTTTTTTTTTCTTCTGTGTTTCTTTAGGTACATTTTTTATTCTCTCATTCTTTACTCCTTTTCTAGTCGCGTTTCTCTCGAACTTTTATCATTTGTAGCTTTCTTGGACTTTTCTCTTTCGTTTTTTTCTTCCAGTCTTTCTTAACTTTTCCTGTTTTCTGTTCATTCTGTCGCTACTTTCTTATCTCTTTCTACCTTTCATTTTATGGAGCTGTCATAAGAAACTTCCCTTTCTTTTTCCACTGTTTCGTAACTTTTGCCCTTTTTTATTTTGATATTTTTCCCTTCCATTCATTCATTTATTCATTCATTCTTTCTTTGTTGTTGTTGGTTTTTTTGTTGTTGTTTTTTTTGTTCTTTTTTTACTGTTTCTTTCCTTACTCTTACAACGTCTGCATGACGTCAAGCAACTAAGTTTCCAACAAGAGTGTACTAACAGCCCCTGAAATACGGGGCCCACGAAGCTCAATAACCAACGTCGAACCACGATCCAGGACACAGGCCCGCAATGAAACGCAGTACTGAGCCAGTTCCCGATTCCCGGTAAAACAAACATGTTTGCGTTGCATCTACAATCGTGCGGACGCGACATACTTGCTGTTGATGACGTGTTTCGTCGGCCAGAGTCTACGCTCGGAGGTATTAACCGATTTGAAAAAGCCCTGCCCTTCGGATATAACGGTTATGACAAGTGTTGCAAAAAGTTTGATGCTTCATGGCTGTCCAACTGTTATGCAGCTTTGTTATGGTTATTGTTTTGGTTGTTTTCCTTCTGTTGTTAATTTTATTTTGTAGGAGGTCGCGTAAGTATATTAGTAAAACTTTTTTAAAAATCTCTATCTCCACCCTCAATCCCATCCGCCTTCTCTCTCTCTCTCTCTCTCTCTCTCTCTCTCTCTCTCTCTCTCTCTCTCTCTCTCTCTCTCTCTTCTCTCTGTGCGCGCGCGCGCACGCGCGCGCGTGTGTGCCTGTGTGTGTGCGTATGTGAACGTGATTATCACAAGCATTTTCTC
>CM065728.1:43379189-43391689 GCA_033310375.1 Conus canariensis | reverse complement strand
GTATATACCATTTGTAACCGCTGTGCAGGCCTTTCTATCCGTCATCTCTGCTGTATAGATCGTTCTATCCAAAGTACCCACTGTATAGATCATTCTGTTCAGTATTTCTACTGTACTGACCATTCTTTCCAATATGATTGCTATATATAGACAATTCTATCCAACAGGACAGCTGTAAAGAACTTTCTATCCAAAATATGTACTGTATTGAACATGATATCCAAGATGTCTACTTCCATTCTATCCAAGATATATATCTTTAGATCACTTTGACTAAGATATCTACTGTACAGATAAGTCTGCCCAAGTTGACTCCATGATGACGGCTGTATAGATCACTGTGCCCAAGATGACTGCTCTATGCACACTCTATCCGTAATGATTACTATATATACCACTCTATCCAAGACCACTGCTATTGAGGCCAGTCTAACTAAGATGACTACTGAATATACCAGTCCCTTCAAGAGGAATCCGTATAGACTATTCTATCCAAGATGACTGCTGCACAGACCACTCTATCCAAGATGAATACTATGTAGGTCATTCTGGTCTAAGATGACTTCTATTTAGACTACTCTACTCAAGATGACTGTTCTATAGACTACTGTAAGATTTCTGTTGTATAGACCATTCTATCCAAGATAACTGCTGTATAGACCACCCTGTGTAAGACGACTACTACATAGACCACTCTAATCAAGATAACTGTGTACACCACTTTGTGTAAGATGAATGCTGTGTAGACCATTCCGTTTATGATGATTGCTGTGTAGACCTAGCACTCTCTATCCAAGATGACTGACCACTCTGTATTAAGTGACTGGTGATACAGATCTACTATCTATGGTGACTGTTGTATAGAACTATGTATATAAGATGACTGCTGTATAAATCGTATCTGTCCAAGATGACGGACTGTTCTGTAGAATAGCTGTCCAAAATGATCACTCTTTGGACTCGCTGTATCCAGAATGACTGACCGCTATATAAATGTTATATATACGATGATTGACACACAGACCCGGTCTGTCCAATACCCAGGATGACGCAATGGTACTGTCTGTCCAGGATAATTGTAAAGTACCAGATGGATAACAGAATAGTACCGCTGTATCCAAAATCACGATCTAGTGCCACTCTGTCCAAGATGATATTGTGTATACCCATTACATCACACACGTCTACTTGTATGAGGGTTTCTGTTTATAACTTGCTCATAGATATAATCTTATTGTCATTACTGTTATTATTGTTATTACTATTATCACTATTGTTATTATTATTATTGTTGTTGTTAGTGTGTGTGTGTGTGTGTGTGTGTGTGTGTGTGTGTGTGTGTGTGTGTGTGTGTGTGTGTGTGTGCGCGCGCGCGCGCGTTCGTCACTTTGTGCTGTGTTAAAAAAGAAATACCTTCATGCCAATGAAAGAAATATCTAACGCAACGGTAGTGAACTTCTCACTTTCCCACACTTGTCATTCAGTGTTTCAAAGAAAACACACACAAGCATGCACATGAACGCTTTCAAAGCAAAGAATATGCACACGTGAAACCCTCCCTGCCTCTTCTCCTCCCTCTTTCTACTCACCTTCCACGCCCCTTTCCTATCCTCTCCCACCAAGACCGTTGACCTGAACAAAATGTTGTTGCTGTTTCAGAACGGGATCGCAGGACCGTTCTGGTATGCTGTGGGCATCATTGCCAACATCTTCATCTTCCCCATCTTCTCCGTGCAGTTCAAGACCAAGGCGCCAGGAGCCAAGACCTACCTGCAGGTAACGCCCCCACTCCCCCCCCCCCCCCTCCGCCCCATCCCCCAGACCCGCGGGACTCTCGTGCCTCATGCTGCATGGTCCGCGGAGTTCAGTCGTCCGTTCGTCTGTTCACGCGTTCCTTCGTTCCTGGGTTCATTCATGCTGCTCATGTCTTGTCTTGAGTACAGCGTCTTTTTCACGAAATGGGACAGTGCGCATTCAGTTCTCACACACCTTGAGATAAGTCAACTTTTGTAGCCATGCTTGACTCTGTATGTAAAGTCATGCTGACTCTGTATGTAAAGTCTTCCTCATAAAAACTATTTGGGCATTATCTTTCTCAGGGTACATATGGTGTGTCACGTGGCCTGTCAGTTAATGAGCAATGCTTGTTCTCAGACGAATATAAAATCGATAGATGTCCACTGAACTAACCATGGGTGAATTAAAAGCTTTGGATCAGATCAGCGTTGTATTAAGGCGCCCTAAACTTTCTGACTTGTTTGACTTAATGTAGACCTCCCCTAAGATTTTTACTTCATAAACTCATTGTACATTATATTAAACGCGTGCGTGCGTGCGTGCGCGGGCGCGCTCGCGCACTCACACACACACACACACACACACACACACACACACACACACACACACACACACACACACACACACAACACACGCACACACACACACGCTCGCACGCGCGCGCCCGCACGAACGTGCACCCATGCACACACATACACACGCACATACACACATACATACACACATACATACACAAACGCACATGCACACGCGCACCGCATATACTGGCACACATACAGGGGCTGGTACCCGCACACCCATACACACATATACACACACACGTGGACACTCACCACACACACATACAATGATAATGATGGCACCGCCAATGTTAGGTAGGTACAAAAGGTCTGACCAGCGCGTTGGGCTAATGTACAGGTCAGACATCTAGTAAGTCGTAGCCACGAAACCTTAAATTCTCTCATCTTGGACATTGATTCGTTAATCTTTCAGCTTTAACTCATGTGCCGTGTGGTCTCGAAATTTAGCGGATCTTGTGTACAGTATGTGGACTAGTCCGCACGCAGTGACACCTCCTTGATGAAACTAAAACTGTACATGTATTTAAGATGACTGTCGTATAGACCTTCCCAAAGGTAGCCAGGGCAGTGCGGTGCATGGTGTCTCGTGAAGTTTCCCATCTGTCTGTGGCAGAGTCTCTGGGCCTCAAAACATATTCTCTCTCAAAGGCCTCGGCGAACTGTTAATCTTACTGATGTCGAAGCGGAAGCTCCCTTGTTTCTTTGAGCAGTGGAACTTCCTGGATTGCTGCTGATCCTGCAGCATACCAGAGAGTGGTCTGTGTCGCAGTCCGTCCTGTGGTCAGAGCGAGTGTGGAGAGCGTTTTTGACAGCGGAGCGTCTTACCAGGATCAGATCCAGTCTGTGCCAATGCTTTGAGCGCGGGTGTCTCCAGGAGACTTTTTGTTGAGGGTTCGTCTTGAAGGAGTTAGCGATGCACAGCTCGTGACAAGCGCAAAACTCAAGCAGTCGCTGTCCGTTCTCATTCATTTTCCCCACTCCAAAAGAGCCGAGGCAAGAGGGCCACGAGTCGTTGTCTGCACCCATTCTAGCATTGAAGTCGCCCAGGAGAACAAGTTGTTCTGTGCTGGGGATGTTCCTTATGGTAGATTCAAGATTTTCATAGAACTCATCCTTGGCATCCGAAGTGACAGACAGAGTCGGAGCATATATGCTGACAAGGGTGACAAGGCCTTCGGTGGTGTCGAGGCGGAGAGTCAGGGGTCGCTCTGAGCCGCCACTGCTTGGTTCTATCATACTTAGCAGGCTCTTCTTTACTGCAAAACCTACTCCACACTCTCTTGGGGCATCAGAGCTCTTTCCTTACCAGAAGAAGGTGTAGTCCCTCTCCTTCAGTGTGCCTGTGTCAGCCTGCCGTGTTTCCTGCGAGGTGGCGATGTCCACATTCAATCTGTTGAGTTCATTGTTTACGACAGCTGTTTTTCTAGCGTCGCTGATATCTTGAAGGTCTTGAGAAAGCCCAGGCATCATTTTCCGGACATTCCAACATCCCAGTTTTAGCGCTGATCAATTTCTTAAAGTTTTCTTGTTGCCTGTTGCGGCAGTTTACGACCTGCTTATCGGATGTTCTCCTAATTATGCACCCAATGAAGAAGGCAGGTCGTGGCGGGACAGCACCTTATTGGCTGGGGGCTGTCTAGTTTAGGCGGGCGGTAGCTGTCCAGTGAGACTCGAAGATCCTTCCCACCGTCGAAAGCAACCACTAGCGTCACGCTCTACGCCAACTGAGCGCTGACTTATAACCAGTATCTGTTGCCTCCCGTGTTGTGTCGACGCAAGTAGCGAAGCTGGAGTGTCCTCTCCAGGTCGTAGGTGCAAGTGAATGAGTGTGGATGGATGGACGGATATAAGCCTGGGCATTGTAATATGGAGGACAGGCTGTTGCCCCCTCTCCACCTCACTGACGGATCTAAAGAAACATCAGGGCTGTTACAGTTTGGTGCCAATGCGGTCGCAGGAGCTGCCGGAGGGTGACAAAGTTTGCCATCCAACCGCCTTAGGGTCTTCACTCCGGATTTTTTTGTCAGGGTTTACTCCCTTAGCTAGACGGCCGTGAATAGCTCTCCAGAGCTGGCGCCCTTTGATGGATCTTTTATTTATTTCCATCAGGGTGTCTAGCCACCCTCCTCACCATCCTCCTGAGAGCTGGTGGGGGTGCCGGTTTAGTCGCCGACAGTCCGACCCTGTGACAGGTAGTACTGGGATCCAGGTTACCAGTAGCAGATCTATCTATCTGACCTGACTTTTTAAGGTACGCGACGACCTTTATGAGATTCAAGCTTTGCTGCTGCCGCTGCTCTCTCTCTCTCACAAACACCTAACTAAACATATGGAACATCACAAACTGTTCCACCCATTTCAGTCAGGCTTTCGTCGAAATCACTCATGCCACACGGCCTTAACACGCCTCTGTGATACATGGCTATCAGCCATCAACGAAAGAAAACTCACTGGAACTGTTTTCCTCGATTTTAAGAAAGCGTTTGATCTTGTAGACCACAACATATTATTAAAAAAAAATGACTGCATATGTTCAAAATCCGGCAGTAGTCACCTTCTTTCAGTCATATCTTGAAAACAGGACCCAGCGTGTTTACTTAAACGGTACTTATTCCTCCGAAGGAATAGTGAGCTGTGGCGTTCCACAAGGCTCTGTCCTTGGACCTCTTCTCTTCTGTATTTTTATAAATGACCTACCGATGCACATATCTCACAATGATGTCATCTGTGATCTGTTCGCTGACGATAGTTCTCTTCACTGTAGTGATACAAACATCATGTGTGTACAAATATCGTTACAACAAAGTATAACTGATGTCTTAGAATGGTGCAACCAAAACCGAATGGTCCTTAATCCGCACAAAACAAAATGTATGGTCCTAGCATCAAGACAGAAACATCAACGACAGCATCTTATGTTGAGCCTAACAATGAGTGAAACCTTGATCGAGCAGGTTACCGAACACCGTGTCTTAGGCGTGATCATTGATGAGAACTTTAAATGGCAATCACATATAAATCATGTTTGCAAACAGTTGGCTCGCAATTTGTTTTTACTGAATAAACTCAGTTATTATGTTGAACCACACATCCGGAAATTATTTTTTGAAGCCCATTGCCTCTCTCACATCAACTATGCGTCCACTGTCTGGAGTGGTGCCGGTGAAAATCACATAAAAAAGATCAACTCTATGCATAGACGGGGAATTAAGCTGATTCTTCCCGACAAGTCTCTATCAACCACGGGCAAATTTGCAAAACTAATGATGTTACCACTGCAGAGCCAACTGACCTATAATAAGGCAGTACTAATGTTTAAAGTCCATGCAAACATGGCGCCAACATATCTTGCTGAGTTTATCCAAATGGCAACAACACGATATGATTCAAATAATTACATTTTACCACGTGTCCGCATTGATTTGTTCAAATCTAGTTTTGCATTTTTTGGTCCATCTGTGTGGAACTCTCTTCCTCCGTCTGCCAAAACATGTCAATCACTGCCGTCCTTCAAATCAGCAATACTTAAACATTTACTTGAACAATAAATCTAACCTTTTGGTCATAGTCTCAACGCCATACTCTTATGCTTGCCTCTATATTAGCAAATGAAAATGTGTGTGTGTATGTGTGTGTGGGGTGGGGTGGGGGGTGGATGTGGGTGTGCGCGTGCGTGCGTGTATGTGTGGGCGTGTGCATGCATGTGAGCGCGCGTGCGTACGTGTCTGATTGTGTTGTGTAATTTTGTAATTTTTTTTTCTTTTTTTTTTTAAAATTCTATAATTATTGTTCTTATTACTATTGTTATTGTTAATATTATAATGTTGCTATATTCTTTATTGTTTCTGTCATTATTAATATGTGCAGTCTGTTTAGTTGAATGTTGTAGAATAGCAAGGACAGATTGGAAGAATAGGCACTGCCTAAAATCTCTATACTTGAGTAATAAAGTTTTTGAGTCTTGAGTCTCTCTCTCTCTCTCTCTCTCTCTCTCTCTCTCTCTCTCTCCTCTCTCTCTCTCTCTCTCTCTCTCCCTCCCTCCCTCTCTCTGGCTACCTTTGGGAAGAAAACTTCGAAGTTTCACGACTGGTTTGAGGCCAAATCGTTAGAGATGACTCCCGTTTTTGAGACCAAGCGCCCCATTCATTGAGTACAAGCGGTCACCCAACGAGAAGAACCTGCATGTCCTCAGGGCTGGCAGAGCAAGGTTAAGCTAAGTGCCAGACGCTGTGCCAGTAAGTGATGGACAGAGCTCATCGAGGAGATACAGACAGCCGCTACAAGAGGCAACATCAGAGGGATGTATGACGGCATTAAGAAGGCACTGGGACCAACGCAGAGCAAGACGGCTCCCCGCAAATCCTCCACTGGGGAAGTAATAAATGACCCCAGCCGGCAGATGGAGAGATGGGTGGAGTACTACTCCGACCTCTCTCCAAGGAGAACACAGTGACCTCCACAGCCCTTGATGTCATCAAGAGCATGCCAGTCATGGAAGAGCTTGACGTAGAGCCGACCGTGGACGAACTCAGCAAGGCCATTGACAGCCTGGCATCAGGCAATGCACCTGGCAATGACAGCATTCTTCCAGACCTCATCAAACACGGCAAGACTACCTTTCTGCACCCTTTGCACGCAGTCCTCTATCAGTGCTGGAATGAGGGAGCTGTACCGCAGGACATGAGGGATGCCAAGATTGTCATCCTGTACAAAAACAAGGGCGAGAGGAGCGACCGCAGTAAATACAGAGGCATTCTTCTTCTTAGCATCGTCGGCAAAGTCTACGTTTGGGTCCTCCTGAACTGTCTGCAGAAGCTGGCTAAATGTGTCTACCCACAATCACAGTGTAGCTTTCGAGCAGAGAGATCCACGGTAGACATGGTCTTCTCCCTTCGCCAACTCCAGGAGAAGTGCAGAGAGCAGCGGATGCCCCTGTATGTCGCATTCATTGACCTCACCAAGGCCTTCGACCTAGTCAGCAGAGATGGTCTTTTCAGGGCTCTTGCCCCCCCCCCCACCCCCCCCCCCTCTCCCCCACCCGCCCCAACTGCACAGCTTAATTGAGTCCTTCCACTCAAACATGAAATGGACTGTGCAGTTTAATGGCAACCTCTCCAAGTCCTTTGACATACGCAGCGGTGTCAAACAAGGCTGTGTCCTTGACCCACCCTCTTTGGGATCTTCTTTGCTGTCCTCCTGAGGCATGCATTCAGCACAGCTCAAGAGGGCATCTACCTGCGGACCAGATCAGATGGCAGGCTTTTCAAATTCGCCTGCCTAAGAGCAAGGACAAAGGTACGCGACGCCCTCATCAGACAGAGATATGCTGCTTGCCGATGATGCCGCTGTTGCGACCCACACCCAGCGGGAATTGCAGTTGCTGATGGACCGCTTCTCCCAGGCCTGCAAAGACTTTGGTCTGACTATCAGCCTAAAGAAGACAAATGCCCTGGTCAAGACACGCCGTCACTATCAGCCATCACCATTGATGACTATGAACTTGATGCCATCCATCAGTTCACTTACCTTGGGTCCACCATCACCGATAACCTCTCCCTTGACACTGAGATCGACAAGAGAACCGGAAAGCAGCCACAACACTTGCTCGCCTCACACAAAGAGTGTGGATAATCCCAAGCTGACCACAAAGACAAAGATGGCTGTGTATAACGGCTGCGTTCTCAGCACCTTGCTGTATGGCAGTGAGACATGGACCACGCATGCTTGCCAGGAGAAAAGGCTCAATTCCTTCCACCTCAGAAGCCTCCGGCGTATACTCGGCATCTCCTGGCAAGACAGGGTGATCAACACAGAAGTCCTGTCTCGCGCTGACCTCCCTACCATGGATACCCTGCTGAGACAGCGCCGGCTGCGTTGGCTGGGCCATGTTCGTCGCATGGAGGATGGTCGCATCCCAAAAGACGTCCTCTATGGAGAGCTTGCTGCAGGGCAGAGAAGCACTGGCCGCCCACAGCTGAGATACAAAGACGTTTGCAAAAGAGACATGAAGGCGCTTGAGATCAACACTGAGTCCTGGGAGGACCTTGCAGCAGACCACAACAGCTGGAAAAGCACTCTCAAGAAACAGCTGCAGATTGGCGAAGACAAACTGACAGCTGCTGCAGCAGAAAGCGAGTCCGCAGAAAGGGGATGACAGCCAACAAACCAGTGTCAGCATACAGATGTGACCATTGTGACAGAGACTGCCACTCTCGTATCGGTCTCTACAGCCACAGGCGACGCCGCTCGGAGCGAGCAGACAGCCCGGACAGATATAAATCTTAGGTCGGATATACTCTATCCAGCTATGTCAGCTATGACCAACGGAGGCCAACTACGTATAGACCTATGACTATAGATGACTGTTATATAAACCCACTTTACCTAAGTCGACTCTTCTGTAGATTTCGTGTGTTTTTGTATACAAAGTAAAACCTTTTTCACGAAATAATACGACGTTGGTCCGCATCTTACCTATAAATGTAGCCACTACACACATGGCTCTTAATAATGATACCAAGCCAACGATAGCGATCAATCATTTCTTTACCGAATACAGCTGACAGAGACTCCCAACACAGCCAATAGAAACGTTGCTATTGCGAGTCTTCAAATACAGACTACAGAAAACATAGCCGTCATATCCGCTTGAGTGTAGAGATTGTGCCTATTTACGATCTGTTGCTGATTGTCTAGTATGAGGGTTATTCTCTGGATACCAAAAGAACGGAATTCTTTCAAACTAAATATTCTATCGCCAAAGACGTTCTCTCTCTCTCTCTCTCTCTCTCTCTCTCTCTCTCTCTCTCTCTCTCTCTCTCTCTCTCTCTCTCTCTCTCTCCCAGCATATTCTTACGCGCACATACGCGCATGAAAACACACGTCCACCTAACACGTGCACACATACAAATACGACGGCAAATAAAAGCGTGCAGACATCATAAGCATACACGTACACAAACGCGCGCGCACGCCGATAGACATAAACACGCTCTCTCTCTCTCTCTCTCTCTCTCTCTCTCTCTCTCTCTCTCTCTCTCTCTCTCTCTCTCTCTCTCCTCTCTCTCTCTCTCTCTCTCTCACTCACTCTCTCTCTCTCACTCACTCTCTCTCTCTCTCACTCCTCTCTCTCTCTCTCTCTCTCTCTCTCTCTCTCTCTCTCTCTCTCTCTCTCTCTCTCTCTCTCTCTCTCCAAACAAAAGGTCACGTTTGAGGAAGAACAGAGGGTGAAAAAAAAATAATAATAACAGGACAGTTACCTTCATCCAGCACAGTCCCTCCCAGTGGTAAAGGTTAGTCAGAGCTGTTTTCTGCAGGTTGTTACAAGTGTCCGCTAAAATCGGTCCCATGTTTCAGGACTGGTCCGACAATGTGCCTCTGTGCAATCTCCTTCCTTCCGAAACATCCGTTAATTCGTTTATCTGGTCACAGTTCTATTTCGCGTACCGTTTCGTTCATGTAAATATTGCTCGGAAGTGCGTTTTCGTGTACAATTGATTGTGTTACTCTGATGTTTTTGTCCACATAATCGTCAGTTGATGCGCATTTTATCTATAGTTATTTCAAGAGACCCGTAGTCAAATGAGTAAAGCGTTTGTCTTCGGGGTTGACGATCGTAAGTTCGAGTCACTCGTGGGGTGGGATTTTCACGGCTGGAAGACTCTGTCTGTCCACCCAGCAGTAAACAGATACCTGATTCAGCTCAGAGAAGGTTAGGGCAGAAGGGGGGGGGAGAGAAGGTCTCTCTACCTCTCTTCACGCCGTGCCTTAGACACAGTGAACCTCTCACAGTTCACCGCCCCTATAGCCATTAAGCTAATCGACTTCAACCTAATCTTTTTTCGCAATGTCTTGAACTTAACCAGGGGCAGGCCATCAACAAAGATTTTTCCTGACGTCTCTGTCATAGGTTTTTGTCTGCAGCTGGTTCAGCGTGAACCCCAGCCTCTTCGTGGTCGTTTCCAGCTCCCAATCTTCATACGTTGTTGTTTAGTTAGATTTTGTTTGTTTGTTTGTATGTATGATTCTTCGTTTCGTCTGCTGTGCTGTACCATTTCCTATGTCCAAGATATTTCATGTTCTGTTTTGCATCGTGAAATTTAGTTCCCTTCAAGTCTTGGTAGGAGCCAAGACATAAAATTCCGCAAGTAAACGACTGTGATGAGAATCAAACCCACCTCCCAGCCGGGAGTCCTCGACACAGTTCTCTGCGTCACGGTGGCTGAACTCGCCAGTTCTTATGACCATCTGAATGAAATGGACGGGTTATAGATTTTCTTGGTGTCATTTCATTAACGAAAGATTACGAATTTTTCAATGTCTTCGTAAATTTCCATTAACAAAAAATGGGGATGGGTAGGATTATGGGTCATTTTGGAAACAAAATCAGGGTTATTAGATGTAGTGGCATCTACAAACAAGGTTTGACGGGGATCCGGATTACAACCCAGATCCAAAGAGCACATACGTGTTCGATATTAGCTCTCGAGAGCCCTTTAGTTTAAATATGTGTACTGTCCATTCCATTAGATTTTAAGGAAAGTTAGGGAAATGAGACAAGGACAATAATAAAACGAACAGAAGGGCACTCGGGAGAGCTCGGATATCAGTCAGAGTCGAGTGGACCCCCACCTTTACTGCTCCTTTTCCCCACTTACTATGCATAGTCGGTCACCGGATCCAGGTTGTAATCCGACGTCACAGCCTAACCTGACTCTCATCGTTGCCTTACCCTTTCAACCTGTCCCTCCGGACAATATGGGTAAGGCAGCGCACGCCGTTTTCCTTCCGCTTAAAATATCGTCACCGGACAGTTTAGCTAGCGGGTACACCAGAACCGTCTCCCAACGTACACCGATCACTTCCATTATAAAGGTCCGTGATTAATGTCAAAAACTATGAAGAATAATAATCACGGAAAAACGGTGGAAGATACCCCCAGTTGAGTATATGCCAGGCAAATTGAACGCTTGGAGAGCTCAACTGCTCGAACTGAATATCTAACGTTGCTTACGATTCGGACGTTTGAACGGGCCAGCTTTAATGTTTCAGTTGCCAGAATAAGAGCACGCGCGCGCGCGCGCGCACGCACACACACACACACACACACACACACACACACACACACACACACACACACACACACACACAATCTCTCTCTCTCTCTCTCTCTCTCTCTCTCTCTCTCTCTCTCTCTCTGTTATTTATCACGAAAAGTTTGTTTCGTTCAGCTAACAATTAACACGTATATGAAATCGCAGCGACTAAATATTTGATAGGAAATGAGACACTCGGGAATTCCCAAATCACATTTACTGGAACCAACACGTTGTTTATACAAATATCATTGATATTTTGAAATGTTTGTATTTGCTGACCAAGCAAAACGAAACAGAGCAAAAAGAAATGACAAAAAAAGAAAGAAAAAAAACGAAAGAAAGAGGAAGAAAAAAGTGTGTCTCAATGATTAAGAATAGTCTGCTTTATTTCAATATGGATCTTGGTATGTTTGTATCCACTTCTGAAAACAAAATATATACAGCTGAACTGTAAATGAATTTTGATCCTCGTAGTCAAACGTGTATCCTCAAATGGATTCCATCCTGTGCATCTCTCTCTCTCTCTCTCTCTCTCTCTCTCTCTCGTGAGTGAGTGAGTGAGTGAGTGAGTGAGTGAGTGCGCCTCTGTGTGTGTGTGTGTGTGTGTGTGTGTGTGTGTGTGTGTGTGTGTGTGTGTGTGTGTGCACGCCTATGCGTGCGTACGCGCGCGTGCGTGTGTGCGTGAGAGAAAGAGAGTCGGACAGACACACAGAGAGAACATACGGGATAGTGACTGACTGAGAGGACAGGATTAACCCCCTTCCTGCATTCCGTGGTCTACATACACTGCACGTCCATTTCGGCCTAGTGCAGTGCTATGCGGACGCAGAGTGAATGTTCCAAACACAAACTGTTTCATTTTCACCCTGCATCTTACAGAAATGGCTTCTGGGCCACTGCAGGCGATTTCAGTTACTTTCCTCAATCTCATCTTTCTTCAGAGAATCAAGTTGTGTGTGGAAATCGAAGCAGACGATCTTATTGATCCGGACTTTTGATCTTTTAGGGGGGTGCGGGGAGAAGG
>CM065728.1:43366689-43371689 GCA_033310375.1 Conus canariensis | reverse complement strand
TGGAAAAAAAACAGCCGCGTGACTTGAAAACTTCGAAAGAAGGGAACTGTCAAAGAGGAACGAAGGCACGATTGTTCATTGGGGAGCGCGAGACTAAACGGCGAGGGCGTTACTGCCGTTCAAACAGCATGAGAAACGAGGCAGGTGAAGAACAGAAAGGACCAACAAAACACCTGGGGAACCAAGAAGGGCTGTCGGGAGAGCGCAGACCTTCGCCAAGGTCGAACGGATCATGGATCTGCCCTGTGATCCGTATCTGTCCCGCAGACTGGCACCAAAAGTCAATAGATTCGTGCTTTTGCCACGTTCTTTCTTTCCACCAAATTTTCGTTAGATGGGTTTAGTTATTTTTGCGTCATCTGGCTGAAGGGATCCTGGATAACCCATTGATCCGAATCCGCGTGAAGATTTGATGGATCCGTCCTAAGTCCGATTCCATCTGTCCGCCAACACTCATTAAAATCGGTTCGGCAGTTTTTACGTAATCTTGCTAACAGACAGGGAAAGCAAACAGAGCAGGGGTTTCAAAAGAAAAGGAAACAAAAGGAAGCAATAGAAAAACAAACAAGGAAAGAAAGTTAGAGCTGAAAAAAAAAACCACGGATTCAGTAAGAGTGGGATGTTCAGTACTTAGTTCTCCTCCATGGCATGATCACAGTTCTGTTACTATCATTATCACCATGAACAAGAAAATACGCTTTTTACCAATGTCATGGTCAGTCTTTCAGCAACATGACGCCGAAGAGAACCCGATTTTAACGAATTTTGGTGGACATATGGAATATGGTGAATCCACTGAATTTTAGTACGGGTCAGATCGAAAGACGGATCAGGTATCCGTTCATCAAAATCACGCAAAGAAATAAAATGAAATAAAAAAAAGAGGAAAATCCCTACAGAGCCGAATTCATGGAGACTCGAGGAAAAGATAGAACGTGGCCAGGGGACGAACTTGTCACATTTTGGTGCATATCCGGATCAAATGGTGGATTCGAAATCCGTTAGACCTTGGCCGAGATCCGCGCTCTCTCGAATGATGATAACAACAATGATAATCGCCCCTGCAGGGCACGGTTGTGACCTTGTGCCCGTGTGTATCGTACACGTGAAACCCAGGCGCAGCCATTCCCGTCGGAAAGCACCTTAATTCCCCGATGCAGCCCGCGAAAATCCCCCTTGATACGATTTTGTAGCAGCCAGAAAATTGAAGATTTGTGGAACAAATCTGAAGCTTGGCGGTTTATGATCACCATGCGCAAGACGTAGTGTCCAGAGGGTAAGGGGGACAACCCTGGCGTACTGGGCGCAGACGACAGAGACGTGGTTTCATTACCGGTCGACTCATCGATCATCCGCCATGTCGGTGCTGGGAGGTTATGACACAAGGCAACGCACTCCCCCGCCCCTTCCTCTCTTCCCTGCACTGTTTGAAAACTTTGTGCTGGAACACCCTTCGGTGGGATTGAGGAGATTGTAAGAAATGTTGCAGTGTGAAAAACTGTTCGTCACATTTGTCAAAGTGGTCCCAACTTTGGCAGCACTGAAGAACAGGGACCCCGTACGTTGACAGTCACTCGCTTTGAAACATTATTTCTCTCTTTTGTGTTCATTTCCCGTAAATATCAACGTGAATTTAATCTAGAGAAACCATTCTAGACGTTCTACAAAATGTCGAATAAACAAACTGGCATGTTTTATGTAATCTGGCCCTAACATTTGAGGGAAAGAATGTTTCTTTCAAAGGGAAGTTATCAAGCGGGAATGGAAGGGGGGGGGGGGGGGGGGGGGGGGGAGGTAAACTCAGTTGTCCAAGCTTTTTGTCCGTTTTCTCCTAATGCCAAGTAAGTCGTTTATTATGCAAAACTACGACAGAAGGATCTAAAAGCCCCCTCCCCTTTCTTCTGTCTTTAAGTTATTACACTTTTTGTCTCCATACTTTACGTATTATGCTGTTCATCATGTTGGGTTTTTAGTTGTTGCTTTTAACTGCTCATAAAACTACGAGTCTGATCCGTATGTCTATCAGCTATGACACTTTTTTCGGTAAGCAGAAGCAGTGATATTTCACAATATAAATAATTATAATGGGTTTTGTATATTCCGTCTGCTGTTAAAAACACTGATGTTTAAGATACACATCAACGTAGTGATCGAATAAAAGACATATTGCAGTGAGAATAATAATACAGCATAAAAACATCACCTATCCTACGTCATCAATATCTCTAAATCATGTTAAAGTGCTTACAGCGTTTGGTCTCCAGTGCTATATGCGCTTGTGTTCGCGCACGCGCGCGCGCGCGCGCGCACACACACACACACACACACACACACACACACACACACACACACACTCGCGCGCGCGCGCATGCATGCACGCACGCTCACACACACACACACACATACACTCCGCGCGCGCGCGCGCGCGTCACACACACACGCAGACACGCAAATGCGCTAATCTATGTATGTTTTCATCTCCACGCAGAGTTTTGTAATTTTCATGAGGTAGCCGACCTTTCAGTTGGTAGCACTTGCAAAAAAGAATTTCTGAGTTAGTCCGTTGATTACTGAGTGAGTCAGTAAGTGATGAGTCGAATGGAACCGTTTTGACTATCCAACAGCATCTTCTAATGTGTGGTTAGTTTTCACTTCTTTATGATCTTTCACTCATGCATATTTTTTATCCTCCTGGCCCCTTTCGTTTTATTTGTGATTAGTCAGTGAAACAGCGGTTTCCAGATCATCCACGCATGCTTCCACTTGGCATTCGATCAGTCAATCAGTCAATCAGATTTCATGCGGACTGTGCGTGGTGCCCTGTTCTTTGTGATTCATCGATCAATCGGAACATTAGGGATCATCCGGGCATGATTCCATTTTGTTGGTGATCCATTCTCAGTCGTTCAGCGAAATCCTGGATCTTCGGGGTTTGGTTCGTTTTTGTTACGTAATCAATTATTAATTTTTGTGCGTCTGCTCACGGTTCCATTTTCCCCGTCATCAATCAGTTATTCCATTGATCACTGGTCGTTCACTGAGTGCATTAGCCACGTGCATTCTTAAATTGATGACTGTTTGTTTGCTTGCTTGTTTGTTTAATCCCGTCATTTATGAACTTACTTCATAGTTATTGTCCCCATGACAGTGTTGGTGCCTGACAAGTCATCCAGGCACGATGCCTGGATAGTCAGGGACCACCACAGCTTCCTCTTCCTTATTATGGGCAACATGGCATAGGAATCGTAACCAGTCCAATATTTCATGTTGTCAGTCGAAGAGGGTTTTTCCCCCGACCTTTGAGACATTTACCTTCTTCTGCACCCTGTATAATGGAGACTGGCGTGGTGAGATGCGTGCCCATGCTAGCAAAATTACTTGCGACGATTGGTAATTGTGAGAGATGTTCAACGTATGGTGTTTAACATTATATTTGTCTTTTTATTGGTTTGAATTGAATGGAATCCGTCCGATACCTTGTTTCATCCTCGAACGCATGGATTTTGTTCACTTCATCTGCTGTCGGTGTTCATTTTTTGGCGTCCATAGAGAAGATTGGATCACTAGGTATCATTTAACTATCGATACTTATCACCGCTCCAGCATTAACGTTTAAGATAGTTTGTAATACATCAGTATTGCAGATTGTCCATGTTGAATTCGTTCCATGTCTGATCAGTTGATTAATTAGCCCACTAATTAATTACTGAGTACAAATCGATAATTGACTATGAAACCCGAAGTTTGTGCCTTTTTTCCACGCAAAAAAGTAATTTATGTGTCTGATTGTGAACACATTTTGTCAACAACTAAACAATAGAGAGAGACAGACAGACAGGCAGACAGACAGGGAAGATCTGTTCCAACAAGAAGCCATTTATCAGACTGAAATTTTCAAGACAAAGACAACATTCCCTAACTGACACCCTCGCCAAACACTCGGTCACAGCCATCTCCCATCCTTTCAGATCATCCATGCCCGATTCGGCAAACGAGCGCACATCGTGTTCTCCTTCTTCGCCATCCTGACCAACGTGGTCATCACCATCGGGGTTCTGCTGGCCGGCAAGGCTACGATCCAGTCCTTGACCAAGAACGCCTCCGACGAGTACTCCGTCCTCATCATGGCCACGCTGTTCGGCTCCTATTCGCTGATCGGCGGCCTGGGCACCACCTTCTACGTGTCCTACTTCAACGGGTGTCTGGTGTTCATCCTCCTGATCGTGTTCGTGGTGAAGATCCTGCACAACACGGACGACCAGTGGGAGAACATCGGCGACACTAGTAGGATGTACCAGAGCATCTCGTGCATCGAGGGTCCCCAGGACAACCTCAACAACAGCTACATCACCTTCAGGTGGGTACGGTGGGAGTTTGAGCTGCGTCGTGTGAAGTCGAGGGGTTTGGTTGGACTGTTGTTGTCTCGGTGTGTGTGTGTGTGTGTGTGTGTGTGTGTGTGTGTGTGTGTGTGTGTGTGTGTGTGTGTGTATTCGTGCTTTGGTTTAAAGTCTTTTCACTTAAATGATTTCAAATGAGAAATGGGAAAAGAGTTTATGTATAATAGGACTAGTGTTTATGTAAGTGCTGTGAGTTTGAAGGGGGAAGGGTACAGGGTTGAGTTAACACGTGTTATCTGTTTCTTTATCCGTTCGTTTATTTACTTGTTTCTGTTATCACAACAGGAGTGTGCTGTTTCCATGTGTTGATCTTCAATTAGTGGTTTCACTAAAGACTTGTACTCCAATGCTTTAATCATCAAACAATTTTTTGTAGATTTAGGTATATAACGATTTGAGTCACAGACAATTACCGAACAGATTTGAGGATGAAAAAACACTGTGTGTGTGGTGTGTGTGTGTGTGTGTGTGTGTGTGTGTGTGTGTGTGTGTGTGTGTGTTTGGTGTGGAAAGGCAGACAGACACACAGTCAGACAGTGTGTGTATGGAGAGACAGACACACAGACAGACTGACACAGAGAGAGAGACAGAGAGAGAGAGAGA
>CM065728.1:43301689-43349189 GCA_033310375.1 Conus canariensis | reverse complement strand
CACAACTCAATGCGCTTACATCCACCATTTGCACTTATTCATCAACACTCGTTTACACAACGGGCTGCCTACCTGGGTAGTGCCGACTGAAGAGCTGCCAGCTGGCGCTTCATTCAGTCGTTTCCCGTGTCATCCAGTCAATATCGTTCACTCAGTTTCTTTACTTTCTTCATTCTTTTTTCCATTTCTTACGCAGGGTGCATGCTGTGTGTAACGTGTCATCCATACCAACGGCCAAACTGGCCTACTCTTCCGAAAGTTGGTGATGGGATTTTACGTGTGTGCAAGATATTATGCGTGCGTTCACACACGGAACCTCGGTTTATAGTCTCATTCAACTGTGTGCATACATATGTGTGTGTGTTTGTATGCGCGCGCGCGCGTGTGTGTGTGTGTGGGTGGGTGGGGGGGGGAGCGCTTACGCGTGTCTGTGTGTTTTTCGTCCTCGAATATAAGATATGTGCGTATGCATGTGTGCACGCATGTGTGCACGCATGCGTACATTATAGGCTTCAGTGTATGTGTGTGTGTCTGTCTGTCCACGCGCGTGCACTGAATCTGCGTGGCCCTTCACAGGCTACGAGTATGAAGGTCGGCCGAGCATCGAGCAGATGAACTCGGCGTTCCGCGCAGCCAAGCTGACGGCCTACATCGGCGGCGCCTGCGCCATCGGCCTGTTCGCCGTGGTCATCCCGGGCATCATGGCCAGCTTCCCGGTGATGGACGAGACCCAGTTCTCCATGTGGCTCTACTTCAACCAGATCTGGGCCGTCGTCATGGCCATCATCGTCATCATCGCCCCGCCGGCGGAGGAGGTCCTCAGGGTCATCCGCCAGTGCCAGCGCAACCGCGGGCTGGAGACCAAGGTGCTGCAGAACAACGACTCGGAGACCAGCAAGATGATGGTGCGTGACGGGGGTCACACCACCGCCGGAAGTGACGTCACCACGCCCTACCAGGTATAAGAGCACGCCTCGCCTCAGGGGATGTTGACATCCGAAGAGACCGTTTCGCAGAGGCTTTTATTTCATCGATTTTTTTTTTTTTTTTTTTTTTTTGCAAAAGAATACGATTGAAGGACTCAGAACTGACATTTCGTGGAAGAAGGGCTATGTATCTGAAAGGAGACTCTTTGTTTTGGCGACAGAGTAGGCCTAGCCTGTAGTTCTGTGTTCGCCACACACGCACACACAAAGAGAGAGAGAAGTGTGATGCATGGAAGTTTTCCGTTCGGTTCCAGAGTTGAAAAGGTGAGACGGGATTTGAATTTCAAAACTGGTGCATTTGTCAGGCTGAAAGGGCTAGTGGTGTAGTGTTTACATGGTAGAAAGGATTGTCCCCAGTCAGGACATAAATACTGGGGACGAGAAGGTGTGGTGTAGATGTGGAATGGGGTAAGAAGGGGAGGGGACTCCTGGACTAGACCTCGGCGTAGAACGATAGAAAGAATAAAGCGACAGTGTCGCCATTGACGGTTTATTTGGCGTTCAAACAGATGCTTTTATCATCATAGATTCATAACAACTAAGCTCGAGACAAAGGTTTTAAAGCAACTTTAATGACGAAAGAAAAGTTCCTGGTTTACACACACACGTGTGCGTGCGCGAAGCGCCCATGCCAAAAGTGTACGGCGTCGTGAAATCCATTATGAATAACGTGTTGATATATTTGCAACTGAAGGTGTGGCGCAATAACTCTTTTGGCAATGATAATGTACATTTGTTATGCACTTGCCTCCAGAATACACTCGAGAGCCTAAGACATGCACGAAAAGAGAGAGCAGAAAGTCAATAAAAAAAATAAAATGAATAAATACAAAACAGCAACATGAGTCAGATTTCATAAACGTTTCAGTCTTAAGCTATTTCTATCCTCTTGTCTCTTCTTCCCCATCCCAGACAACCTCCCCTTTTCTTTTACGTTCATTTGCTTCATTCTTTGCACAGAATCATGGGGCTGGAGGACTTTTTTCTTTTAAAAGCGTTGACCAAGTTGATTTCAGTCAATGTCATTTTGCAGACCAACACAACAAAAACATGTTTATCTTATAAAGGGATCATGATTCGTTGACTGATTCGTAACACGTTCTATACCACAACTTTTTTTTTTTTTAGAAATTTCGCCCATTAGGATATTATTGAAAAAAAAAAAGAAAAAAGAGTAAGCACATTCATTCTCAAGGTAAAAAAAAACAACAACTCTGTTTTGTTAGAATGCATACTGTACGCATTGGTTGTGTGTTGGTGTATCACAAATTCAATAAAAGAACTTTTTATCTCACTAGGTACTCTGGTTTCTCTTCAATCATACGATAAAATCTCTCTCAATAGGTGAGTAAGACTTAAAGGAAATTAATCTCTCTCTCTCTCTCTCTCTCTCTCTCTCTCTCCATTCATCTGTTTTATTATTTGCGTAGTACTGTTCTCATTCCCCCTCCCACGTGGCAGGGCCGTTGGAAACAGCATGTACTGCTTAACTACTATCATTGGAAGTAAACATCTCTCTCTCTCTCTCTCTCTCTTACTGTTGCTGTATTCTCTCAAAACAGGAACATTATATTTCATTCTGTGGATCACAAAAAGCTTTCCAGTTCATAATGTTGCACCACTTAGATAAGTTTATTAAAATGTCAAGAATGTTTGATCATTCACTTGCTATATAACTTGTGCACACATTGGTCAAAACTGTTGCGACTGATTACGATCCTCAATACCTCGCAAAAGGCCGACCTTGCATTAAATCTGTCGCATATTAATTATTTCTTGCATTCATTGTTTGAAACAACGTGCTGATCATAGTTGTGCACATGTATTTGTTTTTAGAGGAGATGGAGGGGAACGGGGGGGGGGGGGGGGGGGGAGGAAAGGGGAATCAGATGTCATTTATGTCCATGATAGTGTCAGTCAATGCTATGGTACAATGATGCTTGCTTTTCAGGGTTTACAAACAGGCGGGGCGGTGACGTCAATTGGCTTGTCATTGATTTCACGTTTGTGTGATTTCCCTATTGATGTGTTACGTGTCCGCGTCTCATTGATTTGACTGTCTGGATTATCTGGGGTTTAGTTTCACCAATGCTCGACAGGGGCGCTGTTCGTGTATTGGCTATTAATTGACGAGTCAGAAAAATGCAGTTCAAAACTGTTGACGGTGTATTGCTTTGTTCCAGCTTTGACAAATAAAGAATGCTTTAGAGGTGCGTGAAACGGTTTCTGTTAAAAAAAAATAAAAAAAATGGAATGACAGTTCGTCAAGGATTTTGAGTGTGGGCATTGAGAGACTAGTGAAGGCGTTTGAGTAGGCATCCAGAAGATATCTACAACACTAGTGACAGAGACACTGGTCCCGTTTTAGAACGGAACAAAATATATGTCAAACAAGTGTAAAAATGATGTCGTAGGCTGTCTTACGGACGCGGCCGTTGTGTGGAATAGATTAGTCGATGAATGACCTCAAGAAATGGAACGCTCACTGTCGCTCAGAATCAGAAAAATGTCCTTCCCCAGCTGTACATACCGCGTGCTTCGTTCCCCACATTGTACTCGGCTGGTTATAGTGGAGAAATGGTAGAGCCTCCATCCTGGCATTTTTCACATGATCTTGTCATCATCATATACATACATGTATGTGTGCAGTGCTGTCTGATGTTGCGTTTCACGGGTTGTCAACACAACAGTCTAGGTCGTTGGCTAGGTTTGATGCCAGACGATGTTCGCTGTAAAGATCAATGCTGAATTCGACTGGTGAGGTTTTCTTTTCAGCCAGGCAGTAAAGGATGCGAGTGCGTTTAGCATGGCGACATAACCACTTCGTCGAAGAAATCTGGTGTAAGGTGTTTCGGTGTATCAGATTCCCATGTGTTTTCTAAAGTGTATGAACACTGCTCTTGTCGCTTCTGGATTTTGTATTTGAATATGGAATATAGAAATGAACGGTCTTTGGAAGCGTAGAGTTGGACGTTTACGGTGTGCTGAAAGTACTTCGGATTGTTGGACCGTGCATGAAGTTGGTGTAATATTGTGTGGTTTGTTCCAATCCGTTTATGCACAGCACTCAGAAGAATGTACTTGTGTGACGTTTCTGTGGTTGGTGATTGTGAGCTGAAGCTTTTGTGGGGCTCGATTAAAGAAAAAAAAGTTCAGTGAACAGTTAAACTGACAATTGTGTACGACGTAATCATGTATAACAAATAAGGGTGAAAACGGAATGTCAGAATTCTGGAACAAGAAAGTCGATTGTGGACTTTGGGGAGTATCAACATTGTTCTGAAATGATTCAAGAATTGAAGCTGATGAATTTGTTTTCAGTGACCGCTTGTGACTGCTACTGGCAGAGCGTGAGTTTCTCTAAAACTTCCATTCTGCGTGACAACTGTTTGTTCAGACTAGTCCTGCTGTGTACATAATCTCCTTTTGTATTTTTGTATCCTTGTTGTTTTTGCTTAGGCAGAAGAAGTGCCGTTGGTAGATAGGCAAGTGGGTAGATCACAGTTCATGTTCTTTTGACATAAATGATTAGCTAAACATTCACTAGGTTAATCGTCGTGTTGAAAAAAAAATGTCAATCCGTAGCTTGTTGGTTGTGACAATCATAATCACAACGAAAAGAGTAGTCTAGAATTCTAGGATGCAGATCTTTACACAAAATGTTTTCTCGATATTGTATAATCAGCTGGAGGAATAATATGGTATTCGTTCATGACTTGACGGAGAAGAATTGTGCTCATTTGTGTAATCACTACAATCAGCTGATTTTGCACTATACTGCATGGAGTTTAAAGGAAACAAATGTGGTAAACTCCGTATAGAAAATTATAGTTTGACTATCATAAGTATTGTACAGTAATGATTATAGACTATGTGTTTCAAGGGTAGATGAAGCACTCATCTGATGCAAGTGTGTAGGCGTCAGATCAACTGATTTGATGTGTGACCCAAAACACATGATCCTTTGTTCGGTATACAGGTTTCAAGTGTGTAACAAACAGGGCTTTTTTTGTGTGTATATGTCTGTACAGATCTGACAGTAGCTTGTTTCCACTACAGTAGCCCATGTACTCTGTCTTGTGAATCGTAATAAACGGAGTAGAGTCGATGGCGTCTCTGTGAGTGTGAGTGTGTGTGTGTGTGTGAGAGAGAGAGATTCTACGAAATAAAAAGAATGTACAGATGTTTTCATGCATTGTTTTTTAACAGGAACATAATACTACTCTGCAGGCTTGTCTTCTGTGCCAGCAGAACCAATAGACGTGCGAGGCAGACTCTGTGGCCCCAAGGCAAAGAAGTTTACAAAATTGGACCTTTCATGGACCTCAACATAATATACTGTCCAAAAAAGAAACGCATTCTTTTTAATATCTTCACTGTGGATTCCAAAGCACTGGTAGGATGTAACCAACCAGTGGAAAATGTTTGTTTACTTCACATGTGCTCACACCTTTAGCACCAGTCGGATTGTACGTGCACACTATGGCCTTGGACCATTTTTCATTTTTTGGTTGTGCTTTGCGCCTGAGTGAAGCAAATTCATGCATGTTTCGGTGAATGAATGCTCAAAGGCAAACAAACCATACACACAGTGAGTCATTCTCAGGAAAACCAGTCCATCAATACAAAGTGCAAAGATGCCGCGATTCAGTCAGTAAGAACGTGAGAATGCACTGGGGCATTTGCAAGCTGGGCAAAGTCAGCCTGATGTCGCCAGACACTTCAACATGAGCCAAAGCACCCTCAGCAGGCTTCTGAGTCGTCATCACATCAGCGGATCCACGGCAGACTGACCGTGCTCTGGAAGACCTTTGGCAACAACTCGCAGCTCAAGACCGCTACATCTGGGTCAGCCACTTGCGAAATTGCTTTCAGTGAGCCTCACAAACCACCAAGCAATTAAACAGAGGTCAAAGTATCTCTGACCAGACTGTTCAGAACCGCCTGCATGCTGCAGGGCTATGGGCTTGAAGACCTGTCATAGGACCTGTCCTCACACAGCGGCATCGTGGGAACAGGCTGCAGTGGGCAACTCAGCATCGTCCCTGGACCCTCAGGAACCACTGGAACAGGGTCTGGTTTTCAGACGAGTCTTTCTTCCTGCCTGCTCCAGCACCATGACAGGAGGAGGAGGGTGTACCGCAGACAGGGCGAGCGCTTTGACCAGAACTGCGTGGATGAGGCACCTGCCCATGGTGGTAGAGGTATCATGGTGTGGGGGGCCATCTACTATGCTGGCAGGAGTCCCCTGGTGCAAGTCCAAGGCACGCTGAACGCCCAGCGATATGTGGCAAAAATTTTCCAGCCTCATGTCCTGCCTCTTATGGCCAGGCCTCACATGCTGTTCCAACAGGACAAGGCCAAGCCTCATACTGCACGCCAACAATGCCAACCCTCGCCAACAACAGCAACATTCTTCCTTGGCCCTCAATGTCGCCAGATCTCAACCCCACTGAGCGCATATGGGGATACCCCTTTCTGAATCTAGCTGCCTGGGATGGTGTGTATCGGCGATGTGAGCTGTACAGACACTGGCAATGAAACCGGAATTGATTACCTTTGAAACAAACAAAATCCTGTTGTGAAATGATATCAATCAGATTGTTGCTAAATCAATTTAATCTGAAATAAATTTTCTTCAAGCAAACTACTGGTTTCTTTTTTTGAACAGCATATTAATGTTCATAACAAATGAGATGGAAATAAAAGAAAAGAGACGAAGTTTAAACAACATGATCTCAAATCCAGCTTTTTCCTCTTCAAAATCACATCATCTTCAATACAAACAAGATCAATGGTTTCTTAAAGGATGAAAGACTATTTTGGAATTTTGTTCAGCCGTGCACCGAAAGTAGTAACTTCATCTGGTTGGCTACACAGAAACTGCAATATTCTCACTCTGAGTTCATCGTGCACATACCACGAAGAGAAGTGGTTTGCTGTGGAGATGTGAACTTTGCCCTCTGAACAGTATTTTAGGTCCATGTCCTCTAAAAATAATTAGCTGGCAACCAGCATGCAAATGATGGTGGAAAAACAGCTACCCTGAAGTGAGAGCAAAAAATACAGAAGTTTAAACTTGCAACATGTTGGAAGAGTTGTGCTGTTTTTTGTTTTTTTTTAAATTTAATTCCATCTCACAGATCATTCTAAATAAGTTATACATAATCTATGAGTGTCAAAAATTCGATCCACTGACACAACAAAATAGTGAATTAAAATGTACACTGTTGGTAAATAACGCAGTTTATGTCAAAACAGTGGTGTTTACAGCAGACTGCCCAACCAGAAAACTTCATCCGCTGTCATTCTCCTCTTTGCTCTGTAACTTCAGTGCAACAGACACCACAGGACTGAGGGAGAGAATCCTGAACTGTATGTTGTCTGCACACCCAAAGAGCATGAAATCTCAAACATCACCGCAGTTACTATCCATCTGTGTACGCACTCAAGCACAGATCAGTCAAAAAATATTTATGTGATAAATGAGATCAACGGATTATGTAATACTGATGGTTATACACAGCTAATGAAAGAGTGACTGGCTTCAAATGCCGACTTTATCTTGATGGGCTTGTGCCATACAAAAAAATCAACACGGGTAGTAAAAAAATATGTTGAAAATGTGTATGGATGAAAAAGAAGAGCTTGCTTAAAATGAGTACAGGTAAATCAAAAGAACTCTGTAAAAAAATTGGATATGGGTTATGAAACAAAATTTCTGGAGAGACGGAAAAAAAAAACTTAAATGATAAACAAATACAACAACAGAATCCATGCCTTCTGGAAATGCTGTGCTAGTAACTTCTCCTTTTCTTCGACTTCTTTTTCTCCGTAACTGTTATCCACTGTTCTTATGTCTCTGTGGTTCCTTCACCTGTCTTTGTTGTATCAAATCTTTATACATCTTCTCTAGTAGAAATTATAGCAGGCCAGCTTTTTTCATGTGTTGTAATCGGCCGATTAAGTGATGAAAATATACACACTGCATTCAAGGGACACTATCCATTCAAAGCCTACTTGCCCACTTGTCTTTTTCAATATAATTTTCATTATATGCAGATGTTTTTCATTGATAATTTCTTTTTTTACTTTTTTGTGGATTGGGGGTGAAAAACTAAAAGGAATGCCTGGCTGAGGATATGAACAGATTTAATCATGAATTTTATGTAAACATGGACTGTCCAGGATGGGGGAAATCATGATGGTATTGCTTATTTAAGTGAACTGAGGTGATGTTTTAGTCAGGCTTGGCACACCAAGGTTATCTCTGCACTCATACACGCATTTGCACGCTCATGCACCCATCAAACATTCACCTCTCTGGGAACGGAATGTCATGCATTCATTTCCCTCCTAACATGACTGAGAACAAGAAATACAGTTTCTACTCTACTTATGCATGAAAAATCCAAATACACAAAAAGGAATATAATTAAACATAAGTGAGCAATACTTCCTTTTCCCGGAGTTTAAACTAAAAACGTTTCTTAGCTGGCCAGGTTTCCACACACACACACACTTGCACACTGCATCACAGTTCTGGAAGAGTCACTTCAAATTCTCTTTGGCGCTGGGTGATGGTGACGCCTTTGGTTGTCTGGCACCAGGTTCCAGGACTGGGTCTCCGTGGTCGTCTCTGGAGACTGGACATAGAAATCTTCTTCTTTGTCTCTTTGACCCACCATCGGGTTACGAACTCAGTCCTTCTTTCTCAGCTTGTCTTTTATGCCCAAGACCTTGCTGCCACTTCTGTCGCCCAGACCATGTTTCTTTCTACCCTATCTGTCCTGCTCACTCTTCCCTCTCTCTCTCCTCTGTTCTTCTCTCTATGGTAGTGTTGTTCTTCCTGTCTCATGTTCTCCATTCAGTTTATATAGGGATAGAAACAAAGGATATCTTCTGTAGTCGCACCAGTGTGAGCTTGAGCTCATTTCAGGTTGTTTTTTAAGATCTTGACTGCCTACGCTAGGTTCTTATTTCACATGATGTTCATTGTTACCGTTTCTTCTTTTAACTCTGGTAAGCTCATGTTTACGGATTAAGCATACAAGATTTTAAAGCAGTGAGTGAGAATTCAAGTAACGTGAGAGTGAGAAATAATCAATCCCTACAAAACAGTTGCAAACAACCGTTCCACATGACAAGCTTACAACAACCGCTTCGCACCCAATGGACATCAAAAATTTCAGCTGACTTCAGAGGCCACTTTCACACAGTAATTATCCTATAAAAGCTATAACAATGATGTCCACACGCATTCAACTAGCCTGACAAAACATCAACATCGTGCCCCTCAGCAATACCTCCTGAACAAGCCCAAGACTCCTGTTCTTCAAGGTCTGCTTACAAAGCAACTTCAGCTGACTGGGCCTTTAGCACCCACTTGATGTAGTTCAACCTTATGCGCTAGGTGAAGGCGCTACTGCTAATCGGCCATTTACTTATTTCTCCACAACACATGGAATTCTTTTCCTCTAAAGCGCTTAAGGCCTTTTGTGAGAGGTTTCGCTCCCTTGACATGGACATTGAAGTTTAGTGCTGTCCTCTTTTGTTGGACAGCACTTCATTCCCTTGAATGGTGACAGCACAGAAAAGGCCTTGCGTGGTCTGCTGCGTTATAATAATACCAACAAAAAAATTGAAAGTAACTTCTAGTCCCTTAGTGAAATAAAGACTCCATTGATTATACTGTTAACACTGCCTGCTCCACTTGCTCTCACTGTTCTGTTGCTGTGTGTAGGTGACAGTCCATGCCGAAGCTGGGGATTTCCCTTTTCAGGGAAAATTTCCTTTAGACCTCTACACCCATATGGTTTCAGTGTTTTCTGTTCCCAAGTTGTTCCAAAGGACAGCAAATACAATGAGTATAAAGCATTCTTAAAAAATACTCCATGTATGACATTCTTGAGTGATAATCGTACCTCTTGATTTTAAGTGCAGTGCTGTCTCAGTCAGTCACTGTGCAAAATTGAATGCTTTGACCAATGAGCGACTATTCTGCTAATTCTCACATGCTAAATGTCCTCCTGTTCAGTCTGCCTCTTCAACAACATGCTGAAACCTAGGAAAAACAGTTGGGCTACAGGCCTCGAAATATCGAAAAAAAAGGTGAGACAGCAGGTATTTCACTCAAATCAGATATTAAAAAAATGTCTTTTGGACAAACCCATGCACACTGCAGTTAAAAGAATGCAAACGAACTGGATGTAAAAGAAATGGCTATTGGAAAAATCTATAAGCACTGCAGTTACTGTAAGATGGACTTCTGCATTGTCCATTCTGGAAAATCTGAAAGCACTCACTGGTGTTCAATGTCATCCCCCTCCCCTTCCCAACCTCCCTTCCCCACCTGCATGGGAGTATGCATTTTTTTTTTTTTTAACGCAAATTTCTGTGGAAAATTAAACCAACAGCGTTTTTAGGGTATACAGCTTTGTTCTTTGAGCCTTTTGTCTATATCTGTGCCATCTGAAAGGACAGCACTTGTGGTACTGGCAAGTCTTACATGCTTCAATAGTTTCACTGTGGGAACACAAATTGTTATGCAAGTTCACCATGGGTTCATCTAATGAGCATGCTGCATTTTTTTCTTCAACACATAACTTACTTTTGTGTCGTTATCATCGTAGATAGATTTTCAGGAGAAACTATCCAGGTCTCTTCGGTTTAACAGAGCACAAAATAGCTTGCATGTGATTCCTATGATTCTTCACTGACTTACTTTTGGCACATTCTATTCCTTTTAGGTGAAAAACAAAAATCATACACAATGGCTGGATTCTTCAAGTCTGCACTATGAAAAATATTAATTACCAAGGCTGTAAGTGATCTATGACTGACACCTAGCTAAATCACCCGACTTTTTAAGGACAAAGGCATCTTCGGCAACATCATAACAAATCTACAACAATACAAATGTTGGTGAAATGAACATGTTTTACAAAAATGGACTAAAATAAATATGATGAACATACCTGTTGGCACCATTTTTTTTTCTTTGTGAATACACAAGTCAACAGGTCTAACACTAAATTTTTTGCAAAATAAACTGAAAATGAAAGAAACTGAGGAAACAAAAGCTCTAAAAACCTAAACATTTTTGGACAGTTTTTTTTTAATTAACACCACACATCAACAGAATGTAGCGTATAATACAAAGGTATGTGATGGTGGTTAAGAGATGGGGTAGGGAAAGGTGGGGTGGGGGGGGAGGGGGGGGGGGGGTAAACGATCAGTGAAATGAAGAAAAGTTTAAACAATGGCAAAAAAAAAATTAATGAAATTATACTGATAACTATGACATTTTGACCGATTAACACTCTCTAGTTAGACATCTGTGTAAACATTGCTGTGCTTTGAAAGAGCTTTTATCACAGTAGGAAAGCATCAAAATAGATGAAAATTGACAGAAAACAATACACTGGTATATCAATCATGTATCACAGCTATTTGATTTGCATACAGATCAACTGACTCAAAATTTTAAAAGATGCATGAATGAATCCTCGATAATGAATTGCAAAAGAAGAAAAACTTGCTTTTAAAAGACAACTGCTATCTTACGGTCGACATCTTAAACGTGGGCCTTGACTGATGAATTTCTATTTAAACAATGTTTGGTATAAAGGTTCACAAGGTTTACATGGAAAGGAGGTTGGGGGGGGGGGGGGGGATATAGCAGTGAAATGTCAGTCATCAGCTATGGATTGTATTTTAATGAACAAAAAGAACTGGAAATCCTACTCCATCTAATGAAAAGTAAATATTCCAGAATCATTCTCTACTTTTGTGACTATTCTTGATAGTTTACGACACAAAAACCTGAAAAAAAGGTTACTGATGATATTAGTATACTGACATTACAGTCTAGAAAATGCAGTCTATTATTTATTTACATAAACATTAATGTCTGAAAAAAAAGTAATTGATTTCAGAAGTACTTTGATATCAATGCCTGAAAATGGTAGTTATTATTTAATCACCTCGACATCAATGCCTGAAAAAAGTAATCTAACATTAGAGAATGAATCCAACTTTCAGAGGCTATAGCTATCACTCCCGACTACTCTGCTGTTTGTAGTTCAGTTTTCCTCTTTTAAAATAAACAGAAAGGAAGTCTTGCTTCTTCTGCAAAATAGGTGGGAGTGGGGGAGAGGGATGGAAATAATACAGATCAAAGCTTCCAAATTGTGAAAATGTTCTTTTTTGGTTTTTGGTTTTCCTTTGTTTTCTGTGGAATAGAAAGTTTGAACAAAGTCAGGGACTGGTTGAAAAAAAAAGCATTAAAAAAAAAAATACTCAATCATTCTTTTACCAGTTTCAGAGTCAAACCTTTCAAGGCAACATATACAGCAACAGGTTTGAAGAATCACAAATTCTTTATCACAGTCTCATGAGTTAGTAACATGTACTCTGTGTGTATGTGTGTGTGTGTTCGTGGTTGATCGTAACTTGCTTCTGCTCCAAACAAGGGCAGCCTGATCAATTCTTTTACACTGAAGTTCTCTATTTCTCTTCCTTCTCCTCTTTCGTTTTTCCCTCCACTTTTTCTTTCTCTCTGCCCTCCCTGCTGACTCGACGGCGAGATGCTGCCATCTGCCTGCGCAACTCGGCATCCTCTGCCTCGCTGCGTGCCTGTTCCTCTGCCTGCTCTTTCTCCCGCCGCTCCCTCCTGCTTTCTATCACCAGCTGAGCACACACTTCCAGGGGGGCATCTTCCACAAATTCACTGCCTGTTGATAGATAGATGTCAGTGAGTGTGAACAGGTGATCATGCATGCAAATATCAGGCTTATGCCTAAAAACTTAACGCACACAACACTAACCCTCATTTATTCAAAGTTAATGTGGACTGACATTAAACTGAAGAAAGACAGACACGCATGCACACACACATATGCATACACATTATCTTTCTAAACACACATCAGCAGAAACATTATTGATAAAAACTGTTTACACACACATTTTTTTCATGCATTTTGACAAATTTATGCAAAATACAACAAACTGAAAAAAAGTCAGAAAACATTCTAGAGACGAAGTTCTTTAGCTGTAATTACACTTGCAGTACGTAACCCATGTTGATGGCTTGGTGTGCCAGTTTGGATACTTAGATAAAAAACCGACAACTCCTGAATGTGAAATTGCATCTAGCAATGCCTGCTTCTTTGACAACATATTGTTTTAGAAACTTCTGTTCATGTGTCTGCTGAAGCACCCCATAACCTGAAGGTTATGAAATGATATCAGAATACACAGAGAAGGGAAAAAAGACAAGAGATGGAGCACGGTCTGCAATTTATGGCTCTTGCCTTACAGATGAAGATGAAGGACACAGATAGCTGGCTGTGACAAGCAGCCTGCAAAGTGAAGAAAATTTAAAGGCAACATGGCCTGCTATGACCAAATCACCCAACAAATCACACAGCTTTCAATCGGAAGCAGGACTGAGTATCACTGTCTGTGATCTCTAGCAAGAATCAGACATCTAGCCATGGCTTTGATACTTTATTTCCATATCATCAACATCAGCATGATTCCCACTCCGGAATCCTTGCACTTATCAATCCATTTTTCTCCTTTATTCACAGCTTTCCTCTATCAGTCATAGAAATGCTCATTTCATACTAGACATGAAATTCCTACACTTTTGACGGACAACCTGACAAAACTGAAAAATTAAAGCAATGTGCTGACAGAATAACTGAATTCCAAAAAAGCAATAAAATTACAGGGAAAAACATGTGATAGTACAAAAGCCCTGCCCTCCATCTCCTCCCTTTCCCCTCACTGGTACAGAATTTCTGCAAATTTGGCCTTGCAGAAATTTATGCATGCGTACTCTATTCATACCAATGAATTGCTCACCCTTAATGATTAATGATTGGTCACTCTCTCTTATAAATCATTTAAGCTTCCTCAACATGGATCAGTCACAATGTGATCTATAAATATTCGCCAGTCGGTCACTTGGCCACCACACTATCAATGAAAGGGATCATCCAGATGGGTTCTGCATGATCAATCACAGAAAGTTCTACACATGCTCACCAATCAATCGCTTAGCTTCAATGCCGTCAATGATGGGGTTCATCCATGTGGACTGGCGGGTGTTCTGGAGGCCGGTGGCCGAAGGGGTGTAGATGTAAAAGACCATGTTCAGCATCTCATGCCGCTTTAGCCCCCGTCCCTCCACACCTGTATGGAGAGTGGACAATCAGATTGAAACAACACACAGTCGCTGTCTGCAGGATTGAAGCATGGAGGTGAAGAAGAAGCATACAGACACAGACCTGCTGGAATGCACACAGGTTTTCAAACAGCACTCGTTCTCGTTATCATCATGATTTCTTCTTCATGAGTTCACTCAGAATTCATTGACAAGAATGATGTCTCTAAAATTTATCTGACTGACAAGCATACGCAGACTTGCAAGGAAGAGGTTGAAAATGGCTTTACAAATAATTTTTGTCAAAAGTCTCTGCCACTCACTGGCTGCTCAGGTGAGCTGAAGTGAAATTAAAGGCTGCTTCCTCCCCCCCCCCCCCCCCCCCCCCCCCCACAAATCCACCAGTACCATTACTGACCTATCAGTATCCATGGGAGCCAACCCTTCATGTCCATACTCCCATGTATGTGCTTTGGGATGGCTGGAGTAAAAAGACTTGGTGTTTGGAGGTGTCCATTAAAATGCTTCAATTTGAGAGATAAAGCTTTTTCATTTGTTTGTTTTCTGTTTTGTTTTGTTTTTTGAGCTTGTATTGAGTGTCAGTGTATGATAGTGACAGAAGGCTATCAATTTCATGCAAGTGTAGACAATTTAGCCAGCCAGGGAAGCTGAAATTAATAACAGAGGCTCAGAAGGCAGCTCAGGTTTTATGGACATGTTTGCAGTCACTTCAGCATACTATGTTATTGTGTAGAATGACAGTGAAATGGGGCATTAGCATTGATGTAAAGATCAATTCCGGATTTTCTGAAAGGTGACTCACCACAATGATGAGTTCAGAATGTGAACAACACTCAAGTAGACATGTTCACATGAAACTAAATTCCCTTTGCGAACACATCCGCTATATAATTAAGACAAATTCTACTGTGAATTGGACTCTTTTTGTTTTCTTTTTAAACAGTCTCCCCATTTTCAGAAATATATGTGGTGCTCTGGCAAATGAATTTGGTGGTTATATATATTATAAATTAATAAAAAATTTCTCTTAAACTAAAAGGTTGATTTGCAGGAGGAAACACTTAACTAAACTGGTATCTGACAAATCCAGAATTATTTAGAGACCCCTGAACAGACAAGAGTGAAACACAAACGATATCTGACCTCTGACAGCAACATCCAGTGCCTCGTCAATTTCAGCTTGAGAGGGGAAGAGGTCACATTCCTTGAAAAAGGATGGCACATCGGCCAGTTCCAGCTCCCCACCAAAGGCTTTCTTCTCAAATATACACTCATATCCTGGAACACAACCTTTCTTCTCAAGCACAAACTCCTACCCTGAAACAAAAACTTTTTCCTCAAATACACACTCATACCCTGAGAAGAAGGCTTTTTGTCTCAAATACACACTCATACCCTGAGAAGAAGGCTTGTTATCTCAAACACACACTCATACCCTAAAACAAAGTCTTTCCTTGGAAACACACACTCATAGCCTCAAAGGCATTTTTTTTTCCTCATACACCCACAGCCTGAAACAAAGCCTTTCTTCTCAAACACATATTTGTAGCATCCAACAAAAGCTTTCTTCTGAAATACTCAGTCATTCTTGGAAACAAAGGCTTTCTTCACAAATACACACTTGCATACATACAGGATATGGCATGTCAATGTAGTAAGCAGAAAAACACAATTTATTTTACTAACGTCGGCGGATGTCGATGTAATCATTCATTTCCCGTGTGGTGAAGGGAGTCTTGGGGTTGTTCATTCCGTGCTGGCTCTGCACACGACTCAGCATAGCCTTGTACTCCTTCACCAGCTTCTCAAAGGTCGACCCATACCACGCTGCCTGCATCACCCACAACACACACCCATGTGCAAAGACACACGCATCTCTAAGGAAAATAAAGTACAAAGCAAAGAACTCCACAGTTCCCCAAACATTAATCCTCACAGTAAACATGTTCGTGGCTGGCTCAGAAAACAAACATCTTCATCCGACTGTTACGTTGTTTTTTTTTATATAAAACAACCTTTCTCAAGGGAAACAACTCCATCAATGATCAATGTTCTTATAAAAAAAAATCTACAGAATGCCACGTAGCCGATACACTGGCCAGAGAAATCAGCAATAAACTGAGATGGACATCCATAAATTAAGATGGATATTATCCATGGCTGATATGACAGTTAGCACACATAGCTGCTATCATTCTGCTCTAGTTAAATTCTTGATATTTCAAGAACATGGGGTCAGAGTTCAACAAAAAAAAATCTTGGTATTTTGAGACTTTGGGGGTTTGGAGTTTGACAAGAATTCTTAGTGGAGTCAGAGTTCAGCAAATACAAACAGAAAGTAGAAGTAAGCAGGGATGGAGAGCGAGACCGGATAGAATACATACAGCCAATGCCTTTCTTTGTTGAAAAGTAATGAAAATCAATATGAGGAACAGGAGGCTGTGGACAGGAGAGGGCTGGAAGGGTGGGTGGGAGGGGGGAGGGCGGGAGAAGGGGAGCAGGGTGGAGGACCTGCACCTTTCTCTTCAGCTTATCAAAGCGCCTCCTGATCAGCCAGCCTCGGATCCACCTCTGTATGGCGATAGCAGCAACGTTCAGCTCCTTCTTGGACGGTCCTGTCTTCTTTGGGTGATAGATCCTGTCAATGGTAACACACTTGATACACACTGCAGGATGCGGACACACACACACTGCATTTTGCCATGGTTTCACATATTTAAAGTTTGCTATATACAGACTGTGTACATATTCTACTTGATAATAATTCAAATGAACACAAATTACAAAAAGATCAGAGTAAAGACATAGTTTTCAATGATCTTTCAGGATGTGTTTGATGTAGGAAGCACAGCAACAACATATTTCCTCTCTCATCAGTTGCTTTGACATTTGATATCAACACCAAACTGCACCAGATAAGTTAACACTGACAGCCACCTTACTGTTAAAATTAAGTACTTTCAAACACTTAATACCATGAATACTTAAAGTAAATTTCGACTGACTGGAATCCTCCCAAAAATGAATTAATAGTAATGATTAACACACAAATACTACTATAATCCATAAACTGACTTGAATGTGTCTTCCATTTCACTATCATCTGTACCTGAACTTTGTTTTAAAAAAAAATGTTTTCTTAAGAACAGAGGATAGCCCCAGGAAAATCCTTCACAGCACAAACTGTCAAAAGAAATCAATTCACTGGAAATAGTTCAAAAGCAGACAGCAGTAAACAAACATGATTATATTACCCCACCACATTTCAACTTTGATGGATTATTTCGCAGAGTATGATTATGAGCACATATGTACAATGAACTGACAAGAATTATTTCAACAGATTTTAAATCTTGTCAATCCTAACACAGAAAATACCGCTTTGGACAAACAATGATCACTCACTCATAGATGTTGACGTGAGGTCCAATAACTGACAGTTTGGACTGGGCATTGTGGTAGTTGCTGGCTAATCTGCACCACAAGGACAGTAATAGTCACTGTATTCCACTGTTATCCACTCTCTCTCTCTCTCTCAGTCCTATAATGATTCAGCCTCATAGAGATGTAGTTGTTTTCAACCAAACAAAGTATACATAGCCACATAAAAACACTCAGTCACACAAGGTAATAAAGCATTCAGCTATATGAAGTCACAGAAGTATTTAGCAACAAAAAAACATGAAGCACTCAGGCACATGAAGACATACGAGTAAAGAGCCTCATAAACACATTAAGGCAATCGAGCTGTAGTTTTTTTTTATTTTTTCAGAATCAGATACACACATCTATGCACATGTACACGAAAAACTGGAAACTTGTGTATGCAGTCCGTCAGAGTTAGTAACACACACACACACACACACATACACACACACACACACACATATCACTCCCACCTCACTCTCTTTCCTTACATGCAACACACAGTTACGCACATATACACGTGAGAATCAAAATTTCATTTATCCAACCTACACTTTGGGATCATGAAGGACGACAATAAAAAAGATAGATAAACATTTTGAACCACATTAACTTAGTACATGTAAGGGTGAGCACACTTTGTAGTTTGTTACAGCCACAAATATTAAAGCAAACTGAACCAAGACTGAATGGCAAAATAAACAGAGTTAAAGTACTTTACTTCCACAAATTCAATTAGACACAAACATACACACTCATCTTCTAACTATCCACCAACCCTCATACACACACACACACACACACACACACACACACACATACACACACACACACACACACATCTTCCACCTTCTCTCCCCCCATCCACACACACACACACACACACACACACACACACCTTTCCCCTTCCACATTTACACACACACACACACACACACACACACACACACACACACACACACACACACACAGTCCCCTGACTCACTGTTCTGCCCGTTCCTCTGCTTTGGCTTGTCTGTTATGCTCATTAGCAAGCAGCACCTGCCGATAGTTGTGGGCCCACTCCAACATTTCCTTATTGGGGGCCCGATGTTTTATCGCTCTCCTGCGACTGAGGTGACCCCGGTACATTCTGCCAATACATAGAGATACAGGAAGGAGATTGAAAACTGTAAATGACCAGCTGCCATACCAAAGCTTTTAGCGTCGTGGACTTCTGGCTGGGAGCTCATGGGTTCAATTTCCATCATATTTGTCGGAATTTTCTGTCCTGACCACCCCCTACCCACAGTTGAGTTTGCTGTGGGCTCAACTGGAAAGAGCTAGGACCATACAGTCAAGTTTAATCCCCTTAATGGATGCATCTTAAGAGTGTTACTCAAATTTTCCAATCAATACTGCACATGCCTGTATCTCACAAGCCTGGTTGACATTCGGATATATCATTATTAAAGTAAACAAAAAATACAGCCCTGTCAGGAAGTCCCTGACCAGAACAGAAATTCATAGCATCATCTTCATCATTCTCATCCTCATTGATCGGCTTAAAAAGGGAGGCTCTGATGGGTCACTGGTATCTGGCAATTTATGGGGACTATCAGTGGACAGATGTGGTGGTCCCCTACAGTGAGACAGTTTACTCACACTATCTCCGCAAAGTAAAAGAAAGAAACTCATGGAGAGCGTGGCAGCAAAGAGTCCTCAGAAGAGAAGCCCCCTTCAAGCAAGTTTTCAGCCCTTATCTATTGACACTCTTGGGGGGTTGGGCCACACCCAGTTCATGACTCCGGATGTCCCTCTGCTGCCCCTTTTTTTTTCCATCTTGGGACGAGTCATGGCTGGGATTTGAACCCATGACCCTCTGGACATGTTCAATCTAGGGATTGTCCACTTAAAGTCTCGCACTCTAACCACCGAGCCACTGGGGCGCATGATATTTATAGGGAAAGTCAAGCCTTATGAAGTTCACTATTGTTCCTCCTTGACCAGATCCAGCTTGAACACCCTCTCTGCCACTTCTGCCACTGCTTTCAGGGCTCTGGGTTTTTCCCTCCCTGCAATTGAGAGCTGTTTCATGAGGTTGTATGCAGACGTTCCTACAAACCCCTAGCTCCAATTTCTGCAGTGAGGACTTTGACCTGATAGCCTTCTCTCCAGTGAGACTGTTTACTCACACTATCTCCGCAAATAATTTACCACTGTCATCAGTAAGTGACTTGGTAGGCGGTGTTCTGCATAGTCACTTGATCAGAACAGATACCACTGAACACCACCATAATGACCTGGCAGCACTGCACTGCCTCCTCTGATGGGTTCCCATCTGATCACTTGTCACTGACTGTTTGTTCCCTGTGGATCGCCAGTGCACAGGATGCAGCGGGACAAGCCACGCCGTGTCTCTGGACAGGGGGAAGGAGGGGAGAGGCAGAAAGAGCAGCAATGCCACTGAACTAGCATGAAAATGAGAAAACACACACACACAAATTGCAAGTGGGGTGTGTGCACACGAGCATCTGTGCGCTTGTGTGTGTGGCATGTGTGTGTGAGATTGCGTGCGTGCGTGCGTGCGTGTGTGAACCAGAAATATACAGCAGCTTGCAGAGAAAGTGATAAAAGTGTGTACCTATGCACCCCTACCCCTCCCTTCCCTCCAATTCCTCTTATTTTACTTTCACCCTCACTCTATCTCACACCTTCTCCCCCATCTTCTTTCCTCAACCAATTCCTCAGGCCGCACAAAAAAAGCATCAAATAAGAATAACACACTGAGAGCCACTCTATCCAGACTGCAATATTCTAACCTCCAACCACCAGAGAATGGAACCACTGACCTCTGGATTTCCACTGCTGCTCTCTGCTTGTCCTCTGCTGTTGCTCGTTCTTCAGTCAACAGTTTCTTGTAGATGTTCCTGGCCACATAGCCGCGGAACAGCCTGAAACACAATCCTGTCAGTACGTGCAAATGCATACTCCAATAAGAAATCAACTGTATGTCATGTTACAACATTTAAAGGGAATACTCAGTTGATCCATAGAAAAAAAGTAGTTCCACAACAAAAGCACACACAACACAGATACTGAAACAAAGAGATTTATTAATGTATACTCTTGGAAATCAAATACTCTATTATATATTAAAAAGCAATGTAAGTAAGTGTTATTTTTCATTTCAATATTGCATTCAGTGTCAGTCAGGACAAAAACAGGACAAGGACAGGACTACAAGCAACAAGAACAAAAAGTTAAAAGCAAATTACTACATTTCAGAGGCCAGCACATCAACAAATTCATTACCTTTGGATGTCCACTGCTGCTGCAGCCTCTTTTTGTTTTTGCACTGCAACCGCCACCTCATCCTAAAATATCACACACACACAATATAATACAATACAATACTATACAATATTCATTCCTTTTGCCCCTTTTGGGGTATGGAGGTACACACACACACACACACACACACACACACACACACACACACACACACACACACACACACACACACCACACACACACACACACACACACCACACACACACATACACACACAAATTCAAACTATAATCAGACAGTCACCCATAGAACTCTTATCAATCGTCTTTCAATATACGAGACAGGCACAGGTGGATGTTCATTGATCTCACAATAAAAGCCACAATCCTCATATCATATGTTACATACAGATCTATGCAGATGGTCATAATTCAATCCACAACATAGATTTCATGTAGAATTGTGACACTTATGTGTGGAGCACATAATACTGGTCTGAATCACTTTTAGTGGAAGGACGTTAAACTGAAGAACAACAACATGTAATACTGTTCTTATTCTTACACAAACGTCTCTCACTGCCTCCCTGTCCCGCACCCCAAAGGTTTTCCCCTTCCCTATGTTCAAGGGTCCACACTCTTTCCTTAATCTTACCACATGATTTTCTCACAACATTGTTTTTTTTCAAACTTTAACAAAACCTGTCTTTACATGTGTACAGTCATTTCCATTTTTTTTTTTTTTTTGTCTTTTTTTTTTCTACTGTAACTATCCATCACTCTCTCATTTCCAACTGTAAACATCCATCTCTGATTTCCTTCTGTAACAATCTCTGTTACTCTCTTACTTCCTTCTGTATCTCATTCTTGCTCTCTTATTTCCTCTCTTCCAGAATTCTCCAATATTTGTACGAAATCTGTATTCTTTTTTTGCTGGAACAGTTTTTTGTCTAGTTTTGTTTGTGCAAAATATTCGACACACCCAGAAAAACACAATAGCAAACAAGGGAGGTAAGCCTTTCTCCAACAGTGAAACAATTACATATGCATAACTCCAAATGAATGCTGCTTCCTTTACCAATGCGCTGGCACAGATGTAGACACAACGAACACGAAACAAAGAAGGAAACATCATCAGGCCCAATAACTCCAACCCTACAGCCACTTTTGCCTTGTATAGATCTAGACACACAATGCACAGGACAAACAGAGAAACGCCTCATCCCAAACGATGTTTCCAAGTATGTTCTGTGAACCCTTACACTGCGTCTGTGCAAGACAAATTAAAGATGGAAGCAGCACTAATTCTGGAGTTGTGAGCATGTCACTGTTTCATCACAGAACGAAAGTTACCTCCCGTATTTGTCTAGTACAATTACCATCTTCCCACCTCAAAGTTACCGCCCTATTTTATGCAGCATTACCATCACTCTGCTCCTTACAATTATTTGTTATGTATATTACCATCTTCCTGCCTCCTTCAAAGTTACTTCCTCCTTTGTTATGTACTTTTACCATCTTTCCGTCTCCTTTAAAGTTACCTGCCTTATTTGATGTGTATAATTACCATCTCCCTGCCTTCATCAAAGTGACCTCCCTTACTTGTTATGTATTATTATCATCTCCCCACCTCCTTCAATTTACCTCTCTTATTTATGTACTATTAACGTCTTCCTGCTTCCTTCAAATTTACCTTCCTTATTTCTATGTATTCTTACGATCTTTCCATCTCTTTCAAATTTATCTCCTTTATTCATTTTGTACTATGACCAGCTCCTTGCGTCCTTCATAGTTACCTCCCTTATTTGATATCTACAATTACAAGTCTTCCTGCCTCCTCCAAAGCTACCTCCCTTATATGTTACGTACTATTACCATCTCTCTGTCTCTTTCAAAGTTACCTTTCTTATCATTACGTCCCATTACCATCTCAGCGCTTCCTTCAAAGTTACTTCCCTTGTTGTTATATACTATTACCATCTCTCCGCCTCCTTCAAATTCATGTCCATTTTTTATGTACATCAAGATTTCATGGGAAATCACCCATTACTGACGTTTTTCAAGCTCTTCAATAAGAACATGGTCAATCTATAACCAACACACTCATCCATTCTCCTCACCCACCTCATCCTCCCAACCATAAGTACTCACCGGGTCAGGGATATAAGCCACCTGGGGGATGGGCCGACCCACATGGGCCAGGTTTCGATTGCTTGGCGTGCCAGGTTCCGAGGTGTGGCGAGAGCCAGGCAGTGAGTTGTGCAGAGACACGCTGCCGGAGCTGTGAAGGGAGCTAACTTCACTGGCAAACTGCCGCATGAAACCCATACTGTCTGGCATAGGCAGGCCGTTGGCGAAGAACTCTGTGGAAGTATTCTCTGGCTGGGAATCCTTATTGAAGTCCGAGTCGTCTTGGGAGAAGGTGACCACTTTCTCTGTGGGTTGCGTTCCTTCGGCAATGTCATTGCTGTAGAGTTCCTGTTGGTGGGGGATGATGATGGTGTGTTCCGACGGCTGCTTCAAGATGGAGTGAAGGCAGTCTGAAATGTAACAGGTTGTTTCATCGCACTTTCTTGTACTCTGCTGTAATGTATAGTATGGTATTTACTGTGTTATACTGAATGGGACTATATTGCTTTGTCCTGTTCTCTTTTGTACTTAACTGTGTTTTGTAACTGAACCATACAGTATTGTATTATGCTGTACTATATTGTTTCGCACTGTACTGTACATTCTATTGCATTGTGATCAGCCGTTGCAGCACTTCCTCAGCATGGGCAGTCAGGGCAGCAGTGTCTGCGAAGAGCATCTCCCTGATGAGGACTTTCCACACCTCTGTCGTTGCTTGGGGGCGTGCTAGGTTGAAGAGGCTTCCGTCACTCCTAGTGCGGAGGAAGATGCCATCTTCAGACTGTCAATAGCGCAGCAGCATTGAGAAGAAGATGCAAAAGAGTGTCAGAGCAAGTACACACCCTTGTTTGACACCACTCTTGACTGGGAAGGGGTCCAAAAATGAACCGTCATACTGGACAGAGCCATTCATGTTTGTCATGGAAGGACATGATCATTTTGAGGAGCTTGGGGGGGATCATCCAATCAGGTGCAGTAGGGTGAAGAGGCCTGACCTACTGACCAAGTCGAATGCCTTGGTCAGATCGATAGATGCGATGAACAAGGGTCTTCTCTGCTAGCAGCACTTCTCTTGTAGCTGCCTCAGGGAGAATATCATGTCTATCGTCTACCTCGCAGCTCTGAAACCACACTGTGCCTCTGGGTACACTCGTTCAGCTAGTACTTGCAGCCTGTTAACAACGATGCGGGCAAAGGTTTTGCCAGAAATGTTGAGAATGAGTATTCTGCAATCGTTCTTGCAGTTGCTGCTGTCCCCTTTGTTCTTGTATAGCGTGATGATGTATGCATTGTGCATATCCTGGGATACGGTCCCTTCCTCCCAACACTGCAGCAGAAGCTCACTGAGGTGACTGAGGAGAGAACTCTCCTTGCCAGCTTTGATGACTTCATCCGAAATGCCGTCGATACCCGGAGCTTTACCACAGGCTAGCAAGTCGATGGCCTTGCTGAGTTCCTCAATGGTGGACGGGGCATGGAGCTCCTCCATGGCAGGCAGTGACATGGTGTTCTCAATGGCTGTGTTGGTGACTGAGTTCTCCCTGGAGTACAGCTCCTGGTAGTGCTCCACCCATCGGAGAATCTGTTTGCTGTGGTCGATGATGACCTCCGTTGTAGATTTCAGGAGTGATCTTGATGGTGCTAGGGCCAAACTCTTTCTTCATGCCTTCGCACATGGTGTGGATGTTGCTACAGTCAGCAGAGATCTGGAAGCAATGGCACAGGTTCAGCCAGTACTCACTGGTGCATTTATGGGCAGTCCACTTGGTGGTGTTGCAAGTTTTACAGATTGCGGCTAGCATCTTCTGTGAGGGCTCTCTCTTGTGATTGAGGAGTGTGGCTTGCTTAGCAGCAATATGGCAGGCTCCATTTCCACAATTCCCGCTTCAAACCAGAGGTGTCTGAGGCAGGACTGGTAGTGGTATCGCGGATGTGGTTCCACCTTGATGAAGCACTGTCTCTCAGGTAGTCCTCAAGGCTCTGGCAAAGCATTCGTGCAGTTCAGGCAAGGGCATCATGGCTGTGTTGATTCAAGGACCTCCTTTCTGCTTGGAGGGGTAGATTTGCTGTACTACACTGTATTGTATTACACTATACTGTATTGTTTGCTGTACTGTACTATACTGTATCATACTGTGCTGTTTTGTAGTGTACTGTACCTGTTTGGTACTGTAGTTGATTCTGCTTTATTCATTGTCCTGTACTGTATCATACTATAGTGTATTATATTGTATTGTTCCCATATTTTACAATACTGGATCATTTGTACAATGTTGTACTACAGTGAACTGTACTGTACTGTACTAAACTGTATCATACCTTACTGTATTGCACTGTACAGTATACTATAATATTGTACTGTATTGTACTGTACTACAATACTGTGTTGTATTGAATTGCATTGTGTTGCATCATATTGAAATGTTTTGTGCTGTGCTACTGTGCTGTTTTATACTGCATCATCCTGTACTGTATAGCATTGTATATTATCTATCATACTGTATTGTACTGTATTGCATTATACTGTATCATACTGCACAATATTGTACTGTACTGTACTATACTTAATTGTATTGTTTTGTAATGTATTGCACTGTCTTGTATTATATTGTATTTTAGTGTGCTGTTTGGTACTGTATTGTAATGTGAAGCACTGTATCTTTTTGTACTATATCATGTTGTACCCTACTGTACTTTTTGTACTACACTGTGATGCACAGTATTCTTTTGTACTACACTATCTTGTACTATATTTTACTGTACTGTATTGTGCTGTATGTATTACATTGTGCTGTACTGTTATGTACTGTTGTACAATGCTGCACTGTACAGAATAAAAAGGAACTCTACTATATTGCATTGGATGACACTGTTCTCTTTTGTACTGTCCTGTATTGTGTTGTATTACATTACACTGCACTGCACTTGATTGTACTGCAAGTATTATATGCACTGTATTGCATAGCTCCATACTCGTTTGTACTGTACTCTTTTGTACTCACTGTTTTGTATTATGTTGGACAGCATTGTACTGTGCTGTATTGTACTGTATTACTACATACCATGCACTGTATTCTCTCATACTGCATCATATTTTTCCATATAGTACTGTACTGTGTTCTATCATACAACATTTTAATGTACTCTCTCATATTGTATTACACTGTACTTAACTGTATTGCACTGTTTTGTATTGTGTTGTACCATACGGTGCTGTACTGAATTGCACTGTTTTGCATTGTACTATATCTTTATCAAACTTTATTGTAATATACTGTTTTGTACTGTATTCTATTATACTCGATTTTACTGTATTGTATCGTACCATACTGTGCCAAATTGTACTGTACTGCATGCAACTGCATTGTGCTGTATTCTTCTATACTGCTTTGCATTGCACTATATCATGCTGTGCACATATTGTGCTGTTTTGCATTGCACTGTGACATACTATACTGCACTGCATTGGATTGGATTGTACCATAATGTTTTGTACTGTATTTTTGGATACTGTCTGTGTTGTACTGCTCTGTATTGTCCATTATTGTATTGTACTGTGCGGCATTCTACTGTACTTTTTTGTATTGTGTAGTACTGAATTCATTGTGCTGTACTGTATTATACTGTGTTACACAGTGCTGTATTATCCTCAAGATAATGGTATTGTACAGTATTGTTTTGCACTAAATTGTCTTGCGCTATTCTGCATTGCACTATATTGTGCTGAACAGTATCATACTGTACTGCACTATACTATGCTGCATTGATTATACTACAGTGTACTATAGTGGATTGCATTATACTATTCTGTATTTTACTGCACTATATTGTTTTGGATTGCATTCTATTGTACTGTAATGCATCATATTGTTCTGCATTGTATTGTTTTGTACTGTTCTGTATTACACTATATTATACTGTACTGCAATATATGTAATGCATTGCATTGCCATAATTCTGCATTGCATTGTACTGTACTGTATTGTGCTCTGTTGTATAATATTGTAATGTACAGTGCTGTACTGCAAAGTGTGTCACACTATATATACATAAATACCCACATGTACACATATACACCTGTACACTCTCAAATGCCTGCACACACACACAAACACACACACACACACACACACACACACACACACACACACACACCACACACACAAACATACCTCTGTCACTTCCACTGCTCTGCAGCAGTGGCACAGTGCGCTGCCGTGGCAATGGTATTTGCAGTCGGCACACCTGCAAAGTGCTCATCAGGGAATCGGCTGTAGATGCGTTTGACCTGGGCGTCTCCTGCATGTCACCACTACTCCGTAGATCCTTGACTGAACAAAGCCAATGATAGCGAGACATTTTCTCACTGTGTGTGTGTGTGTGTGTGTGTGTGTGTGTGTGTGTGTGTGTGTATGTGTTGTGTGTGTGTGCTGTGTGTGTTTGTGTGTGTGTGCATGTGCCTGCCCACTTGCATATTGCTGTCTGTGAGTGTGTGGGAGCATGTGTGTGTGTTTGTGCGTGTGTGTGCGTGCGTGCATGCATGCGTGTGTCTGTGCGTGTGTGTGTGCATGCATGCATGCTACATGCGTGCATGTGTGAGTGCATGTGTATGTGCATCTGTGCATGCATGTGCCTGTCTGCCTGCCTGCCTGTGTATTTCTGTCTGTATGTATGTGTGAGTGTCCCAACACGCAAAACAAAAACCAAGCAGGCAAACCAAAAACATTCAGATAAGAACAGAGATTGTTACCTATGGACTGTAAGACTTTCACTTACTTGACTGAACAGACTGGCAAACCAACTGAACAGACACTGACCAACAGAACAGACAGATGCCAGTGCCACCATAACACCCCCAACAAACCTCAACATTCAGCATGAATGCAAGCATACCCACTGGCTGAACTGAGTCACTGAAGACAAAATACAGCTGCCCATATGGCAGTGATAAACAATGTGCCACGTGTGTAAATTATTCCTTATACATGACTTGTGGAAAATGTTGCAGCCTTCAAATGAAGATGAAAAAAAAAAATGAACTAGAAGCAAAACAAAAGATGAAGAGGACTAAAAAAAAAAAAAAAAAACCATGAAACAAGAACAGCAACAATCACAAGCCATGAAACACGGCTGCAATCTGAACAGATTATCATAAGTACAAGCTAAACATGAATAGCCTGCCACAAAATTGCTGTCTGAATAAATTTACATGGGTACAAACATAAATTACACACACACACACACACACACACACACCACACACACACACACACACACACACACACACGTGCACACGCGATTAAAACAACAAAAGTAATTCTCATCAAACTGTTACTACAGACATATGATTCCAATGCTCATTATTTCCATTTGTTATCATTAGTTGGTTGTTAGAAAAGACCACCCATGAAATCATGCAATTCAGATCAGACATGAGATATGTAACAAGTTAATGTGCAGTACGTAAAGAAAAGTTGTATGATCACATACTCTCATTTTCATCCTCTCACATCAACATGGACATCACCAATCAATTTTATCTTGCAACAGAACTAGTTAGATATGCTGACATGGCAATAATGTTTTCCATACAGATATGCTGTGTGTGTGTGTGTGTGTGTGTGTGTGTGTGTGTGTGTGTGTGTGTGTGTGTGTGTGTGTACCTGTGTGTCTGTGTGTGTGGAGAGATGGGAGTGGAAGGATAGATGTGCATGTGTGTGTGTGTGTGTGTGTGTGTGTGTGTGTGTGTGTGTGTGTGTGTGCATGTTGCATGCATGTGTGTGTATGTGTGTGTGTGCATGCATGCATGCTTTGTGTATGTGTGTGTGGGGGGGAGGGGGGGGGGGGAGTTCTGATGAGTGGCAAATAAATGTTGTCCTGTATGTCTGCTATTATGAGAAAAGACTTTTCAAGTCAAATTGATATCTCACAGCACATTCCTGCCTCCAGATAAAAACATTAAAAAAAAACACACAACTAGCTTACAAACGGAAAAAAACAAACTGTCAAATTCAAAAGAACGCTATAAAATCAAACCGATGTCACTGATACAAAAACTTTCCCACAGAAACATGTTCAGACTATCAATTTAAAAGAATTTTTTTTAATCACATAATTTGTCTGTAAAATGCCAGATGAAGATGATGCTGATGAGACAATGAATTTCAAGGTTAGCACTCAAAAATCGATCATGTTGATGAGACAATGAATTTCAAGGTTAGCACTCAAAAACCAATCACACGGCCCTCAGCCTATTTAGCACCCAGTACATGGCACATCACACCACACATGTGCACACAGAAACCAAACATTGGACACCCAGACATTGCAATCCAGAAATCAGTGCTAGCACACCAAACAGCCACAAACAGAAAGACCATCAGAGGAAAGTTATATGTTAAACTTCTTGTTTGTACTATTTGAAATAGACAAAGATATACTGTCTTTCATGTGAAAGATAGAAGTCATTTTAATCTGACAACTTTACAGGAACTGTTAAGTGACAGATTAATTTTCCTGAGGTTTTATTAAAATCAAGTGATTAATAACCCTTGCCACTGCAATGTGATTTTAATGTGTTTCAATCAGATTTTTACATTAATACATTTATTTTATATGTCTGTATATGCATGTTATTGTCAATTGTGTGCATGGGTGCACACACATGCAACACACACACACACACACACACACACACACACACACACACACACAGAGTAAGAGACAGATTCTGAGGGACAGACAGAAAGACCTGTAGACAGACAGATAGTAAGAGAGAGACACAGAGAGAGAGAGTGAGGTGCAGAAACAGCAAGAGAGAGACAGACAGAAACAGACCGAGAGTAAATGAAAAGGACAGAGAAGAAAAAGATGAGCAAAACCAAAGATAAACGAATCAAGACTCGACCTTTTCATGACCTACATAAACCATAATCATGACCAGCCAGGCATTTCACACATTACGTGCAACCTGACAAACCAGCCACAAAGCACTGCACCACTCCTTTAAAAATCTGGCCAATGCATCTAGCGCAAAACAAACTATCAAACACAAAACAGCTCATAAAACAAAAGCTGTAGAATGTTGATCCTTCGTGAGGGAAAAAAATTACAATGCTTTGTATACGGCACAATCTCTTTTAACCCCTTCAAATGGCCAACTTAAGCAACTTTAAGGGAGGTAAATAAAAAGACCTACGCGGATTATTTCACTTGTCATGTCCACCGTTTGATCTGACTTCGGTATAGAAGTTGGAAGAAACAGTGCAAGAGATCTGTCATCAGACTGCAGGTCCAGCTGGCTCTATTTAAGTTCAGAGATGACATAGTCATCTCATGCCAGTCAGGGAAATGGTGCAACAGGATTTGATCACCACTACTTCAGTACAACCAACACTGCCTCATTTTCTTAATCTAAATCCAACACAAATTTTTTCATGCATGTCAATGAGTCAAGCACAAGCCAACAAAAATTATACACAATTAGCGCTCACGCAGTCAAACACGGCAAACCAATCCTTCAATTAAAAAAAAAACAAAAAAACTATTTGACAAGCATAACAGCTTAATCTGCACCTGGAATGTCTAAAAACTGGATCCTAGCACCGCCTGGCAGGCACAGTGTTGAGGTGTTTTTCATGATTTCCCACGACACCTGCTAGCACCTGACATGATTTCTAGTATGTGCACATGCAGGCAACCATTATACACAGGTTAAAAAGCCACGTGTCCCCATCCATGTACAAAAAGAGACCCAATTCATACATAATTTCCACACACTGTATAGGAAGAGTACTGGTTATCACACAGTAACTTACTGATCCTTCTTGCAGGGAAGTGAGGCACTTCACATTGAAGGTGAAAAGAAACATATGCGATCTGTCAGTTATAACTCTTTCTTTAAAAATGCCTTTATTTACTTTCAACTTGATGGAAAATAAATCCTTCAAATGGTCACACACTTTTGCTTATTACCAAATAATGGCATAAACTAGCAGACAGACCATCACCACTGTTAACAAGAGGTTTTATAAAACACAGTCAAGTCCCAAACTCAACTAATTACAAATGTCTTTTCAAAAAGGATATTCTTTTAGAATGCATCACAAATCTATTGATTTTAGTGGCTCAAAACAAAAACCATGAAAAAAATCAACTGAGTAATAATTAGAAATGAAATGAGGCAGTAATAATTGTTCAAATAGCTGATACCACTAAGATCAAATTAGTCAAAGGAGTTAGGCTTGGATTTCTTATTATGGCACACTCCATGAGACACACACACACACACACACACACACACACACACACACACACACACACACACACACACTCACTACATGCTTAAAGTACTTGCAATCAACAAAATACTTCATTGTGTGCTCATAACAATCTGTAAGGAAAATTGTGGTTGACCATTGAAATAGGAAAGAAATCAACTACTGACAACAAGCACCCAACCAATAACTGAAGGCAAACAATGAGATCATGGAATAATGAAAATAACCAAAGTCAGAATTGACAGAAAGATAAAAAGGGACAGAGAACATGACAGACTGACACTGGAAACACCCACCTCCACCCACATCCACCTCTCTGCCTCTCCCATCTACAATCTCCCTTTGTTTCCCTATACAACCTCCCCCGAGTCCCTTTCCACCCACCCTATGACAAAAAGAAAGGGACATCACTCACCATGCTGCATCAAAGCACGAGGACTCTTCACCTTCCGCGCATGATGTTCCAATTCCGTCATCATCGGCCTACCCCTGGGTGACCTCTCCTTCTTCAGAGAATGAGCCTTTGGCATGGGGATGGACGGTGGGGTGCGAGGTGGTGGGACCCTGCGCATCAGCTCATCGTGACGACGCGTGAAGTGCAGCAAGGGAGGAGCACTGGTGCTGTAAGCCTGGGTGGGCATGCGTCCAGCCGAGCGCTGGATTTTAGGGACTGTGGCCGTCTCTGTGCTGGCCATGCTGATGCAGTCACTGCAGTACACCTGACAGGACAGGAGTGATCAGACAGAGATCTAAAAGACAAATGACCAGTATTTTTCCGTTTTCTGCAATACAGAGTTCCACGGCGCAATCTGAAGGCATTGACTACTTCCTGTTAAATTGATTGGCTCTCTGTCTGACACCTGTTCACGGACGGCTGGCTGTTAATCACTTTTCACTGCTGACCAAGGAGCACACGCATGGTGGTTAACTCACAGGCAAAGGCTACACGCAGGCAATGAGTCTACCTCAGTGTACAGAGGATGACCACATGCCAGAATACTTGGTTACCTGAGCGGGCAACCCAATTAAATAAACTATTTTCTCAAGGTACAATGTAATGGGAAGTAGTTAGGGACCTGCGCATGTGAATGGGACCCCAACAGATATGAATGTGGAAAAGCAACATGAGACATTTGTCCTGTCCCCTACACATCTGTGGAGAGATTTTAAGTGTATCATTCTATTTCTGACAACTGGTTCTATCTGTTCATTCATTCGTATTCTTCTTGCTGCATTCTATGTCTCACTAGGCAATACACTGCTTTGATACATGGCATGTGCATACCACCAACAGCTAATCAGTCAGCCTGAGGATGTTGCATGAAGGCATTCTAAAAAAAAATCTCAGTGAAAACTAACTTGGGGATTTACAAACTACCAGTGAAAACTAACTTGGGGATTTACAAACTACCAGTGAAAACTAACTTGGGGATTTGCAAACTACCAATTCCATTTACACATTCAGTCTTTCCTGTATCATCTAACATGATTATTACATTATAAGACAGCAGTCTGAGAGAGAACATCAATTCCATTTACACATTCAGTCTTTCCTGTATCATCTAACATGATTATTACATAAAGACAGCAGTCTGAGAGAGAACAGCCTACACCGGTCTGGTTTCTGTATTATCTATCATGATTATTACGTTACAAGACAGCAGTTTGAGAGACAACAGCCTACACCGGTCTGGTTTCTAACGCAAGTGTTTTCACTAAGTGAATGTCATGAAAACAGGTTATAGCTATGCTTAAGTCGTCGCAACTTGTGCTAGTGCAAAAGCGAGATGAACAACTGAAAGCTGAACTTTACTTGCACGACAATGAAAGTGTTGAGGATGAGGACATTAACATTTCTGTAACTGGCACTATCTTTGCCTTATCTTTTTTGCCAGCCTGAGCATGCCTCCAGAAAACTTTAGGAATGAAAAGATGGGGGAAAGATTATTCACAGTCAGACCAATAAAAGTGGTGAATATTTATATGCACAGAAATAATGCATTACCAGTGATTCCCGCCCCTGCTCACCCTAATTTATACCTCTCCTTCCCCCTCCTTCTTATCCTCCACTTTGATTTAGGATTTAATGGACTACCATGACTACAACTCATCTGAGATACAATCTTACAGCCTATTTTGACTGTAAACCTGCAGACTTCAACAAACTACCAAACGTTTACAACTACCTGCAGACTTTAACAAACTACCAAAAGTTTACAACTACCCTAGGTTTTTACCAGACTATCATCACTGCAAACATATGATTTAGCAGACTACATACCTGCAGATCTATCTGAGATTTAAAAAAAAATTAAAGAGATACCATGACTGCAAACCCTACTGAGACAGGATTAAAAGGACTATCACATCTGTATAATTGTCTGCGATAGGATTTAACAGACAACCATGATTGCAAAACTCTGAGACAGGATTAATTGATTATTGTATATACAAACCCCATTGAGGAAAGACTTCACAGACTATCATGGCTTAAACCTCATCATGTTAACATTTTACGGACCATCAATATGATCAAGATGCAGTTTAACAGACCATCATCACTGCAACCCTAAAAAAAAAATGAATTTAAGACTATCATGAATACAAACCTCATTAAGACAAAATCTAACAGCCTATCATTGATGCAACCCTTCGTTAAGACAGAGTTTAACAGATTCAAATCTCATTAACCCTTTCAGCCCTGAAATAGTGACTGGTTGTATAACCTTCATTACCTTTCCAGCCTGGCATGTACTGGCTCTTCAGCTAGAACACTGGGACTACTTTACTCAAACTGTCACAACTCTTGATCAGGAAATAAAATTTCAAAAAAGTATGTACCAAAATATAATTTTCTATGCGATGTTCAATTTTCATCGTTTGAATTATTCCAAGATGCATAGTTCCTTGATAAATGGGGATCGAATGGATCCTGCAACGCTTCATTTGTACTTTTTATTCCAATAGGTTGTCTTATTACATTTGCTATGAAATGCTAATAAAACTCAACTCTGTTGCTGTCAAATGTATTTTCTGCAACTATGTCAAATTATATGGCCTTTGCATTTCGACTTTTAATGTTATTTATTATGACTGTCCACTATGATTTCATTTACAACTTGCCTCGCTCTAACATTATTTCATCGTCTCATGGTGTCTGAAGAAAACAAAATCAGAAAAACTCAAATCAGCCAAAAAATGCCAGTACAAAGCAACACATTATACAAGGAAACAGTTTTAAAATATTTTTCCTATTCTTGTCCTTTATGCACAGGATAAGGGTTAGGCATGCTAAATCTGAACTAAGACTGACGCTCAACCTCTGGTCTGGTGCTGGTGGTCATTATGCATTCATCTACACCCAACCACAGGTCAGGATCTGGGCAAAATGAGTTAAGACACAGTTTAACACTATTATGACTGCAAACAAGACATTATTATCAAGTAACACACTTACCTTCCTGCGCTGCGCTGGTCTAGCACTCCCCACACGGGGAGCACCACTGGGCCCCAGAATGAAGTTTGGATTCAAACCGTCCTCTTCGTCATCATACTCTGAGGGACTAAACTGCCATACCTAGAGAACATAACAAACAGGATCCTATTATTTTCCTGCCATATTTCTTAATCAGGGCTCATGCCCACTGTTGTTGATAAATAGTCACCTGACCTCCAGAATTCTAAAGGGACTATCATCAAACATCTGAACTGTTTCATTTACAAATCAACCATGTATCCTTTGGTACTATTTTGCATTTGTAGGTCTGACACATAGCTCATCTTGTGCTTTCAATTTTCAGCTTATTTTGCATGAAATACACAGGACCATCGGTGTTGTGTCAAGAAATACATGGCATCTGTTCATGCACACACTGCAGAATACTTGATCGTTGACTCAAGTAATTGCCATTTTTCAATTTAAACAGGTCGACTGACAGTGGAGATATTTTTAGAGGGTATTTTGAACATCATGATTAAAAAAAGCACATTAATGAAAGCCTCTCTTTGGTAAGTGATATACTGCTCTCCTGTGCACACATCCTCCAGGCTTGTCCTGTTCCAATCCCTGAGCCAGCAGACCATAAGATGCAGGGGACACCGTAATGCTGTTGTGTCACTTTAAGGGTGTTGTGAAGTACTCCGCTTTAACGTGCAAAAGACACTGACATTTCGGCACTGATGACAATCAGTGCCTAGCTGCTGACACCGGGCGGCTGAGTATCCACCACTTGACGTATGCCACCACTACGATGTCCCTTCAGTGACAGCTCTCTGTCAGTCTGCTAGCACAACAAACTTCACCATGGGTATGGTGGTGGAGGTGAAATGAAAACAGGAGGTCACTAGGACAGCTGGGCATCAAAGACCACAGACCTGGACATGTGACTTCTACTGTCTCATCTTTCCCACCCTCTCGGCCATTCCTCCCATCACAGTGGTAACACTCAGTGGTATCTGTTAATGGTTGTTAGAGGTCTCACTCTTTCCTCAGTATTATTCAATGATATTACTCCCACATCAGCGATAACTACTCTGACATCAATGGCAATATGTGATGGTATTACTCAATGGTATTACTCCCACCACAGTGGCATTACTCAATCACATCACTCCCACCTCAGTAGCATTACTCTGTGGTATTACTCCCACCTCAGTGGCATTACTTGGTGGTATTACTACTACCTCAGTGATACCACTCTGTGGTGTATACTCCCACCTCAGTGCATTACATGTTCTGGTAATACTACTACCTCAGTGATATACTCTGTGGTATTACTCCCACCAGTGGCATTACTTGTGGTATTACTACCCACCTCAGTGATACACTCTGTGGTATTACTCCCACCTCAGTGGCATTACTTAGGTGGTATTACTACCAACTCAGTGATACTACTCTGTGGTATTACTCCCACCTCAGTGGCATTACTTGGTGGTTTACTACCACCTCAGTGATACCACTCTGTGGTATTACTCCCACTAGTGCATTACTTGTGGTTACTACCCACCTCAGTGATATACTCTGGTGGTATTACTAACCTCAGTGGATTACTTGGTGGTATTACTACCACCTCTGTGATACTACTCTGTGGTATTACTCCCACCTTGGGGGCATTGCTTGGTGGTATTACTACCACCTCAGTGATACCACTCTGTGGTAATACTCCCACTCAGTGGCATTACTTGGTGGTATTACTACCACCTCAGTGATACCACTCTGTGGTATTACTACCAACTCAGTGATACCACTCTGGGGGTAATACTCCACCTCAGTGCATTACTGGTGGTATACTACCACCTCAGTGATACCACTCTGTGGTATTACTACCACCTCAGTGATACCACTCTGTTGTAATACTCCCACCTCAGTGGCATTACTTGGTGGTATTACTACTACCTCAGTGGCATTACTTGGTGGTATTACTACCACCTCAGTGATACCACTCTGTGGTATTACTCCCAACTCAGTGGCATTACTTGGTGGTGTTACTACCACCTCAGTGATACTACTCTGTGGTATTACTCCCAACTCAGTGGCATTACTTGGTGGTGTTACTACCACCTCAGTGATACCACTCTGTGGTATTACTCCCAACTCAGTGGCATTACTTGGTGGTGTTACTACCACCTCAGTGATACTACTCTGTGGTGTCACTCCCACTTCAGTGGCATTTCTCTGTGACATTACCTTACCTTGCTGGCATTACTCTGTGGTTTCACTCAGTGGCATTATTCTAAAATCAATGGCATTACTCAGTGGCTTTACTCACTGAGATACTCCCACCTCAATGGCATGACTCAGTGATACTAATCAGTGGTATTACTCCCACTTCAATGGTATTACTCACAGGCATTACTCATCAGGAGTACTATTACCGCAGTGATATGACTTGGTGGTACTACACCCACCTCAGTGGTATTATTCATTGTCTTTATTCACTGGGAGTATTCACGCCTCAGTGACGTAAAGGTACTAGCATTATTTTCATCTCAGTGGTATTCCACAGTGGCAATGATATGACTCTCACCTCAGTGGCATTTCTCAGTGGGATCACTCCCACCTCAATGGTATTACTAGGAGCATTACTCACACATCAGTAGTATTACTCACTGGCATTACCCTACTTCTGAGGCATGGCTCCCATCTCTATGCATTATTCCATTCTCTGTGGCATTACTCCCACCTCTGTGGCATCACTCACATCTCTATGCATTATTCCCTTCTCTTTGGCATTACTCACACCTCCATGGCATCACTCACATCTCTATGCATTATTCCCTTCTCTTTGGCATTACTCACACCTCCATGGCATTACTTCCATCTCTATGCATTATTCCCTTCTCTATGGCATTACTCACACCTCCATGGCATTACTCCCATCTCTATGTATTATTCTTTTCTCTATGGCATTACTCCCACTTCTATGGCATCACTCACATCTCTATGCATTGTTTCCTTCTTATGGCATTACTCCACCTCCATGGCATTACTCCCATCTCTATGCATTATTCCTTTCTCTATGGCATTACTCTCACTTCTATGGCATCACTCCCATCTCTATGCATTGTTTCCTCTCTATGGCATTACTCACACCTCCATGGCATTACTCCCACCTATACAGCATTACTCCAACATGTCTGACATTTCTCCCACCTCAATGGCATTACTCCAACCTCTATGGCATTACTCCCACCTATGCAGCATTACTCCCACTTCTATGGCATTACTCCAAATTCTATGGCATAACTCCAAATTCTATGATGGCATTACACCCATCTCAGTGGCATTGCTAGCACCTCAATGGAATTATTAGCGCATCAATGGTACCACTACCACCTAAGTGGAATAACTACCACCTGAATCAGGTCCCACCTCAGTGGAATTACTACTACCTGAATTAGTTCCCACCTCTCTGGTATTAGTACCACATGAATGGTACCACCTCACCTCATATGTACAACTATCACCTCAATGATACCACTACCCCCTCAATGGCATCACTCCCACATCAGTGGCATAACTCGTTGGTGTGAATCCTGTGTGAATCATATTGCTCCATCTCAGTGGCGTTACGCCATGGTATCCTCCCCACCTCAATGGCGTTACTGCCACATCTGTGGCATAAGAATGTAGGGACACTACCATCTGCACAGTGAGCTGCAATACGGACAGGTGGTGGGTGGGCTGCGAGTCACGGGTGGCTGCACCTAAAGCGATGACAGCTAGTGGTGATTGCTGAGTCATGAGAAGGGTGACATCGGTTACTGCAGAGGGAGCCACACAAGTAGTGACAGCCATGCAGGTAGCACTAGGAGCGAGTAATAAGTTTTAGAGAAATTAGTGTTGTTCACCAGCAGCAGCATCAGTGTGGCTATCAGTCATGATGTGGCTACTTGCACTGTAACTGACGTAATCCGTTTCACAACACAGCTACAGTATAGCTCTCAGCTCACAGAGCTGTCATACCCTTTCTCTCATGCAGTTCATTCCAGTATCCCCACGCACAGCCACATCTAGGCTTATTCCAGCTGGAACACCAGCACCTGCAGTCCACAATGAATTACTCACATCTCTTCTATCACGTCTACAGTCCTATAAATTTTCTGGGCATTTGCCAACTTCATCAAGCTGAACCACAAGGTAACCAATGACAGCCAAATAAATAATGACATCAGACCGGAGTGAACATTTTGAATACGATCATGCACTGACCTGTGACACACTCAGGGGCTGTCTGTGGGACTGGCGGGAGGATCCAGGCAATGGAGACTTGCTGTCAGGGGTGATGAAGGTAACACTGGTGATGCCTTTCACTTCTGTCTGAGCTTGGTCCTTATCTGAGAGGGCACTAGTCAGCTCCGTTTCACTTTGGTCATAGACCTGCGTCACCTGAGTTGAGATGCTGACGCAAGTTGCTTTAGCTGAGTCATGATCTGAGGTCGTGAGAGTTGGGTCAGAAACCGGGGTCACGTCTACAAGGTCATTTGCAGGGGTCACTTCAGATGAACCATACACCGGGGCCTGTTCATTAGAGATTGTGTCCTCTACAGCAGTAGGAACATTGGCAATGACCTCAGCCTTGTCAGAGGTCACTTCAGTGCCAGCAGTGGTGTTCTGGGACAAAAGGACATCCGACGCTTCTTCTGCTGGAAGACGATCAGAAGTGGCTTCCACAGGATCATGCTCTGCGTTACTAACATCTGAAGTGATCACATCTGGCTTGGTACCAGTCTGCTGACATAAAAAATGAATGTAAACACTGCTGAATTAATGCAGAATGGACCAAACATGAAGCTGACAGCACGTTCTACAGCACCTACAATACCTGATGTTCCCATGTGCAAAGGAACAAACAGAAAAGTGTGACATCTACCAGATGGATCTAACTATTGTTGGAAGTGATGGGAAAGAGGGGTGAGGGGGTGGAAGAACTGATGATGGAGAGGGAATAGGATGGGAGAGGAGCGGGAAGAACTTCTGCAGATATTGGACAAAAATTTTTTTTTAATCCATCTCTCCCATTTTTCTTTTCTAAATGATTAGGTTGAAAGTTTTAATGATGTCTACACAAGCAATCACAGTCAGCACGTCTACCATTAACACACACATAAAATAAAGTTCATCCACATACAAACACTTGGACACATTCAGACATTCATAAGCACGCAAGCTTAAGATCACATGTACATCCAAAGCATTACACATCCATCCACACACCTCCACGCACAGATCACACACACACACACACACACACACACACACACACACACACACACACACACACACACACACACACGTACACACACACTCACTAAACATATAAACGCGCACATTTTGACTGCAAGAAAATTAACTGGTTTCTTCTCTTTTCTTTTTTAAGCATGCTCAAATATGGCACCCTGAACACAGCCACTCTCAGTGTCATCCTCTCACAGCCTCAAAGCCAGCAATGTACTGAGGAAGCTATCAATGTTAGGACATGAGGAGGCAGCCCAACAGGAGACACTATGGCTCTGATTCTAGAAAAATAGTTCATCTTTTGCCCCTTTATGTCAACTGACTTATTATCCCACCCTGTCCCGCAACCCTCTCTCACAAACCTTTCAATATCACTACGAGTGAAAAAAAAATTAAAACAGAAGAAATATTCCCACATAAAACACACCTTTGCATCATGCCATACCGCAATAAGGACTCTACACATCCCAGACAGATCTCACCTGCTGGCCCTCCTCTTGTTTCCCTTCAGCACCATCCTCCTCCTTGTCCTCTCTCTTCTCCTCCAGATGATCATCTAACAGCTCCTCTTCCTCTCCTGCCTCTCCAGCAATGCCGTCATCATCATCGTTGTTGTTCTCAGCAATAAGGTCATCCAGAGGGAGGTGAAGGTCATCCAAGTTCGGGGGCAGAGGGATGTAGTCAGCACCTTCGTTCCCGGCTTCAGGCCTGGGTCTGGCGAGAGAGGGGGAAGATTTGTCACACTAGGCAAGTCTCTGACTGAACTGCAAAAGCAAGTATTCCCCCTGTCTGGACAGCTAAACATGCTTAGCTCTTTACACAAGATACCGACACAGGCAAGGTGGTCAGCCAATCAGAATGACGATAAAAGTTAAGAGCTCTGCAACACAACACCTCTTCTGGGAACAATTTTCCTTTTGTTGCTCTTCTTTTTCTTCTTCTCTTTCTTCAAGATCAAGAATACATCCTCACTTCTGGATTGTGCCAAACGTGATATTACTTGATTTCTACTCTTCAGTGACATACCTACATTGCTGTCAATCTTCTGGAGTTAAAACTCGAGAACCAGGGGATAAGGGGGATGGGTGGAGTGAAGATAAGGCAGTCTGACTTTTGACTGAAAGCACTTCTAACTATCCTCTCTTTCAGTAGACAAACGAACGGCTTACAAATGCATTTTCTAAGATATATTATTGCCAACAATGGCATAATATCATTTGGGCTTCATTCTGCAAAACCTTAACATCTGTATAAAAAAAATGACCGTCCCTCCAACCCACTTCTTAAAAAAAATGTTTGGAATTAGGATTATCTGAAAAAATCTGGGATTTTGGGAATCATTTCTAAATTAGAGAAATTCAGAAAAAGTTGGGAGGGTTATCAGCTATGTAACAAAGTCAGAATGCCTCAACCAGCATTGACTAAACTTGCAGGAAGCTGTCAAAGTGAGGAATGAGTCACATGACCATTCAATATGCATACTACTTTTCTGCAAACTTGCCAGTGTGAAAAGAATGAGCTCACAAACACAATCATTTGTTCGTAATTGAGCCAGAGACCCCCTTGAGTAATAAGATCTTTACACTGACATATCTGTCCAGGGGCACTGCCTGATGTTTCCCTGCTTGTCACAGAGCTTTGCTCTGCATATGAAGTACATGAATGTATACAGTATACTCTCACAAGTGAAGACGAACACACCTGCTCCAGTTTGGGCTATTGCGCTCATCTCATATTCTCTGTCTCACATGCACGCCATTTCAGTCTCATTGTTCTCATTCTGCTCGATCCTGCTCCCTCTTAATCAACTGTACCCAAGTTCAGTCTATCACAGTCTCTGCAAGAACAGCACAGGGTGAGCTATTATTATCAATTTGTCAAAACCCATCCCACCAGAGGTGACACTGCACTGCTGCCAAATCACTTCAGGGGTATTAACTATCAAGCATATGCAGGACATATACTCACTACTGCTCCTACATGAAAAAAAAAAAAAGAACTTGATTTCAGCAAAACTAACATGAACAGACATCTCCCCTCCAGAGAGCACCATCACATCCATGCAGACGTCCTTGACCTTGCTGACATTTAAAGACTCTGCCATAAAATCATGGCAGTCATGGATTGGGCAGTCAAGTCCTAGCCAGCTGTTCAGGTTAATGTGTGTTTGGTATGTACTGAATCTTGTCCACCAATCCCTCTTCCCAACGTTTTCCTCATCTAGTCACTCATACATTTGCTTCTTCATGTATTTGTTTGTTCATATACAGCCCGACACATCATGGTCTTATGGCTCAGCAAATGTGGTGCAGTGTACTTGGACCAGTCCTAAAACAGCGCCATCACTGAAGCAGTTAAAAACCAACTCCTCACGGGTCACCGAACAATGAACACAAAATAGTGTGAAATGTCCAGACAGAAGAGGGAACTGGAAGAGATGAAAAGGAACAGAGGAAAATTCTTTTCTTTCTTTCTTTCTGCGTACGCACGCTGATACTCCTGCGGACACTGCCTGTATAGACAGGCAGTGGAGTTTTGTGTGTATGACCGTTTTTCATCCCGCCATTAAGGCAGCCATACTCCATCTTCGGGGAAGGTGCATGCTATGTGTAACGTGTCATCCATACCAACAGCCAAACTGGCCTTCTCTTCCGAAAGTTGGTAATGGGAATTTACGTGTGTGCAAGATGTTATGTGTGCGTTCACACACGGAACCTCGGTTTATAGTCGCATTCGAAGGACTGTGTGGGGAATGGAGTCAGAACCAATGTTAACTCCGAGGGAAAAATCCCCCTGTACCGAAATTCGAACCCGCAACCCCAGGATCACGAGTCCGGCGCTCTACCAACTGAGCTATTCCGGCCCCCTCACAGAGGAAAATAATTGCATAGACATGCATAGAGATATCACCTATCATAAACTGCAGACAGAAAATGTTTGTTTGGTCAAAGAATGTTATCAAAAGATAACATAATCTATTTATATAAACTTCTCCCTTCAATGCAACAAACTTGTACAAGTATCTTTCTTTTAAGATCACCAGATTTTCATGAGCAGGGACACCTGTTATCTGCAAGATTATTTCCTTCCATTAGCTTACCTTTCATCAAAGGTGTCTTGGTGAGTTAGATCGTGAGATGTTGAGCGTCGCTCTGCTGCAACAGAAACAAACAGAAAAAACATTATTTTTATGTTAAGTCTTGAAAGCTGGACCCTTTGAAAAAAAGTTTGTAAAACAGTATGATTTGAATGTTCAAGTTTTAGCGCCCGACATTTTGGGAAAAGAAAAAACTTTCAAATTAACTATAGGAAGAGAACTCATTACATTCATATGTGCATACACATGTCTACACTTGTGTGTGTGTGTGTGTGTGTGTGTGTGTGTGTGTGTGTGTGTGTGTGTGTTGTGTGTGTGTGTGTGTGTGTGAGAGAGAGAGAGAGAGAGAAAAGAGAGAGAGAGAGTGAGAGTGAGAGAGAGAGAGAGAGAAAGAAAGAAAGACAGAGACAGAGAGTGTGCATGTGTGTGTGAATGTTGTCTATGCGTGTGTGTGTGTGTTGTAAGTGTGTGTGTGTGTGCCTAAATATGTGTGCATACTATCCATGCTTGGATATATGTGCTGGTGCATTCATCTGAACTAAATTTGTTCAAACCTATACTGACAAAAAAGACTAACGATCATGCATGGCAAGAAACTGTTCACAATAAACTCTGATACACTGACTATCAGGTACTGACAGACTTAAACAGTACAACATCCACAACAAACACCTGTCAGCCACAGCATTATATTTATAACATCAACAGATTGCAAGAAAAATTGAGAGTGATGTGAGAGGACACAGCAGACATTATGTACAGAGGTGAGCAGATGAACGGGAGACGAGTGAAAAATGGGCTAAATTACCCATCCACCAACAAGAAACTTTCACCAAGTCACACATTATGCATACAAACATACACATACACTCACATGCTCTGAGCGAAACAGTGACACACACATTCATTCTCAGACAGAGACAGTGATTTTGACACTAACTCTGACAAATCATTACTGCCATTGGCAAACATGCCCTGTGAGCATGGGCGGGCATTACAAGTACTGGATGAACTAAATGCACCAACCACATGCTAAAAAGAAATAAGGTAATCTAGAAATATCCTAAACCTACAGTGGATTGTTCCTACACATGCACCTCTCTCTCTCTCTCTCTCTCTCTCTCTCACATGTGCATGCGCACATGCCTCTGTACTCACACATACATAATCTGTCTCTCTCTCTTTTCAACACACACACACACACACACACACACACACACACACACACACACATACATAGAGGAATGTGCACACACACGCATACATGCACACACGCATGCACATCTCTCTCTTACACACACCACAGGATACCTCTCTCTCTCTCAAACACACACACACACACACAATCTCTCTCATTTTTTTCTCTCTCACATACATTCTCTCTCTCTTTCTGTCTCTTTCCCTGTCCCCCCCCCCCCCCCCCCCTCTCTCTCTCTCTCTCTCTCGCGTTGTCTCCATATCACTAAGAGATCAGTTGTCTTCGTAGTATGCACAACAGTATTACATGATTTCATACTGTGAACCTTCTCGCACTTGACATTCACAGGTTTATTAAACAAATTGTCATACTTTCTCTGTCTCTGTCTGTCTGTCTCTCTATCTCCCTTTTTTTCTATCTCCACTGACAGCATGGCACAAATAAGCTGTCAGCTGCTAAGTTTACTCTCATTAATATATTTGTTTTCATATTCATAATCACAATCCCCCTTTCTCTCTTACTCTTACTCTCTCTCTCTCTCTCACCTGTTGGAACTTTAAAATAACTTAAATGAACTGAAGAATGAAAACATACCTTTTAAATAGAAGTATTTCTTCATTCACATCACACCAAGACATATAAAAAGAACAATAGCAAAAAGAGAGGGGAAAGTATTATATTGGGTATTTATATAGCGCCTATCCTCGGTCACAGACCAAGCTCTAGGCGCTTTACAGTAAACACACTACCTCACTCACTCAACGGGCTGCCTACCCAGGTAGAGCTGGCCGAAGAGCAGCCTACTGGCGCTCATTCAGTCGTTTCCCGTATCATTTTCATTTATCTCATTTATTCCTCCAGTTTCTCACATAGGATGCATGCGATGTCCATTTCCACCGGTGCACGATGGCACACGACAACAGTTAGTGACAATTTTTGTGGCTTGGTAAGAAATACCAGGCGGCTATCTTCAATCTACATTAATTGAGTATTAATGGTGTGTGTGTGTGTGAGTGTGTGTGTGTGTGTCTGTGCGCGCACGCGCACATGTATATGTACACATGCATGCATGAATGTATTTGTGCATGCATGCATATGTGTGTATGCATGTGTATGTATGTGAATGTGTGTGTATGCGTGTGTGTGTGCATGAATATTGTGTGCGCACTTATGCATGTGTACATGTGTGTGTGTGTGTGTGTGTGTGTGTGTGTGTGTGTGTGTGTGTGTGTGTGTGAGTGTGTGTGTGTGTGTGTGTGTGTTGTGTGTGTATGGATGTGTATGTGTGTGAATGTGGGTGTATGTGTGTGTGTGTGTGTGTGTGAGAGAGAGAGAGAGAGAGAGAGAGAGAGGGAGGGAGGGAGGGAGGGAGAGCAAGAGAGAGAGAGAGAGGGAGGGAGGGAGGGAGAGCAAGAGAGAGAGAGAGCATATTTTTTTTACTTATATTGCACAAATATTTGCATGAATATTTGAATTCCTTTAGCTCATATTTCTAAAGCCTTTATATATATTATTTATCTTTTCAGTTGAGACTTTTTTGTGAGGTAAAGGGATTCGAAACACGACAAAGGTATCATCTACAGAATTTCTACTTCCTAGGATCAAAAATTATTTTTTAATGCCTTTCATATATGACATCATCTGGATAACTTTATCTTTCAACACTTTCGCTGCTCATTGCATAAGTCTGTAAACTTTCCCATCTTCTCCCTCATCCCTAACTTTATGCATAGTCATCACATTTGTCTTGCATATAGCTTCTACCTTTCTGGCCCACCTCATTCTTACAGACTGTTGTATGTATACTTGTAACAGTGCTCTTTCATTTTCTGTTTATCATATTCGTGAATGGAACCAGTTGTTCATCACTGCAATCCCCCGCGCCCCTGAACAGAGTGAAAGGATATCAAGCATTGATAATTTCATTCCTAGTTTCATCCAAGGACTACAAACTTGCTAGTCTTCTTCTCCAGCTTTCAGCTTTATCAACGACTTTCCATAACACATTTCTAATGTGGCATCTTGTCCGCAAATCCATTTTCCATTCATAATCATCTTTTCGTTCATATGGATTAATATTTCAAGCAGTCTTAAGGATGGTCTTAAGTCTTACAACACAGTCATCAAAATTCCACCCTAAGCAATCATCACACATGATGGGAGAGAAAACAGAAACCTCACAATTCATGAACATAGCCTTAAAGAGAAGGTACAAATAATTAATTCCTCTGAATTTTCCCCTGAATCTGATCTACAAATCAAACTCCATTTAAGTCAATGTTCACCCATCCACTCTTCTTGTCTGAGCTTGTAAAAAATCATCGCATACTATTCAACTTTCTCCAAAACACTCTCACTAAAGAAAAACAGTACTGCAGGATCACTCACAGATCTTTTTCACCTCAGTAGTCACCCCTTTCTGAACACTGGCACCAGTCAAATCTGGCGTGGCCAGACAGCGCGTGGTTATAGCGGCTGAGTGCCAGGGACACTAAACTCTGGACAAGAGTCAGCACTTAATTGTGGGGTTGGTGTTCCCGACACGGAGGGGAGGGCGCTGGGTGTAATCTGCCCGCGACAAGTGGCGCGGCGGAGGGGTAGAAGTGGAGAGTCTTGTTCGGTGTAATAGGAACACTTGTCACAATCTCTTTTGCAATTTTCCTTTTCTGTTTGCTTGTTTTCTTTTTAAGCTGCTTTTCTTTGATTACCTTTCATTCCACTGTTCTTTTCACTGGAAAGTGGTAAATGGCATGTGTGTGTGTGTGTGTGTGTGTGTGTGTGTGTGTGTGTGTGTGTGTGTGTGTGTGTGTGTGTGTGCGCACGGCGCGCGCGCGCGGTGTGTGTGTGTGTGTGTGTGTGTGTGTGTGTGTGTGTGTGTGTGTGTGTGTGTGCGCGTGCGCGCGTGTGTGCGTGTGTGGGTGTGTGAGTGTGTGTTTGTGTGAGTGTGTGTGCAAGTGTGCATGTGTGTGTGCATATGCGCATGTGTGTGTGTGTGTTTTAATGTGTGTATGTGTGTGTATGAGAGAAAGAGAGAGAGAGACTGTGTATGAGTGTGTGTGTGTGTGTGTGTGTGTGTGTGTGTGTGTGTGTGTGTGTGTGTGTGTGTGTGTGTGTGTGTGTGCGTGCACTTGTGTACATGCCTGCATGCATGTGTAGATGAGTACCAGGAACACCGTTTCC
>CM065728.1:43251689-43296689 GCA_033310375.1 Conus canariensis | reverse complement strand
TTTTACTGTTTACAGATACACTGATCCTTAAAGCAAGGGTGAGTATATCCACAGAGTAAAGAACATTAAATTGAAACAAATAAAACAAAACGTAAATTGTTACATATGGTACATTAATTTGCGCTAACATTCTTCATTTTGATATTACATTATATTCACACACATGCCCATCACCCTACCTGCACCTCCAACCGCCCCCCACATGGGAGTTGGGGGGGGGGGGGGGGACAGAGACAGAGACAGACAGAGATAGAAACAGTGAGACAGAGACAGACAGACAGAGAGGGAGGCACAGAAAGAGACTGGGATAAACCAATAGACAGATGTAGACAGTGCAAGATATACTCCATGTGTGTGTGTGTGTGTGTGTGTGTGTGTGTGTGTGTGTGTGTGTGTGTACAATGACAAAAGTGGTGCAGATAATGTTAGGTATGTACTCAAGGTCTGACCAGGTAGACATCTGCAACGTATCCATGAGACTCTTCTCTTCAATCCATTCATCTTAGTCACTTATTCATTTATCCATCTGCTGTAAATCCTGCACAGTGTGGTCTTGAAACTTCACAAATGTGGTTTGCGTATATGACTAGTCCACATACAGTGACACCATCTTGATTAACTGAAACTGAAATCGTGGAACAGTGCGACAGAACAGAATTTTAACTCCATCAAACTTGTAAGACGGGAATGTTTTAAACCCGTATGTCACTTAACAGTCAGTCTATGAGTCGTTTATGAACACAAACACTTGCTGATAACAAAAAAAGTTTGGTCCTGGCTCCTTTGCACAAATCACTGCCCCAAACCCTGAGAGTACCTTCCCTGTGAAAGCTTCTGTCTTCACACTCATCTGACAGTGAATGGATCTTTGATAGTGAGGCAAGCTAAACTTTTAGAACTAAAACAAAACAATCCCCACCACATTACAGTCTAATCCATGCTCTTCAAAATTCTTGCTACAGATATGATTACCCCCTAGTTTTCCAGACAAGAGTAAGAATACAACTAAAATGGATCTGAAATACCTACTGACTGTCCAAAGATGTATTTCATATGTCCAAGTTTTTGTTTCCTCACACATGCTAAGACGAATCCCATACATCCTAATCTAATCACATGACTTAAGGATGGGAGTTTTCTGACACTCTTCAGTCAACTAGCTCAATCATTTGCATCAATTATACATAACCAATAAAACCTAAGTGTAATGCAATGAAATCTGTTAGTGATTGATTCCCCACAATCACCCCCACCCCATGGTTGCATGCTCGCTAAATGTGAGCGTGTTTTAACAGTTTCTGCAGTGAAGCCAAGTCTGTTGAGAGCCGTCTAACATGTTCCTGTGACATTTATGCTGAACTGGCAAATGAGGAGAGGGGCTGAAAAGTGTGACTGCCCTCTTCGGGGGCATGGCCCAAATTGTTCATTCATTTACTGGCTACCCTGCGAGTGAAATAATGACCGAAGTGCGTTGGTTTTTCTCTAAGTTCTGTCAAAAATGTGTGCATTGGTTTGTCTTTTACTGTCTCTTAGCTGTTCTCACAGCAGAGGGGTTGATGAAAATTTGTGCTTTTGGTCCAGCAAAAGGAAACCGAAAGGGCAATAACTCTCAAGCAGTCAACAGCTTAATGCCTTGAAACATACACTTTCATATTTGCTTAATTTTGCTATGTGCTGACATATTTAGCCCACACATACATTTTATGTCGGCATAAAAAATTAAAGAGAAGAAATCTATGCAGACTGCTGGTACACATCAGGGAATGATTCTAAAAATAATCTTATCAAATGCCAGCCATTTATGGTAATCATCATTCAGAAAGCGGGAAAGCTTTTGCCTACAATCCATCATGGTGGACTACTAACAAAGGTGTATAACAAAACTATACAAAGCACATATGTCAGATGTACCTGGCAATCAACCCCATAACATTCTAAGCATTCTGTGACATTGTGCAGTGTCCTAGACTTAGGTCAAGACGAGCTATTTTTCAAGGATATGCAGCTTAAAACAACCTACATTTCAATCACTTTAATCTGCATGTTCACACAGACAGATACGTCAGTGAAGGTTTATACTATTGTTGTTGGCACAAGTGTAAATGTGACTTGCTCCAGATTATGATCATGTCATTTATAAACATAAAGTGTTCTGGCACTTACAGGTTGGTAACTTCACTATCTACCACAAAATATGATAAGTAATAAGACAGATGTTCCTCATAAAACCCTTTCACAATGTTCATGAATTTAATCTGAGCATTCTTCTTCAGGACAGAGGCCCAGCTCCTCCCCACTTCCCGCAGCCTCTTTATCCCTCCTCCCTTCTCCTCCTCCACACACACACACACACACACACACACACACACACACACACACACACACACACACACACCACATATCCAACTAAAAACAGTCATACACTGTTACCGAGACATATACTCACTCAAGTACATGTGTGTGCACACAGTGTCACTCACACACACACAGACACACACACACACACACAACACAGAGCAACACCCCCAACAAAGCAGCATTCTATGCCCTATGCAGTCTGTTCTGCCCTGGGACTTAGTAGCTCCACCCCATACACCAACACTGACATGCAGCCTTACCTAGAGATGTAGGATTCCAACTACTTTCAATTTGCCACTGAACCAAGAATCACGTAATCAACAAATGGGACAAGTCATTTGAGAAGTCCTTTGCAATTCTCTTGGTGAAAAAATGCACAGACTCCAACAACAAATCTGGCCTAGGAGCTTTCTGCATACCGAGAAAGTTAATTCTTCTGGGCCTCGGTGTACAGAGGGAGTGCATGTACTTATGCTCCCTTTGCACACTCTATAGGAGTGCTTAATTTTCTGTATGGACACTTTTATGCCATGACTTGAGAGCATTAGTGTGCACCCTCTATAAACCAAGGCCCTGAGCTAGACTGTACAGTATGTGAAAAGTACTGGATACTATGTCATGGCAAAAACCTTTCTTTTTGCTATTCTATGCAGCCTATGAACGTTGCAAACACCTTTCTTCTCCATGCTACTCTGTGCAGTCTATGAATTGTAACAAATACTATTCCTTTGCTAACATTCCTTCTCCTTGTTACACTGCCATCTATGACAAGTATTAGATACTTTGCCATGGGTTACAGCCTTTCCTCCCCTGCCCGATCTCTACGACACTGTTATTCAAGTCAACTCATCCCTGAGTTTCCAAAAGCACACACACACACACAGTTTGCTCTTCTGATGTCCAAATCAGACTACCATCAGCTAACCCATCAGAAGAGCCATGTACTGTAGTTAAGTAATCGGCATGAAGCTCAACGATTCCTGTGCTAAGATAGATACACAGGGCATATGAGACCAACTTACAATCATTCTTGCAGCACCAGAATGGTTCACAACTGCTTAGCCGTGAAGAAAGACTGAATACTGTTTTGTGCACCCTCTACAGCCTTTGCCATACAACATTTCCAGCTAAAACTTGATCTTCAAAGAGGCGCAACAAATTCAGAGCAATGACCATATAGCTATTTCATTACTAGGCATGTCATTTAATTAAATCGCAGCAGTTAACTGCTGGAACAGGTAGCACAGCATGCTTGACTGGTGCAGGTGCACAACAGAAGTCAGTCAGTGAGATCTGTCTGTCTGATCTTTACCCTCTAATTCTTTGTGCCATCTGTGTCACATACTGCTGGCCAGCTGTTTTGGAACAGATCAATGAGCGATGCAACTTTACCCTGTGCTGGTCTGTTCAAAGCAAACACAGTTAGAAGTTAACCACCTGGTGCATAATGCCGATTTCATGAACCACGCGTTGTTGATAAAGAGCATGTTGTAAAATGGTAACACATTTACAAGAGCTTCAAAATGTATTTTACCCAAAATTTAACCAAAATCATGTCCCAAGGGGCATATGGAAAACAGTGTACTGCATGCTTCTTTCCACAAAACCATTGTTCTCTGAGGCTTGTGTGACAGAAATTTACAGCCATGATGATCATCACTATTGAGTTTCCATTAATGACAGTCCCCACCAACATGCCCTCACTGTACTCTGACAGTGAAATTCCACCACAAAAGACTGAAAATGAAATGAGATCACAGAAAAGAGCAAGGCAGAATGGACCAGAGACAGTAATACCTATCTTTTTTCTCTGATTACGAAGATGGATGACGACAATAACACTGCTGAGACCCATTTCAGCTTGAGACTGAACAGCCCTATGTCCTGATTCAACTACACGAACGCTAAACACAGACATCCAGAGTGTAAAACAACATCTTACAGTCTTATCAGTATTTCATCTTTTTTACATCTGTGCACATTCAGTTCAGTATAGGAGTTAGTTGGCGTAGGAAAAAATCTGACGACAGTGATGCAACAACTCGTGATGCTCAAACTGTAGCATCGCGGGTTTCTGGGATGGCCTGATGTTGGCTCAATCCACATCAGAGGTATCCATTTCCAGGACTTTTCAGTCCCAGTCTGCTCCTACCATGGGGTAGAGTGTGCTTCAAGCTTAAATGGAATCTCTGAAACCAATGCTTAAATAGAATCTCTGAAACCACACGCTTAAATGGAATCTCTGAAACCAGAGTCCAGCTTCATCCACTTCATGGATACACCCCTGACAGCATTAGCACTAACATCTCCTGACCAAACCACAGTGGCTGTACTTCTCAGGCCTGGTTTGCGAAAGGGGAAGATGCAGGGGATAGGAGCGATAGGAATGTTCAAACCTTTATTTTCCAACAGCTAATTCATTCTGCAAACAACAAAATCTCGACTCTACTGCCACTGCGAACATCCATCAATGTTTACAAAATATGGAATAATATACCATTATATAATATTGTAAAGGACTGTATAAAACGCAAGTCTGCAGTATCACTCACTGTATAAATATATTCTACATCACACTTTTGGGGAAGGTCACACTTAGCAATGCTGAAGACAAAAGAAGCAGGGAAGCAGGGAAGAGCATGGGTCCCGGACAGTGAATGGGTTGAAGGGGTAACAAAGACATGGTGGGAAAACAAGGAGAACACAGTTCATCGTCTCAACATACAGAGGAGGCTGAAGACACAGAAAACAAACACAGACAGAAAGACAGGCAGACAGGTGGATAGCCCATTTCTCAGACTCGAAAACAGACAGAATACCTAGAACTGTACACGGATGTGGATTTCTAAGTCACATATGCATAAACACAATGACAGAAAATGGGAAAGAAAGGTGAGAAACCAGAAATAAGAAGAAAGGACACAGACAGAGACAGAGACAAACAGAGACAGACAGAGACAGAGATGGGGAGCAGCAATAGAATGGAGAAGACAGAAGTGGGAGGGAAGATGGGAGAAAGCGAGAGAGAGAGAAAAGGAGAGGAAGGGAGGAAGGGAGGGACAAACACAGAGAGAGAGAGAGAGGAACAAACTGAGAGAGAGAGAAAGAAAATAAAGAGACTGATGGACAGAGAGAGAGAGAGAGAGAGAGAGAGAGAGAGAGAGAGAGATTCTTATGATTATGACAGCAATATCATTAATAATCCACTTTGGGTGTTTTTTTTAATTTTATTTTTATTCTTCTCATAATCAAAATAACACCCGTCCAGGAACACAGTCTCTGCATATAATAAACAACTGGAAATTAGCTCCTATGCCTGTTCTGAGGTTTGTGAACTAGTTTTCCTTCAATGTCTACAACTTAGAGAGCTCAAAACTTAACTGTGTGTAGATACATACCCTACAGACAGACCACACACAACAGAAAGTAGATCCATTCTGATATGTATGCATAGTGATCCTACAAGCGATCCTACAAAACAGCATAGAGATGCACTAAACCTGAACTGTGTGAAGATACTGAACCTGTAAACAACCTTATGGAATGATATGAAGATCCACTCAACCTCAACACTGAGCTGTTTTTTTCAATATCCTACAGGCAATGTTATGAAATAACACAAAGATTCAGTGTTGATTGAACTGTATCCTTTTTTCTTCCTCTTCTCTTTCCTTCCATTATCTTGCTTTCTTGGTCTCCTTCTCTCCTCTCTGTATCTCTTCATTTCTTCTTTTCTCTGCATTGTCAGTGTCATTCATTTATACCTTCTCTTTTTGTGTGTGTGTTTGGTTTTTCTTTGCTTCATCTTTCTTTCTTTCTAATAAACTTTCTCTCATCCTTTCTTTCTCTATTTTGATTTCTTGTCAATAGTATATCAATTCACAGCATAAGAAAGAACATACATACACACACACACACACTCTCTCTCATATATGTGCGCATGTGTGAGTGTGAGGGTGTGTATACTCATGCACAGGCTCACTATATAAGACATGTTCACAAACACACTAGATCAGACATGAACTCTGACATCACCTTTATTAAAAAAATAGATGATCAAGACAATGTCCATAAATAAGAACACACACATAATGATGAAATATCGAAACTCGATGAAATGATTCCTGAATTAATTTTTTAAAATCATATATAAACATGACACTGGATAAAAAACAAAACATGACAATCACTCAACAAACTGACAATGAACTGTTTTACAAGTACTGATTGTGCAGAGAACCTATGAATTAAAACGCAGATCCACTCAACCAACAGATACTACCAAACAACCAACCTGACAGAATAACATGAAGCTTCAACCAGCCAAGACAGCTAAACATGGAAATATGTACAGATACTAACCATACAAGCAACCTCATGAAATAACATAAAGATTCAACTTGCCAAGACGGCTCAACATGGACTGAGAGACAGACACAATCTACTGCTGCACAATCAACGTAATGACTAGACAACAGGCCATTAAAATCAACACCGCTGACATCAATACATGTGTATTTACAATGACAACAATGCTGGCAGAAATTGTGCAAATAGCAAAAGTACTTTCCATGCATCAAATTAATAGATTTTTATAAACGCTCCCCGTCTCCTCGCCCTTCTTTTTTTTTTTTTAATTAAGTCTAATATCACCAAGCGTGAACAGACTCTAAATTAAAGAACTCACTCACTCACTAACACGCTGGCAACAACACTAACAATAACAAAAACTCTGTGGAACATAAACTTACCCTGAAGCAGCGCTGCTGGGGAAGAGGCGACAAAAGACATGTACTCCATGGGGGGAGCACTGCTAGGGACATTGTGTCTGCGGTGGAAATTGCGTAGAAATTCCTGTGGGTTAAAAAAAACAGTCATATGAGAATGTGGGAAACTATGGTACACAAAAAAAAAACAATATTGCGTAAATGTGATAAATCTTCAATATATATTATCACAAACACATGCACTGCCTCATTCTCACAGCAAGGAAAATAACATTGAGCAAATATGTTAAATTTTCTATACACATGATCGCTTTCTTAAGGGGATCTCTCTCTCTTGCTTCACTTCTCTATCTTCTCTCTAACACACATACACACACCACACACACTACACAACACACACACATACCACATACACACACACACACACACACACACACACACACACACACACACACACATACCACAACAACATCTCACTCATTAACTGAAGAGAGAAGCCATGGAATCAGCCCTGGGAGAAAAGAGAAAGAAAAATCAGTCTGGGTGCAATTCAAAGGACAAAAAAAAATTACCACACACACACACACACACACACACACACACACACACACACACACACACATAAGCAAACATTTCAAAGTCTTTTACTGAAGATGAAATACATAAAATCTAAGACAAAGGTGTTACTTTACAGAAACTGCCTTTGGAATTAAAACAGTTGGATCTGTGACATTCCATGCAAACTGTTAACATAGGAAATACAGATTGTCTTTTGTCCCATGATATGCATCAATAACCATAGCACTGTGAGAATAATCCATCAACAGTTTTATTGAATGATTTCCACAACTTATCTCATATTGGCTTGTGGAAACCTGGTCTACCTCTGATTTTTCTTTCAGAAAACTAGTCTCTGTTTCATTCTCTGATTTTTCTTTTGGAAAGCTGATGTTTGATTCTGGAAAGTATATCTCATTATTTTCATAAGATGTATGTCTAATCATTTTCATAAGAAACGTTTGTCCCCACACCAATTTGCTCCTGAAAAGTTCATTTCTGTCTCTAGCTTTGCTCCTTAAATCTTTCTTCTTTGGATCACTAATTTTTCTCCTCCAAAATACCGCCTGTGATTCCTTTTTTGAAAGGTCATCTTCAGTCTGACTGTGGAAAATAGATGGTGTTTGAATGCTTGATAGATCTGAGGCTGAATACCCTTGCTGTCTCACTATGTCTCGACATGCTTGTAACACTTCAGATAATATTCATAATTTCTGTGACAGATTCTAATTTTCTTTATTCTAAAGGTGACAGAATCCAAAATCCACCCCTCTAATTCCACAATCAGTAACACCCCAGTTAACACACAGGCTATCATGAGCAAGAATCAAAGATCCATAATTACATTTTTATGTCTCATTTATTACTGAGCAATGATTTTTTTTCTTTAGGACAAACTCTGAACAGAAAGCAGATTGTCACTATATGCTACATCTGTCACAGTGAGTTATGAAAATAAAAGCAAAACACATAACTTCACATCTTTGATAATAATGATGAATGCAAAAACGACTAGAACTTCCTCTACAAACATGTTTGAAACACACATCCTGTCAGTTTTTATTCCATCTGTGGGCAAAAATCAAAGACATGGAGTTATGGTCTCATTAATTAAATGAAAAGAAGTACAGGAAAGTATATATTTGTCCAAAATTCAGTCCGAAAAAAATGACAATGAATATTTGTGCAGCCACTACATCGAATTTTGTATATTTGCTAAGTCACTGACTCTGATTTTGCTAAGGTAAAACAACTACTTTCCTGTATCATGCATGAACCAACACTCTTCTTGAAACTAAACTCTTTTTCAGTTATTGCAAGAATGTAAATGCATTGTCAATCATCCAGTGATGACTGATAAAACTGAAGCTGTCAATCATCAGTGATCAATCAATTAAAACTAGCTGTCTGTCAATCGTCAGTAATGATCAATCAATCAAAACTAGCTGTCAGTCATGTAGTGATCAATGAAAACTAGCAGTCAATCATCAGTGATGATCAATTAATCAAAAATGGCCAACAATCATCAGGGATGATCAATCAAAACTACCTATCAATCATCGGTGATGATCAATCTAACAAATACAGCTGTCAATCATATGTGATGATCAGTGGAAACTACTGTCAGCATAGGTGATGATCAATCAAACAAAACTAACTGTCAATCATCTGTAATGATCAATCCATCAAACTTTTATTTCAGTCATGCTAGAGAATAAAGTTGTTTCTTGACCTCTGAACAAATGGAATGAAAAACAACTATACAGAAGCTACTCACAACATGAAAAGAGCACAGTGCAACTGCGCCATCTCTCTGTTTTCTTTTCTATTTTTTTTTCTTTTCTTTTTTTCTATCTTGTTCATTATGTTGATTTTCTTGTCTGTCAAAGACCTACAGATCAACATGTGTTGCTTTTGTACTGTCATCTTTTCATTCCGTTTCTTTGGTTGTAAGTAATACATCTTTTATTCACGTCATTCTAACCTTGTTTACAATCACTGTCATTTCAAACTAGTCAATTAACCAGTGTTCATCAGTCCATCTATCAAAACTAGCTGTCAATCATCTAGTAATGATCAGTTCAGCCATCAAACTAGCTGTCAATCATTATCATATGATCAAACCAGTCATCGAGCTAGCTGTCAAGCATATGATCAATCCAGTCATCAAACTAGCTGTCAGTCATTATGATATGATCAATCAAGTCATCAAACTAGCTGTCAAGCATCATGATATGATCAATCAAGTCATCAAACTAGCTGTCAAGCATCATGATATGATCAATCAAGTCATCAAACCAGCTGTAAATCATCATGATATGATCAATCCAGTCATCAAACTAGCAGCCAATCATCATGATATGATCAATCCAGTCATCAAACTAGCAGCCAATCATCATGATATGATCAATCCAGTCATCAAACTAGCTGTCAATCATCCAATGATGATCAATCCCGTGATAAAAAAAAAAGCTGTCAATCATCCAGTGATGATCGATCCAGTCATCAAACTTGTCAGTCATCCAGTGATGATCAATCCCATGACCAAACAAGCTACCAATCAGCCAGTGATGATCAATCCATCATCAACTAGCTAGCTGCCAAAACATGAAGCCTGCTCTGCCAGCTACACATCATTCTGGCACTTACCCAGGTTCAAAAAGGGCATCTGACCACGACACCATACTGCAGTAAGCAGCAAACACATTCAGTGTCTCATAGAGGTGTGCAAAGAAAAATTTCAAATGAAACTTCCCTAGTGGATTATCACTGGCCCTACCGGATCATTCATTCCTTTATTGAATTGGTTTATTTAAACAAATCTTAAATAAATGTTAGCGAACCGCCCAGAGAACGCCGACAAACGAGTCACAAGACGAAACACAACGCGTTTCGACCTCTTAGGTCTTCATCAGGTGAGACATAAATGAATAAAACAACGAAAATTCACTTAGCTTTGATCGCTTCAGATCACTTCACAGGGTTCAGCGCAAGGAAGAACGCAAAGGCGTTGAAGTGATCTGAAGCGATCAAAGCTAAGTGAATTTTCATTGTTTTATTCGTTTATGTCTCACCTGATGAAGACCTAAGAGGTCGAAACGCGTTGTGTTTCATCTTGTGACTCGTTTGTCCACGTTCTCTGGGCGGTTCGCTAACATTTATTTAAGATTTGTTTAGATTTCCGCCTGCAGTCCTCTCGCTTTGCAACTTGGTTTATTTAGTTTTGTTCTCCCCTGTCCAACCTCTTTACCTTTTCCTCTGCCAACTTCCTGATCCAAATAGGTCAGCAAATGTAGAAACAGATTAAAAAGAACACAAGCAGCAGATGACGATATTTGCAAAATACAGCAGTAGGTTACAAAAACAAAACCGCCTTTGCGGTGCTTCTGGACTCAAGAAATAAACAGGTAAACGTTCATACAGAGAAACTTCTGCAAAAACACTTTCCAGTGATCACCCCATACCTTTAAATGTTTGTTTTCATCTTTTAGGATTTACTTTCTTAATTCCAAACTTTTCGTCGATCTGACATCCTAATTTTAAGAATTTCCAAGTGTGCTCAGACAAGTTTCATTGTGCTGTACCAAAAGTATAGGTTAAATAAACATAGGTCAACACAGAAACAAACAACGAAATCACAAAAAGAGAAAGAAAGAGAAAAAAAAGAGAGAGGGGGGAGGGGGTGAGACAGAGAGGGGGGGAGAGAAAAAGAAAGTGACAAGAGAGAGAGAGGGGGAATGGGAGACTGACACAGTGCAGAGAGAGAAAATGAGGAAGGGGGGGGGGGACATGTAAAGGAAGGCAAACAGAAAGTGAGAGAGGAGACATAATGAGATAGGGAAGGGAGGGGCTGACAGAATCAGAGACAGTGAGAAATATGAGAGAGCAATACAGAGAGAGAGAGATAAATACAGAGAGAGAGAGGGGGGGGGTAAGGTAATGTTGCTTTATAGCCCAGCCGACCGCAAAGGGTCATATCAGGGCTGTCACCATGTTAAAATCAACTCACAAGTCATCAAAAAAAAAAAACCCCAAACTGTCACACATCTCTTTAAAATATATCTTCTAAAAGCACACCAGAAACCGAGAGAGAGACACAGAGAGAGAGAGACAGACAGACAGACAGAGACAGAGAGAGAGACTGAGAAAGAGAGAGAGAGAGAGAGTGTGTTGTTACTCTTATTTTGTTTTCACAGTACATACATACTGATCACTTAAACAACAACAAATCAAATAATAATAATGATAACAACAACAACAACAACAACAATATTACTAACATCCAAGGAGGTGCATTCCCATTTCCAAACTCCTGTGCATCAAAGCAACTGCACCAACAGACTACTGATCAGGAATTACACCAACAGATTAAAATCACATCCCAGCTCCAATGTTATAAAGACAATAACAAAGAAAACAAGGTGACAAAAGAGAAAAACAAACAAACAAAAAGAAAGCCAAAAGGTTAGGAAAGACAGAAAGCAAAAAAAAGAACCAAAATGGCAGACCCCCACTCAAACTCCCCTTTTCCCTCATCATTCTCCCCACCTTCTGGTCATAGTTGGACCTTTCCTAATTTGGGGAAACGTACAAGGCTTTGATCTAGACTTGAGCCTACACAACAAACCATTCAACTCAATCATTAGCATACAGTTCCTTCATAAGCATTCTGCTTTCATTTTGAAATCATGAACTGTAAATAAAAACATGGGTGTGTTTCTAAGAGGTCATGATCACTGACTGGTTTAGATCTTACACAGGGATATCCTCCGAAGGACACCACCGGGAACATCAACACTGTCCACACTGAACCCTGCGTCAAGGGACAATAACATGTCCATGGAACTAAAGATCAGGCTTCAGCATGGACTTGTATATTCTACCTTCTTCATGAATGTGAGACATGGACCTTCAGAGCAGATCTGGAAAGAAGAATCTTTGCCATGGAAACAAGGTGTTATCGCAAGACACTGTCCGTCAGATATACTGATCATACCACTAATGAACAATTGTGCCTAACTATCAAGAAGCTTATCAAACCACATGAAGATCAATTTGGAAGAACTAGGGAAAGAAAACTATGCTGGTCCTACGTCCATGTAAAAAGATCCAGTGGACTTGTTAATGTAGTCCTCCACGGAACTGTTGTGGCAGGGAGATGGAAGAGAAGAGAAAAAAAATATGGACTGACAACACAGAAAACAGAACAGGGAAACCATTCGCAAAGTTCCAGGCCTTACCACACAACCAACAGAGTTTGAGAAACCTGGTGAACCGTTCTGTGGTGTGACGCCACATGGCATTTCACAGAGTTAAATAAGAGAGGAGGAAGGAGGACCCTCTGTGTGTGTGTGTGTGTGTGTGTGTGTGTGTGGTCTGTCTGTGTCTGTGTCTGTGTGTCTGTGTGCATGTGCACATGTTTGTGTGTGTGTGTGCTTGTGCGTGCACAGTAAATGTATGACACAGAATGTGGTACACAGAATCCTACTGACACAATCAATGATCTTTAGCTCACACTGAAAACCAGACCTGTGCTGCTCATAATCACTCCCTAATTTGCCTATGAATTCCCAGCATGCTCTGAGTTTATTCCAGGCACTGTGCCACAAATTTTACACTTATTTAATAAAATGAACAGAGCCACCTTTCTTTTGCATACCTTTATTTTTAATAAAATCTTTGAAAAAATACTTATAACATGGCATACTGCTTTTATATCTGCTGTCATAGTGTGAGTGTCTATGCAGGTGTGTGTGTGTGTGTGTGTGTGTGTGTGTGTGTGTGTGTGTGTGTGTGTGTGTGTGTGTGTACATGTGTTTATATAGGAGATATGGAAACGAGGTGTGAGTGGATAGAGAGGACGTGGTGTGAGTTGACGTGTCTGTCCATCTGCTTGTGAAAGAAATAAAAGTTCAAGAAAATATGATAAATTTTTCTCTTTTTTTGGTAAGCACCTTGAGCTTTGTAGAGATGGAGTGCGTATAAGTATTCACTATGACTGACATCACAACAAGCGAAATGAGAAAAGTTGACAGAGAAAGACAGACATATAGAGACATGGAGAGGAGAGGATTTGTCTGAGTATCAGACATCAGATGAACGACTGAATCCTTCTGAAAATGAATGCAATGTTTTCAGTTGAACTGGCATTTGTCTTAACAGTTTCTCTCTAAATCGGACAAAGCTGTCCGTGTTTATGACCAAGCTGCACCCACTGACCTTCCTTTATGGGCCTACAAACACCACTTAAAAGGTTTCAAACCAGCATGTACACAGCATATTCATCATTCACAATGTTTACATCACAGTGAAGCTTCCAGTGCAAGCGAACTACATCATCAGGCCTGCTCCAATCCTGACGCAGGAACTGTGGAGCTGGTATGACTTTCCTTTCCTGGCTGCTCTGGGAAGATGGAAGTCAAGTAAACCAAGACTTCTTGATTGTAACACACCAAGAGAAATCGATTAGTCACCTGTGCACAGCAGCCCAGAATGAAAGGTTCAGTCCATATCAACCAATTAAGCCAGTCAAATGAGGTTCTTTTCAGTTTCAAATCTCTCAAATTACAAGTGTTCTGGCTCATTTCAGATCTGTATAAATTGCCAGTAACGATCAACATTGGTTTTTGTTTAAGTTTTTTTTTTTTGAACATAGTGTACCTTAGCTATTAAAAAGAAAAGAATTGAGCCCCCACAACAAACGGACAAAGACACACAAAGAAATAGTGTGCAACAGAGAGAAGAAAAGAGGTAATCAAACAAAGGAAAAAGAAGAAGATCATCTCTACATCCCTAACAGACCCCTGATAGATGGTAGAACCTCTCTGACCTGGAGTTGCTGGAGCCCAGCAGATAGTGCACAGTCATCATGGAATCCACATCTTGCTGGTTGATCTGCGTCATGCTGTTACTGGCCGCCTGCCCTTCCACACGACTGTTCGCGTCACTGGCCTGGGAACACGACATGGGACAGTACTACTCTATATACTGAGGTTACGGTGAATACTGCTCAGACAGTGCATGGACACACATCACCTTCCACGCAGACACTAGCTGCCTGCTTCTCCACACAGATGATCAGTTTGCTTGTCTGGAAATACACAGCATATCTTTATTACAGCTCATAGTCAAATAGTCGGACCATCTGCCTGCCGAGCTGAAGGCCAGAGTTTCAGTCTCTTGGGGGGTTGAATGTTTTTAGCTTGAAAACCCTCCTGCCCACCCAGCAGTAAATGGGTACCCGATTCAGGTTACAGAACAAAAATGATGCAGTAGAAGAGGGATGTGCCCTGCCTTCCATGATGCTATGCTCCAGACAGTTCACTGCCCCTAAGGCCATTACACTATTGACCTTTAATAACTTTTTTAACTTTAAATTTATTACAGGGAATACCATATGGATAGTACATGAACAAACATCAGTTTCCATACAGAAAGTGGTGGCCTACTCTTCCATGTGACTGTTGGGATCACTCACTTAGTACTTACACAGCGCACCTGGCCTGAACAACACACAAAGGTGGTTTATCTTTTGGCGCTACCTGTACCCCATTCTTCAAAACAAAAACAAAGATAAAAAGATAAGATTAGAATATGCACCCTTCCTCTTTCAAGTCTGAATGCACTGTATACACATACACTATGATGAGCTCACCCTTTCTGTTTTCCACTTCTCACGGATGGACACCGGAGCAGTCTTGGGACGGCGGCCAGCGGAGGTGGAACCAGCAGTGCGTAGACTGGATGGTCTCTGCAGGTGCTTCTTCAGGTAAGTGTATCCTCCAAACTTGGTTTTACCCCATCTGAACACGCATCTTTCACTGAAGGCATTTTTGTTGTTGTTGATGTTGCTGATGCTGATGTCACAGGTAACTTCTACATACCTGCCTGTACATGCTACTGCCCCAATCTCTATACTATGATTACAAATGCAAAAGCTGAAGCTATCTCCTTTCCCGAATCCCAATTCATCTGCTCATATATCCTCCACATGCCTTTCCTTTTTCTCTCCCTCCTTCTATCCTTTCACATATACATTAAAAAAAATTTACAGCTATCTCACCTTCCATCCCTTGTGTGGCATTCCCCCACTGATCATTCGGGTCCTCCCTTACATAGCACACCCTCTTTTGTCTGGCCACAGCCCTAGTGCCGCAGTCCAATCTATTTCAGACTGCTGCCCAGGAACTTTGGTATTCAGTGGTGCCTATACTGATCCAACAACATCTGTAGGACACCACCTAGCATGCCCCCTCCAGACCATATTCACTGCATGGTTGTGGAGCCAGTGTGAGTGAGGGTCAACTATCAGAGGGCACCACCAAATCATGATGTAACAGTACCTATGAAATTACCAAAAACAATGATTTTGACACACACTAAAAAAACAGTGAGGAAATTGAAACTGAAGTCACCAAGAAAGCAGGGTATGAAGGACCACAGAATTCCTGATTTGAGAAAACTGTTTTTCTTCTGATCAGTGAGGATGATGATGATGCTGACACTGATGCTTTGGGGTTCTGTTCTGCTGGTCTGAGATTACATGACAGGGCTGTACTCTTCACTTCCTTCCATGACACATCCTTTTTTTTTTTTTTTTTTTGCTGTCCCAACCTCTGCGCCACCTCAGAGACAGTGCACCCATGCCGCTTATTCCGACACCCCGTCCACAGCCACAGCCCGGTCGGCCCCGCCGCAGCCCCAGCACCGGCAATCCACAGGGAGCAGTCAATGTCAAGTCGTCAAGAGACAACCCACCGGAGGAGACACTGCACTGCTGCCGAGTCACTTCGGTGGTGTTCAGTGGCGCCTGTTCTGATCTAACATACGCACACCACCTACTAAGCCCCCTACTGACGACAATAACTGCTTAGTCGCGGAGCCGGTGTGAGTGAGCTCTCCCTCTGGAGGGCGCCACCACGTCCGTCCAACGACAGCCCCCATGGACTCGCCGATACTGGTGACCCCGACGGAACCAAACCAAGGTCACAGACGCAGAGAGGACATCGAAATTGAGGTCACCATGAGAGCAGGGCATGAAGGGCCACAGAATTTGAGACTTTTTTTTATGCTGATCAATGAGAATGAGGATGATTAAGATGATGCTACGGATTTCCATTTCGGTCTGAGACTACGTGACAGGGCTGTACTCTACGCTTCCTTTCATAATGTATCCCGGCGTCAACCAGGCCCGAGAGATACAGGCACCTGCAGTGTTGGTCAGGAAATTTGAGCAACACTCTCAGAGACGCATCCATTAAGTGGATGAAACTCGACTGTGTGGTCCCAGTCTTCCCAGCTGAGTCCGCAGCAAACTCAGCTCTGGGTAGGAGCCGGTCGGGGCAGAAAAACCCACATGACTCTGATGGGATTCAAACCCACAACCTCCCAGCCGGGAGTCTGCAATGCTAACCACTTCGCCACAGCGGCTGGTTCCCATGACATATCCTGGAATCAACCAGGCCTGAGAGATGCAGACACCTGCAGTAGTGGTCAGGAAACTTAAACAATTCTCTCACAGCTTATGGCCTCCTTCCCTTTCGACATGTACATTTGTAAACATTACAATCTGCGATGTCACAACCATATCCAATTATATGTATGCATGTACAACAACACAGACTTATAAATACATGGACATAGGCAAGCCTATACACACACTGACTTACGGAAACTATTCACCATCAGATTAACTTTTGATTGAAGTGAACAGCATGCATGCACACTCAGTCACACACACACACGGTAAGGTAAGGTAATGTTGCTTATAGCCCAGCCGACCGCAAAGGGCCAAATCAGGGCTGTCACCACGTTAAAATCAACTCACAAGTCATTAAAAAAAAAAAAAAAACAACTTTCACACATCTCTTTAAATTACATCTTCTACAAACACATCAGAAACGTCGTTAAAAATCTTTCTTCCATAAAATCTTAAAATCAGACGAAAAATGTTAATCTCTCTCAAAAACTCAAAGATCACGTCAGGTGAGACATCTCTGAACAGGGTTTTCATGGAATCTGCTGTAAAATGTTTGTGTCTCACATCGTGCAAGTCCCAACACTCTAAAAGAATATGTTTCATTGTGAGTGGCACATGACATCACACACACACACACACACACATACACACACACACACACACATGTTGAAGTGAACAATATTCCATCATAGACAAATGATCAAAAGAAATTTTAAATGAGGCAGATTTGGGCAAGAAAGTCATTGACAAACAGTAAGGGTAACTCTTGACCTATGATCAGACAATTTCACGCGCATCGCTCCCCCAAATAAATGCTGCTTATATAACGATTATGAATGATAGGTCCATAATGAGACAATTACAGGCTTGAATTATAGGCAAATAATTGTCTCATCATCGGAGCATGAGTTACCTTTCTTGCTTCCTGTTACCTAAAAAAAAAAACAGAAAAAAAAACCAGCTCTTACTTGTATCTCGTTGTGTCAGGCTGGACACGGCCCCGCCAGTCAATGACGCCAGCCGACTTGCAACGGTCTTTAGGAAGACGAGGACTGGTGGTAGCACTGCCCAGCCCCTCCCTCATCATTGCTTGTCGAGACAGTAACGACGGGGAGGAGTAAGGTCGAGGGGGTGCTGGCTGTCGCACAAGTGGCTCTGCTGTTTGTTCCTGGCTAAAAAAATAAATAAATAAATACATAAAAAATTAAAGCTGGCAGGTTGTAATTTGTGAGAATACTTCCACCATAATCATCTTTTACACTTTGAAACCAAGCTGAGGACCATACCTCAGCTGCCATAAGGTAAAAACCACAGATCTCAAAATTTTGTCATAAAAAAGAAACACCACCAGAAAGCATATTCTACATTTACAAAATACACGATTCAAAGTTTAAAATCATTACTGACTTCCTCAAGTTAGATCAAACTCCACTGAAATGAGTTTTCACACCCAACTACAGATACATATCGGTCAAAAACATGTAAGCGACAAAAACGGTCAAAAACATGTTACTGATAATAAGTACACAAAAAATATTGGCAAACAGCACAGCAGATCGAACTTACAGAGTCCATTCTAATGAACACAATATCACCATGTAAATGCCACACTGACAAACGAATGGATCAACTGGTGTGGGTGTATGTTGTTTTGAGAATGGGGTTAAAAAAAAATCAGCTTTGAAAAAAATGAATTCTAAACTCCATATGTAAGCATAATGTGGACAATGGATATATGTGATAATTGACACAAAAAATGTTGAAAACACATTAAAGATCATGCAATCGACACAGCATAAATATGTCATCAATGTTAGAGTGACAAAGCAAATAAAACCGCTAACCAATTAAGTTTTTGTTTAGTGGGACGGGGGGGGGGGGGGGGGGGGGTAAAGCAAAAAGGGGCAGCTTTACATTTGCCAAGAATGCACAATGAATAGTCACTAAAATAAAGCAATTAGTAACATCTTTTTGAATTTTAGAGTAAAGCTATACTGAGAAAAAATATGCAAAACATGACACCTGATACTGTTCTTCCCAGACAAAAAGCTATGTTTTCAGTGAAAAATGTGATATAACTTGCACTTTTCACATATTCATGTTCAGTGGCTCAGTTGAAAAACATTTTGTTTGTCCACAACTTAAAAAAAAGAAACAATTCTTCAGCACCAAATGTTTGCATCAACAGATGATTTCAATGGCAGAAAGTCAGATTTTTTGTAGAAACTGGATAATGAAGCTGTCCAGACTTGAGCTGGACTGCACTGTAAACTGATACAGACTCTTGATACCCCACTTGCCCAACAGACTATGAAATGGACTGTGTAGGTGAACTGTTTCATAGGGGGTTTTACCCGATTGCTTTTTGTTGGTTTTTTTTTTTTTTTACATTTTCCCCCAACACATTCCACGCCTTCACAGTGACTTAATTCACATGCCCCAATCTCCCCATCCCCACTTCCATTCCCCATCCCACCCCCTTGCCCCCATCCCCCACCCCTCCTATCCCATCTCCCCACCCCCATCCTCAACCTGGTCTGCTTCTTCCAAGTCTCCATTACAGTTACAGGAAGTTCCATTTTGGTCTGGTACAATGTCATAGGTTGTATTTTACTCCTTTCCATACCAGATCAGGGCATCTGTAGGGCTCGAGACTGTACACAACACGATATTTCAGCGACGTTCTCAATGAGGTAAAAATGCTTGAAGTGGAGGTGACTTGCCTGTCCCAGTCTTCCTATTTGAGTCATAGCAGACAATGTGGTCTCAGTCTTCCTATTTCAGTCATTCTACACTGCATGATCCCAATATTCCTATTTCAGTCATAACAACATTGTGTGATCCAAATCTTCCCTTTTCAGTCATACCAGTGTGTGATCCAAATCTTCCCACTTAAGTCACACCGCTGTGTGATCCAAATCTTCCCATTTCAGTCATACCACTGTGTGATCCAAATCTTCCCATTTCAGTCATACCACTGTGTGATCCAAATCTTCCCATTTCAGTTATACAACACTGTGTGGTCCCAGTCTTCCCATTTCAGTCATACCACACTGTGTGGTCCCAGTCTTCCCATTTCAGTCATACACATTATGTGGTCCCAGTCTTCCCATTTCAGTCATACCACACTATGTGGTCCCAATCTTCCTAGTTCAGTCACAGCAAACTGTGTGATCCCAGTCTTCCCATTTCAGTCGTCACAAACTAAGTCGTCCCAGACTTCCAATTTTAGTCACAGCAAACTGTATGGTCCCAGCCTTCCCATCTGAATGATAGCTAACTGTGTAGTATCAGTCTTCCCATTGGAGCTCGTAACAGACTGTGTAGACTTTTTTTTTCAGTGGAGTTTCCAGTATTTTCTGTTGTTTTTTTTCTGCCTGTGGTGGTCAATGTAAGATAAGACTGACGTCTGTATGTGTAGAGAATGTGGTGGTCAGTGTAAGGTAAGACTGACAGCTACATGTGTAAGGAATGTGGTGGTCAGTGTAAGATAAGACTGACGGCTGTATGTGTAGAGAATGTGGTGGTCAGTGTAAGGTAAGACTGACAGCTACATGTGTAAGGAATGTGGTGGTCAGTGTAAGATAAGACTGATGGCTGTATGTGTAGAGAATGTGGTGGTCAGTGTAAGGTAAGACTGACAGCTACATGTGTAAGGAATGTGGTGGTCAGTGTAAGGTAAGACTGACAGCTACATGTGTAAGGAATGTGGTGGTCAGTGTAAGGTAAGACTGACAGCTACATGTGTAAGGAATGTGGTGGTCAGTGTAAGGTAAGACTGACAGCTACATGTGTAAGGAATGTGGTGGTCAGTGTAAGATAAGACTGACGGCTGTATGTGTAGAGAATGTGGTGGTCAGTGTAAGGTAAGACTGACAAATGTATGCGTAAGGAATGTGGTGGTCAGTGTAAGGTAAGACTGACAGCTGTATGTGTAAGGAATGTGGTGGTCAGTGTAAGGTAAGACTGACAGCTATATGTGTAAGGAATGTGGTGGTCAGTGTAAGATAAGACTGACAGCTGTATGTGTAAGGAATGTAGTGGTCAGTATACCACAGATGTAAGAAATGTGATCGTCAGTTTTAAAAGAAACTAATACTATATGTGTAAGGAATGTGGTGGTCAGCGTAAGATAAGACTGACAGCTGTATATGTAAGGAATGTGGTGGTCAGAGTAAGATAAGATGGCATTATGGACAAGATGTGGCGGTCAGTCTAAGATAAGCCTGACAGCTGTATGAATGGGATCCTGTGGTCATTCCATGATAAGCCTTGGAGCCACAGTGGTAAAAATGTGGTGGCCCAACTTACACTGGACTGTTGGAGCGAGCTACAGGACTGGGCAGGCGGACAGAGGGCGGAGAGCTGGCACCGACGGGCAGACCTGTGGCTACAGGTTGGCGGAAACCGGCCTGAGCTTCTGGGGCCAACTGAAAGGGACAGGTAAACTTGACAGTTATTCTGTGTATGTATATATATGTGTGTGTGTGTGTGTGTGTGTGTGTGTGTGTGTGTGTGTGTGTGAGAGAGAGAGAGAGAGAGAGAGAGAGAGAGAGAGAGAGAGAGAGAGTCTTAGCATGTGTTCATGCACACATTATGTGAATGAGCTTTCTTTACAAAGGCTTTGATTTCACACCTGATAAGGGTTCTCTCCCTTTAAAGACTTGTTTGCTGACCATTGAAAAAGCACATGCTTACATTGCCACGCTGATTATTGTAATTACTGCTGCTATTATAAGAAAAGTGGCCATCACAACCATCATTATTATTCTATCACACATTAGATCCCTAACACCATACACACCCTTTCTTTGTACAGTGTCATCTCCTCTGACACAGAATCGATGATGTTGATCACCGTGTCCAGTTTCACCGTTGTCTGTTCCCCCTGACCTTTCAACTCTGTCACCTCCCTGTCACACACATGAACAATATTAGTCAAACATCTTTTTACCGAATTTTTTTCCCAATCTGTTTGATGTGAAAGAGTTATAAATACAAAAATGGTGTTACTGACACTGGCACACATCAAGAGTGTAGAGGAACAGTACCTTGCCTTACCAGCCGCCATGGCGAAGTGGTTAGCGCTGCGGACTCGGGCTGGGAGGTCGTGAGTTCGAATCCCATCAGGGTCATGTGGGTTTTTCTGCCCCGACCGGCTCCTACCCAGAGTTGAGTTTGCTGCGGACTCAGTTGGGAAGACTGGGACCACACAGTCGAGTTTCATCCACTTAATGGATGCGTTTCTGAGAGTGTTGCTCAAATTTCCTGACCAACACTGCAGATGCCTGTATCTCTCGGGCCTGGTTGATGCCGGGATATATTATGAAAGGAAGCGTAGAGTACAGCCCTGTCATGTAGTCTCAGACCAAAATGGAAATCCGTAGCATCATCTTAATCATCCTCATTCTCATCGATCAGCATAAAAAAAGTCTCAAATTCTGTGGCCCTTCATGCCCTGCTCACATGGTGGCCTCAATTTCGATGTCCTCTCCACGTCTATGGCCTTGGTTTGGTTCCGTCGGGGTCACTGGTATCGGCGAGTCCATGGGGGCTGTCGTTGGATGGACGTGGTGGCGCCCTCCTGAGGGTGAGCTCACTCACGCCGGCTCCGCAACTAAGCAATTATTGTCGTCAGTAGGGGGCTTAGTAGGTGGTGTCCTGCGTATGTTAGATCAGAACAGGCGCCACTGAACACCACCGAAGTGACTCGGCAGCAGCACAGTGTCTCCTTCGGTGGGTTGCCTCTTGACGGCTTGACACTGACTGCTCCCTGTGGATTGCCGGTGCCAGGGCTGCGACTGGGCCGACCAGGCTGTGGCTGTGGACGGGGTGTCGGAATGAGCGGCGTGGGTGCACTGCCTCTGAGCTGTCGCAGAAGTTAGGACAGCAAAAAAAAAAAAAAAAAACAGTACCTTGCCTTGCTTTCCCACAATTTAATTTTGTTAGAAATCAGTGCTCACGAAGGTCAGTTACCACTGCCAGGCGCCAAAATGATCGCGGCACACATACAGAATCATTCAACCAGCTGGGCTGCCCTCTCAGGTCAACCATGTATGCCTGTTTGCGGAATTGTCACTCAGTGCAGTCAGCCTTCTGCCTGAATGTCACCTTTGTGTGCGCAAAAAACTGTTGGTGTGCATCAAACGTCGTTATTTGGCACTATCAGCAGCAAAGCGTGGCAAACAGGCAGCCAATCCCTAAACCGGTGTCAGACAGAGAGCCAATCAGACCCACAGGAAGTGATGAATGCCTTCAGTTTGTGCAGTGGAAAAGCCATTGATGAGAGGAGGAGAAGACATTTCATCTGTCCCCTCACGATCTAGGACTGTGGCAAAGATGTTGATGAAAATGGTGATGGCAAATACCAGATTCATATCACCAACTAGTCACTTCATGAATGAAAGCAACATTAGTTTCCTCCTTGCGGAGGAAAAGTAGCAAGGGACTGACAGTGATTTCACAAATCTACTTCAACATATTACAAACATGAAATGTCACCCTTTTATATTATTAGACTGCATCAATATTCCATGAAAATATGTTACTTTATAGAAAGTTATCAATATGTAAATACTAATTTCACTGTGTTCACGTTCAATGGAAAATTTGTTAGGATAATGTTGAATGAATCCTGGATCTTCAATTTGATCCGGATCCACACCACAGATCCATACCAGAGATCCACACCACAGATCCACCTCATGGATCCACACCACAGATACACATTACACCACAGATCTATACCACAGATCTGTACCATAGATGCACAAAACAGATCTACATCATCAATAAGTCATCTGCAAGAGATTGATGCTTTATCTCCATGAACAATTCGTCTGTAAAAGAATTGTGTTTTATCTGTAAGAACATTTTGTCTGCAGAAACCTGGTGTTCTATCTCTGTAGGTAATTTTTCTGCAAAAGACTGATGTTTAGTCTCTGTTGAGTTATTTGTCTACAAGAGGCTGGTGTTCTGTCTGGAGAAACAGTTTGTCTGCCAAACGCTGCCATTCTACTAGGAGCAGTAATTTGTCTGCAAGAGACTGGTTTTGCCTCTGTGAGTAATCTGTCCGCAAAAGATTGGTTTTCTTTCTGGAGAAAAGATCTATCCACACATACTTATGTTCTAAGGAGAGGAACTCTTTGTCTGCAAGCCGCTGGTGTTCCATCTGGAGGAGTAATTTGTCAGCAAAAGAGCGGCGTCCCGTCTCTGTGTGTAATTCTGCAAGACATTGGTGTTCTATCTGGATGAGTAATGTGTCTACAAGAGATTGGCCTTATATCTCTGTGAATGAGTTGTCTGCAAGAGATTAATCTTCTATCACTGTAATTTGTCTGAAACAGACTGATGTTCTTTTTGCCTGCAAGTTGTCAACAACAGATTCTGCTGACAATGTCTTTTTTAACACATGTATATGCAAGACATTTAGGACTGTTTTTCATCTGCAAGATTTCATTCACTTTTTAAAATTCAATTTGCAACAAACCAGTATACATTTCTTTTCTTAATATGCAAAGAGAATCTTCCAATCTCTTTTCTAAACAAGAGATTGTCTTCTTCCTCCAGTTTATACAAAGGATCATTTTCTTTATTTCTTTCAATCTTTTAACTAATTATCTGCCTCTCTGTGCCTTTCTGCTATTTCTCACCTACTACGGATCTGTCTTGTTCCAATCATCAAAGCGTCAGTCTATTTTCTGTTACTATACAGGTTATTGGAAGAGCTGAGTGTTAAGTCATTACATTTCAATAAAGTAGGTTCAGTTCCACTGGCACTGCCTCAAGAATGAAGAAAAAAAACTGTTTCATGTGTGACTGTCAACAATAATAAGTGACAGTGACAGTGACCATACCTTTCGCATGAATGTGGATGATTTAGTGGCCCAGACACCAGTCAGCCAACAATGGCCTTCTAGACATTAGTGCAGATTATACAGATACCTAATGAAGTTAACTGGGTGAGAAAGTATGGATGTGCCTAGTCAAGTCAAAGCAAGTCAGTGACTTCAATCTTCTGTGAGAAACATCAATAACACAGAGACATATATCCTTATATTCCACTATAAGATTTTTATGCAAAATCTGGAGATATCTGACTTTGAGATATTTAAAAAGAATACAATGTCAGTAAGTGTACTGCACTAGAAAATGAAAACATTTATCCAGTAACTTTCTGCATAGATAATTCAGTAGTTACGAGATTTCTTTGCTACCATTTACCTTAAAATTAAAAATTGCCTCACATACTTCCTAACATCTAACATTAATGAACTTCCTTCTCTCAGTCCAAACTCACTCTTGCACTGTGAAGTCCTGCAGCATATGACCCAATCTAGGAGGATGGCCTGAAACTCGTCGTTTCGGGGAATCTGATCCTGCTGTGGCTGGCAGTCCTGCCTTCGACAGGCGGGAGCTCATCCGACCTGCGACTGGAGCCGACTTGACACGAGGTGACCTGGACATAGGGCGGTGGTCTGAGGAAGGGTAGAGAGAGTCGGCTGTCTCGTAGAACTGCTCCAGGGTTTGGTGGACAAAAACATTCTCCTTCTGGTCATCAGGTCTGCTACCTGGTCAGGGACACAGACACGCAGGAATGAATGAAAACAAGTCTGAGACAGAACTGTTCTATATATCAAAAAGTGTCAAATCACGCCTACACTATTATGTGTACCTGTTTATTTTCTTTTAAATTGCCAGATAGTTTGGTTACGTTGTAAGTAGGATTTTAAATACTTGCAAACTTTTAAATTGCCAGATAGTTGGTTACGTTGTATGTAGGATTTTAAATACTTGCAAATGTGGCCAACATCTTGAGATCATAGGTTACTGACTTAACAATGACTATATATGTCATTCCAGTGATATTTCATCAAATATATACATATGTGAATAAACTTGCTTTGATATTGTTGCATGGAAAAGGTTCTCATAATATTTCACTCTGTGGTAAATATATAGTCATGACAGACTACAAATAACCAAGGCAACTGGACCACCACTAAAAACTGCATAAAATTACATAGTTATCAAACCATATACAGCCACTGTCCTCTAGAAGTAGAGAGGCAAAGGCTCAATATGGTATAGGGCATCACATGTCCTATTTACTGTTGCATTTGCTACCCACCATGCCTTTTGCATGTATGGCAGCAATAAAGATCCTTCAACGCTGTCTGTCCTGAGCTTCCTTTTGGACGGTACTCCAGACGACTTTGAAGACCTTCATCGCAAGGTGTACTTGGGTGTTAATCTCGTATTTTCATTCTGCGCTCCAGTGAAGGGCAGTCTGGATGCTGCTATCTGGCCCTTTTCAGATGACATGACCAATTTGTCCCCAGCACCCCTGCAGAACGATGGAGCTCCTGCTTTCTTGCTTGCACTGGGTAATTATTGGTTGGATGTGATGCTGGGCCAGAATATTTTGGATTCTTTAAAGGCCGTTTATATGAAAACTGAATGCTTGGCACAGTCACTCTCTGTCACACTCCAGCACTGTGCGCAACACGGCAGGTGGAAAGGACGCAGCTCCCGTCTAGTCTTAGCTTGAAGTGGGTCCTTTCTGGGGTGAACACCACACACTGATCAGCATTCTGACAGTGTTTCTGGGCTTGCTAAGTCGGTGTTTTAAATCATGACCTGTTCCTCCATTATGTTGGACATCGTCACCATCCTAAGACAGCTCTAAACAGAAAGTGACTGAAGAAAAATTAACAGCTTAGAACACATTTGGACTTGTTTGTCCATGTTTCTCTTGGCAGTTCGCTAACATTTATTTAAGATTTGTTACAATAGATATAAACAAAGCAATGAATGAGTGAAACACAAGTACACACCATCATCTGTGAGGGCGGTCTGCGCAGCCATGACCTGTGCGTAGCCTGTGATGACATCACTGGTGTACAGTTCCGGCATTTCTGCTTGCCCATGAGCAAAGTAACGCACATCGTTTGGAGTGCCGCTGCGCCCCACAAAGTTCAAACGATCTGAAAACACCAGTGTAAGCACAGGTGTGAATATGTGTATCCACAGAAAGACTAGACTACACACACACACACACACACACACAGCTTAACGAAAGCATAAACATAATACAATTTATGAAATTAAACTAAAATTGGAAACAAACAATGACATCAAAATGGAACCTTAAAGAGTAAATAATTAAAACAATCTTTACACACACACACACACACACACACACACACACACACACACACATTAACATTTGTTAATTCATTGCCCCAAAACAAAGAACTTGATTATCATGGCTGGTGGTAATACTTCCGATGGATCGACGTCATCACTCTCTAAAATGTTGAATGATTATTCGTTTCTCAGATTAGTTAGTCAAAGTTTCTTACAGAGTCCAGCTGGCGTTTTTCTAATTTTTTTTTTTTTTTTTAAAACACGTAGTAGTATTCAAAGTTCTACACGCTTAAACCCTATCCCTCCACCATTCTTTTCATAAGCACACATTCGCATACCACACACACCATTAACACATCGTCTGATATCACTTTTAGTGAGAAGACGTTAAATTGAGGAACAACACACACACACACACACACACACACACACACACACACACACACACACACACACACACAGTAATGCAATGTAAAATATAGATACCATGCTTACAATGAAAAAAAAAACCATACTGAAACTGTTTGTTCCACAACTCCTCAACCTACCAACAATGTCTTGGCCATAGGAGCGGTTCTTGTTGAAGTTCTGCCAGGCTTGTAGACTGTGCGCCCTTGACTGCTTCTCTCCCATCCTCCGCTGTGCCTGCTGCTTCTCTACAGAAAACGTACACACTCTTGATTAACAACAACAGCAATTTTTGTTTTCGTTTCTCTTGTTTTGTTCTGTAGTCATTTGAATATTCTGACTGTGACATCTGAAATGCATGCCAAGATCATGAATATTCTGACCAAACAATCAATCACAAGTACATGCCAGCATTGTGGATATTCTGACTGAGACAATCTGAAGTATGTGCCAGCATCACAGAGTGAATGTTAGAACCACGACAATCTGAAATACAAATCAATATCAAGGACTGAACATTCTGCCAATAACAATCTGAAGCAGATGCCAAAATCAAGGAGTGAACACCCTCTTTGTGACAATCTGAGGTACCTGCCACCATCTTGGAGCACAATTTCAGTGACAATCTAAAGTATATTCCAACATTGTTGTGTGAATATTCACACTATGACAATATACAGGCCAATCAGTGGATAAAATATTCTGACTGAGACGATCCAAGGAAATAGCCAATTAGCGCTGTGAGTATTCAGACCATGAAAATCCCAAGTACTGGTGTGAATATTCAATCTGTGACAATCCGATGCACAAGGCAACATTAAGGGGTGAATATTCTGACTGTGACAACCTGGCGTCCCCACCAACATCACCAAGTGAATATTCTGAGGTACATCTCAACATCATGCAGTGATTGACTGTGATAATCCGAAGTTCAAGCCAGCATACAGATGAGTCTGACAGTGACAATGGGAAGTACCTGCCAACATTGCAAAGTGAATACTCTAACTGTGACAATCTGAAGTTCATACCAATATATTGAATAGTCTGTGACAATGTAAAGTACCTGCCAACATGGTGAATACTCTGGCTGTGACACTGTCAAGTACATGCCAACACAGTGAATATTTTGACAGGGACAATGTGAAATACATGCCAATACAATGAATATTTTGACAGGGACAATGTGAAGTACATGCCTACATAGTGAATATTTTGACTGGGATTATGTGAAGTACACGCCTACATAGTGAATATTTTGACTGGGATTATGTGAAGTACACGCCTACATAGTGAATATTTTGACTGGGATTATGTGAAGTACACACCTACATAGTGAATATTTTGACTGGGACAATGTGAAGTCCACGCCTACATAGTGAATATTTTGACTGGGACAATGTGAAGTGCATGCCTACACAGTGAATATTTTGACTGGGACAATGTGAAGTGCATGCCTACACAGTGAATATTTTGACTGTGACTATGTGAAGTACATGCCTACATAGTGAATATTTTGACTGTGACTATGTGAAGTACATGCCTACATAGTGAATATTTTGACTGTGACAATGTGAAGTACATGCCTACATAGTGAATATTTTGACTGTGACAATGTGAAGTGCATGCCTACATAGTGAATATTCTGACTGTGACAATGTGAAGTGCATGCCTACATAGTGAATATTTTGACTGGGATTATGTGAAGTGCATGCCTACATAGTGAATATTTTGACTGTGACAATGTGAAGTGCATGCCTACACAGTGAATACTCTGGCTGTGACAATGTGAAGTACATGCCTACATTGTGAATATTTTGACTGCGACAATGTGAAGTGCATGCCTACACAGTGAATATTTTGACTGTGACAATGTGAAGTGCATGCCAACACAGTGAATACTCTGGCTGTGACAATGTGAAGTACGCCCTAACACAGTGAATATTTTGACTGTGACAATGTGAAGTTCATGCCTACACAGTGAATATTTTGACTGTGACAATGTGAAGTACGCCCCAACACAGTGAATATTTTGACTTGGACCATGTGAAGTACATACCAACACAGTGAATATTCTGACTGTGACAATGTGAAGTACATGCCTACATAGTGAATATTTTAAATTGTGACAATCTGAAGATCATACCAATATAGTGAATAGTTCAACCGTCGTAAATGTGAAGTAGCCTGCCAATATTGCCCAGTGAATATTCTGACTATGACAATCTGAAATTCATGCCAACACAGTGAATCTTTTGACTGTGACAATGCAAAGTAGCTGCCAACATCGCAGAGTGAACCTGACTGTAGTTAATGGTGGCCTGCCGTACCATAGGTTTGCCTAGGAAGTGAGGAAATAGCAGATCCATACTTCCAAGTTTCAAATGAAGCAGAGTTTCCTCCCTCTCCACAAGGCCTTTGGTATGACAGGATAAACTGGGGTCTGCCGTGCCACGTGCACTTAACATTCAGTAAAGAATTCGTGGCAACACGGAAACTGTCCTTGGGCAAATGTAGTTGAAATTTCTATTTTCACAGGTGCACAAAACTACACACAGATAGAAAACTGCAGAAGACAGACAATAATGCTTTACAAAATCAATGTGTGGTCCCTAGAGAGAAAAGCCCCATTTCACACAAAGAAATCTGATCAAAATAATGACCTTTAAACCCCAGCCTCTTATCCACTTTATCTCCCCACTTTAATAACCCTCTCCCCCCCACCTACTCTTCTGTTCCCCCCACCCCCCACCCCCACCCCCCAGCAGACCTTGTCTCTGCTGCTCCAGCTGCAGGCTCAGAGTGACGTGGGGGTTGACCATGCTGGAGATGGAGTGAATCATTTTGGCCGGGGTCACACTGCTCACCTCCACGTTGGGCGACTGGCCCATACAACAACAACAACAGCAACAACAACAAGCAGTGAGTACCTCCACACTGAGTGACCACTTTATACAACAACAACAAAATATTGGGTGACCACCCACTACAATAATAACAACAGCAGCAACAACTAGTTGGCACACATATAAACAAAAAAACAAAAAAAGATGTGACAGTTGATCAGCTGTGTACTAGAGCGAAAACAAGAGAGGCAGTTTGCCTACATTTGGCTGACACGTGATGAATACATGTGGCAGCAGAATGAAAGGCTCAGGATGGCTGGGGAACGAAAAGGGTACGTAACACAGACACCACCACCTGATGACAAGCGGTCAGCAGTTCTCAGTTCTCTGTTGACCATTATTTCTTCAGCACCCTATGGTGCTATCACGCACTCACCTCTCCCTCCACCTCCTAGTTTCATTTTGCAGCCACTGCCAGTCCAGTCCACCTCCCCCCCCTGCCCCCCCCCCCCCCACCACATCTCCTCTCAACTGCAGCACTCTGACATGTCCTGACCTTGATTACTAATAACCTCTCTGCCACTTGCCATGTCACTACATGTGCACCTCTCAGGGTGAAAAGTTCATCCCTGTGATCTTTCTCTGTCAGACAGTGTGATCCTAGTTCTAAGTTTTGAAAATGTGCATCATCAACATCACGTAACATTTTTACCTAACACGCATGAAACATGACAGTGTTTGTGTGGTTTAGCTTCGTTCTATATTTCATAACACATTAATTTATGCATATCTCCATCTCCGATAGAAATCCAGAATATGGTCTAATTGAACAAAATTTAGCTGGTTATTTTTTTTAGTTCTTTATTCAATAACTCATTTTATTCCACCTCTGAGAGACATGGCAGAAAATGAACTGATCTTAACACTATTTAACTGCTTTAAAAGTTTTTCAAAAATATGATATCGTTTAACATGTTTTTTATCAGTGTATAAAGCAATAATTGTAAGTGATCATCATTTAGAAGAAAATAGCAATTTGGTAATACTGATATAACTACTGAAACTGTAAATCTCACATTTATGGGTCTTCAGATTCAGTGACATTTTCACACATGCAATGACTGGAAAGATGTTAACAATATTTATAATTCTGCCAAGTTTGATCACACTCATGCTCATAGTTGCTGAGAAAATGCCAACAGTAAAGTTTACCACAGACATACACAGATACACATAAATGCACATGCAGTCCGGCAATGGAAATGGTATAATTACAAAGACTCACTTTTGTTACACACCTGAATCAAGAAAGGTACACGATGTAGATGACTAAATTTGCAATATGGATTGACCTTAACCTGATAGCATTATGCTAAAGTTTGAACTTCAGTGCCGTGCCTATACACTGAAAAGTTAACATGCTGAACTGTTCCTATTGCACACACTTGCTATGAAACGACCACACACCACTAGCTTGACCATTTAGCCATACGTACTTCTCTTCTGTAGACCAAATCTTTTGAACTTTTCTTTCTGATGTTATGTTTTGAAACAAGCCAGAGACTGCTCCTTCCCCAAACAAAATGACAGAACATTTTAATATCATGCTGTTATACATCAGCTGACTGCAACATATCAGGGCTATCACTCTGTCAAAATCATATGAAGGAAGTTTTCATTTTGACAGATGATTGAACTTGAAGTACGTGAAGGATCTTAATTGATAGTGAGTATACCTATAAATCCTATGGAATCAAAGAAGTGATATGGATTTCTTGTGCACTAGAAAACCAGGCATGAAAGACAGGAATTGCACAGCAAACAATGGAATAAATTCTCTTTGGGCACTTTTGACCACACAAAGATAATGGTTAAGAAACAGGTCATGTTCAATCTTATAAATTATGTGTGTGTGTGTGTGTGTGTGTGTGTGTGTGTGTGTGTGTGTGTGTGTGTGTGTGTGTCTGTGTCTGTGTGTGTTGTTGTTGTTGTTGTTGTTGTTGTCTTCAATTTAACGTCTTTCCACATAAAGTGATATTAGACGAAGAGAAAGGATGTGGAGAGGGGGAGCATGAGGAGGAGGTGGGTGGGTGGGTTATCTTGCAATCATATACAAAGAAAAAAAAAATTTTTTAAAGCATCTTTCAAATCTTTACAATGAAAAAAAAAAAAGAAAAAAAGAAAGGTATGGGAAAACCAACTTTAAATAACTATTTTGAATCATAACACAAACTATAACAAATGTCCCATAGGACTGCGTAGTAAACAGTTCGCAAAATCAAACAACAAACTAAAATTCTGAAGGATACTATCAAGAGAACTTTCAGAAATAGCCGGTAAAATAGGTCTCAGTCTCTGGCATTCCAGAAGAATGTGTTGGTTTGAAATTTGTTCATCTCACAGACATTTAACATTCTTGCTAAATTTTGTTTTGAAGGCATTAAGCTTTATCCTATAAGACAGTGTGTGTGTGTGTGTGTGTGTGTGTGTGTGTGTGTGTGTGTGTGTGTGTGTGTGTGTGTGTCTGTCTGTCTGTCTGTCTGTGTCTCTGTCTGTCTGTGTATGAATTTCATTGTCTAGTTTTAATTTCTTAGTTTCTTATTTTCATTTTAGTAGTTTCTTATATTCATTTCTTGAAAAAAAAAGGCAAATTCAGATCTTAACCAGTGTCAGCCTACACTTTCAGGCAAACACACACACGCACAAGCAACACACACACACACACACACACACACACACACACACACACACACACACACACTCGCACGCACGCACGCGCGCACACACACACACACACACACACACACACACACACACACACACACACACACACACACAGACGCACACACACACACACACACACACCTGTTCTCCCAGTGGAGTCATAGGGGTGGTTGGCGACTCATGATGCGCACGAGACAATCTGCGCGCCTCACGTAACAGCTCAGTGTTAGCAGTGGTGGCGGTGTCTGCAGTGTTGAGTGGCGTGTTGTGAGCGGTGTCAGTGTCCCCAGCCAGCCTCTGTAGCTCTGGCTCAATGGTGTCGTTGTCGTCATGGTCATCTTGGAGGTTCAGCCGCTCCACCTTGGGCTGCTCTTGGTTTACCACACCCTGTGTTGTGCAATGCACATTGGAATGGTAGTAACAAAGAACAACAACTATCAACATAAAATACAGACAAGACACAAACTCAAGTTGATAACTTAAAAAGCAGTAACAATACAACAATACTTGTAAGCTGGTAACCATAAAATAACTCAAAAACCAGATTACTTAGTTTTGATTTTTAAAAATGAGTCACATTCTTCAAGCGCTCCCTTGAAGAAAGAGCACTGTCGACTAGAAATGTCAAATATGATTTTGATTTATTATAAATTTGTATATGAAAAGAAAACATATTTAATTTGATGTTTCTCCACACACATACACACATATATAAACACATATGTACAAGTATGTAAGCACCTACACCCCACTCCTTTTCACATACTCACACACACACATGCTACTCTCTATGAAGATTTCTCTGTAGTGAACTCACCTTTTCCAAATCTTTACGCCAGTCAAATGAAGAGTCTCGCCAAGTTATACGAGTGGAAGGAGCACTTTTGGCACGACTCTTCTGCCCTGCAGCACGTGCCTGAGACTGGGAACTTCCTGTTCGAGAGGTCAGTGTACTCTTGGTGTGGGTACTTTTGGCTTTGCGTGGCGTTGACGCTTTCACCAAGACCTCATGGGCTTCTTTCTTCAACTGTTCCTTGCCAAAGTGCTGGAGAAATGATCATGTTACAATGATGAGCCAAGGCACCACAGTCCAATAATATAGTCTTATGTCGATCAAGACTTGCTACTTGTGACAGCACATTTCTTTTGACATTATATTTCTCTGTGTGAAATTCTGCACAGGTGCAAGTTTTTAGAAAGCTGAAGTAGTACTCCTGATGAGCAGGGTGAAAAGAAGAGAATGGGGAAGACTGCTTCCCTTCTGATACACTGTTTCAAGGGAAATAACCATTACAAAGTAGAAAGAAACTCGTGGAGAGCGTGGCAGCAGAGAGTCCTCAGAAGAGAAGCCCCCTTCAAGCAAGTGTTTCGGCCCTTATCTCCTGACACTCTAGGGGGGTTGGGCCACACCCGGTTCATGACTCCGGATGTCCCTCTGCTGCCCTTTTTTTTTTTTTTTTTTTTTCCCCCCATCTTGGGACGAGCCATGGCTGGGATTCGAACCCATGACCCTCTGGACATGCTCATTTTCCACTTAATGACTCGCGCTTTAACCACTGAGCCACAGGGACACCTGATATTTGTAGGGAAATTAAGCCTTATGAAGTTCACTTTTGTTCCTCCTTGACCAGATCCAGCTTGAACACCTCTCCGCCGCTTCTGCCATTGCTTTCAGGGCTCTGGTTTTTTCCTTCCCTGCAACTGAGAGCTGTTTCATGAGGCTGTATGCAGACGTTCCTACAAACCCCTAGCTCCAATTTCTGCAGTGAGGACTTTGACCTGATAGCCTTCTCTCCTCAGGCTGTTTGCCAGATCAGCATACTTTTCAGTCTTGTAGATTTGAGCTGCCTCCATTCTGTTCTCATATGGCACCGTGAGCTCGATCATGATCAGCTGCTTGGTTGACTTAGAGTGGACTACTATGTCTGGTCTCATGCCACTCTTGCTGATGATCTCTGGGTGACTCTTCCATTCTGGGAGGTCTGCAGTGCACTCCCAGTCATCTGCCCCGTCCAGCAGACTCTGCCTGCATGTTTCGAGTGGCACTGTTGTTCTTGGCCATGATTTGCTGCCTCCTGCCGTGAAGAATGTTGCGGGTGCTTTTGGAGTCCTGATTTTCCCTTTTGTGGTGTTGGTACTAGCCCAGACTACTTGTACAATCTCTTTGAGCACTTGGTTGTGCCTCCATGTGTACCTTCCTTGAGCCAGGGCTACTTTACATGAGCTTAGGACATGCTCCACTGTTTGTTTTTCATGGCAGAGGGGGCATGCAGGATCGTCTGTTTTCCCCCACTTCACCAGGTTTGCATTTGAGGGCAGAAGGTCATAAGCAGATCTGAGAATGAAGCTGATCCTGAGAGGGGCCATGTGCCAAATGTCATTCCAAGTGAGACTTCTTTGGAGTGCATTCTCCCACGTTGTCCATTGCCCTTGCTGGCTCTGCTGGACTGCTTTTTGGAGTCTTTTTTGGTCTTCTTCTTTTCTCATCTCCTGAATCATCATGTCTCTTTTGGCTTTTCCTTTGGCCTTTGACCACCATTCAGTTTTGGTCACCCCCAGTCCTTGTCTGTTGGTCTGTGTGTGTCCTATTATTTCTCTGATCTTGAGACTTTCTTTTGCAGACTCCATCGCCTCTTGAACTTTCCATTTTCTGCCTGTCTTCAGCTGGGGCTTGATTGCTTCTACCACCTTGTCTCCTGAGTCCTCCAGCATGCTTTGAAGTCTGATCTTCCCTGCTTTGTATTCCTCCAGGATGGATTTCAGTGGTAGTTTCAGCTTTGCTTGGCGACAGTACAGCGCTATGTCAGTCAGACAGGGTGGGACACCAAGCCATTTCCTTGTGAACTTGTTGATTTTGGCTTCCATTGCCTCCACTATGCTGGTGCAGATGTCGTATATCATCAGAGGCCATAGGAGCTTTGGTATCAGCATGAACTGCAGACACCAGACCTTGTATTTGCCAGGGAGCCAACACTGGTCAATGGTCTCCAAGCCTTCCTCCGCCATCTGCTTGGTTTCTTTTGCTCTTCGTGTGTCTTTCAGCGTATCATCATACCATCTTCCAAGGCTCTTGACTGGTTCTTCTGTGACTGTTGGAATGGCCTGGTTGGCAACACTGAAGACCACAGATCCGGCCACTTTTCCTTTCCTCAGTGAGAGACTCCGTGATTTCTTTGGCTTGAACTTCATTCTGGATGAGGCAACTATGTCGTCCAGCCTCTCCAGCACATGACGTGTCTCGTCTTCTCTGGATGAAATCACTGTAGTGTCATCCATGAAGGCCTTGAGAGGAGGCATCTTGTATCCATCGCCAAGGTCTGTTTGTCTCGCGTTGTTTGTTGCTGCTTTCAAGATGAGTTCCATTGCCAGCACGAACAGTATTGGGGAAATTGCACAGCCCATTGCAATACCCACTTCCAAGTTGATCCAGTCTGTTGTGTACTCCTTGGTAGAGAACCGCATTGAGAAGCCATTGAAGTACTTCTTGAGCATGTCGCGGATGTTCTTTGGCACATGGTACATCTCAAGAGCCAACTGTATCATCTCATGGGGCACAGATCCATATGCGTTTGCCAGATCAAGCCACACTACGTCCAGGTCTCTCTTTTCTGTTTTTGCTTTTTGGATTGCGTCCCAGATCATTGTGGCGTGTTCTACACAGCCAGCCACGCCTGGGATGCCACCTTTCTGGACTGACACATCCAAGTACTTGTTTTCCATCAGGTACTTGGTCAGCCTTGCTGCCATGACAGAGAAGAAGATTTTCCCTTCGACGTTCAGTAGTGATATTGGCCTGAACTGGCTGATGTCACTTGAGTTTTGCTCTTTGGGGATGTACACACCATCTGCCGTCATCCACTGGCCGCTGATCTTCTGGTTTCTCCAAGCCGATCGCAGCAGCCTGTGGAGCCACTCCAGCACCTTGGGACATTTCTTGTAAAGCTGGTAAGGTATTCCGTTTGGCCCTGGTGATGATTTGGCTCTGGCTTTGTCGACCACCTTCTTGATTTCCGCCAACGTTGGAGGCTTGCCATTGAACTGTTCCTCAGGGTTGGTTGGCCACACCAGACCTTGAATGTCGAGTGGTGCTTTGCTCTGTGGGTCAGAGTATGTTTTCCTCAGATGCTGCTCAAGAACTCCTTTGTCCACACTTAGGGTCCCAGATTTTGGCTGCTCAAACAGTGTTCTGGCAAACTGGAAGGGGTCTCTGAAGAAGCACTCTTGTGTCTTCTTCTTTTTGCTCTTCCTCTTCCTCGCAGATTCCGCTTTGCTGAGGGCGCTGTGTTTTTCTTTCAGGTCTTTCCACAGTTTTTCCAAGCCTTGTTTTTCAGCTGGCAATGCGGTCTTCATTTGCATCTTGAGGTTTTTCTTTTGGACCCTGATCTTGTCCATCTTTTCTTGGCGTCTGGATTTCTTTGGAGGTGTTTTCTCTTTGGGTAGTTTTGCTCCATAGGCGTCTCTACATGTGGCATACACAATGTCCCCATATGTGGCTAGTTTGTGTTCCAGGGTGCTTTTCCCTATCAGTGCATCGAGTCTTTGGACGATTTTTGCATCCAGTTTCTCCCAATCTTCAGTTTCGTTTGCTCGTGGCAGGTTGAGTTTCAGGCGCCTGGCATCGAGGGCCTGTGCAAATTCCTCATCCGAACCAACAGCGTGGATGTCCTTGGCACTGTGGTTTAAATCCTGGCCTTGGTCTTCCGACGTCTTATCTGCTGATGCAGTGCGCTGCTGCTCATTCAGATGAGTCTTCACACATCCCATCTTTGTTCTGTGGATCTTCATGCCACGGGTGGTAGCGAAACGCTTTCCACAGACACATGGATATTCCATTTGGTCCATGTTCATAGTCCGTTTGGGATTTGCAGTCATGATTGGTTGAGCACCGATGGATTCATCATTCTCTCCCCCTTTCGGTGAATCCTGGGAGCATCTTTTCCTTTTATTCTTAGTAGCCACATGTTTAAGGCAAAGTGGGGAACCAGCCCACAGAGCCCTTGGTTCTGGTCTTTCCCAGTGTCCTCCGGTCTTTCCCGGACGTCCTCCGGCCTATTCCCGGAAGTCAATGGTTTACCCATGCATCAGTAGATAGAAACTCGTGGAGAGCGTGGCAGCAGAGAGTCCTCAGAAGAGAAGCCCCTTCAAGCAAGTGTTTCGGCCCTTATCTCCTGACACTCTAGGGGGGTTGGGCCACACCCGGTTCATGACTCCGGATGTCCCTCTGCTGCCCTTTTTTTTTTTTTTTTTTTTCCCCCCATCTTGGGACGAGCCATGGCTGGGATTCGAACCCATGACCCTCTGGACATGCTCATTTTCCACTTAATGACTCGCGCTTTAACCACTGAGCCACAGGGACACCTGATATTTGTAGGGAAATTAAGCCTTACAAAGATGCACACAGAGTACTGTACTCAAATTTGAACATACAGATCTGCTACAAACCAGTGCTGCTTTTAGGCTTGTTTGATTTTTTTTTTTTTTTTTTTGCCCTCTTTGTTTTTTGTGAGGTTTTTTTTTTCAAATTAGTAAAATATCAATGGAAATGGTAATTTGATAGTAAGATCCGAAATGAGGAAAAATCAGTACTATTTGGCAGTTGTAATTCTGGATTCAGCACAAGACAAGAACTCATAGCCATGATAGTCTGGCATCACTCACTGTATTAGTCTGTATTTTTGTTTTACATCGAAAGCAGATTTTTCTCTTTTTTCTTTTTCAGCCATGCCATTTCTGTTACACACACACACACACACACACACACACACACACACACACACACACACACACACTGGCCTTCAATCAGCTTTGATCAAATGTCAGAAACACCTCTTCCCCCTACTTCTAACAGGATGCTACCAAAGTATCACCGACTGGCTAAAGGTTTCTGACAAACCATATCTTTGACAAACAGACAAAAAAGGACTCATCTCAACATCATGCACTCTATCTTTAGAAGATTTCCTTTGAGAACACTAACTCACATTGGCTCTGCAACAATCATTACAATTAGTGGGTGAGGTAGCAAGTAGCGTCTTTTCTATATTGAATCAGAAAGCACCACTGAATACCAACAAGAGGACTCAACAACAGCGCAGTGTCTACACTGCTCGGTTGCCCCATGGCAACCTAAACGCTCCCTATGGACTGCACAATGCTGAGACTGCCGTCGAAAAAACTAGGAATTTCTGTGTATGGTTTGCCAGAATGAGCAGCCTGAGAGTTGTTCCACTGAAGGGACATGGAGTATAAGACAGCAACACAAAAATGACATAGTGTTCTTCTTTACATTAAAGTCCACCATTGTCATGATGATCGTTCTAACAGTGAGCTTAAACAGAAAATGAGAAAAGTAACTGAAATACGATTTGACTTACAAGTGGTGTGCAGACAGTTCTGAATAATGACTACAATGTCTTATAAAAAAAACAAAGGAAAAAAAAAGAAAGTAAAAAAACAAAAGAAGAGAAATTAATGAACAAAAAATATGCACTGCTTGCAGCATGCACACACACACACATACACACACACACACACACACACACACACAAACACACACATGCACGCACGCACACACACACACACAGTAATAGGAGAAGAGAGAGAGAGGAGACAGACTGACAGAACAGACAGACAGAGACAGAGAGACAGACGGAGGCAAAGAGAGGCAGAGACAAATGCACACACCGACAGGCAGATTAATCAGTCTACTTACAGGTCCGGTGTAGAGGACATGTTTGTTGGCCATGTACCAGGTATACACTCTGCGTAGTCCCTGACGTTGTTCACCCGTCCGCTTTCTGCAATATGTGTGTGTGTTCATATATGATGCAGGTAAACAAGTCAGAGCGCTGCATGCTATATTTTTTTCAGCACACACACACAGAAAAAGAGTTGGGAATCAGGAAAGAAGGGAGTAGGCCAACAGCTTGCCACAAGTTTCATCTTTTAGTGTAAGATGGTAGTGAGTAAAGTGGGGGGCAGAATCTAACTGTGTGTATTAAAGCAAAAAGATATATTCTAAACTCAAAAGTGAAACAGACCAAAGACACAAGGCCTACAAACATCCATAGATTACTAATGTGCACTTCAGATAAATTACAGGAAACAGCCTTGCATATTAAGCTAGAAATTCAATACACGCGTGCAATGCATACTACAGATGGACACACTGCGAGGTAGTTCTAATCACTTTGGCAGTTACCTCAGACTTCAATAAGGATGATTTACAGATCACCCCCCCCCCCCACCCCCCATCCCTCACGTTTTCTTCTAATATCTAGCTGTTCTATGTTCTTCTGCCCATCTTTCAGAAAGCTGTAATCCTCATTATCTTCAATCTGCTGCCATTTCCAAGACTTAAAATTGGGGAAAAAAAGAAAACCAAGGCAATGAAATCTTTGGCAATCACTATCCCTTTCCAAATTTGCTGTCATCTTCAGGATTGTCAAATGCTGTGGGGACTCTATGGGAAAATTACGGTGTATAAAACATGGACAGATATCTTCAGCCCAAACACCACAATGGCTATAGCACAGACACAGCTCTTATGGGTCTTTTACATTATGCATGGTCAATGGCTGAGGTGTTAATGCATTTTTTTTGTTCTCACTCATGGTGCTGTGGTGGCACTATTGATCATACCTTACTTGTTCACATACTCTGGACAGAAATCGGTCTAGAAAAGAATACCAACTGGTTTCTTTCTTCAGTTTAGAGATCATAGCATGTTCTTGTTGAATGATGATCCATCTATGGTAATCTTTCTCCTCTCAGGCACTTGACCAGGTCTGAATCTGGTCCTATTCTTTTTTTTTATCATTCTCATAACGACACAGGGAAAGGTGATTTTTCAACAGGCACTTCAGAACGTATTGTATTGTGTTTTACTGTACTGTACAAAAGGTCATTGTGTTGTATTGCATCATATTGTTCTAAACAGTATGTACTGCATTGCATATCATAGTATTGTATGGTATTGTACTTTACTGCACTGTACTTAACTATGTTGGATTGTATTATATATTGCATTGTACAGTATTTTCATGTGCTGTCTTGTATGCCAGTAAGTACTGTATTCTACCGTGCTGCACTGAATTACATTACAGTGTACTGCACTGCAATGTACAGTGCTGCATCGCACTGATACCATGGTATTGTATTGTACTGTTCTGGATTGTATTTTACTACACTGCATTGCATTGTATTGTATATTACTGTATTGTACTGCACTGTACTGTATTGTATTGTATTGTATTGTATTTGACAATACCATACTCTACTGTACTGAATGGCACTGTACTGACTTTTGCCAAGTTGTGTTGTGTCGTGTCATGTCATGGTGTGTCATGCCGTGTCGTGTCGTGTTGTGTCATGCTGTGTGGTGCGTTGTGTTTTTGTATCTATTGTATTACATCATTCTGTACTGTATTGTATTGTGTTGTATTGTATGTTGTGTTGCATTCTATTGCATCACATCATATTGTATTGTACTGTCGTATTCTATCGTACAACAGATTTTCCCCAGTAACATTCCGGCTGCTCTCTTGCTACAATATAGCAACGACCCCTTTTCTTTTGTTGCCTGCTCCTCATTTTAGTGCCTATCGAAGTGGCTTTTTCTGCAAAATATTGCTCCCTAACTAACCTTTTTTTTCAGACGTGCTGTCTGCACTTTGCATACCAGACCTCATGTAATCATCTCTTTAAGAGACTAGCACTTAAACCACAAGTTGAGGAATAGCGAAACGGGGAAAAGAAAAACTGTCATGTACAAGACTCAAGCCACACAGTAAGGATTCCCCCACTTCCTGGTCAAGAACATTCTCTGCTAATCCTGCTTTCCACCAGTGTTGCAGCTAGGAACATCAAAGGGATGACAACTGACATGTGTATCACCTCCTTCACTCCTCCTATGCAACTACATGTCAACAACCGCATACATGCCCCACCATATTTGCTGAGTAGCCAGCCAGTCTCTCCAGTGAAATATCCTGACTTAATTCCATTCAAGTTTGTTTATAGCCCAGCCGACCATGGGAGGGGAGGAGGGTGATAAATCAGGGCTGTCACTTGTCAGAGTCAATCCCTTACATAGTTAATAGTTTGTAAGAAATGGGGGTTTTTAAACACACAAAAAATGGATTAAAAAAATTTTCTTCCATAAAATCTTAGAACAGGAGAAAATAAGTATGTCTTTCATGGGAACTCAAAAATGTCACATCCAATAAAATATGTCTGAAAAGAGTTTTCATGGAGTCTGTTGCGATGTGTTTTCAGACATCATGTAAATCCCAGCACTCTAAAATAACATGTTTGGTAGTATGTGATGTATCATAAAGAATTAACCATGGGAATTCTTCACTTTTCAAAACATGAGTGGGTGTAAAAGTAGTGACCTGAACGTAATTGGCACAAAATTGTTTCTTGTTTAAGGCCACCAGTGGCAGATGTTTAAAAACTCTTTGAAGGTTTGGACAGATATATAAAAGTTAGTGATCTGTGTGCAGGTTCCCGTCCTCTTGCAAGGTATCTTAGACAGTCTGAACTTACAGTTTCACACAGAGTAAGGCACAGAGAACCTGCGCAACTGTTTTATTTGTGGCATTGTTATGACCAACGACTCCTTTGTATGAATACTTATTTCTCTGAAGCATTCTTATTCATTTATAGTATGTCAAAATCCCATCCTTCTACGACTTGCTGATATTGTGATTTTTTTCCTTTTCATGTATACAAGATTTATCTTCCTATACAGAGTACCTGCATTTAAAGAACCTTTTAAAAAAGTTTCTCAATCATAAGGTGGCAGATGAAAATTTGCTCAACTCTGTTCCTTTCCCTTCCTGGTCGAAACCCCCCCCCCCCCCCCCCCCCCCCCCCCTCTTCTGTGAGCAGTTCCTCTGCCTGTTTGTTGAACTGGTTCAGAATGATTCTTAGCACAACTTCGCTGGGATGACACAACAAACTGATTGTTCTGTGGTTCTGACACAGTCTGGTGTTGCCTTTCTTTGGGATGGGAATAATCAGAGACTGCATCCATTCTCAGGGCCATGCTTCGTCCTCCCAGACCTTCTGACAGAGCACAGTCAGCACTGACATCATCTTCTCTCCTCCATGCTGTAGCAGTTCTGTGAGAATGTTAATTCCTGGCAACTTTCCTCCTTTCAAGCAGCAAACTGCTTCTTCCACTTCTGCTCTCAATATTAGAAAAGGGTCTGTTTCTCTTGCTGCTGGTTGATCAGTCAACAAGCAGGTGTCAAGTCGGAGTGTGTAATTGTGCAACTGCTGGCAATACCCTGTCCATCTCTTCATGATCTCAGTGTTCTCAATCAGTACATTGCTCTAATCATCCTCAATCACTGACGACTTGTTCTGTTCGGTTTTGGTGTGCATCCTCAGGGTGTAGTAGGCCTTTTTTGTGTTCCCATGCTCCTTGTCCTGTTCAATGGTCTTGCACTGGTCTAGTTATCCAGTTTTCTTTTGTCTGTATCATTTTCTTCTGTATTTCCTTGTTCTTCTGTCTGTAGTTGTTGGATGCTACTGGGTTAGAGAAACTGGTGGCCTTTTTTGCCTTTCAACTGCTGCCTAATGACTGATAAACATCTCCAACACCAGAGAGGCCTCTTCCACAACTTTCTAGGCTTTTAAAAAGATTTTGATCAAGGTTAGAATGACAGGTTGCGGCAGAACCTCAGAAATTTCAATGTGGAGGAAGGGTTGGTCCAGATCATACAAGCAATGTACAGCTTGGCAACCAGCACCATGCTCATAAACAACCAACTAGGGGACTTCTTCCATACAACTGTTGGTGTCCAACAGGGCTGTCCACTCTTCCTGACCCTCTTCAACCTCTACTTGGAGAATATCATGCGCAAGGCTATCGAAACCTTCAACACTACCAACTCAGCCGGGGGCAGGCCCATATGCAATCTGCGCTTCGCTGATGACATAGGCCTACTTGGCAGAAGCAACAATAAACTCCAAGACCTACCATTGGGTTAGAAGGTTGAGCTAGCGCATATGGAATGGAAATCAGCGCAGAAAAGAAGAAGGTGATGGTGAACAGCAGCAATGAGAACCAGACTGTAAGCATCACAATGAACGGACAAAAGCAGGAAGAGGTGGAAGCGTTCAAATACCTCGATTCCACACTCATGAAAGATGGTCGCTGTACAACAAAAATAAAGGTCAGATCAGCTTCTAAGCTCACAAAGCTTTGGAGAAGCAATGAGATCAGTTTCCCAGCAAAATTCAAATAAGACAAAGCTTTTGTCCTCTCAATCTTCCAGTATGAACGGAGACCAGGACCTTGATGGCAGAGTTGAAGAGAAGTTTCCAGGCCTCTGAAAGGAAGGCATATAGAAGACTGCTCCACATCTCCTGGACAGAGTACAGAAGCAACGATGTCCAAGAACGGATGACCACACTGGCAGGACTACAGGAACCCCTCTTAACTACATGTATACAGTCAAGTGAAGAAAACTGATGTGGTTTGGCCACATGACATGACACAACTTGAAGGACAAAGGCACAGAGGCAGGCAGAGAAAGAGCTGGTCTGCCAGAACGCCTGCGAGAAGCAGAGGGCAGGTCACAATGAAGAAGATCCACAAAGTCTGTTCCTCATGTCCCCCTACAGCCACTTAGGTCACAGGACTGAGATAAAATGAGAGATATCTAGAATGGACAAACCTCAGGCTGCCAGAACTCTTGCGAGAAGCAGAGGACAGGTCGCAATGGAGAAGATCCACAAAGTC
>CM065728.1:43229189-43241689 GCA_033310375.1 Conus canariensis | reverse complement strand
TCAAGGTTTTCCCAACTTGATACGAAAACAATTAATATTCCACTATGTCACATTATCAGTTCTTAATGCTTCGACACATGAATCTTAACATGGGTGTATACAATCTATAGTGAACACCACAGTCACTCACACACTGTGACCCTATTGAAATGAAACGGATCAAATCAAAACAGAATCAAGGAGTACAAAAGATAATTAGATATATTATGGAATCTTACCTGAAAATTAAACACTCAAAAACAACAGCAACAAATTCAGTTGAAAGTTTCCATGTGATCTAATGTATATGAATGAGATGAGAAATGAAAATGTAAGTAAAATTTATCAGACATTATTCTCTGTCCCTCTCCCCCCCCTCCCCCTCCCCCCCCCCCCCCCCCCCCCCCCCCCCCCCCCCGCCAACGTACATGTATACATATGATGGCCAAAATATCAGCTTAGTTCAGATTTGCTTTTTCATACTCAATCAGAGTTCAGTATGTGTTCAAAAGTGAACTTTAAGGCTTATTTTGGATGAGTGAAAAATGTTTAAATGTAAAACATGTATAATTTGCTGCTACAAGGTTATGTGTCCATCTAAATAAAATCTTACAAGTTACAGTAAAATATCTTGAATACTATTGATTTTTCAAAAACAGTGAAAGGCAAAGGTAATATAAATAAACTTGATGTATACACATGACATATATCACATTGATTCAGCGCCAAGCATTTTTGCAAATATTCGTGAGCACGTGCGCGCACGCGCACACACACACACACACACACACACACAAACACACACACAAACACACACACACACACACACACACACAAATGCTTGTGGAAATTATGCATTTAGCAAAAGCAGGTACCTACGCACATTGAAGTTTTAATAAAACTTAAGTTTACACACACACACACACACACACACACACACACACACACACACACGAGTGATGAACAACTGAAGGAAAAAAAACGTGACCAACACCTACCTTAGATCTTTTCAAAGTTCGTAAGCCAGACTCCAGAACATCCAGCCCTGCTATTTTTGGTTGCACCGAAACTGCCATTCTGAATCAATGCTCGCTGCAAGTATCAACAGGTGTGATAGAATCATAAACTCAGTAATTAGTATTAATTACTGTCTGTCGGGGTGTTGCAACCCACCACTCATGTCATGCATATCGTGCGCGTAGAGCTAGTAAGTACCACTGCGCTTGCGTGTCTGTCTGCGCTCTCGAAAGGTAGGCTACCCACTAAAGGACTGGAAGCGAGCAACACGTAACAATCGATCCTAACTTCTCAATGTCAAGACAAGTCGCTCTTTTCCCGCACGCTTTACTTTGGCTTTGATTGAATCAAAGCTGCTGTCAACAAAACATGAATCACCCCTCACACACTTTTTCAACGCGTAGCAACGGGGTTGACCCACCAAAACTTTTCGATCACCGATCTCTTATCGACATCACAAGACCAAAATAAAAACTTTCTAGCCCAGACAGGAAAGTCCGGTTTTGGGTCTTTGCGGACACCATTTTGAATCCGTGCGCTGACATGCCACTGCCAGACTTACTGTTCAAGTTCACATTTTCACCTTCCGTGAGATTAATTTTGTTTTCTTGTGCAGCTGATAGGGAACGGCGAGTTATGACTGGCACAAATGACCTAAACGGGTAGCAGTCAAGCGTGACAGGGACTTTTTAAGCCAGCGAAGTCTTTTACCCCACTTGACGACCACCAGTGCTTTTGGTCACGTGATCAAACCTCATGTCGGCTGCAAAGGGGTCTGTGTCAAAAGCATTTTGTTATAGGCCTATTGACTGACAACACACCGTTGACGCCTTTCAATTCGTTTTGATCTGGCAGTTGTACAGTTTCATTGCAACTGGCACATGTTCGTCGATTTAGCAAGTAGAATAATCGTTCAACCACAAGAAATTGTAATTAATCAAATGAGCAGTTGTTTGTCGTGTCCGGTTGATAGTCACTTTTTTTCTCTCTCTTTTTTTCCATTTTGTGTAAATTCTCCTCAAGTCACCAACTTGACCAAGTGTGTATTATGAGTGTGTGAAAAGGCTTTATACTAGGCCTGATAAACTGAACTCGAAGGAAAACGCGCGAGATCTCTTTCACGAGAACAATGTGGCGGTTCTATTTTCATAGGTTCTGCGATTACTTCAGTCCTCTGGTTCTGCTGTCGGCGTTGGAAAACACACACACACACACACACACACACACACACAGAGAGAGAGCCCTGGATGCATTGTGTCTCTTGTCCAAGGTTCGTTTACTCTGCAATTTATTGGAAGAGATGCCCTAGGCATTTCACAACTAAATACAACCGGGAAGATGACAGAAATAATGCTTTTCCGCATAAACTTTTTAAAAGCTTACGTACAAAGAGAAGAGGGGGGGGGGGGGGGGAGGAGCAGAAAAAAAGGAAAGAAAAGAAAAAAAGAGAGAGAAAAGCTTCACCAGTGACAAATTGTGCAACAATCGATATACCCGATCCTTCTGCTCATATCTTTTGATAACCATCCTACGAGTAGAGAGTGAGACTGATTGATCTATGATCAAGGAAGATTTTAGGCGAAGGCCTAGTCTTAAAATCTGTCCTTGCCGTGCACACATTATTTTAACACAAAGGCCTGTCATTCATACTAACAATTCAACATAGCAACACCGTAATGTAATTCTACAGTGACAAACAAACTATTCATAAACGTAATAGCCTAATGACATGGGAGAGAGAGAGAGAGAGAGAGAGAAGAGAGAGAGAGAGAGAGAGATGCACCATACCTCCTTTCCGTTAATGGGTTGGATGATGAATCAGGATGGGGTGGATCCACTGGGACTAATCTCACGGGAACTAAACCTTTGCTTCACTATTTCCAGTCTTGGCGGTCAGCTAATGTGCTACTCGACCTAAAACATTGACTAACTTTGTCACTGGTCCCTTTTTGACTTACATTATCAGTGCCAAAGTGTCCAGGCGCAAACATTTGTTGATAAAGTTATTAGTATTGTATTACTGACAGTTCTTGGAAGATCGTCAACAATCGCACACACGCACATTATCCACATTTGTTGATAAAGTTATTACTGTTGTATTACTGACAGTTCTTGGAAGATCGTCAACAATCGCACACGCACATTATCCACAAATGTAAAAACTCTATTATTATTAGGGTTTACAAAATGGGTCTAAAACTACTGGTGGATTGAAGTCGCTTTCAGTCAGTGAGTTTTCAGTTGTCAAGTCAGACTGCAGTTTGACAGTCAAGCCCATGTAGTCCGTCTGGTGAGCGTGTCCCTTTGACCGTTTATGACCTGCTGCTGGATGCCAGCAGCTCTTATTGTGAGCTGGTCGGATCATAGACTTTCCTCCTGACTGCTCTGTTCATGACAAGAGGATGACCCCTGATCTACCAACAGAATACAAGCTCAGCATTTCCGTCTTTTCTGCAACGCTGTGAAGACATTAGGATGGGCATTTCAGAGATTCTTTGCAAATGCTGCGTTTAAAAGACTCCATTTTATTGATTGTTCAGAGACACTCTTCATCAAGTCAGTTTGTGAACTGGCACCAAATATCTTTGAACCAGAGGCCTTACATTGTGTCAGTCAATCTTCTGATTCAATTTGAAGAAAAGCTAGATGTATTTGAATACAAAAGAAAATCAGCCTAGCTTCTGGGTGAAGGAAAGCGGTTGCGTATATGTAAACTTGTCTCAGTTTAGTCCGAGCAATGCAGAAGTTTACTGCAGCTCAAAAGGAAACAGTCCCAGGATTAGTCCCAGAGGAGTTGGTCCCAGTAGAATTAATCCCATTGGTCCATCCCCGGCGAATTTGGGTCAGTGATAGTCATCACCAGAAATAAGTAAATTTGAAGCAAGAGCGACTGAATTTTACACATTCCCTGTGTCATGAAGTATTCTGAGGGAGAAAAAACTTTTCAGAACCGTTCAGCTGCTATGACAGATTTGATTTGACGTGTAGGTTTACCACTGAAATCTGGACACGTCTGGACTAATGATAAGAAGCTGCGTGGTTACATTACGTGTGAAACTGGGATGTGTATAATATCATTTCACAGGAAATTAGGATGCTCAACGGAACAATTATGTTTCACAGGGGCGAAAAATAGCACTACTTCTCCTATTACTACTACTATTTACTACTACTACTACTACTACTGCTGCTGCTGCTGCTGCTGCTGCTGCTGCTGCTGCTGCTACTACTTCTACTAACACGAAGAATGCTATGAAGGTAACACATACCAAACCATGGAAGTAAAGCACTAGGTACATCCTTACCGAATGCAATGATACTTGTTCTCTCTCTCTCTCTCCTCTCTCTCTCTCTTCTCTCACACTCACACACACACACACACACACACACACACACACACACACACACACACACACACACACACACACACACACACACACACACACACACACACACACACACACACACACAATCTCTTTTGTCACCGAAGTCTCCAAATTTTGTTAGCCTCAGCATCACGACACTCCCTTCGAAAAGTTTACTCACTGGCATAGGATCGAGGGGTGGAGGGGAGAGGGGGTAGGTGGGGGTATATGACGTCCACTCCCCCCCCCCCTCCTCCCCCGGAAAAAAACAGGAGGTGAGAGTATCTCGTTTGCTCCCCAACCCCCTTTCGCTTGGCAGCTGCCAGTTTGAAAATATCCTTGCTTAGATGAACACATAGGTGTCAACCCAATTTTCCTCATTTTACAACTTCCCATACTGAAAAGTACTTTTTCCCTTATTCTGAGCCCAAAAACTTTACACAGTACGGAAAACGCAAAAACATAAACAAAAATTGCTGTGAATACAATGTAATACTCAGTATCAGGCAGAACTTCTTGAAACAAATGGCAGTTTAAGACAGTTAATGAATAACAATAACACTTACCCATCCAACAGAACCTCCTCTTCCATTCCAGCAGAATGCATCACTTGAGGCAGTTTGTAGATCAAATCACACACCCTATAGTGAAACACTGACAATGATGCAGAATTGAAACTGTTTTATAAACCCACTGTTTACACACTCTTCCACTTTACCAACATCATGAGTCCATCAAAGTCACAAACCAATTTGTTCTATGCACTTTCCACTCCTACCAACGTCATTAGTCCATTGAAGTCAGGAGTACATCATTACTTACTGTGATCACCAAAGTTTCTAAATCAGTTTTACCCGTATTGAAACGTGTGTACGGCCGTACAGACCCGAAATCGTAGGTTTCCCGTACAGCAATACGGGAAAACCGTATACGTTGACACCTATGTGAACACTTGAAAACCGTTCAAGCTGTATCCGACAGCCTGTGACAACACCAACCGCAGAAACTACCGGATAAAGGCCTACTTTAACAGTTCCCCTTTGTCTCAATGTCATTGACTGGCCCAGCGCTCTTACGGGGTGGGAGGGTAGGGTGTGGGAGAGGGGGGAGAGAAAGAAAGAAACACTGCCGGCATTCAATGATGGCCCAAGAAAGACTCAAATGTAGTATGCAGCCAGATGTGTTTTAATAGGAAACAGGCACTATTCACTTGAAGCAGACTGCCGTGTCCACGCCTAGATGTATAACAGACACAGCAATGGCGAGAGGAAGGGGGTTGGGGTGGGAAGGGACTTGGGTGCCAGAATTCCACCATCGTTCTATTTACTTTATGGAGGAATAGACTTACACATACATAAGGTTTAGTGAACAGACACCATGTTATCTTCCAAAAGAGGTTTCCAGTGCACCCGTAAAAAAAATCACATGGCGTTCAGCATCTGGGTGGCTTCGTCCCTCAGAGCTCCTCACCAGAGCGTTGCCCCTGGAACCCCACCATGACCTAAACGGCCCCCTGAGAACCTCCCTTCCATTGGATTTTAATATTTGAACCGCACCTGTGCGAAGACAACTACTTTGAGAAAAAAAAAATGTGCTCGTTTCAACTTTCATGTCAAGGATCACCTTTCTGTTGGAACTCTTACTGCTTATTGCAGCTAGAGATCTACGACCATTCTTTATAGACCTTGGTCTGTCAGTATCTGAACGTATCTGTTCAAACGCCAGGTGTAGGATACCACCTGAAATATTACTAAATTACTACATGTCACTTGCACACTTTGCTCGTGTACAAATGAGCTGTTCACTGTGTCATATAGTGTGTTTATGTATGCAACATTATGTTCCAGTGTGTGTGTGTGTGTGTGTTGTGTGTGTGTGTGTGTGTGTGTGTCGCGCGCGTGTGCTGTGTGCGTGCGTGCGTGTGTGTGTGTGTGTGTGTGTGTGTGTGTGTGTGTGTGTGTGTTGTGTGTGTGTGTGTGTGTGTGTGTGCTTATATTTTTTAGATGTTGAATTGATAAAACTTGTATAGCGCCTTGTAGCCTACGTTGTTAGGATGGGCGCTATAGAAATTGTCATCATTATTATCACTATTATTTCTGGCTGCCCAACAGTATCGTGTTTTTTTTTTTTTTTTTTCCAGAATGTAGACTCTTCAGAAAGTCTGTCAGAATATCAGGAGGCTTAATGGCATCAGGCTGAAGGTACTTTGCAGATGGAGGCCATGGCATGTCAGGAGCTGCTCTAAAAGCATATAGAATATGTCGGCGAAGGATATAAGCACACTCTTCAAGACGCCTCTCTTCTGAAGCAGCTGACACAAAAGCTGTCTCAACCGCCTGACCTCAGGCAAGTTCATCACAGTAAAAATAGTTCGCTGCGATGATTTGATGTCCAGAATTTGATTCTGAAGCCAAAATGTTTTATAATCTTATCTTGAAGTTTGTAAGTCTTGTAGCCTGGGTTGTAGAAATTAGGGAAGTGTTGCTGCACGTAGCCACAGTACTTCTCTTTCAGCATAGTCATCCTCATCACCTGCGCTCCTCTGATCAATGCATTTTCAATGTACTCACAATATTATGTGGTCAAATGCACTCTGGTGTGCCCGTAACTGCTCAGCAATCCCCTGATCTGTGGCTGTTTCTGGATGCTGTCTTCAGACCGTACATAGTTTTTCCTACAAGCCTCGTGATAGTGAGCTTCACGGGCAACAAGGTCTGCATCTTGGTAAGTGTGTAAATAACATCTTGTTTACTTTTCGCTGCATCCTTTATGGATTGGTCTGCAGTCTTGGTGACACACATTAAAAGTTTTTCGAAAGACGGAAGTCCCTTTGAAGCTTTCTGTTTGAATTTCTTTCTGCAAAAAATACAGCTGTCTTTTGGCGGCAATAGTCCAGAATATGGTGGTTGCACTCCTCTTGGGTTTGGATGGTCCTGCAACCTTTTCCCTGTCTGCATGAATTTTCCTTTTTCCTGGCAAATCTCATATTGGTGAAGCGTGCATAACAGCTTCTGTGATAACCATGTTGCGCAAAGTCCAAGTCTTTTCGGTATACAAATGTGATTTAGTCTAAGGCATGCTACTTCTGAAACACGTCTCAAATGGAGGACTTTTCAATAGTTCTTTTACTTTCTTCAGTAAGTGGTGTAACAGTTGTTTTTTTTTTTTGTTTGTTTTGTTTTGTTTTTCTTTTCTGTTGTTTTTGAAGTGAACAATATATGTTCTTCCATCACTTGAACGTTTCTTACTTGCTTTGGTGTGCTTTAAAAGTGGCTGGTTGTTCATTTGCCATGCTGTAAAGCTAGATTCATACAACAGATCTGTTCCACTGAGTGGCTCATTCTTAATGATTGTGTGGTTCTGTATGTCCAGAATTGTCCATTTCAAGTGACCCGAAACAAACAACACGATACCAAGCACGCCTCTTAGCGGTTTATTTTGTCAAACAACCTACTATAAATAATAGTGGAGGAGGACAAGAAAGTGAAACAAACCAGGAATCCTAAAAGTGGCTGCCGCGCGACCTTGGAAGAACGATGCCAGAGCGTCCTGAGCAACATCATCAAAAAAGCGCTTTTGAAAAAAGTGCTATTGCCTGCTATGCTTCTTCCGTCTACACACAACATGGGCTCAGCAGAGGAAAAGCGCAGTTACTATTTTACAGGTTAGGCAAAGTGCGCAATGTCAGATAGATCCTACCTAGGCGTTGAAAGACAGGCATAACTGAAACGATGCAGGCACAAACTGGATGGAACTACACGGGATGGGCAGGCGAGTTGTGGCGTGTGTGTGTGTGTGTGTGTGTGTGTGTGTGTGTGTGTGTGTGTGTGTGTGTGTGTGTGTGCGTGCGTGCGTGCGTCCGGTGGGTGTGTGTTGTGTGTGTGTGTGTGTGTGTGTGTGTGTGTGTTGATAGATCTATAGCTTTTCTTTGCAGGGCCTATGCTTAAAAAAAAAAAAAAAAAAAAAAAAAAAAAAACTTTTTCAAGATCACACCTGTCAGACTTAAACAGAGGTTTCAGTACTCACAGTTTGTTTCACATTTTAGATCAAAAGGAGCACCTCGACTCAAGTGTACTGTGTGATGTGCACAGAAATACTGTCATTGTATAGTAAGACAACGACAACAGAAAGATGAAATAGGCCTAATCCCACTCACAAGGAATCACGCGGAAACTGATGCGCCGCCGGTCACCGCGTGCGGAAGAAAGGAACAGCACACCGGTGTAGTTCAATGGTATGACCGATTTCAGCTGTTTGCAATTTGGATGACCATAGCAAAACATCTTTGCAGTACCTTCATTTGCAAGAAAGCAACATAAAAATGAGCTGACATATGCAGGAAAATTATTTCTGATTCCATTTATGTTAATACAATGAGATGTTAAAGCACACGATCTGTGATAATGACGCAGTGAACACCCCTACCCCAAAATGCAAAATAGTAGGCGCAAAGAGGGAAAAACGCTCTATTTGTGCTGCTCTCACTGCCAAAATAACCCGTTTCCCCGAGGGTAACATGTCAATTGTTTCTTCCTACATAATGAGCTTTCAAAAAAAGTAAAAAATCCCCCGCATTTTTATACTAATAATGGTCTATTACAATACATGGAAGGAATGAAATCTATTTTTAAATAATTAAGTATCATGCACCATAAGACAAAATGAATCTGACCTTTTTTCTCGGATGTAGGCCTATACACAGTGCAAAACATTTTCTTTTTTTATCTTTTTTTTTTTTTTTTATCCCTATTGGAGGCCTATGTTTGACTCTACAATACTATGTCAGGAAGACCAAGTCTATACTTTGTTCAAGCAAATTTTGTAAAACTGTTTATATTTATCAGGATTTTGCTCAGTAACTAATTTCTAACTTTCTGTGTGTAGAAAATATCGGTACTTTGGGCATGATTGTCCAAATCTTGCCATCTGCGGTCTATCATTTGTTGCTTTAACAAGAAACAAACACTACGTAAACATGTTCAAATTTGTTTCTCAAATGACTTATCTATAGAATCCACATCTTCCTTCCTTTTTAACCAATGTGTTTGTGTGTGCGTGCGCAGCGCGCGCGCGCGCGCGCGCGCGCGTGTGTGTGTGTGTGTGTGTGTGTGTGTGTGTGTGTGTGTGTGTGCGTGTGTGTGTGAGTGTGTGTGTGTGTGTGAGAGAGAGAGAGAGAGAGAGAGAGAGAGAGAGAGAGAGAGATGGAATCCACTTGTCCACTTTTCCGCAAGTTCCAGCCGATCAATTAAAGGGAAAGCATCGTCGCTCGATTAATTCTCGTCGGAGTTGGCTCCCATTTTCAGCGGGTTTTGTTTCGTTTTGTGTTTTCTTTTTCTTCTTTTTTTTTTTTTTCTTTTTCTTTATTTTATTTTTTTTTCTCACTGTCGTGTTATATGCATCACGCAGTTCAAGCAATTGTGTTTCACACTTACTCCACCCGACTCCACCTCCCAATATCTCAAAGATTTAGCAAAGACTTTATATATACGACCTGAGCAAGTTTTTATAGATAGGGCCCGTTCAAGACTTTACACTTACAAAAGATTCACTGTCTTCTTTTGCCCAAGAGTCTTGGTCCATGTCCAAGAGTTGAAGCTAATGACTGGGCCTAGAGTTCATGCTCTTAACTTAACCTGAAGGCTGCCAAAACGCCGTTTTAGAACGGCGAATGATTCATGCCCCTGCCGCCGCTACGGTTACCGCTCTGGAATGGCAGTTTTCTTCTTCTTCTTCTTCTTCTTCTTCTTCTTTTAGTGTCCACAATCATCATGTTGATTATTCTGACACTTTTGTGTGTATGACCATTTATTATCCCGCCATTAAGGCAGCAATACTCCAACTTCGGGGAAGGTGCATGCTATGTGTAACATGTCATCCATACCAACGGCCAACTGGCCTTCTCTTCCGAAAGTTGGTGATGGGATTTTACGTGTGTGCAAGATGTTGTGCATGCGTTCACACACGGAACCTCGGTTTATAGTCTCATTCGAAGGACTGTGTGGGGAATGGAGTCAGAACCAATGTTAACTCGAGGGGAAAATCCCCCTGTACCGAAACGGCCCGGCGGAGATGCGAGCCCGCAACCCTAAGATTACGAGTGCGATGCTCAACCAACTGAACTATTTCGGCTTCATGTAAATTCGGATATGTCAGGGAAGCATAACTATACTAGATTCAGAATCGTGAAGGTCCGTAAAATCTAAAAATGTCCGGGAAATCCCCTTACGACATCCGGCAATAACTTTTTCAAGCGATCTAAGTGGGTGACTGCAGTGACAACGAAATCATTATCTATCCGAGGAGAGCAAAATGGCGACGGCAGGGCCAAGCACGAGTGGTAGCAGCGCGAAACGTCCACGATTGATGGAGTTAGCCGAAGCTAAACGTGAATAAGAGGATAGTGGTTATGAACTTCAATCGGACGTGCAGACGAGGATTTTCAGCCACAACTGATCGATGTAGAAGACAGAACTGACTTCGACTTCGAACTCTACGCTGTAGCTGAAGTGAGTGACCGAATAGCGCGGCCAGTGGTAGGCACAAACTGAACGCAGACCGGTCAGTGGAAGGGAGAAAGCTAGGGGTAGGGGGAGGAAGGTGGTAGCTCGCGGCGCGACGAGCCGAGCAGAGCAAGTGGTGAAAGGAGAAGGGGGCGTTGCAGAGAGGCGTGGTGGTGTTTGGCAATGTTGACAGTTAGCCAGCTGATGGGTTTTAGCCAACTTTACCTGAATTTGCATGGAATACTGGTCTGAAAGTACAACCCATTGGGGACAAATGTATAGTTTTTGGGTTTTTTTTCTCTCTCTCTCTCTCTTTTATCACAGATGATTTAGTGCAAACATTAGTCACAGAATCAAACAGGTATGCACAACAAACAATCCAGCAGATGCAGACAAGGCCACAGCAAATTAAAAAAAAGTCCAGGTTTGCTACATGGAGGCCAACATGCTAGAAATGAAGCAGTTCTTGGGCCTCACACTACTCATGGGCATCATGGGAAAAAAACAACATCAACAGTCATAATGGTCAAAACACCCACTGCTGACCACAAACGTATTTCCTTTGATAATGGCTAGAAATAGATGTGTGTGTGTGTGTGTGTGTGTGTGTGTGTGTGTGTGTGTGTGTGTGTGTGTGATTTTTCCCCCACTTACAGGTACAGGTATTGATGTGTTCACGGTATTATAAAAACCAACGCTCCTAACTCGTAGTTCTTTTTCAGATGTTAGGTCAGCTCATTTGGCTAGCATGTCTGACATATTTTGTTATTTACCATGCATAACACAAGCACATATATTGATGTGTTCATGATTTTATAAAAACTAAAGTTCATAACTCTCTCTCTCTCTCTCTCTCTCTCTCTCTCTCTCTCTCTCTCTCTCTCTCTCTCTCTCATGCACTTTATTAATTTGGATGGTTGAAAACTTTTGATGGATAAAATTACTTGCTTCCTGCACTAATGGCATTCACTGTTCCTGGATATGGGTGTTGCCACAGGCTGCAATTGAATTGTTTTGATTCTTCTTTCTTTTGCATTTTTCTTCTGTAATTCATTGTTTGTTCGTTTTTCCTGTTTAATTTGTCGTAGAGTTTGATATCCAATTTGTATTATGCATACCTGTATGAAAAGGTCAAATCTGTTACGTTTGAATTCTTTGAGTTTCATGTATGAGTGGGTAAAAAAAAAACTGGTAGGTGGCACAACTCTAAGTTTAGAAACTATCAAGAAGAGCATGGATAGTTCAATATCAATCATTTCCATGAACTGTCAGGGCCTAAACAATAAACAAAAAAGAAGAGATATATTTCATTATCTGAAAAACAAAAAGCATTGCAAATTCTTTCTGCAAGATACGCATTTTGAAGAAAAAATGGAGCAATATATTCTTTCTGAATGGGGGTACCAAGGATGGTTTTCAAGCTATGCTTTCAATTCAAGAGGTGTAGCAATACTTTTCAATAACAATTTTGAGTTTGAAATAAAAAGAGTTTTTAAAGGAAGCGGTGGAAACAGTCTTATGGTATTGGTCGAAATTAAACAGAAAGATTTCCTACTGGTGAATGTATACGGGCCTAACAGGGATGACCCAGAATTCTATAAGATTTTGACCAAAAAAAAGTTAGAGAATTTGGTGTTGA
>CM065728.1:43219189-43224189 GCA_033310375.1 Conus canariensis | reverse complement strand
TGATGCAGCAGTGACAGAGTTATCTACTCTTACCACATGTTTTACGTGGTTCATGTGTTTCCGTGACGTGTCAGGAAACAGAACAGAATTGTGGCGTCTCTGGCGAACGTTGATAAAAGAACATTACGTGCGTTGCCAGTGACATTTTGTAAAACGTTTCGTAAAACTCCGAATGGGTGCCCTCGGCTTTTCTTGACCAATGGTTGTGGTCTTTACATTCTTCACACAATCTCTCTCTCTCTCTCTCTCTCTCTCTCTCTCTCCCCCCCCCCCCCTACCCACCCACCACCAACACATACACATATACTTGCGCGCGCGCTTGCACGCACACACCCATACAGGCGCTCGTGCGTACCACTAATGCACACGCATGCACATACGCACGTACACACACGCGCGCATGCACACACGCACGCGCGCGCGCGCACACACACACACACACACACACACACACACACACACACACACACACACACACAATCACAGACACAAAAGGAAGACATGCAGACAGACAGATAGACAGGCAGACAGAAAAGTAATTGTACAGTTTAGACGTAGAGAGGCGCAGACTGATTCAACATGAATTATACAAGGCATTCATGCTATAGTGAATCAGTACCTTGTAGACAAGCATATATAGTAATGTAAATAATAACATAAAAAAACGCGACTCTTTCACGATGTTAATACCAGATGAATGATACGATGAAATACAAAACACCAGATTTTAATATTTTATTTCTAAATAGAAGGGGAGGGGGGGGGAGCTGTATCTGCAGACTAGTCTCAAACCTAATTACAAAAGACAAAGCAATAAATGAGTCAAATGGAAATCTTCCATACACAAACAAGATTCTTAGGAAACAATCAGGACAAACACTTGAAGACTGTAAGAATGTGCATTTAGTTTTAGAGAATACATTTGTGTGAAGAGCAAAGAATGTACACTTAGTTTTAGAGAATATACTTGTGCGAAGAGCAAAGGTCATCATAAGGTAATATTTAATTGTATAGAACTACTTCAACAGCCAGCAGGATAAAGCGAAACATTCAAATGTGCACATCTGAAGGAAACTTCGTGAGCTTTAGTCCCGTACATTTCAGGTTTACTCCCCCACTTCCCATCCCTCCCTCTCCATCTCCGAATTTTCTTCTTCCTCTCTCTCTCTCTCTCTCTCTCTCTCTCTCTCTCTCTCTTCTCTCTCTCTCTCAGGCGTTATGACAAATGTCAGAAGAAATGAGAGATGCTGCTTTTTGTTGCCTAAACACACAACACACACACACACACACACACACACACACACACACACACACACACAAACGTGCGCACGCGCACACACACGCACACGTACACAAGCACACACATGCGCGCGCGCGCAGAAATTTAAACAATGGATACATGTAAACTTAATCATTCCATCTGTCATTTCGTTAATTAATCTCTACACAACTCCTTTAGCTTCGGTCAGATTATCTTGAGGCTACTCTGGGAGTTTTTCTGGGTTCTTCTGTATAGTCTTCAGTGTTTTCTTGTTGGTCTGTCAGGTCTTCTGTACAACCATCTATCTTTCCTCGCTTTTCTGTCAGGTCTTCTGTGCAGTCCTTTTTGTTTCTTCCCTTTTCTGTCAGGTCTTCTGTACAGTCATCTATGTTTCTTCGCTTTTCTGTCAGGTCTTCTGTACAGTCATCTATGTTTCTTCCGCTTTTCTGTCAGGTCTTCTGTACAGTCATATATGTTTCTTCCGCTTTTCTATCAGGTCTTCTGTACAGTCATCTATGTTTCTTCGTTTTTCTGTCAGGTCTTCTGCACAGTCATTTATATTTCTTCGTTTTTCTGTCAGGTCTTCTGTGCAGTCATTTATGTTTCTTCGTTTTTCTGTCAGGTCTTCTGTATAGTCATTTATGTTTCTTCGCATTTCTGTCAGGTCTTCTGTGCGGTCATCTATGTTTCTTCGTTTTTCTGTCAGGTCTTCTGTACAGTCATCTATGTTTCTTGCTGTTTTGTCAGGTCTTCTGTACTGTCATCTATGTTTCTTCGTTTTTCTGTCAGGTCTTCTGTACAGTCATTTATGTTTCTTCGTTTTTCTGTCAGGTCTTCTGTACAGTCATCTATGTTTCTTCGCTTTTCTGTCAGGTCTTCTGTACAGTCATTTATGTTTCTTCGCTGTTTTGTCAGGTCGTCTGTACAGTCATCTATGTTCTTCTGCTTTTCTGTCAGGTCTCTGTGCAGTCATTTATATTTCTTCGTTTTTCTGTCAGGTCTTCTGTACAGTCATTTGTTTCGTCACTGTTTTGTCTGGTCTTCTGTACAGTCATTTACATTTCTTCGCTTTTCTGTCAGGTCTTCTGTACACTCATCATGTTTAACCGCTTTTCTATCAGGTCTTTTGTACAGTCATCTATGTTTCTTCTTTTTTGTGTCAGGTCTTCTGTACAGTCATTTATGTTTCTTCGCTTTTCTGTCAGGTCTTCTGTACAGGCATTCATATTTCTTCGCTTTTCTGTCAGGTCTTCTGTACAGTCATGTATCTTTCCTTGCTGTTCAGCTAGGTACTCTGTGTCGTTATTTACATATCTTTGCTGTTCTGTCAGATCTTCTTTTTTTTTTTAGTACAGTCATCCGGATTCCCTTGCTGTTCAGTTAGGTCTTCAGTTCAGTTATCTTGGTTTCCTTGTTATTTTGTTAGGTAATATGTACAGTTATCTGGGCCATCGTGCAGTTCTGTCGCTGTGCTAGCTCTTCTGTCCAGTCATTGGGTTTCCTGGTTGCTCTGTCAGGTCATCTTTGGGTTCTTCTGGACATTTATCTGCGTTTCCTTGCTCTTCTGCCAGATCTTCACCAGGTTCCTCGGCACAGTCATCAAGCTGTCTTCGATGGTGACCACTTCTGGAGTCTGTGCCGTTCCCGGAGTCCGGGTGGGCCTGGAGGGTGTTGCACATGACTAAGAACCTATGCGGACATTGGCGGAATCTGTCCAAGCAGCACTGCAAGGTCTGCCTCAGTAAGGGTCGGAACCTGAAAGTACAGAAACACCACGGGGATTTGTTCAGGGTTGGAAAGACACGGAAATACCTCGGAGAATTGTTCAGGGTTGGAAAGAAACAGAAATACGACGAGGAATTTTTCAGGGTCCGGGAGATACCGAAATAATTGAGAGAATTGTTCAAGGTTGGAAGGAGATATTGAAATATTGCAGGGAATATTAGTGTTGGGAAGGTGAAGAAATGACCTCGGGACATTGTGCAAATTTGGAATACCAGGGAGCATTGTTCAGGGTTGGAAAGATACAGGAAGACATTGCGAAAATGTTCAGGGTTCCAAAGATACAAGAATATCGCAGGACATTGTTCAGTATTGGCAAGATATCACAGGAAATTGTTCCGAGTTGGAAAGATACAGAAATACAACAGGGAATTGTTCAGGGCTGGAAAAATACAGAAATACAACGGAGGTTTGTAAGGTTGGAAAGATACGGAAATACCACGGGGGGGGGGGGGGGGGGGGGGGGGGGGAGGGGGGGGGGGTAACAGGCCTGGAAAGATGCAGAAATATCATGTGGAGTTGCTCGGTGCTGGAAAGATACAGAAATACCACGGGAGATTGTTCAGGACTGAAAATTGTTAAGGGTTGGAATGAAACAGAAATACCACGTGAGATTTGTTAGGGATTGAAAAAATATAGAAATGCCAAGTGGAATCGGTAGTGTAGAGAAATATACCGAAATACAACGAGGAATTGATATGAGCCGGTAGTCAATAGGAGTTGACCGATACATAAATACCGCTTGGATTTGACAGAGATGAGAAGAGACAGAAACACTGTGGATAGTTAATGGGGGAGTAGAGAAGATATAGAAACATTCAACAAGATTGACAGGGGTGTAGAAAATAGCATGATACCTTGGGGCACCTGACAGAAGTGGAGGACCTGAAAATATAGACACATCCCCCGCTTAGCATACATAGACAGTAATAAGGGAGTTGGGGGGGGGGGGAGGAGGAAAGGGGGCGAGCAGGTTCCACTACACATCCAATATGTTCAGGGCTCCCGTTCGTTGGCGTGGTTTCAAAGAAATTACTTTAGGTCTTCGAAACATCGATTTTTTTTTGGATTTTTTATTTTTTATTTTTTTTGCATATAGATCGAATATTGCACGTGCTGTATTCAAACATGCCAAAAATGGTGAGGGTGTCTTGCCGTGCTTTTGTTGTTTGCACGACTCATCCGGCGACAAATGGAGACCTTTCTTTCCATGAAATGCCAAAGAAAGAAGAAATGATTGATGGACGGACGCACTGTTACGGAAGAAACGTAGAGTAACGTGTCGTCCGCTAAAAAGCCACTAGAACCAATATCATTAACAAGTTGTGACAGACTTGTATCCTGACAAGTCGGAGCAGTTTCCTATTGATGCGGAATGATTCTTTAACGTGCGGAATGACTCTCTAATGTTTGCTACCACAATGACACCAGGTTCAATTTGTATTCCATTTTCCTTGTCATGATTGTACTTATCCTTGCTAACATTCATACCTCAATTTGACACAATAGGAAGAATACTGTCTGTTTTGAACACAAAGGATTTTTTTTTCATCCTTGCACTCGCAATTATTCCATTGGCTTTAGCAAGACAATCAATGCACTCCATGCTGCAAATGGCAAGCTTCATGGCCGGAAGGATATTTTCCCTACACCTATGGAAACGGGCCTGTTCACAAACAAAAAATGACAAATAAACCTCTTCATTTTCCAACATGTCAAAACTGCTTAAAACTGAATTTACGGAACAGCTCTGAGCAATATCTTTACAGTGTCTGCTGTGCAGTTTTATGTCTAACGAACGTCATGTAATGACACCACCACCACCACCACCCTTTTCTTCAAAAGACTATCATCCATATAAGACTCAAACAAGTAAAACGCGGTAACGCCGTTGTAAAAAGCAAATTTTCGGTTTATTACAAACCTTCTTCAGGCTAAAAGGTTGGCCAACTCAAGA
>CM065728.1:43201689-43214189 GCA_033310375.1 Conus canariensis | reverse complement strand
TATATATATATATATATATATATATATATATATAAATAAATTCCAAGGATAAGTACCGAGCAACATTCCAGCAACTTACAGAACAGCTTGGTGTTGCAATGACTGCAAGAAATATTCAGTTATAAACAAAGCTTGCTCTTATGTCTTAGATTGAAAAAATGGGGGAGATAAGCATTCATATCTGCAGTGGTAGATCATTCTCCCTAACTAACAGTATGTGCCTGAGTGGGTGAATGGGGAAAAAATAAAATAAATGCTTCTCAAAATGAGCCTTCAGCAACCTTATAGTGTCCAAGAGGGAGACAATCTCCAATAGATAGAAAAACTCACTAACATATAACTCCTAGTCAGATGCCGATATTTGTAACATAACTTCTGGTCAAATACCGATGTATCGAAACCTGATTGTTTCTCTTTAGTGACAGCAGAAAGTGGTAATTTGATTCCTCTGAGTTTTCAAAAAACCAACCAAAGGTGCCACCTAAGAAGCAAAGGAAATCATGAAGGAACAAAACAAGCTACATTTTCTTGTGAAAAGTAGAAAATATAAAAAGATAACCTCTTAAGACACAAGTGCTGAGGGCCAGTTCTTGGAATGAATCCGCAAGGGACTAAATTACAATAAACTAATAAATTCCAAGGATAAGTACCGAGCAGCATTCCAGCAACTTACAGAGCAGCTTGGTGTTGCAATGACTGCAAGAAATATTCAGTTATAAACAAAGCTTGCTCTTATGTCTTAGAATGAAGATTGGAGACTATAAGCTTGCTGAAGGCTCATTTTGAGAAGCATTTATTTTATTTTTCCCCATTCACCCACTCAAGCACATACTGTTAGTTAGGCAGAATTATCTACCACTGCAGATATGAATGCTTATTTCCCCCTATTTCTTCCATCTAAGACATAAGAGCAAGCTTTGTTTATAATTGAAAATATATATATATATATATATATATTTGCAGGCTGGTACCTGGAATGAAACTCACCCTAAGTCAACAAGCACCATACAAATGATTTCAAAGAAAACGTCCATTGTCACACAAAGCAGCAGTATGCGCGGCTGTCACCACCACTGGCATTAACGGACGTGTCAGCCCTTAATGATGGGTGGTTCGTCTGTATCATCTTCACCACAGAGCGGACACGCAGGACCCTATATCAGCGCCCTGCCACCATCCTGTGATGTAACTGCAGTTTTCCGCTGACGATGGACGAAATGTGTGTATAGCGTGATACAGTTCGTTCCATGTTTCAAAGCACGCACAAAAAAAGCGTTAGTATTCAAGTAAATGTGGGCTTTCCTCAGTGAAGTTTTTTGTTCGTTTGTTTGTTCCTTGAGGAAGCATGAACTTTGGAAAGGGTGAAAGTTTTTAAATGAGCGAGTAAGAAAATTTTGTTCTCTTTCTAATATCAACGCAAAAGCGTCTGCTTATTTTGCTGTGACTTGGCAACACGTTATTGTGAACAGAATACAACTATCTAGCAGCAGGACTGGTAGCAGCAGCAGCAGCAACAACAACAACAGTTACAATTTGACTTTCGCCAAAAAGGTTTCAGAGCGTGAGGATTGACCCTTTGCGCTACACTCTCTCTGTGTAAGTCATGAGGACACAATGTGCAAGAGTTGCAGCTAATTTAAAGTGATCAGGAACAAATTGGTAAGGGAAAAAAGTTGGAAAAAATCTTCTCTGTGTGTGTGTGTGTGTGTGTGTGTTGGTGCGCATGTATGTCTTTGTCTTTTGGGGAGTAGGATTAGTGATGGTGGTGATAGCAGTAGTTGTGAAAGTAATAGATGTAGGAGTAGTGGTGATAGTAGTAAGCCTGGTAGCAGCAGCAACTCTAACAGTAGTAGTAGTAGTAGAGCTGGTTGTTATTGTAGTACGAGCTCTAGCACGAGTAGTAGTAGTAACAGAAGTGGTGTTGCATGTCATCTTTAAAACAGATCAAAATAAAAGAAACGCACGCCAGAGGAAGAGGACAGGCAATCCTTCCGGGAGTCGTGTACAAGTCAATGTCCATCATCTGTCACCATCTCCCGGAAACTAGTCAGCAATTTACTGAGCCAAACATTCATTTACTTTTTATTTATATATTTTGGTTATTCTGCTTGTGTCTGAAGATGTGTTCATTATTGATCCATAACATATTATTCATATGTTGTGTTACTCATGCTTGTTCCATTGTGTTCTTACTTGGTTATTGCCATCCACATCGACACTTCCACGTTTTGTGCATTTGTAAGTGTGTGTTGTGTGTGTGTGTGTGTGTGTGTGTGGTGCGTGTGTGTGTGGGGGCGTGGGTGGCGTGCGTGCGATATGCGAATGTGTGTGTGCGTGGAAGCAGTGTGTGTGTGTGTGTGTGTGTGTGTGTGTGTGTGTGCGCGCGCGCGCGCGCGCGCATAGTAAGCGTAGTTGCTTAAATGACCGGTGTGTGTGTGTGTGTGTGTGTGTGTGTGTGTGTTGGGAGTGCGCATGGGCATAAGTGTGTCTTAACATATGAATTATCATAAACTTTGAGGGTTTTTTTTTTTTTTTTATTTTTTTTTTTTTTACTTTAAGCCTATGCATACGAACTTTGCAACTCTAAAAGCTGACGGAAACATTATTTTGGAACCTAATGGGCAAGGTTTGTTAAAAACGTGCCGAGCGCGTGATTCGCCAGTGTGCGGTGTGACTCACGAAGACTTGTCACACCACACACAAACGTGTGGGTACGGCTCTCGTCGAAAAAGGAAGACAAAAAAAACCTTGGTGTTTGAATTTAAATTGAATGTACTGTTTGCCCTCCACAGGTCTTCGCGTTTCTGATTCACAATAGGCGACTGATTGCGTACCAAGTTTCTCTTATCTTTTGACCCCAAATGATTCACAGCTGCGCGGATCAGGTCATTTGATAGGCAAACAACGTCGTCGTCAGCACTGGCCTGTGTGGGTTGGTCAAGAATGGGGGAAAACCCATGATCATTTCCGATAAGTTGCCCCTCGAGCGCTGCGTTCGTGACAGCCTTCCTTAAGGCCTGTCACACGGGGGTTACGAAACGGGCATTTTGTGGCAAAATTATATTTGATTTTAGTGTGTCATTATTATTATTATCATTATTAATGTTGTTATCATATTATTGTCATTGTTATTATCATCATCATTATCATTATTGTTGTTGTTCTCTTCATTGTTGTTGTTGTATACGCCTATTCAACTGAGTACTCTGAGAATCTTCAACCCCAGAAAGGACACACATCAAACCACAAATCTAATGAAGAGGGACAACCGGCGATACATCCAAGCCTACTATCACCAAGCCTCACCTTCACACACACCCTTCCCACACATTCCCTCACCAAGCAATTTCAGGTCGGAGTGTTCGCAAAGCCACTTGATGCATGGCGCAAGATGTGATAGAGACAGTAAGAAATACGGAGGAAAAACAAAAAAACAAACAAACAAAACAACAAGAGAGCTGGGTTTTATCAGGACCACCGACGGTTCTGAGTCAATACGCGCGCAGGTGAGGGATGAGTGGAACTGACACAAACCTGCTGTGGGCGTTTGATTGTGTGACAAGTTCAACAGTTGTGCGTCTTTTGGAAAGTGTGTTTCAGCAATAAGTTGTGACATACGCTGTGTCATCAGTGGCACACCTTTTTTCGTTTGTTTTTGATACGTGCTTTTTCCTTTTTACTGTATCTTTTCCACGCCACTTCAGTGTCATAAACAGATGTTCCATTTAGTTCATTACTCAAATGTTTGCCTATTCGTTGAAACACGTAAGCACATGGACGTTTATAAATCGTAACACATACATACGCGCGCGCGCGCACACACACACACACACACACACACACACACACACACACACACACACACACACACGCACGCACGCACGCACGCACACACACACACACACACACACACACAACACACACACACTACACACACACACACACACACACACACACACACACACTATATATATATATATATATATATGTATATATATATATATATATATATATATATTATATATATATATATATACTCTCACACATACACACCTTCTGTCTCAGTCTTTCTGTCTGTCTGTCTGTCGCTCTCTCCTCTCTCTCTCTCTCTCTCTCTCTCTCTCTCCTCTCTCTCTCTCTCTCTCTCTCTGCCCTTTCTCCTTCTCCATTTACGTTTTACATAGGCCTACATTTCCCCAAACCCTTGTCTCCAGATCGCTTTGACTTGACTTGACTTGATGGGTGAGATTAACGTCCTATTTCTGTGACAACTGTTGTCGCTGGCAGTAAGTAGTGGGCGAGTTCGTCGTATGACTCTCTCCGAACTCTGGTTCCTTTTGAACTTTAGTTCAAATTCGGCTGTTGGTCGGCCGACAATGGGCGTCGGAGCATTTCGCTTCTTTTCCCCAGCCAAAAAGCTGTCTTCAGGGCCACCAGGCGGCCTTCTTCGCGCTCGGGTGGCGATGGTCCTGTGCCGCGTGAGACCGCCCTGAAGGGGGAGCAGGACGAAAGTCGCTGGAACGACTACGGCCGAGAGGGCAATTTTTCAGCCCAACCCCATAAGGAGTGCCCCCATACCTGCCTGGCTCAGAACACGGTATCCCAGGCCAAGGCAATCGTAGTCAGGCAGCGCTCCATCGCCGATCGCCCCACATCTCCAGGAGCCGTCCCCCGGCGACACAAGCTAAACCCGCGTCACCCATATGGCTGGAAAGATCGCTGCGCCGCCTGACACTGGCCTCTCACATCAGTGTCCTTCAAAGGAGATCTGCCACCTCTCCCTTGGCGTCCGCTGCTATGCCACACTCGCAGCGATTGCTTTGACCAACGGTCACTCACCTTTACATACAGATAAAGTCGTTCACCTGGTAATGGAAAGAGAGAGAGAGAGAGAGAGAGAGAGAGAGAGAGAGAGAGAGAGAGAGAGAGAGAGAGAGAGAGAGAGAGAGTTGTTCTGATTTTAATGAACAAAGGCCCTTCCAACTAGAGACACACCAAAGCAATGTGACGGGACGGGGGGGAGGGGGGGGGGGCAGAGGGGGGGGAGAGGTGGTGCCAAATTCAATGACCAAAATGGGTCATTCTATTTTCATTGAACAAAGACAATTTGAAACGGAGGGAAAGAATGACAAATTAATAGTGAGAGAGAGGGGGGAACTGAAGGAGAAAGATGGGCAAACACCTATTCACAGAGAGGGGGGGAAGGGGGTGGGGGAGGAGGGAAGGAGAAAGATGGGCAAACACTGATTCACTGAGAGAGAGAGAGAGAGAGAGAGAGAGAGAGAGAGAGAGAGAGAGAGAAGTTGTGTGTGTGTGTGTGTGTGGTGCGTGCGTGCACGTGCACGGACACGCGCGCGCGCGCGGCTTTGTCTTGTTTATCACAGCCTGTGTTCTATTTGTGTTATCTGTGCCTGAACTTGAACTGGTGACGTTTTAGTTTGAAAGAAAGACAGACAAGACATTAAAGAAAAAAAAATACTGTTCTACTGTGTGGGTGGGTTTGTGCGATAGGTGAATACCCCACAAGCCAATCATCAATGGCGATGGAGTTTACAGAATTCGAACGAATCGCATAGCCTGACACAATCATTGATATGTGTCAGTGAAAACGACAGAGGTGAAAAACAAAACGCAAATATTGAATGGTCTGGTCTCTGGTTTAATTTCTTTTCGTTTTCTGTCAGCTTTTGATGAAATCAAGATAAATTCTGTCGGTAAGAGCTGAGAGAGAGTCAGAAGGTTTTTCCCCGATCATGAACATACACCCCTGTCCACCGCACCCACCCACCCACTCCACCCATGCACCATGAATAGTAACGCTTTCTGATTGGCAATCATTTTGTGCGTCATTCTTCGGTGGGTATTTGCCTGTGGCCTACATGACTCAATGTCTCGTTGACATGTCGCCTTCAATGCTACCAGGTCACACACTGACGCTGTGATAACGCTCAAAATGGCGGACCGGCGATGCAGCAAGACTGGTGGCTTTCTAAGGAACACTGTGTTCACGTGTGTGATTTTGTTCACTGTTTTTCTGCCTGTAGCAGGTACGTCCTGGTGTTCCTTTGCTAAAGGTTGAATGTGAATTTTTCCGGGAGTGACATGATTTTTTTGTGGTGTGAAATGTTTTAAAATGTTTGAGTGTTCACGGTTTTCTCATGATTAAGTGACCTCATTTACATTTTTCAATAATCATACCGGTATTCTTGGCAATGCTCACTACTTATTCACTGACGAAGCAACTAAGTGAGAAAACATGATAAAACAGATTACAAACTAAGTAAATTATTAGGAAAGGTGGACTTAGTTGGAATGTCTCAATTTTTTAAAATCAGATGATGTAGAAAAAATGCTTGAATCATTTTCCCCGAAGTTACTAAAGTTTAATGACCAAATATAGACATGTTTTGCACAAGTGTGTGTATGTATGTGCATGTGTGTGTGTGTGTGTGTGTGTGTGTGTGTGTGTGTGTGTGTGTGTGTGTGTGTGTGTGACTGAATATCATGCATGTGTGCGTTTGTGTACATGTGTGAACAGTACGCGCTTAAACTCTTTCTAAAGGGCGCCAAAGTTGTATATATGTAAATGGGCGTATGCATTATGTGTTTCACTTTCCGTGAACGCATTCGAAGCAGTAGCTGGATGAAGCATATCTGATGAGATGGCTGCACCGAGAAAAGGAATAGCTGACATCCGTCTCCCCTTGAAAATACATGAAACCCGAACGGTCTTAACACGATTAAAAACCTGTCCATGGAAACAAAATACGTTAAGTGTTCCAGACAAAGAAGTGGCAGGTAAAACAGCCAGAAAATCTTCCAGAAATGTCCCTCTAAATCTGAAGTTCCTTACGACTGTATCGGAGGCACATTAACTTTTTGGCGAAAGTTGCGCAATCATTCACCAACAACCAAGACCCACACGTTGAGAAAGACGTCCGTCGCGTCATATGGACAGTAATGACTCGTTAGGGCTCAGCGATTTATGCTTTTAAATTAAAAGTGAGCACGCTAAAGATGTACAGATACAGTCTTTCAGGTGACACAGTAAACCGAAGTCCTCTACAAAGCATGCATTTTGCTCATGTAAAAGAACGCACGGTCACAGGAAGGACGATTCTGGCAAAATTCTGCCAGAAAATCCACTTTGATAGAGAAATAAAATTATGCCCAGACAGAGGGTTACAAAAGGAGGGGTGGGGTGGGGGTTGCTCTATCCACATTTACTTCCGGAAGAGATGACAATTTATTGCAGAAAGAAGTTTTCTAAATTATTCCTTAAGCTCCTTTCTGTCAATAGATTGTCTTCTGTTGCGGGGGTTAAAAGTGAATGTACCAAAAGGAACACACACAAAAAAAAAGAGAGAAAAAAAGAGGAGACAGACAGAAAGAAAAAGAACAGAGAAAAAATGGCAACACGTTCACGCGAACACTTTCAGTCAGAGAAATTTATTGTAACAATGATATGATACAATACATTACCATTCAGCACAATACAGCATAGTGTAGTACAGTGCCACTGATACTAAGTGTCCATGCTAAGACAGTATTCGACACCTGTTTATTCCATACTTAACTGATCCATTACCGAAGAGTTGACTATCTTTCTAAAGTGGATTCAAGATCATTTATTGCAGTTCACTTTCGTTTCACCTTTTCAACATTCATTATTTCCATTTCCAAATAACATATTTCTGCTAACACTTGTGTGTTTTGGAAGTTATAGGGAGAAAAGATTTTGCGATATATTTTGTTGATGCTGTTGCGAAATCGACTGTATTATCATTAGATTGAAAAAGAAAATACTACCAGTGAAGTGTAAGGTTTGTCTAAAACCGTTTCATGTGAAAAGACGTTAGAACAAACATGACAAGTGTGTCCCAGTGCGGGAAAACGCAAGAAGGTGGACACGGGGAACTAGAGGGGACTCGGGTTGCCTGCACCATTTCTACGGAAGATTATCAGCCTCAAAGGTTCAGCTTTTAGTGGTGAAAATCTTGATTATTTTTTCTCTGACAGTGTGTTGTGAGCATTTTGATTATATGGGTTTGCTTTTTCAAGCAGCTTTGGCACTAAACAGAAAGCCTGATTTGAATATTCCGATTTTTCACCCACGACCACATTTTGCATCGAGATCGAAGAAATAAGTGACTGTTAGTCCGTTTTCTTTGTCTTACATGTGATTTCGTCCTTCCTGAAGAACACCAGGAAGTCGAAACGCGCTGTGTTTAACTTTTTTTGTTCTATTCGTTTGGCTGCCCAGTAATTTCACTTTTGCTGATTTGTTCGAATTGTAACGCGCATCACCACATATAATATTGTTTGGGAGCACCTCGCAGCATTAAAAAAAAAAAGATTGTCCTGCAGCTTTGTCTCCCCTTCCTCTCTGAGGCTTTACATCCTCACCGCTCATTCCTACATAGCCACCTTCTTCAACGTGCTGTCATACTGGCAGAACCTGCGCTCCACAAACAAGCATCAGTTTCAGGTTGCCATAAGGCTCCCACCAGAGGAGTCTCTCCGCTGCCGTCGAGTTGATTCGATGGTGTTCACTGAAGCCGTTCTGATCCAACAACACACACACACCAAAACACACACACACACACCCCACCCACCACACACACACACACACACACACGCGTACACATACACACACACACACACACACACACACACACACACACACGCATGGAGAGAGAGAGAGAGAGAGAGAGAGAGAGAGAGAGAGAGAGAGAGAACGAACGAACGAATCTTTTTTAATGAGGGAAAAAGCGGAATAAGCACAAAATGGCTTTTTTACATCCGGCCCTCAATAAAGGGAAATATATAGAAAATGCAATAACAACATCAGCAAAACTAATCTAGAATTGAAGTAAACATACATAAACGCTATAAATAGAAAGAGGAAATGGTTAACACAAAAGAACAGAAGACAATCAATGCCTGGAAGAGAGAGAGAGAGAGAGAGAGAGAGAGAGAGAGAGAGAGAGAGAAGACAGACAGACAGACAGACAGACAGACAGACAGACAGAAGAGAGAGACACGGAGAGAGAGAGAGAGAGAGAGAGAGAGAGAGAGAGAGAGAGAAACAGGTGGGAGGGGAGGGGTCATCATATATAGTTCATGAAAAAATGGTTATTGGAAGATAGATAAATATATACAATAAACATTATCACAACAATAAAATTATAACACATTTCTGGAAAAAGAAAAAAAATCATTGAACAGGCACCCCATCCTGTAAGCAAAGACAAAAATTTACGCTTGACAAGCAGCACCTTTAGAACAATAGATGAGAGAGACAGTACAGAGAGAGAGAGAGAGAGAGAGAGAGAGAGAGGGAGAGAGAGAGAGAGAGAGGAGAGAGAGAGAGAGACAGACAGACAGACAGAGGAGAGGAGGAGAGAGCGAGAGAGACAGAGAGAGAGAGTTTAAGAGCATGAATTGGAAAATTCAGTCATTAGTTGGGTATGAAGTTCCCTTTTTAAAGCTATATATGCTGGCATGAACATCAAGAGAGGGTGAAATGCGGTTCCACAAGAAGCCGCCAGAGTAGTGAAGACTGGTTTTAAACATATCTATTCTTGGACGGGATATTACAATTTTATGAAAATGGCGATTTTCATTAAATCTAAATTTCTCTGTAATTGAAGGGGGAGCACGACTCGAAAGAATCTTAACATGAAAAAAGCTTTATTGAATTTAAGCTTCAAGTTTAATGGTAAAATATCCAGATCTGTATAGTCAGAGTATGATAACGTAACCGATTTTAACAAAACTAATTTCAGGGAACGTCTATAAAGACTAAACAAAGGTTTGAGTATATGATTACTTGCTGAATCCGAAATTGTAGATGCATAATTTATATGGGATTCAATATAAGCGTGAAAAAAATATTTTACGTGAATGGCAGTCTAGGAAATGCTTTATCTTGGACAGCTGGTATATCTTTTTTGAAACTGTTTTGCACAAAGACCGTACATGTTCTGACCATGACAGATTGTTGTCTATAACTACTCCTAAGACTTTATGACAGACTGTTTCTTCGATAGTTATACCATTGATAGAAAGGGGTGTGCTCGTATAAGAAAGGGTTTGACGTTTTTGTCTTGTGGTTATGATCATATGTTTGGTTTTGACAGGGTTTAAACACATATGATTTAATTCAGACCATTCGGTTAGCTGGTTAATACTTTGCTGTAATAACAGATACTTTTCCTGCTTTGCAATCACACGCATGAACAGTAGTGTCATCGGCGAACATATCACAAAGCGCTGGGAGAAACAGGGGGAGATCATTAATATATATTGAGAAAAGTATGGGTCTTAGGACGGAGCCTTGAGGAACACCATGTTTGAGAGGCAAGATAGAAGATTGGCGTTCATGAATTGAGACAATTTGTTTTCTGTCGCTTAAAAATGAAGAGATGAGTTCTAGAGCATTACTGGATAAACGGTACAATTTTAAATTTTTTAGAAGCAGTGTGTGATCAGTTACATCAAAAGCTTTTGCAAAGTCAATAAAAAGGACACCGGTCACCTTGTTTTCATTGATATTTGTGAGCCATTTGTCTACTAGGATGGTCAGTGCAGTGTGGCAGGAGTGATGTTTCCTGAAACCAGACTGATTAGGGTGAAATAAGTTATATTTGTCAAAATGGTTAAGAATGCATCTTCTTAGATGATCCTCTAAAGGGTTTGATACCACAGACAGGATAGAAATTGGTCTGTAATTACAAGGATCCGAGGTGTCACCTGATTTATAGATGGGTCTTACCCTAGCAATTTTGAAAGATTTAGGAAATTTGTTTTTAGATATACATAAATTGAAGATGTAAGTCAGTGTATCAGAAACAATTGGAGCTGCAAGTTTTAGGAATTTGCCATCAATACCGTCTAAGCCACGAGCACATGTTTCTTTTAGACGGATCAGGGCATTATATACATCATAGACTGACATTAAGGGGATGTCTAAGTCTGAGGATATAGCTTTTGAATCACAGAAATCGTTTAATAATGTAAGAGTGTTTTGGACAGCTCTATCTGATTTTATTGTTGTCTTAGAAATATTACAAAAATGGTCATTAAGTTTCTCGGGACACAGGTCTTCTGAGTTCTATTTTTACTGATGTTTTTGTTTGTCAGCTGATTGATAGCATTCCAAATTGCTCTGCTATTGGTATTAGAAGAAACAAATTCTTGAAAGTACTAATTAACATGATTTCTTTGATTTACAAATTCTTTCTTCGTTCCCGTAGACAAAAGGTGATCTCTTTGGTTCATAGCGTCCTGTACATCTTTTGATAGCCATGGTAACAGAGGGCTGCTTCTAACACGCTTGGTTCTGAAAGGTGCATGTTTATCATAAATATTTTTAAAAATTGTGGTACCAAACTTCCCAGGCTTCATCAGGATTTGTAAATTGGTAGACTAGGAAAAGATGTGAATTGCTCAAATCAAACAAAAAATTATTTTTATCAAAATTCCGTAAGTACCTGTATCTTTATAAACGTGTGACCATTCTTCGGAATTTTAACTCCTTTTTTAGACCAAGTGAAGCATACTGGAAGAGAGAGAGAGAGAGAGAGAGAGAGAGAGAGAGAGAGAGAGAGAAGAGAGAGAGAGAGACAGAGAGAAGAGAGACAGAGAGAGACAGACAGACAGACAGACAGAGAAAGACAGAAAGATAGAGAGAGAGAAGCGCGCACTCACGCACGCAAGCACAGTGTACACAACCTAGGTTAAGGGAAATAAAATTGGACGTAGCGCTGCTCAGATGTGATCGTCTGTTCAAGTGTTTTGGTGAAGTTCTTGTATTGCATTGTTCTTCAGTCGGCATATGGGAAGTTTCAAGAGCTCTAGAACAAATTGTAGTTTTGAAGGAAACAAGACGAGTAAAAAGGTTTCTGTGATATGGCCCTCCTCATAGATAGACAGATAGACAGACAGATAGATAGATAAATAGATAGATAGATAGACTGCACAGTATTTGCTGGTCTTTGTTTCTTTTGCGTGTGTGTGTGTGTGTGTGTGTGTGTGTGTGTGTGTGTGTGTGTGTGTGTGTGCCTGCCTTTGTGTGCCTCTGTGTGTGTGTGTGTGTGTGTGTGTGTGTGTGTGTGTGTGTGTGTGTGTGTGCGTGTGTGTCTGTGTGTGTGTGTGTGGTCTGTGTGTGAGTTTTTTGTTTGTTTGTTTGTTTGTTTTACTACATACATAACAACAGCTGTTTGTAGATGTAGGCAGTCGTTAGGGCCATGTCGCATGAGAGTCGCAAACCAACACTTCGTGCCGAAAGTAACGTGCAACACGGTATTTCGGTGCTTCCTGTCCAACATACTTTCGCAAGAACTAGGTATCGGACGGGTTTCCTTTCACCTTTTCCTTGTTACGCTTTCTCCGTTCTTACTTTCGGGAGAGGGGAGAGAAGAGGACGGAAACAGTGAAACAGGAAGGGCGAAGCGGGATGTCCTAGATTTCGAGGCTGTTTCTCGCGTTGAGTCTAT
>CM065728.1:43194189-43196689 GCA_033310375.1 Conus canariensis | reverse complement strand
GTGTGTGAAAATAAGTACGTTGAATAAGCAACAAGTTTGTTTTTCGTTAAGCCTTCTGGTATTGAAAAATGGAAAAGAAGAGCGAAGAAGTCTGAATATGGTTATCTCAAAAGAAATTAAGTTATGTACAATATGTACTTATACATTGGCATATGTACATACTTCTTTATATACATTTCTATTTATGTTTTACATAGTTTCACAAAAGAATGGGAACAAAAACAGGAACATTATTAAGGAGAAAATTATTGACACACGTTTTACACACCCTCATGCATGCACATACGTTCATACCTATATAGCAATTTGCATAGTACTGTATAGTGGCACATGTCATGGCACAATACAGTAAAAAAAATCATGCATATCTTGCATGTGTAATAAAAGGGAAATTTAGAAACACAAATAGAATGGGCTAAATGTAAAGGACGCAAACTCGCGTATCTCAACTTCATATGATCTTTGCAACTGCTGTATAGGATATAAACAAAGCGATGAATAAAGCTAATTTATCATTCGCGTAAAGTTACCTATCATTTATTTTGTTGTGGAAAAAAAATTCAGCTACTGTGATGTGTTACTGGTAAGACACTGAATTAGATTTTATGGCGGCTCATGTGGTAGCCATTTTGCATAAAAATCCAAGTGGTTCAAGTTTATAAATGATTTATATGTTTGGACTTTATACCTGAAGGCTAACATTTTTGTATCTGTGGAAGGATGTCTTCCAGTTTGGACTTATGCACGTAATGTTTTGGTAAGAGTATAATGAAGTTAAAAATAAAAACAACAGCAGCTGTCACATAACAAACTTGGAAGTACAATGGATTCTTTAAGACGTGTATTCTGTGCATGAGGACATTTCTCTTTTATCAATTCAGTGAGCAGATTAGAAAAAAAAATGTTGAGCATAAGTGCACTTCCAAACCATACGGTCAGCACTGTCGTTGTGTGATGCACAGGAACCATATATATAATTAACAACACGAGTTTTTATTAAAAACTACATTTGTGCAAGCGTACAGACTTCTTTCCTCCTATCTTCCCAAACACATTCTGGAGAATAAGCTTGTATATGTGAGCATGGACATGCATATTCATACATTCAACTGTTCGTAACTCATACCTGTGAAATACAATCTCAGATGGTGCGCATGTCTGTGTGTGTGGGTTTTTTTTTTTAATTGACCACACCTTCATATTCTTATCATCAAATGATGAGTGCTGGTGGATCCTTGTAAACAGATTTTCCAGATGTATTTCCATTCAGTCCTTGTGGGCACGGAAGCTTACAGACCAAGTGAACAACAGGACGTCGAAAGCAACTTTAAACATAAGTACATAAAGAACTGTCATAATACCCTGTTAAACATGAATTTTAAAAATCAAGACACTGCCGTCATTAGAAATCCAATAATTCGATCCAAAATAATTTACATTTCAAACGCGTTTGTTGAAAACCTAAGAAATTATGTCATGGGGTACCATAAATCAGAAACAATCGAGAGGAGCCATAAAGCACCTGTTATGTAGACAATGATTAGAACAGAAGGTTGTAAATTCAAAGGTACAGTTATTCGGTAGTCGCAAATCCTATTGTTTCATCCATAATAATTCATACTTCATACAGACGTATTCAGAACCTTTGAAAAATGTAACACAAAACAAACAAACAAACAAAAAAAGAAACATTCCTGGAATACAATAAAACAAATATAAACAATAGGAACCATAACATGTCAATGTGGATAGGTATTGGTATACAAAGCAGCAAATTCTTAGATAGTGTTCTTTTCTAGATACATTAGCGTACAAAGACAATCGATCCTTCCGATAACGACTTCAAAAATCGTTCAAAATGGGGAGTGTATAGAAACGGGATCTCTGTTGGGAGGAAAATCTGGCACAGACGAAGACGAACACAAACAAAAGTTGTTGTTTTGTTGTTTTTTTTAATGCGGCTTGAATTGGAGGTCAACCTAGTACAGAGAGAGAGAAACAGAAAAACAAGTAAGTGAAATAAACAGGAGTCTCCATGGGAGATAAATCTCGTATAGAAAATCACAAAAACACCTAAACTTTGAAGGGAGTTCTGTTAGTAGGCACTGAAGGTCTGACCAGCGCATTGGGCTAATGCGTAGGTCAGACATCTGCTAAGTCGTAGCCAGGAGACCCTCTTCTTCAATTCTCTCATCTTAGTTGTTTATTCATTTATCCATCAGCTTAAAATCATGCGTAGTGCTGTCTCAAAACCTAGCGGATGTGGTGTAGCGTATATGGACTGGTCCGCACGAAGTAACGCCTCTTTGATGAAACTGAAACTAAAACTGTTAGAATAAACACAAAGAAAAGACAGATTTTTATAAGAAGGGAGCCTTTCTTGGGAGCTAAGTCTAATATGGACAAAAAGAAAAATGTTTTGGATTAAAAAGAAAAGTGACACGTCTTTACGTGGAGTCTGTATTAGCGAGGTAGATCTCAGATAGATCGAAAAAAAAAT
>CM065728.1:43176689-43191689 GCA_033310375.1 Conus canariensis | reverse complement strand
GAAATCGTGATGGTATTGCTTAAGTGCACTAAGTTGATATATTATTAGTCAGGCTTAACACACCAAGGTTATCTTTGCACTCATACACGCATATGCACACTCATGCGCCTATCAAACATTCACTTCTCTCTGGGAATGGGATGTCACGCATTCGTTTCTCTCCTAACACGACTGAGCACAAGAAATACAATTTTCTATGCTACTTATAATCAAACATGAAGAATCCAATTACACAAAATCGAATCGCCAAAACATAAAAGATCAATACTTCCTAATCCCGGGTTATAATAAAATGGCTTCTTACCTGGCCAGGTTTTCACACACACAACCACGCTTTCACACCACACCACAGTTCTTGGAAAAAAAAGTCTCTTCAAGTCTTCTTCAGCACTGCTTGATGGTGACGCCCTTGGTTGACTGGCTCCAGGCTTCAGGACTGGGTCTTCGTGGTCGTCTCTGGGATCTCGATGTAGAACTCTTCTTCTTCGTCTCTTTCACCCACCTCTGGCTTCAAATTCAGTTTGTCTGTCTTCACCCACCTCTGGGCTTCAAACTTAGTTTTCTTCTCTTCCAGCTTGTCTTTAACCCTAAGACTTTGCTGTCTCTTCTATCTCCCAGACCACGTTTCTCTCGACCCTAATCTGTCCTGCTCACTCTTCTCTCCTCTCTCTCTCCTCTGTCCTCTCTGTCTCTCGTGGTGGTCTTCTCCTCTCCCCCCACGTTGTTCTCCCTCAGTTTATATAGGGATGGACACAAAGGATTTCCCTTTGGGCCACGCCTTTGTCCATGCTGCTTCTCAAACTCCCTGTTCACAAGTACACTGAATTCTCCATTCGCTTCATTCTTCCACACATCAGCATTTACACACATCCCTACCTAGTTGATCAGCAAACAAACACTTGGCACCAGATGGACATCGAAATTTCCCGCCGACTTCGGGGGTCACTTAACACAGTAATTATCCTGGAGAAAAAGCTACAACAACAACGTCCACGCGGATTCAACCAGCCTGAGAATAGAACCAACACAGTGTCCCACGGCAATACCATCTGAACGAGCCAAAGACTCCTGCTCTTCAAAGACTGTTTACAAAAGCGACTTCAGCTGACTGAGTATGTAGCGCGCACCCGATGCTCCGAGGTCCTAGTGGTTACGTCCCTCCCCCCTTTCACTATCGGGAAGGTCCGAACTTGGGAGAGTCCTTACTACCTTAGGTGCCATCTGTCACCTGACCACTTCGTCCTCCTTGACACAGTTCGACCGTGTGCGGTGGGTAAGGCACACTGGTTAATGGGTATATTACCTATTTCGGTACTACGTACAACATTTCTCGTCTCTAAGCGCTTAAGGTCTTTTGCGAGAGGTTTCACGCCCTTGACAGTGTGTGTGTGTGTGTGTGTGTGTGTGTGTGTGTGTGTGTGTGTGTGTGTGTGTGTGTGTGTGCGCGCGCAGGTGCGCTTTATTTGTCCCAATGACACAGACTTCCACTGTGCAATGTCATTCACCAGAAATCCAACGCTCATGCCGAACATCATGTCCGCAGGTCAAAGTACGAAAGACAGAGGGACGAAGCGGTCACAGAGGAAACCAAAAGGCACGACGCTTTCCTGGACTACCTGGGCAAGTACCTTTCCCACTCCAGCGTCACCGTCACCTCCTTCCAGCCCCACGTCTACGTCATGGTCACGTGGGAAAACGTCACGGATCACCTGACCAAGACACAGCGAAATATTACGTGCTCTGCGGATTTTAATGACCCCTGCAGGGTGAGTCAGGGATTAGCGAGGGATACGGGATGGATATGGCAGCGGTTCCGTTGGCCAGTCAGGACAAACTGCTAGTTTTGGAGCATGGAGACACAAATTATGGCTGAACATAATTCGAAAAGATGTCATCTTTGACCTTGCGCCCTTTAAAGCAACATTTATATTGTTTATACTGAAGATTAAGTGCCTTTCAAATACAAAAGAATGTGAAGTAGTAGAAAGAAACTCGTGGAGAGCGTGGCAGCAGAGAGTCCTCAGAAGAGAAGCCCCCTTCAAGCAAGTGTTTCGGCCCTTATCTCCTGACACTCTAGGGGGTTGGGCCACACCCGGTTCATGACTCCGGATGTCCCTCTGCTGCCCCTTTTTTTCCCATCTTGGGGCGAGCCATGGCTGGGATTCGAACCCATGACCCTCTGGACATGCTCATTTTCCACTTAATGACTCGCGCTTTAACCACTGAGCCACAGGGACACCTGATATTTGTAGGGAAATTAAGCCTTATGAAGTTCACTTTTGTTCCTCCTTGACCAGATCCAGCTTGAACACCTCTCTGCCGCTTCTGCCATTGCTTTCAGGGCTCTGGTTGTTTCCTTCCCTGCAACTGAGAGCTGTTTCATGAGGCTGTATGCAGACGTTCCTACAAACCCCCTAGCTCCAATTTCTGCAGTGAGGACTTTGACCTGATAGCCTTCTCTCCTCAGGCTGTTTGCCAGATCAGCATACTTTTCAGTCTTGTAGATTTGAGCTGCCTCCATTCTGTTCTCATATGGCACCGTGAGCTCGATCATGATCAGCTGCTTGGTTGACTTAGAGTGGACTACTATGTCTGGTCTCATGCCACTCTTGCTGATGATCTCTGGGTGACTCTTCCATTCTGGGAGGTCTGCAGTGCACTCCCAGTCATCTGCCCCGTCCAGCAGACTCTGCCTGCATGTTTCGAGTGGCACTGTTGTTCTTGGCCATGATTTGCTGCCTCCTGCCGTGAAGAATGTTGCGGGTGCTTTTGGAGTCCTGATTTTCCCTTTTGTGGTGTTGGTACTAGCCCAGACTACTTGTACAATCTCTTTGAGCACTTGGTTGTGCCTCCATGTGTACCTTCCTTGAGCCAGGGCTACTTTACATGAGCTTAGGACATGCTCCACTGTTTGTTTTTCATGGCAGAGGGGGCATGCAGGATCGTCTGTTTTCCCCCACTTCACCAGGTTTGCATTTGAGGGCAGAAGGTCATATGCAGATCTGAGAATGAAGCTGATCCTGAGAGGGGCCATGCGCCAAATGTCATTCCAAGTGAGACTTCTTTGGAGTGCATTCTCCCACGTTGTCCATTGCCCTTGCTGGCTCTGCTGGACTGCTTTTAGGAGTCTTTTTTGGTCTTCTTCTTTTCTCATCTCCTGAATCATCATGTCTCTTTTGGCTTTTCCTTTGGCCTTTGACCACCATTCAGTTTTGGTCACCCCCAGTCCTTGTCTGTTGGTCTGTGTGTGTCCTGTTATTTCTCTGATCTTGAGACTTTCTTTTGCAGAATCCATCGCCTCTTGAACTTTCCATTTTCTGCCTGTCTTCAGCTGGGGCTTGATTGCTTCTACCACCTTGTCTCCTGAGTCCTCCAGCATGCTTTGAAGTCTGATCTTCCCTGCTTTGTATTCCTCCAGGATGGATTTCAGTGGTAGTTTCAGCTTTGCTTGGCGACAGTACAGCGCTATGTCAGTCAGACAGGGTGGGACACCAAGCCATTTCCTTGTGAACTTGTTGATTTTGGCTTCCATTGCCTCCACTATGCTGGTGCAGATGTCGTATATCATCAGAGGCCACAGGAGCTGTGGTATCAGCATGAACTGCAGACACCAGACCTTGTATTTGCCAGGGAGCCCACACTGGTCAATGGTCTCCAAGCCTTCCTCCGCCATCTGCTTGGTTTCTTTTGCTCTTTGTGTGTCTTTCAGCGTATCATCATACCATCTTCCAAGGCTCTTGACTGGTTCTTCTATGACTGTTGGAATGGCCTGGTTGGCAACACTGAAGACCACAGATCCGGCCACTTTTCCTTTCCTCAGTGAGAGACTCCGTGATTTCTTTGGCTTGAACTTCATTCTGGATGAGGCAACTATGTCGTCCAGCCTCTCCAGCACATGACGTGTCTCGTCTTCTCTGGATGAAATCACTGTAGTGTCATCCATGAAGGCCTTGAGGGGAGGCATCTTGTATCCATCGCCAAGGTCTGTTTGTCTCGCGTTGTTTGTTGCTGCTTTCAAGATGAGTTCCATTGCCAGCACGAACAGTATTGGGGAAATTGCACAGCCCATTGCAATACCCACTTCCAAGTTGATCCAGTCTGTTGTGTACTCCTTGGTAGAGAACCGCATTGAGAAGCCATTGAAGTACTTCTTGAGCATGTCGCGGATGTTCTTTGGCACATGGTACATCTCAAGAGCCAACTGTATCATCTCATGGGGCACAGATCCATATGCGTTTGCCAGATCAAGCCACACTACGTCCAGGTCTCTCTTTTCTGTTTTTGCTTTTTGGATTGCGTCCCAGATCATTGTGGCGTGTTCTACACAGCCAGCCACGCCTGGGATGCCACCTTTCTGGACTGACACATCCAAGTACTTGTTTTCCATCAGGTACTTGGTCAGCCTTGCTGCCATGACAGAGAAGAAGATTTTCCCTTCGACGTTCAGTAGTGATATTGGCCTGAACTGGCTGATGTCACTTGAGTTTTGCTCTTTGGGGATGTACACACCATCTGCCGTCATCCACTGGCCGCTGATCTTCTGGTTTCTCCAAGCCGATCGCAGCAGCCTGTGGAGCCACTCCAGCACCTTGGGACATTTCTTGTAAAGCTGGTAAGGTATTCCGTTTGGCCCTGGTGATGATTTGGCTCTGGCTTTGTCGACCACCTTCTTGATTTTCCGCCAACGTTGGAGGCTTGCCATTGAACTGTTCCTCAGGGTTGGTTGGCCACACCAGACCTTGAATGTCGAGTGGTGCTTTGCTCTGTGGGTCAGAGTATGCTTTCCTCAGATGCTGCTCAAGAACTCCTTTGTCCACGCTTAGGGTCCCAGATTTTGGCTGCTCAAACAGTGTTCTGGCAAACTGGAAGGGGTCTCTGAAGATGCGCTCTTGTGTCTTCTTCTTTTTGCTCTTCCTCTTCCTCGCAGATTCCGCTTTGCTGAGGGCGCTGTGTTTTTCTTTCAGGTCTTTCCACAGTTTTTCCAAGCCTTGTTTTTCAGCTGGCAGTGCGGTCTTCATTTGCATCTTGAGGTTTTTCTTTTGGACCCTGATCTTGTCCATCTTTTCTTGGCGTCTGGATTTCTTTGGAGGTGTTTTCTCTTTGGGTAGTTTTGCTCCATAGGCGTCTCTACATGTGGCATACACAATGTCCCCATATGTGGCTAGTTTGTGTTCCAGGGTGCTTTTCCCTATCAGTGCATCGAGTCTTTGGACGATTTTTGCATCCAGTTTCTCCCAATCTTCAGTTTCGTTTGCTCGTGGCAGGTTGAGTTTCAGGCGCCTGGCATCGAGGGCCTGTGCAAATTCCTCATCCGAACCAACAGCGTGGATGTCCTTGGCACTGTGGTTTAAATCCTGGCCTTGGTCTTCCGACGTCTTATCTGCTGATGCAGTGCGCTGCTGCTCATTCAGATGAGTCTTCACACATCCCATCTTCGTTCTGTGGATCTTCATGCCACGGGTGGTAGCGAAACGCTTTCCACAGACACATGGATATTCCATTTGGTCCATGTTCATAGTCCGTTTGGGATTTGCAGTCATGATTGGTTGAGCACCGATGGATTCATCATTCTCTCCCCCTTTCGGTGAATCCTGGGAGCATCTTTTCCTTTTATTCTTAGTAGATACTAGTGTTTTTTTGTTTTTTTTTTATTTACCGTCTACGGAGGGAAGCTAAATTAGAAACTGGATTGTTTTAACTTCGTTTCTGTTGGTTGCTTTTGGTTGATTTTTGTTGTTGTTGTTCATCTCTGTCTTTGTAAATTACAAATATTGATTGATACATATGTAGGGCTATGTGATTTGTCCAAGTTTGTTAACTTCGTTGTGAGCAGAACGCAGAGCCTGTGCCATACACCTGTTGACTTCGGTAGTTTCTTCCTTTCTTCCTTTCACCTTTTTTCCCGCGTTACCAGTGTTACCCTGTACTCTTGTACAGGTGTTAATACATACATAAAAGCGAAAACAGAATTACTGAGCCGCCCAAGAAGGAACAAACAAATTACAAAACAGACAAGTGTTAAAAATCAAATACACACAACAGCGTCTCTTATCTACATCGATGGCGACGTAAGCAAAATGACTGTTTCTGCAAGGGCTAAAGGTCAGAACAGGAAATCTCTGACCATATACCACCATTGTTTTGGGCCATGTTCCATAAAGAGTAGCGTTGACTGACTGGAGCCCCAAATGACCTGAAGTGGTGAACTGTCACAGTCAGACAGATGAATGCCGCGCCCAGTGGGCAGCGAGCGCAAAGAAAGTGTACAATTTTGGATTTCGTGAAGAGATATAAGGCATACACGTATACACATATAACGTATAACAATACACGTTTCTATTCAAATATTGACACGCAGATCAAATTTCCCCCTGTCTGTTTATTCCTCTGTGCTGCAACATTGTTATTATGGTTCGAGAAAATATAAATGTTAAAGGAATCAGAACTGGTGAGGCAGAACATAGAATATCACAATTTGCAGATGATACAGAGTTATCTTAAACTGGGAAGAAATGCATTCGAAGAAATAATAAGACTGCTGAACTTCTGCGGAGAAAAGTCGGGATTTATTTAATGAAGGTTAAAAAAAATGCTGTGTGATCAAGACCGCTGGAGGAAGAACAGAGGTAAGACACATGCCACACCTCAGATTTAGTTGGAATCCTCCAAGATTTAAAAATCTTGGCATTTGGTTTACCAACGACCTTGAGAGCTGAGCACAATCAGACCCCGATGTAGAACTGCGGGAGGTCACAGCACTGATTACCACTTGGTTGAAAAGATCTCTCACCCCGCTGGGAACAATAGCTCATTGTTTATAAGTATGGCCGGCTGGCTTCATATATAGCTGTTTGGCTTGCTTGTGCGGTGTGGTTGTTGGCTCGGACGTTTGGCTGGGGTGCATGGCTGTTTGACGTACGTGTGTGTGTGTGTGTATGTGTGTGTGTGTGTGTGTGTGTGTGTGTGTGTGTGTGTGTGTGTGTGTGTGTGTGTGTGCTTGCGCGCGCGCGTGTGTGTGTGGTGTGTTGTGTGTGTGTGTGTGTTGTACAGCCACGGGTTAATCTGACAATAAATTGGTTTCAGTCAGTGTGTGTGTGTGTGTGTGTGTGTGTGTGTGTGTGTGTGTGTGTGTGAATGTGTGCCGCGTGCGCGCGCACACGCGTGTGTGTGTGTGTGTGTGGCTGCTGTTTCAGAGTGCCACCTTCCAGGTGGTGATTGCCGCCGATTTCCACAACACCTTTGTCATTTTCAACTACGCCAAGATGGACCTCCCCTACAGAAGCACTCATCTGGTGAGGACTTCTTCGCTTGCCAGTGTTTCATGGGAACATTTGAGAGCTTAGGACACATGCTAGCTAGAAAAAAAATCAAAAGGACATTTTTTAAAAAGTGTAGGACAAAGAGTCAGAATGCCTATGAATTCTTTCTGAAATAATGAGAGGTTTTTATTTGCTGAATAAAAAACAAAGAACGAAAACAAAATAGGATGTGAACTTTTGCTTGCAAGATATACTGAACTGAAGAAAAGAACTTTTTTCTTTCAAAATAACGTCTTGTCACAAACAAACAAAAAAAACAGCCACCTAATTTCACCGGTTTCATCGGTTGATGCGACATGGACTTTAGTTGACGAGTCGCTTGGCTGCTCAGCCAGTGATTATTTTCTTTGTTCTGATGTGTGACCAAAGAGAAGCTTTTTTTCGCTTGACCTTCCTTGCAGAATAGCCAGAAAGTGAGCATACACTACCCATGCAGTATTTCCAGATTTTTTTCTTTTTCCTTTTTTTTTCTTTTTTTTTTTTTTCTTTTTTTTTCTTTTCCTTTTTTTTTGATTCGGCGTCACGGTTTGGAGTAGTCTGTTAGGGTTACTTCCTTTGAGCAGGTCGATTTCGCACTTCGTGTGTCAGCATTGTGATTAAACAATAAGTGCGTGGCTTAAAATCATTTCAGTGATGTGAGTCCATCACAGCAGATAACTGGACACGGCGTTAACTACGGTGTTCAAAAAGAGTTCGAAGGTTGTACTGCTTCGACAGAAATCGTTTCGGTCATGTTCAAGAGCAAGTCGGTCCAACGTCCGTTATCCGACGCTCAGATGAGCCCCAGAGTCATCCTAATCATTCTAACAATTTAGGAATTTCCCGAGAAACTAAGACGCTATAGATGTCAGAGCTGGTGCTTCCATATTCGGGTGATCAATCAACTTTTGTTTTATCGTTTATTCAACCCCCATGTACAGTGTTGCAAATTATTGGTCTGAGTGTACTAACAAATACTCGGGCGATACTCCGATTTCAGGCTCCCTGTGTCAGATGTTTGCGTTGGTGTTTATATTGGTTACTTTGTTATGATTCGGTTTGCCCATTGAGTTGTTGGACGTTCGCTAATGAGGTGCATTTTCTTTCTTATCCAAAAGTCGGTGACGACGAAGAAGGAAACCATTCTACACGAGTATGATAAGTGATCGTATTAATTTAGATTTATTGTGTCGGTGACACGAAGTTTTATCTATACACCAATAAAGAACATTACATATCTATACATCAAGAATAACGTAAAGGAACTGCAGGGGAAGTCATGAGAAATGATCGAATACTTATCTGACGCTGAAGAAGAAAAGAACACCGAAGGTGCTGGGGAGGACCAGAGAAGCACTGTCTTCACCTGCCTTTAGAGCAGTCCTGTACCACCCTTGGAGCCTGTGCTGTGTTGACGATGGGTACAGGCACGCGCAGGACACTCCATTAAGATATCAAGGACATAACTGCTCCTGAACAGAGGTAAATCAGACTACAGGATGCAGCTCATAACAGCCTTAAAGTAGCATCCCCATGGGTGTACCAGCCGTATTTCATGACTGCAGAGCCCACCGGCGAAAACACCACCTCCAGCTGCCGAGCACACCCCACAGACCCAACCACCCTGCCCACGGAGAAATGATCGAATACTTATCTGACGCTGCCTATTACACATGTACCGCCTGTCTGACGGCCTATGTCCCCAGACATGATCTGATTTTGATTTCTCTCTCTCTCTGTGTCTCTGTCTCTGTCTCTTCTCTCTCTCTCTCTCTCTCTCTCTCTCTCTCTCCTCGTCTCTCTCTCTCCCCCTCTCTCTCTCTCTCTCTCTCTCTCTCGTCTCCCTCTCCCTGTCTGTCTCCTCTCTCTCTCTCTCTCTCTCTCTCTCTCTCTCTCTCTCTCTCTCTCTCTCTCTTCTTGCTGTGGACAGATGGGGATGAACGGAGGACGAGGCCGTGGGTGGACGGACGTGGTGAAGTGTGTGGGCACGTGCCGGAAGACCAAGCAGTACCGCCTCATCCCCAGCCTCCTCCCCACCCTGCAGGGCAGCAGCAGCGACGACCTGAGCTCGGGACTACCGGGAAGCCGCCCCTCCTCCGAGGAAGTCCTGGGCCGATTCATCTTCGTCGTCACCGACGACACCATCGTCAGAGGAGGCTGTCTACCCCAAGGCATCAAAGGTATCTACGTATGTGATGATGGTGATTTGCTGCTGTGATTTTTGTTGTTCTCCTCTCTGCTGCTGATGTTCTTACGGTTGAGAGGTTAACTGCTTTTGTTGTTGTTGTTGTTGTACTGTTACTGTTTTCGTTGATGTACTGTTGTCACAGTTTTAGACGTTGTTCTTTGTTACTGCTTTCGATGTGGTGAGAAGGGATGTATGGAATATGGGATAGGTAGCCTAGGAAAAGGGAACCTATTTAGCTCTACAGTTATCACCAGACCGACGGATGGGAGGCAAAAATGGCAATTTTCATGTTGGGTTGCCAGCGAGATTCGAACGCCGATGGGATAGAAGGGATGACAGTGATAACGGCCCGAAAAGGTAACACACACAAAGCGCCCTTAATTCTCTCCCTGCACACATGAAAACTGCGTCCCTCTTTTCCCAGGCAGCTCTTCGGCATGGGTTTCTCTTCAAAACGTTTACATGATCACAACGCCAGATCAATGCTGCTCTTAGCACCAATTAACCTAGGCGGATGCAGACTGGGAGTACATAGTACAAATAAGAAGCTTCGTTAAAGAAAGTTCCAAGCTTGCTCCTGTACTCTGAACAGATAATCTGCACACAGGAACAACGTAAGGAATGAGCAAAGACTATCTTCATCGTTTCATCAGGGGACCGAATGTTCCCTCACTCGTTTGACAGTATCTGTTTATGGTCACCCGCTTCATTAGTGGTTCCTTTCCATGCCAGTCTCACGGAGGTTACCTGTGTTTGGTTCTCTCCCTCTGTGTGCACTGTTTGACAACATTGCTCACAGGTATCAGTCCGTCTTGAACAGATTTAGATTTGTGGGTGTTGGCTTCTTCAGTTGTTGTTGCCTTGCGCATGCGTCAATCAGCTCAGTGTATATGGAAGAACATAGAACTTTCTTTTCTTTCTTTTTTTTTTTTTTTTTTCTTTTTTTTTTCTTCTTAATTGAAATGTGCATGTTTAGTGTGCCATCGTCTCTGTTAATCGACCTGGCAAAGGAAGCAGCGTAGATTTTCGGAACTTCGGGGAAGTAACTGTCTCACCAAGTGAGCCAAAGTGGCCTCCCCTACATGTTTACTTGGCGTTTTAATCTTGTGCACACTTCTATTCTTAACTTCCACACAGCCTGGATGTGGTCTTCGTGATCTGCCGAGCTGTGAAAACGACGTGACTTGCCTCAACCCGAAGACTTAGGGCTGTAAAACGACGTGACTTGCCTTAGACCGAAGACTTAGGGCTGTAAAACGACATGACTTGCCTCAAACCGAAGACTTCAGGCTGTAAAACGACGTGACTTGCCTTAGACCGAAGACTTAGGGCTGTAAAACGACATGACTTGCCTCAAACCGAAGACTTCAGGCTGTAAAACGACGTGACTTGCCTTAGACCGAAGACTTAGGGCTGTAAAACAACATGACTTGCCTCAAACGAAGACTTCAGGCTGTAAAACGACGTGACTTGCCTTAGCCCGAAGACTTAGGGCTGTAAAACGACATGACGTGCCTTAGACCGAAGACTTAGGGCTGTAAAACGACGTGACTTGCCTTAGACCGAAGACTTAAAGCTGTAAAGCGACATGACTTGCCTTAGACCGAAGACTTAGGGCTGTAAAACGACGTGACTTGCCTCAAACCGAAGACTTAGGGCTGTAAAAACGACGTGACTTGCCTTAGACCGAAGACATGGGGCTGTAAAACGACGTGACTTGCCTTAGACCGAAGACATGGGGCTGTAAAACGACGTGACTTGCCTTAGACCGAAGACTTAGGGCTGTAAAACGACGTGACTTGCCTCTAGAGCGACAGACTGAGGGCTGCAAAACGACGTGACTTGCCTTAGATCGAAGACTAAGGGCTGTAAAACGACATGACTTGCCTTAGACCGAAGACTCAGGGCTGTAAAACGACATGACTTGCCTTAGACCGAAGACTTAGGGCTGTAAAGCGACATGACGTGCCTTAGACCGAAGACTCAGGGCTGTAAAATGACGTGACTTGCCTTAGATCGAAGACTAAGGGCTGTAAAACGACATGACTTGCCTTAGACCGAAGACTCAGGGCTGTAAAACGACATGACTTGCCTTAGACCGAAGACTTAGAGCTGTAAAGCGACATTACTTGCCTTAGACCGAAGACTTAGGGCTGTAAAGCGACATGACTTGCCTTAGACCGAAGACTTAGCGCTTTAAAGCGACATGACTTGCCTTAGACCGAAGACTTAGGACTGTAAAACGACGTGACTTGCCTTAGACCGAAGACTCAGGAATGTTTGTTGGCCTTGGGTGGTGGTGTGACAGGGTCAGGGTACCTGGACACGGTGGAGGTGGCTCCCGACCAGGTGGCGATGATGGGAGGGGACATCATCAAGGTGTCCGGCCAGTGCCAGCCGCCCTACTCCACCATCTACTGCCGCTTTGACTCCAAGGTCAGTCGGTGCCGGTTATGGCTATGCTTGATGTGGTCTGCAGTGCTGTGTCGTGTTCTGGTGTCCTGCATTGTAATGTTGTTGTTGTTTCATGTCGTTTTGTGCTGTGGTCTGCTGTGTCGTCTTGTGCTCTGGTATCCTGCATTGTAGTGTTGTTGTTGTTTTATGTCGTGTTGTGCTGTGGTCTGCCGTGTCGTCTTGTGTTCTTGTGTCCTGCATTGTAATGTGTTGTTGTAGTATATTGTGTTGTGCTACGGTGTATCCTGTCGTGTTGTATTGTCTTGTGATGTGGTCTGCTGTGTTGTTATATTGTGTTGGGCTGTGTTGTGTTGGGCTGTGTTGTGTTGTATTGTCTTGTGTTGGAATGTGGTCTGTTGTGTCGTTATATTGTGTTGTACTGTGTCGTGTCGTGTCGTGTCATGTTGTCTTGCGTGGTAATGTGGGTCTATTGTGTCGTTATATTGTGTTGATACTGTGTTGTGTCGTGTCGTGTTTTATTTTCTTGCGTTAGAATGTGCATCTGTTGTGTCGCTATACTGTTTTGTACTGTGTTGGTTATGTCATGACGTGTCGTATCGTCATGCCTCGCAATGTGCTGTGCCGTATTGTATCGTGTCGTGTTGCATTATCTTGCATTGTAATGTGGTGTGTTGTGTCATTTTATTGTGTCGTACATTGTCGTGTCGTATTGTATTGTTTTGCAATGTAAGGCAGTAGCTTGTCGCGTGTGTTGTTTTGTGCTGTGGTCTGTCGTGTTAGTTGCATTATATCATGTTGTGTTGTGTCATTTAGTATTGTATTGTCTTACATTATGGTGTGCTCTGTTGTGTTCTTATATAGCGTTGTGCCGTATCGTGTCATGTCCTTTTGTATTGTTTTGCTTTGTAATGCTGTCTGTTGTGTCGTAATATTACATCTTGTTGTGCCATGTCGAATCGTGTTGTATTGTAGTTCACTGTAATGTGGTGTTTGGTTGCATTATATTGTGTCGTGTTGTGTTGTGTTGTGTGGTGTCGTGTCGTGTTGTGTGTTGTTTTGTCATGCATTGTAGACGGTCTACTCTGTTGTTATAATCGTGTTACGATGTATCGTGACGTGTCGTATTCTCTAGAAATGATAATGTGGTCTGTGGTGGGTTGTGCTGTGTTGTATTCTGTCGTGTTGCACTGTCTTGCACTGTAATGTGCTCTGTCGTGTCGCACTGTCTTGCACTGTAATGTGCTCTGTCGTGTCGCACTGTCTTGCACTGTAATGTGCTCTGTCGTGTTGCACTGTCTTGCACTGTAATGTGCTCTGTCGTGTTGCACTGTCTTGCACTGTAATGTGCTCTGTCGTGTTGCACTGTCTTGCACTGTAATGTGCTCTGTCGTGTTGCACAGTCTTGCACTGTAATATGCTCTGTCGTGTTGCACTGTCTTGCACTGTAATGTGCTCTGTCGTGTCGTCGTACTGCGCTTTATTATGCTGCATTGCATGGCGTTGAATCTCGTGGTATAATTTCATCACCAAACAGATGTCTGTGAGTCCGATTCACGTCGAACAGCTCTCTCCGGTAAGGACGCGTCACCGTAATACAGCACCACTTTCATTTTGTTTTTCTATCTTTTTTCTCTTTTCTTTTCTTTTTTTTTCTTTCTTTCTTTTCTTTTTCTTTTTTTTCAATTGTTCCTATCAAGGTGGCTATTTTTATATTCTATACCATTGTTGCCGCGGATTCTTTTTACACGTAGCGCTCAACGTGCACACGTAAGCGTTCTAAGTGCACACGTAAACGATCTAAGCGCATACGTAAGCGCTGTAAGTGCACACGTTAGCGCGCTAGGTGCACACGTTAGCGCTCTAACTGCACACGTAACCTCGGCTCGTCTCGTCCGAAAGGCCAGCCTCCAGATCCTCATTTAAGGTGTAGTAGGAAGAAGTCAGGGGAGAAAACTCTAACCCCCCCCCCTCCCCGAGCGAGTATCAAACCACGGACGGGCATTCTCCTACTCTGAAGGTGAACAAGTTATTTCTGGATCACTGGTGTGTGTGTGTGTGTGTGTTGTGTGTGTGTGTGTGTGTGTGTGTGTGTGTGTGAACTGGTAGGCAAGGACATAAGCAGTCTCTGTGTGTGTGTGTGTGTGTGTGTGTGTGTGTGTGTGTGTGTGTGGTGTTCTGTTGTGTTGTGTTGTGTTGTGTTGTGTTGTGAAGGAAGTGACCGAGGGCAAGATATCGGCGGGCATGGTGGGCTGGTGCCCCGTGCCCCGCCTCGAGCGGCGTGGGAACGTGAAGCTGGAGGTCTCCTCTGACCCCAACGCCTGGCGAGTGTTCACCCACGTCATCGCCAGTAAGGCACTTTGTTTACACAGCTTATTTTATATATATATATATATATATATATATATCTATATCTTTCCCTGTCTGTCTGCCTGTCTCTCTCTCTCTCTTTCTCTTTCTCTCTTTGCGTAGATGAACTGTTTTCGTGCATTCTTCTGCACATATGTGTATGTTTTTGCGCCTTTTCAGGTATACGTGAGTAGTTTCGTGTTTTCTTCATACATGGATCGTTGGTTTGGTTCCGCGCTGTTTTGTTTTTGTTTGGTTTGATTTGTTTGTTTGTGTTGTCTGTGTTGTTTTGTTTGTTCTTTTTTCTTCTTCAGTTCCGTGTACTATTTTCGTGCCTTTTCCTTCATACAAATGTTGCCTTCTTTTCCTTCATACATATGTTGCCTTCTTTTCCTTCATACAAATGTTGCCTTCTTTTCCTTCATACAAATGTTGCCTTCTTTTCCTTCATACAAATGTTGCCTTCTTTTCCTTCATACATATGTTGCCTTCTTTTCCTCCATACATATGTTGCCTTCTTTTCCTTCATACATATGTTGCCTTCTTTTCCTTCATACAAATGTTGCCTCTTTTCCTTCATACATATGTTGCCTTCTTTTCCTTCATACATATGTTGCCTTCTTTTCCTTCATACAATGTTGCCTTCTTTTCCTTCATACATATGTTGCCTTCTTTTCCTTCATACATATGTTGCCTTCTTTTCCTTCATACAAATGTTGCCTTCTTTTCCTTCATACATATGTTGCCTTCTTT
>CM065728.1:43159189-43171689 GCA_033310375.1 Conus canariensis | reverse complement strand
AGGAGAAACTTGACACGGTGATGATTGATGTTTTAGAGCACATTCAGCTCGTTTTTAGCGCACTGTGTGTGTGCATGTATGTGTGTGTGCGCGCGCGCGCGCGTGAGTGCGTGCGTGAGTGCGTTCGTGAATGATAAGTGACGAATGTGGAAGAGGCTGAAAAACAAAAACAGAAAAAACAAAAAAGCGGTCTCTAACGGATGTTTTACCTTGTGTCCTCCAGTGAAGAGAGGTTCCGGTGCCGTGATTCGTGCGACGACATTGACTTGGGGCTGGTGGAGATCCGCCTGACTGAAGACCACTTGGAGGCAGCCACGGAGAAACAGTAAGTGAGTCACCCAGTGTGGTGAACAACGTTGACAGTTCTAGCTGTTTCTGACAAAGCCCATCCTCACACAGAATTCGCTTAAATTTCCGTAGGACCTTAGTCTACTGTGATATTCTGTTGAGAAATTGCGTTTTGCTCTGTACGTGCGTGCGTGCGTGCGTGCGTTCGTGCGTGCGTGCGTGTGTGTGTGTGTGTGTGTGTGTGTGTGTGTGTGTGTGTGTGTGTGTGTGTGTGTTTGGTGCGCGCGCGCGTGTATGTGTGTGTGTCTTCCTGTCTAAGGTAAGGTAGGGTAATGTTGCTTATAGCCCAGCCGACCGCAAAGGGCCATATCAGGGCTGACACCACGTTAAAATCAACTCACAAGTCATCAAAAAAAAAAAAACAAACAAACTTTCACACACCTCTGTAAAATACATCTTCTAAAAACGCACCAGAAACTTCGTTAAAAATCTTTCTTCCGTAAAATCTCAGATCAGATGAAAAATGTTAATCTCTTTCAGAAACTCAAAGATCACGTCAGGTGGGACATCTCTGAACAGGGTTTTCATGGAGTCGGCTGTAAAGTATTTATGTCTCACATCGTGCAAGTCCCAACAATCTAAAAGAATATGTTTCACTGTGAGTGGTACATGACATGGAATACACCATGGAGCTTCTTCACCTTTTAAAAGATAAGAATGGGTATAAAACGAGTGGCCTGTGTACAAGCGGCACAGGACTGTTTCTTCTTTACGGCCGCCTCTGGACCATGGCAAAAACTCGTTGAGGTTTGGACGGATTTTATACACTTTGTTATCTGTCTGCAAGGACCATTCCTCTTGCCAGAGGTCTTTGACTTAGGCCTGTGTTTTGGGTTTCAGATCAGTATGAGGAACAGACAACCTGCTTAACTTTTCCCTTGTGGCATTCTTGGCAAGCTGGTCAACCCTCTCATTGCCTTGAATGCCCACATGGCTGGGAACCCAAGCAAACACTATAGTGTGTCCGTTCGATTTTAGAGTCGTGTACAGTTAAAAAATTTTCAGTAGCTGAGGGTGCTTGAGATTACGGCCAGCAGTGGCCTCCAAAGCAGAAAGGGAGTCTGATAGAATTAGGAACTCTTTCTGTTTTGATTTGGGGATCATCTGAAGTGCCAGGACCAAGGCTGTCAACTCAGCAGTGTAGATGGAGCTGTCGGTGGGAATGTGTACGGCACATCTCTGAGGGGGGTCTACTGCACAAAACACAGCAGAGGCAACTCCCTCCTCAGATTTGGAACCGTCAGTGAAAATTCTTTTAAAAGATGGAAACTTAGCACACAGTTCTGCAAAAAGGGATTTGCAGGCCAAGGAACTAGTGGAATCCTTCCAGTATGAGGCTAAATCAAACCGGACCTCTGGTGTGAAGAAAGTCCGTGGAGGGTCGTCAAGAAACTCGGAGAAGTCATTAACCACTCCGAGGTCTATACCTGCGTTGTTCAGATGGGGAAGAATAGGAATCCCCAAGGGTGGAATGGAACTGGGATGGTCATCAAATTTCTTTTGGAATTTGGGGTCGAAAACACAGTCGTGTGCAGGGTTTTGAGGTTCAGATGAGAGACTCAGACTCAGAGAGTCTTCCTGTCTGTGTTTGTATCTCCGATTGTGTGTGTGGTGTATTTGTTGTGTGTTTATGAGCATATGTGAGGGGGTGGAAGTGTGTGTGTGTGTGCATGTGTGTCTGTATGTGAGTGTGTGTGTATGTATGTATGTGCGCCTGCGTGTGCGCGCGCGCACGTGTGCGTGTGTAAGTGTGCGTGCATGCGTGCGTGTGTTTGCACGTGCCGGCATGCGACGCGTGTGAGCGTGTGTGTAATGCAACTGAGAAGTGTGTGACAGCAGGAAACTAGAAGACAGCTGCAGAGAGAAAACGGTATAGACCAAAATGCCTTCCTTTTTTCAGTCAGTTCTCACATATTCTGTACTTCCGTACTATAAGACACCCATCTCCCCCTCCTCCAGGGAATCAGACAAACCATGTGTCATTTTTTCCCCTGTATTGGCATTGCAAAATGAATGCAAGACCGACCTGGGTATACTAATGGAGAGAAAACATGTGTCATTTACATACAGATATGTCTCATTTACATACAGATACGTGTGATTTACATGCACGGCACTAATGCAAAAATGAATAAACCGGCCTTGATATATTGACTGGGAAGCTCTGTGTCATTTATTTTACATATGACTGCAAAATCCATATACCGCCCTTGATTATTTTGACTGAAATACGTAATGTGTCATCTTTCTTTAACATTGATTAGCATTTTAAAAAATGAACAAAGACGAAATTGCCTCAATATTGACAGAGATAGCTAGCTATGTGCCACAGGCTTGGCCACAAATCGTTTAAACACGTCCCGAAATGGCCTACAGGCTGCACACCAAAAAGTAACGCGCCAAGGCCTTGCTTAAGGAGTCGAGTATTCATACCCCTATAGCAATTAGATTGTTTCGAGCATTTTCATTGTGTCTAAAAGTTGATTCTCCTTATTTTCTTTCATGCGGCCATCAAGTTACAAGCCAGGTGGTTTCAAGCAGACAGAATAAAATCAAAGGAATGTGACTAATTTGGGGAAACCCACCTGGCGCAAAGATAGGGTCACGGGTGAGTGCGAAGGCCTGATATGTGTGTCAGCTAAGGGGAAGGTCATATATTTGAAGATTATTTGTGATTACATGGGTGAAAATCCCCCCAAACAAGGGAAATAATTGGTGGGGAGTTTGTTCTTTTGATCAAGCATCAGTTTGATATTAAATGCTGATTCAAATTCATGGTAGGCCGGAAAAACGCTGACATGGATAATATAGTGTTTTAGTTGAAATTCCTAATTGTGGCGTGTGGCCACATCATACAAGAATAATTCTCTCCGTTTCAGATACATAGGCGTCGGCCCCCTTCCACTGGCGTGGTACGTGAACGAGAAGAAGACGGAAGAGCTGGGCAAAGAGTGGTACCAGGACCAGTGCGAACGCTGGGCGGACCGAGACCGCGCACACGCCGCCTGGCTGGAAGAGTTACCTCCCTGCCCCTGCACTCTTCAGCAGACGTTGGCCGACTGGGGGCGCTGGCAGGCGGATGTGAGCTGCAGCATGTTCAACAAGAACAGCAAGTGCCCTTTCCACAAGGGCGCCAAGCACTGCGTACGCTCCGTGCACCCCACGTCAGTTTTAATTTTTTTTTTTTTCGTTTTGTTTGTTTGTTGTTTTGATTTGCGTTAGATACTGCTGCCGGGATAAAGGAAGGAGGAGAGGGGACGGGGGAGGAGAACGCGGAGTATTTTTACCTTTCGCAGCCAATCATTTCTGATTTATAGTTGTGTTTTTTTTTTCTTTTTTGAGAATTTGATTTCAGACTGGCATTGTCAAAGAATTGTTGTCTTCAATTTTTTTTTCCAGATCATGATCCACCTCCTCCCACTCCCTACCCTCCAAGATAAAAGGAAAAGGGGGAAAACACAGAAAAAAAAAACTGCATTGGCTTGTTTCTTATGAATGTGTGTTCTAAACTGACAAACGCATACAACTGACCCATGATTATTCAGGGGAGATAAAATAGAATTACACCTTCGGTGTGTTTTCATAGCAATTTTTGTGACACAGGTCGCAATTTCTTTCTAATCGTATGTTATTGCTGGCGTGTTGTGCATTTGTGAAATACCTAGTCATGAGAGAGATGAAGATGTACTAGTATAAAATCATATTGTTCTCTGTCTGTCTGTCTGTCTGTCTCGCTCTTGCTCTCTCACTCTTTGTCTCTGATTTTTTGTTACTTCCTTAAGAACATTTGAAAATGTTTTCTATCATAAACCACATAAAATGAAAGCAAACAAAGAATTAAATAAATGTGAGCCAATACAAGTATGCATAGATTTACATACATTTATCCGTGTATAGCATGATACATTTAAGTGAATCAATCATTCGTGTTGCATTACATCGCACTTCAAATACACACTGATGCGCACTATGGCAATAATTCAACAAATACCACGTATATAGAACAAAGGAGATAGACATATTCAGACAGCGGCAAAACACACACACGTACATACGCGCGCGCGCGCGCGCCACACACACACACACACACACACACACACACACACACACACACACACACACACACGCACACACAGTGAGAGAGAGAGACGAGGATACAAATAAGCCACACACACACAGACGGGAATACAAATAAACCGATTGACATTACTGTCATGAAAGAGAGGGTGAGAGACGGGGGTGATGGACAGACGGAAGGACGGACAAATAAACTAACCGACATAATCTTATTATCATCATTAGTAGCAGTAATGGTAGCAGTGATGTTAATGATGTTTGTCCTGTTGTTGTTGTTCACCACATAGTTTTGACCACTAATGACGCACATACATTAATACTGACCTCCGTGGCCGCTTGACCAGGTCCCAAGCGGCGGGCAGCCTCTGTTGCTACGACAACGACAACAACCTGATGTACGCCGCCGACTCCTACGAAGGGTCCATGTCCAGCAAGGCCCACGCCTGGGGGCGGCCCCTTACGGTCGGCCCGGCCATGTCCCCGTCTGGTCCCACTGGTTGCACGTCAGTATTGGTCAGAGGGTGTCGCCTGCTCTGTGTCGCGTTGTCTGGAATTGTGTGTTGATGTGTTACAATGGATCGGATCGTGTTGGGTCGGCTTTGCGTTGTGCTGCGATGCGTTGTCTTGGGGTTTGGCTGTGTTATGTCGTAGTCTACCATATTGTGTATATTGCGTTGGGTTGGCTTGTGTGGCACTGTGTTGTATTCTACTGTCTTGTTCTGAGCATGTCTTGAGCAGGAGGCAGGAAGTCCAAGTTCAGATAAGCCTGAGTATGGCTGGGGCGGAGGTGGGGGTCATGGGTTTGTCTGTACTGTATTGATAAGTTTTTTTGTTTTTTTTTAAAACGGGGGGACACGTAGAATTGAAAGGCGCCGAAGACTTCGTCCTGTTATGGTTCTTATCTTCTCAGTGGGTTTTAATTCCAAAGTTTCAACTGCTCCCCCACAGAGTGAGTGCCTTGCCGTAATACATCAGCACCCATATTCCCCCCTGTTTTCTTCATGGGTATTTTTATTCAACGTGTGCCAGTAGTTTTCCGTACAGAATTGTGTTTGGGACAGCGCGCAAATTTGTCTATGTGTGCGTGCGAGCGTGCGTGCGTGCGTGTGTGTGTGTGTGTGTGTGTGTGTGTGTGTGTGTGTGTGTGGAGTCAAAATTATCTGTATTGAGGATTAAAGAATAAGCTTTCCAGCTTTTTTACATCCTGCCCTCGTTCTGTGTGCGTGCGCGTACAAATGTTTGTGTTGTGTGTGTTCTCTGACCCACTGACCACCACTGTGTTGCACGGTGCAGGACCTGATCCCATACTACCAGTGCTGCCGGTGGTCGGACAGAGACCAGTACTGCCAGTTCTACGCCCAGCGCCGACCCACCACTGACTGCCGCTTCTACGACCCTCCAGGATCAGGTGTGTGTGTGTGTGTGTGTGTGTGTGTGTGTGTGTGTGTGTGTGTGTACATGCGTGTGTGTGTGTGTGTGTGTGTGCGTGGTGTGTGTGTGTGTGTGTGTGTGTTTGAGTGTGAGTGTGTGTATGTGTCTGTCTGTCTGTCTGTGTCTTTCTGTGTGTCTGTGCGAGTGTGTGCGTGCGCGCGCATATGTATGTGTATGTCTATCTGTCTGTCTTTGAGAGAGAGAGAGAGAGAGAGAGAGAGAGTGTGTGTGTGTGTGTGTGTGTGTGTGTGTGTGTGTGTGTGTGTGTGTGTGAGTACAACCTTGAGTTAATCTGACAATAAATTGGTTTCGGTCAGTCAGTGTGTGTGTGTACGCGCTTGTGCGCGCGAGTGTGTGTGTGTGTGTGTGTGTGTGTGTGTGTGTGTGTGTGTGTGTGTGTGTGTGTGTGTCCCTCTGTTTGTGTAAGAGTGTGTGCGCGCGCACATGTGTGTGTGTGTGTGTGTGTGTGTGTGTGTGTGTGTGTGTGTGTGTGTGTGTGTCTGCGTTTGACGGAAGAGGGTAAAGGGATTCCTGCTTATTTTACATGTTAATCCATATTTGCGTACGCGCTTCAGTCTTCTCGATCTTGCTGGCTAGTTCACTTCGTACGGGATGGTTGGCATCTATTCCGGCTGAACATTCCTCAGAGGGTCGGTGGCGATGTACAGAGAGTGCTTGTCTCTCTCTCTCAGCAGCAAAACGCCGAATTCGCAGTCAGAGGTTCCGTGTTCGAATTCTGCTCGCACCCAACATACAAAACTGTCATTCTGGCTTCCCGTTTTGTCGATCTGAAAGTAACGGGTACCAGCAGTCTTAGATGGGGACGTAGCCCCAGTCACTTCAAGAGTTATCCCTCTTTGCCGTTTTAGTTCGGGCGGAACTGGACCATACATCTGAATGAAAATTACTACATCTGCATGTAATTGACGAAGTAACGAGGGGGTGTGGTTTGCAGCCATCATTTTCGGGGATCCGCACGTGCGCACGTTCGACTACGGGCGGTACCACTTTGGCGGGGCCGGGGACTTCTGGCTGGTCCAGTCTCCTGGGCTGTCCCTGCAGGCGCGCTTTCTGGAGCATCAGACGAGTGCCGGTAAGTCTTCAGTTCTCTCTCTCTCTCTCTCTCTCTCTCTCTCTCTCTCTCTCTCTCTCTCTCTCTCTCTCTCTCCTCTCTCTCTGTGTTTGGTCAAAGTATACCGTGGTAGCTGTCTTTGGTTCCATGTGTATTTGTTTCTAAATCTTTTTCTCTCTGTCTGTCTGTATTTGTCGCCTACGCACGCACATATACATGCACTCGCCGAGCGCTCGCGCGCGCGCGTGCACACACACACACACACACACACACACACACACACACACACACACACACACACACACACACACACACATTTACCGCCAGAAATATTGTGTGTGTATGTGTGTAACAAAAGGTATGCGTTTGGTTTTGCATTTGTTTTTCTTTTTGAAATATCGTCCATGTGTTTGGAAAAATCAAAATAGAAAATAAATGGCATCACAAATCAATTAGTAGCCCTATGACTGGTTCCAACGGCTTGGAGCTTGACAGTTTATCCCACGCGTGATTGTGTGTGAACAACAGGTCAGTAAACTTGCTCCTGAGCTTTAACGGAAGTCAGTGGATAGATATCCGCTCTGTGACATTGTCACGTTCTTTTCAACGGCGTAATGGATCAAGAACGACCGTGGTCAAAGTGTGGGATAAGCTGTTTCGCGCTCGCGTTGTGAACCCGTCCTGAAGTCAAGGAGTGTTTCATATTTTTCTCCAAAACGTATCTGTCATAAGTAACCGCTTTCGGTTAGTTTCAAAGTGAGGTCACTGCAGGCGGAAATTGAAACGAGCTTTGAAAGACAAATTACTACACCGCCAAACGAAAGAAACGAATGACAGAGCAGTGGAATTCTTGTCGTTTCTTTCTTTCGTTTGGATGTTTAGTCTTTTTTTTTTCTTTTAAGTTTTTAACCGCTTTCAGTCCACGCACATCTTTTGAGAGAGAGAGAGAGAGAGAGAGAGAGAGAGAGAGAGAGAGAGAGAGAGAGAGAGAGAGAGAGAGAGAGAGAGAGAGTACTGCTCCGTAGCGAAGCTAGGAAAGAGACGAAGCTCAAGCCAGCATCCGTTATCTTGAAATTGTGTCCCTTTCATTATTCGACCATCGGAACCAAACGTTGGTAAAATTTTGATTATTGTGTGTACTGTACCCTGCCCCTTCAAGGTTTTCTTTCATTCATACTGGTTTGCTGTGGCTTCGAATTATCATAGGCATATTATATTGATTTCAGGGACCTCTCCCAAGAGCCAAATTTTTTAACTGTTTTGGAAAGAAGGTACCTCAGGAAGTTTTTCTTCTTGGAAAATAAAGTCATACTTGAATGGCTCCTGCATCGCAACACCCGTACAGAACCTGGGGTATGAACAGCTTGCCTCGGACAGATAGAACGTAAATGTCTCTGTTCTTCGTGTTATTTAGCTCTCCTTGAAAAAAAAATTAAGTCGCCATATTGATAGTGATCATCTTTAACCATCGATTCAAAGACTCCCCTACACACACACACACACACACACACACACACACACACACACACACACACACACACACACACACACATCACATCACATAAACACACGCGCCCGCGCGCACAATCTTGCATTTGCTTCGCAAATGCACCAAGTAGTTCACCCATTAAAACAGATGCCAGAATTTAGTAGTCGCTGCGTTAATAAGGCTCAACAGAAACACCTCAGTGAGGTTCATAAGTATGACAAATTGGGGAAAGTGAAGTGGCAGAATAAACTACGAAGAGAGAAAAGAACGTACGAGTCGGCGGGAAGGAACCGGAAGCAGACACAAAGGCAGGAGCTGATGGGGGGGGGGGGGGGGGGGGGAGAAAAGGAAGATGACCAAAGGCAGAGAGTGGACCAGATGAAAACTTGCACAGGGAGCATTAAAAGAGGGATCGGGCAGATGGAGGTGTGTATACTGATATAGATATAGATATGAATGAACAATTTTTGTGGTGGAGGAAAAACAAGTGCAGGCTAACAATTCCCCCGTCATTAGAATAAAGACTTGGCAAAGACTAAGAAGAAGGAAAAAGGAGGTCGGGGGAGGGGATGGGCGTGTATGTATGTATGTCTATATATATATATATATATATATTATTTATATATGTGTGTGTGTGTGTGTGTGTGTGTTTATCTATATCTATCTATATATTATATATCTTTCTATATATATATATATATATCTGTATCTGTCTATACACACACACACACACACACACACACACACACACACACACACACACACACACACACGGGTAAAAACAAATGAATAGATAAATGGAATAAACAGACTAAATTAGTATTAAGATGATTTTGCAACAGTCATGATACTGACTATGTACCTACATAGTAGGTAGGCAACCTAAGTTACCCTCACTCCCACCCGGTCAGTCACCCGGTCTGGTACTGTCTCTGGGTCCCCCAGTGGTCCACGCAGAGAACATCCTGCTGCCCACCTACATCACCTCCGTGGCGGTGAGAGGGGCCGAGGGGTCGGACATCGTGACCTTCACGAAGGCCCCGCCCGACGACCTCCACCCTCGCCGCATGGACGTGACGGTCAACCGCCAGCACTTCTTCTTCGACAAGCCGATGTACAGGTGGCAGGACTTTACAGGTGAGAGGAGGTGTGTGTGTGTGTGTGTGTGTGTGTTGTGTGTGTGTGTTGTAAGTGTGTGTGTGTGTGTCGTAAGAGTGTGTCGTGCGTGCTGCGTGCGTGCGTGCGTGCTGTGTGTGTGTGTGTGTGTGTAGTGTGTGTGTTGTGTGTGTGGTTGTGCGGTGGTGGATGGTGGGTGTGTGGTCTGTGTGGTGTGTGTGTGTGTGTGTGGTGTGTGTGTGTGTGTGTGTGTGTGTGTGTGTGTGTGTGTGTGGTGTAGTGTGTGTGTGTGTGTGTGTGTGTGTGTGTGTGTGTGTGTGTGTGGGGTGTCGGGGGGAAGGGAAGGGTTGGGAAGGCTCATGCGAGGTGCGTATGCCCTGTGAGCGTCTTGTCTGTCTGTTGTCTGGTGTTTTAGGCTCACATACGTCTGCTTTGAAAAAAAATAAAATTGAAATAAACAACTTTTCACAATCAAAACACAATCACACACACACACACACACCACACACACACACACACACACTTTTTTCCCCAAAATTTCCCTAAAGATTTCTTTTTTTATCGATTTGTCTGCTTTGTTTTTACTTCCTCAGTGTGTGTGTGTGTGTGTGTGTGCGCGCGCGCGCGCGCGCGCGCGTGTCTGACAGTGTGTGTGTGTGTGTGTGTGTGTGTGTGTGTGTGTGTGTGTGTGTTGGAAGCGGGGATGTCAGTATTTAGTTGTTTCTGTTCGAGTGGAAGTGGATCTCTGTAGTAGTGGTAATAGTAGTAGTGGTAGTAGTACTTTCATTTTACGTCTTTTCACAAAATTATGTGATATTAGGCGAGAGAGAGATAGAGAGATGGTGCTTACCTGTGTGCATGCGTGTGTGCGTGCGTAAGTGCATGTATGTGTTTGCAGGTGTTGGTGTGTACCCACAAAAAGATGGTCAATAGTATAAAGTAAATACCTAACCAGACTATATATAAAACATAAAGTAATTTTAAAAGCAAGATCAGACTTAGAAACAAACATCAGTTACAGGCATGCCTGATAAGCATGGCAGGCATGTCCTAAGGGGCACACATTCAAACAAAATACGATGTATTGATTTCTTTGTTTAACCACATACACATTTTGTTGAAGCATAATATTTAGTTCTGAGAGCATCTAGGTTTAGGCGATAAAAGGTTGAAACGAAGTTTCTGCATTGATAGATATCGCGAAATCGTAGGTGTTGGACGCCTTTGACAGAGTCAATACTGAAAAGTTGACTATGTTGTGTTTTAACATGTGAACTAAGTTTGTTCGGACTATTTCTCAAACAGTCCCAAGCCATTTGCTCAAGATTTGATGACCCGGAATAGAAAGTTGTTGAGCACATTTTTATCTCCCTTTTTCACACATCTGTCAGCCAGTTCATTACAGAAATTCCACAGTGTGAAGGAATCCAAAAGAAAGTTCAGTCAGTTCCTTTTACATATCAGTAGAAGAATTAAATGACAAATGTCCTTTTAAATAGAATTATCTGCATTCGACTTGTAGAACTTAAGGAATTGTAATCCTGAAATCGAATCTACGCAGAAAACACTTGAAAAATTGACTGTGGTAAGTCAGTTAGATATGTCAAAGCCATTACTATGGCTGTCATTTCAGCATCGAATATAGATCAATATTTTCCGACGAAACATGATTTTTCTACTCTAAGTGACAGAATGACCAAAGCAGATCCAGCCGCTATATTTTTTTTGTCAACGAGCTGTCTGTAAACACCTTTAGATGGTTAAGGTATCTGTTGAAGGAAAGTGATGTGAATATTGAATCATTGGCAGATTTGCAGTATAAGAACCAATGGTGGATAATGAGGATATCATTTTATGGGGGAAAATTATATTAGATAGACTTACTTGTTTTTGTGACAAAAATGATGTGATACCCAGATATCAAGCAGGCTTTAGAAAAGGAAGATCAACCACTGATCACGTTGTCAAATTAACAACACAAATAAAATATTAATTTGCTAGACGAAAGAGCGTTTTAGCCACATTCTTTGATATTAAGGAAAGCCTTTGATAGTGTATGGCATATTAGAGTGTTTTATAAATTAAAGATGATTGGTATATCTGGTAATTTTTACAATTACATTATAGGATTTCAATCTGAAAGAAGTTTACAAGTTAGAGTAAAAGATACCTATTCCAATTTTAAATCATTAGAAATTGGCATTCCTCAAGATTCTGCTTTAGCGCCTATGTTATGTAATAGTCTGCTGTGCGAACCCTCAAAACACGTTACTAAAAATGCTACAGTCGTGCAGTACCCCAATGATCAGTGCATTTGGATAAATGCTTGCATAAGAAAAAATGCACCAAAACTATCAATTCATTATCACAAGAAAAACTCTGTCAGGCAGAAATTGATAATCTTAGCAGGTACTTACTTGTAAATGGTCTAACACTTTCACACACAAAAACATAAGCCGTACATTGTTTTATTCAACAATGGAGATGATCCTACTGGTTTGCCATCTTTTGAGCTTGAGGGGATATCACGTGAGTAAGTACACTTGGTAAAATTCTCAGGTTTGTATTTCACATCCAGGCTAAAATGAACTTTCCATATTGATTATCTCTTAATATATTGAGCAAACAAAGCTGGTGTCAAGATGTAAAAACGTTGAAGCTCTTAGCAATATCATTAATTCGTTCTAAGTTATCATATGCTGAAGAAGCTTTCTTTTTAGTGCGCCCAACCGTTTGTTACACAAATTACAAAGCGTTGACAACAAAGCCTTTAAATTATGCCTCGGAGTCCCAGATGCATCTTTTATTGGAACATGCAGAAAAATCAATGTTTTACCATTAAATGAATGCAGGAAACACAGTCGCAAATATATTATGACATGTTCGACCATGGAAGGTAGATCTGTGTGTGTGTGTGTGTGTGTGTGTGTGTGTGCGCGCGCGCGCGTGCGTGCGTGCGTGCGTGTG
>CM065728.1:43149189-43151689 GCA_033310375.1 Conus canariensis | reverse complement strand
CTTCTGGGACCCCTATGACGACATCAACCGTTACCTCTGCACCGGTGAGGGGGGGGGGGGGGGGGGGGGGGGGGGGGGGGAGGAGGGGGCGGTTCCATTCCATTGTTTTTGACCGTTCCCTGACTTCCCGTGACGTGTTGCTGGTGAATGTTCCGAGTGCAGTTCACACACGTCTGAGTTAGATGGAACCATTCCTTGTTCCTTTTCAAATCCTGGTCGTATCTGTGGTTTATTCGTTTTTCTCTTCTGTGTGTCGTTTCTTTGTTGTCTTTTTTCTTCGTAGTTAGTTTTAGATTCCCTTATCTGTTGCTTAGGCCGATTAGGTTTTTTTTTTTTAATTGTTTTTTTGTTTTGTTTTGTTTTTTGTTTGGTTTGTTTTTTGTTCTCTATGTCATTTCCACGTTGTCACTTTTCTTCTTTGTTAAGTTTTAAAATTCCCTTATCTGTTGTTTATTCGTGTTTTTAATGTCATTTCTTTCTTATCTCTTTTTTTCTTTGTTGATTTTTAACCCATCCAGCCCCACCTCTCTGTTGTTCATTCGTTTCTGTGTTGTATGTCATTTCTTTCTTGTCTCTTTTTTTCTTTGTTGATTTTTAACCCATCCAGCCCCACCTCTCTGTTGTTCATTCGTTTCTGTGTTGTATGTCATTTCTTTCTTGTCTCTTCTCTTCTTTGTTAATTTCTTTCTCTCTCTCTCTCTCTCTCTCTCTCTCTTTCTCTCTCTGTTATTCATTCGTTTCTGTTTTGTATGTCATTGCTTTCTTGTCTTTTTTAGCGGTGACAGTCCTGATATGGCCCTTTGCGGTCGGCTGGGCTATAATACCTTACCTTCTTGTCTTTGTTTTTCTTGTTTGTTAATCTTTAAATCCCCGTATCTGTTTATTCGTTTTTCGTTCTGTGTGCCCTTTCTTTGTTGTCCTTTTTCTTTGTTATTTTTTTCAAAATCCACTTGTCTGTTGTTTCTTTCGTTTCTGTTTCGTATGTCATTTCTTTATTGTCTCTTTTCTTCTTTGTTAAGTTTTAAATTACCTTATCTGTCGCTTAATCGGTTTGTTTGTTTGTTTTGTATGCCATTTCTTTCTTCTCTCCTCTTTTCTTTCAAGCTGTTGAGCAGCCCTATCTAGTCGTCTATGGGAGGGAGACACGCATAGGCAGGACACATCCTGATGAGACAAGAGCTTGGTGCCGCCGAGCTGTGACTGTGGGTGTGTGAATCAGACGGCCGGGTCGGGAGGTTTACACTGTCAGATCAAACCGTGTTGTTTATCGTCCGGTTGACCGCGAGGGACCATATCAGGGTTGTCATCTACATTGTTCTAAAACAAGAGAATGTATACAAAACTTTTTATGAAAACAGATTTTCTAATACACGTTAAAATACTTAAACATCTCTCTTCCGTATAATCTTAGATTAGATGAAAAACGTTCATCTCTTTCGAGAACACAAAATTCGCATCAGGTGGGACATCTCTAAACTAGTTTTTCGTGGAGCCCGCTGTAAAGTGTTTGTATCTGACGTCATGTAACTCCTAACAGTGTGCAGGAACATGTTTTATAGTGAGTGGTCCATCACATGGAATGCACCCACGGAGTTTGTCCACATAAGAAAAGATACGGGTGAGTGTAAAAGGTGTGGCCTGTGTGTGATAGCCACACACAAATTCATGCACCCGTCAACCACTCTAATCGGACATAGATAATTCATTTCAGTAAAGCCTAACTCTAAGTATGCAAATGTGCTTCATACATGTACATCTATCAACCAGTCTGTTTGAAAAGTATGTATTTTATCGGTAACATACAGGCGTATGTTTATTCCGGGCACATGTATGTTTTACGAACTTCGTTTCATTAAATTTTGCATACGCTATGCAACACAGCCTGGACATGATCATGTTTTTACACAGATTGGTTTTTCAAAACCAGCTTAAACTCAAACAATTAAGTCGTAGATGATCAAACAAAGATCATTTAAACAAACTGAACACCATGCACACTTAAAAAAAAGATCGATAACCACTTACCATTACAAGGTGCAAGCACAGCTGTGAGCCAGTTTAAATTCGATAATGAGATTTTCATCATACTTCAGTTTCAGTTATGCATGCGCCATAATCATGTACATAAATTTGCACGTCTGTGTATGAAGAGATTATTCTCCCCCCCCCCCCCCCCTCCCCCGCCCCCGCCCCCACTTTGACGTTAATCTGCTCAAGTTTTTTTTTTCAGATAGATTTTACACATACACGTTTCCAAAACGTATGTTCTTTGCTGTCTTTTTCGCGTTGACAAAGTGTACATGTGTTATCAGTTCTGATGTCTATTATGTCAGCACTACATTTCTAAGGACGATCCTGCTCACTGATCTGGTTGGAAACCGTTTCAGTTTAATTTCTTGAATCTGAAGATTTTTCTGCAGGTGATTTCTGTGTTCACTTACTGTTTCATATTTGCCAGCATTTTGCCTGTGCGCAAATCTCTTCCAGAGTATAACAGTAA
>CM065728.1:43136689-43144189 GCA_033310375.1 Conus canariensis | reverse complement strand
TAACGTTGACGGGGTCTGCGCTCTCCTACATGCTCTCCTTCTCATTGACGTTGCTGGTGGCGGTGGTGGTGATGTTGACCGATCCTTGACCTCTAGCTTTGATAGCAAGCGATTAGAGCTGCGGTCAGACTTTCTTTGCCTGTGATGAAATCTCTCTCTCTCTCTCTCTCTCTCTCTCTCTCTCTCTCTCTCTCTCTCTCTCTCTCTCTCTCTCTCTCTCTCTGCTAGCAGCCACTTGTGTTTGCCTTAAAAACTGTGAATTCAACGCCCGTGTGTGTGTGTGTGTGTGTGTGTGTGTGTGTGTATGTGTATGTGTGTGTGTGTGTGCGCGCGCGCGCATGCGCATGTGTGTGCGCGCGCTTGCTTACGCATGTGTGTGCGTGCATGCGCGCGCACATGTGTGTGTGTGTGTGTACTTGCGCTTGGTTGTTCATATGCCACAGATTGTCGTGTAGTACAGTTATAATAAGACATGGCTGTCTTTTGAAAACAAATGTGAAAGATAGGCAATTAAGCGTCGTTTGATAATACATTTTGGAAACAAACAAACAAAAAAAACAACTATCACTGTCACCGATCTGTCCTGTCACCAGTCACCGATCACCACAGTCAGCAATCACCAGTTACAGTTGTCACCAGTGACTATTGTCACCTATGTCTGAATGTTGTCATGTTTCAGAGACAACTATCCGATGGACGAACGACGGACGATCGAAGCGTAAAAGCAACAGAGAGATACAAGAGCTGCATCTTCACCATCTAGGATTGTTCAGCAATAGAGAAATACAAAAGCTGACTTTTTACCATCTACCACTATAGAGCAGTAGAGAGATACGATTGGTGCATTTTTACCATCTACCAATGCGGAGTATTTGAGAGAAACAAGAAGTGCATTTGTATATTTTAGGAGTGTAAAGCAGTATAGACATTCCAGAGGTGCATTTTTATCATCCAGGAACGTAAATCAGTAGAGAGATTCAAGAGGTTTGTCTACTCACTCCTAGGATCATAAAGCAGCGGAAAGATTCATGAGGTCCATCTTTACCATCTAGCAATGTAGGCAGTAGACTGATACAGGAGGTGCATCTTTACGAACTAGCTTCCCAAGCAGAAGAGAGATATTCAAAGGATGTAGCTTTACCCTGTAATGGTATACACAGTGGAGAAGTTTAAAAGATCTATCTTTATCATCTGGCGGTGTATATTGTCGGGAACATCAAGACGTGCGTATGCAGGAGCCTACAGGTAGCAATGCAAGCAGACGAGAGATCCAGAAGGTACATTTTTTACCAAACTGCAAAATCTGAGGTTCGTCCACATGATTTAGCAGTATAAACCAGTAGAAATATTCAAGGGGCGTGTTTTTAACATCAGACGGCAGCATCGAGACAAAAGCGTGTGTGAAGGGCTAAGAATGGGCATCTGTACCGTGTAGAAGTGTGAATACGTAACAATGTTCAAGAGGCGGGTCTTTAGCTCTCAGAGGTGTGAGGATGTTCAAAAGCACATCTTAGCAGGAAGTTGTCTTAGCAGTAAGAAGGTTCAAGACTTGCATCTGTATCGTGTACAAGTGTAAACAATAAAGAGATTTAAGAGGTGCATCTGTAACATCTAATCGTGCAAGTAGGAAGGTTTAAGAGGTGCATCCGTACCATCTAGTGGTGTAAGCAGTTAGAAGGTTTAAGAGGTGCATCTGTACCATCTAGTGGTGTAAACAGCTAGAAGGTTTAAAAGGTGCATCTGTCCAAGCTGCTGCCCACACTGTGCTGTTACGATAACGTGTGATGGCTGTGGTGAAGTGGAGGGTCCAGATCAAGGGGGCTACACTCGTTCAAGGTGGCTGCAATCCTCATACGCTTTAGAGAAAGAACGTACATGGCAGCATTGTTGTTGTTGTTGTTTTTTGTCCTTTATTTCTCTTTACGATGTGCGATTAATTTGCTCTGTCAGTTAGTCCTTGAACCAGTCCGACTGACAAATCGCTTTGGCAGTTTAGGGGTCCCAGATTTTTAGCTTTGTTTTGATTGTCAATATTGTTGCGCGCACAAGCACAGGCACGCACGCACACACGCACGCACGCACGCACACACGCTCGCGCGCGCGCTCGCGCGCACACACACATGCACGCACACACAGACACACACACGCACACACACACGCGCGCGCACGCGCGCGCGCGCGCGCACACACACACACACACACACACACACACTCATTCTCTCTCTCTCTCTCACGCACACGCACACACACACATTCACACACACACACACACACACACACACACACACACACACACACACACACACACACGTGCGGGTGCGCACATTTACATTTCACAGGAATCGGCTGCGAGGAACATGTACTTAAGGCTGTCATGACAAGATGTAATATTTTCACAGAGTAAGACATCCAGTTTCATATTCATTAGTACGCTGATAATGAAACAATAGAACGATTGTCATTAGCATAGAAGTAATTCGGCTTTTCCGTTATGTACATAATGACATACATGCCTATTCTGCATGTCTTCTTCCCCATCCTGCCCCCCCTCCCCCCCGCTTCCTTCCCCCCTCCACATCCCTTTCCATTTCCTCCGTCTGCCTTCTTTTCTCATTTTCCGCTGCCTGACCTTCGATTTCAAATGATGCAAATCTGTCCGTTGCTCCTGCTTAACTAAAAGGAAGACCCTTCATCAAAGAAACAGATCAGCCCACCAGCCCACCCCTGATCCATTGTCTTGCATTCTGTACCCCACGCTCTCTCGTTCACGCTTTTCCTACCCTTCCCCCTTCACCTCCTCTCAACCCCTCCTCCTTTTCCCACCGCTAAATATCCCTCCACCCCCCACCAATCCACCATCCCCATACATCTTGCCAACCCTCCCACCTACCCCCTGCCCCTCATTTCACCTTGTTTGTTTCTTATCTTCTTCTGCTGCTGCGCACGCAGGCTGATACTCCTGCGGACACTCCCTGTATAGACAGGCAAGTATTAATCCCATCTGCCCAACAAAGGGAATGGAGTTTTGTGTGCATGATCGTTTTTTCTCCCGCCATTAAGGCAGCCATACTCCATCTTCTTATGTACCCTTATGCTGCCGTGCTAAAGAGAAGGAAACAAGAAAAGAAGGGGAGTGGGTGGGGGGGGGGGGGGATACACATACACGAGTCGTGGGCATTGAACGTTATGTAAAAGGAGTCGCACTCCTTTAATTCCGTTCACGGCGTGACATTATGACAGAGTCCATAGAGAAGGCGTGTGTGTGTGTGTGTGTGTGTGTGTGTGTGTGTGTGTGTGTGTGTGTGTGTGTGTGTGTGCAAATCTTCCGCTCCGTTTCCAAGCAATCTGTATGAATTGGAACCAGAAGATTCCCATATAATTTTTTTTTATTTATTAGAAAACAGCGCTTTATTAGAAAATATGGCAAAATCTGTTGTATCCCACCAGACATATATAGGCACGCAGAAATATCATACGCACACAATAGAAAAGTGGTTTATGTGCTTCAACTGTCAAACACTTCAGATGGTATCACAGAATAGATAAGGGGGTGGGGGGGTGGGGGGGTGATGATTCACTGAACTGTTTGTACATTGCTTTGAAATCTATGTGTCTTTGAAACTAAAACAATAGTCCTCCAAAGGGAAAAAAAACTGTATACAAAATTACAATCCTGATTTAAGGATATTACGTAGCTGGTTTTTTTTTTTTTTTTAATTCTCTCTTCCCTTGAAAAAGGCTACGAGGCTGAACATTTGCGAAATATGAAAAGTGGAATTGTGATGTTGTGTATGTGTATTTATGTTGTTTGTTCCCTTCACTTGGGGGTCAAGTCAAACTGTTTATATCAAAGCCGACCACGGAGGTCAGATCAAGGCTGCCTATGTAATTGGGAAACACGTTTGGTGGCAGGAAAGACGATGTTTGTGACGTGTGTGTTGATGAAATACGTCCAGTCTCCCTTTGGAGCGAGGTTTAGGTTGTGAAACTGTTTGACTCCAAAATTTCAGATCCAGGAAATATACGAGTTGAGCTTGCATGGACACGGGATGAACCTAGTGTCTGTATTTGTAAATATTGACATTGAACTACATTCTGTGCCCATGCATTACAAATACAAAAATACAGAGAAAGACACGCGCGCACACAGACACTCAGACACACACACACACACACACACACACACACACACACACACACACACACACACACACACACACACAAAACACACACACACAGAGCGACTCATATACAAGCACATAATGTAACAAGGATAACAATGTAGACATCAATGCATTAAAAAAATGGTTGAGTACCTCTCAGCTTTGTCAGAGACAATTGAAATGAAATTACACTGCATGTAACATTGGCAGTGCAGCCAAACATTAAGATAAGGATTTTCGTGTAGAAGTCATACACTTTATCTCAACGGCTTTCTGTTGTTGCCAAGTTGAAAGAGATCGTATGGTTAATATGAAAAAAAAAAACCCAGTTGTAGAATAGGCCGCTGATTTCTGCCATCGACAGTGTGTATATTTTTACTTCCTTGTCACCAGATTAAGAAAAAGCTGGAATATCATAAGTTGTGACGAAAAACGAAAGTGCAAAATATGTTTAAAAAAAGAGACAGGAGAATGGTCTGCAAAGGAAAAAAAAAGGAGACGACAACAAATATAGAAAAAAGAGAGTTGGAAAGAGTTACTGAAAAGGGGAAGTTAATAGCCCAGAACTTTCAGAAGGTGGGGCCGTTTATACCAGTATTTGTTCTAAGGGTTTCCGACATACCCTAGGAAACACTGAAATGGAGAATAATGTAGTCCTACGTAATACGTGATTACTATAACCGGCGACGTATGTACAATTAGAAATCAATCAAGACTTCTTTCCAAAGCTGTTATCCCCATCCCAACCTTGGCCATAATTCCCTCAAAAATATCGAACCGAGCAAAGAAACAAAAATAATCTAGACTAAAGCAGAACAAAATTGGCAGCAGAGTATCAACATAGTAACCTTCCACAAACAACCTCACAGTTCTCAGTGTTTGAGGACGGAAAAAAATTCGAAAGTGAAATGAATTCTGTTGGTAATGGAATGTAGATTTTCTTTACAATCGATGCTCGGTTCCAGCTTTTAAGCCAATTACTTCCATCCAGGAATCTTCAACTACAAACATATCTAATTGTACAACTCGCCAAAAGTCGCCCCAGCATGATGTCGGTAAAGGTAGAAGAGAGGGCTGGCCAATCTTTTCACTGTACAAACTCCTCATCTACAACTCTTCGTCTAGCTCTTATACGGGTAGCTGGCCTGGGGTGCGGCCACAGAATACGGACCACCAGAAGGTAGAGCAGCAGCTGAAGAGGATCCACTCTGCACGACGACGGCGGAAGGATACCCGCCAACGTTGGTCATGCCGATCGGTCCTGTCGTTTGGGCGTCCAGGGGTTTGTTGCTGACGAAGACGACGATGGAAGCGAGGACGGCCAAGCCGCTGCCAATGGCGGTCAGGAAGAAGGCCCAGCCAAACTTTCTCAGGTCCTTGCCCAGCTCAGTGCTTTCAAACTGCCCCACAAACACCATGGCTCCGATGAAGGCCAATGACCCTCCAATGAGGTCGAATGTTTCCAGACTTCTGCAATACTTGGGAACCTTGACACAGAAGTTCGCCACCAACCCAAATATGGAGGCACCAAAGAGCACGCCCAGTCCAACTGTCTCCAAAAGTCTTACGATGTGGACCCAGTCCTTTGGAAAATATTTTGACAGGGTCGCCGTCTTCTTCAGCTCACTGTTGCTGTTGTGGCAGCGAGGCCTGGTGGGACGACTCAGATTCCCATATAATTAATGCGAACATTAAAAAAAAGATTGATGGATAGATGGAAAGCATTCTCTGTCCTTTTGTAACCGGACATCTGTGGGAAACGTATTTCATACTGCCATATTCATACCGAGAAACGTACTCTGCTTAAGATCAACCTTTTTCATCTCGTCTAAGATTTTACAACAGACAGACTTTAACGAAGTTTCCGGTCTGTTTTGAGAAGGTGTATCTTAAAGGGTCGTGTCAATAGTTTTCAACGACTTGTGGGTTGACGTCAACGCGGTGACAGCCCTGATATGGCCCTTTGCGGTCGGCTAGGTTATAAGCAACATTACCTTACCTTACTCTGCTGAAGACATTCCTCGAATTTTTTTCTGACGTATAGCCATAGAGAGAGGAAGAGGTTTCTGCTGTGTATATCTGGGCATGTGTTGGTCTGCTGTAAAGCTTTCGTGCACTTTGTCATTCCCAGCTTGAAACGTCTGTGCTTCTCCCAGTTCTTTTTCCCCCGCGCGCTCATTTACCAATATGTTGACAGCTGCATGCGTTTCTTTGAATTACTTTGGCCTACACTTTGTTCGTGGCTTGTATGAAAGTAAGTAATGAGCTATGAGACTGGTGTGATACATGGCTGAATGTGTACTCATAGTATTACTAGGTTGTTTACTTGTAGTTGCTGTGCCTAAATGTGAGGATGACGACAGTGACTGATGCGTCATCGTGCATACAGAGAACATAGTACTAAACAGACTCGGTAATGGTGTAACTGCATGTCTGTGTCGTCGGCTCCGCTTCAATGCATAAACTACAGACCCAACTCCTTGCGGTCGTTCATTTATTTACGTGGAAAACAAAATGTCGTAATCGCATAATCATCTCTTGTTGTTGTAGTTGTTGTTGGTGGTGGTGGTCTTCTCTTCTTCTTCTTCTTCTTCTTCTTCTTCTTCTTCTCCTCCTCCTCCTCCTCCTCCTCTTCTTCGTCTTCTTCTTCTTCATCTTCTTTTTTCTTCTTCTTCTTCTTCTTCTTTTGGTGATATCATGACGATTTCATCGTGAGTCATTGACGCACTTATGCTTTGCACATGACGAGAACGTGTTTCGCTTTGTGCGTTGTGCCAACACATTTTGCTGAGTTAATCTATGGCTGTACACGTGTTTTATTGTTACTTTTCCTGTGTTTTAATGTGTAATTTTGAATGTTCAGTGTTGTTGTCGTCGTCGTCGTTGTTGTTGTTGTCACTGACTTATTCTGAACAAATATGTAATTTTGAATGTTCAGTGTTGTTGTCGTCGTCGTCGTTGTTGTTGTTGTCACTGACTTATTCCGAACAAACGACCCTTTTAGTAGACTTGCCATCAGTAATCATCATTATTACCCATGCATCGCTTGGTGGACAGAGAGAGTTTTCAAGGTGAAAAAATCCGACCCCTTTGGTAGTGGTTGGAACTCAACGACCGTCAGGTCCACAAACAATCGCTCTAACCGTTGGACCACGAGCCCCTCTTTGACATCTTTTTTTTCTAATCAAAAGAATACCTTTTTTATTTGTATTATTCGTTTTGTTGTTGTTTGCGATGCAGAATCTGTCCAGCACTGAGTGTCACCCTGTTGTAAACATCTTCCAGCTTGAGATTTATCTCGTCTTCATTGTTACAGCCTTTGTGCATGGTTTTGAAT
>CM065728.1:43126689-43131689 GCA_033310375.1 Conus canariensis | reverse complement strand
TCGGTAGTCCGACACTCCACGTTCAGATGTTTCGATAATCCGACACTGTAAGAAAAAGTAGCAATAGTCCGACATCCCACGATTCCGACAATTCCAACTCGTTTCGATAAAATCGTGATGTGTCGAACTATTGGCACAAAATAAAACATTACAAAACAAGTTTCGTTGGTCCGACAAAATTGTCGGATTGTCGAAACGTCGGAATCGTGATTTGTCGAACTATCGAAACGTCGGAATCGTGAAGTGTCGGACTATCGGACCCAAACCCTCGTGCAGTCCAATCCGTGTTTCAGGTGGAAATCGAGCCAGCCATGCGTGCACTCAGACGCAATGTCTGTTGAGCCTGTCCACATGAAGGTCAATTCCCGGTACAGCATAAGAGTGAGTGTTGGTGGTATTTCCAGCGTATGAAAAGAGATGATTTTGGAAAACACTGGGACGAAGAAAATGCTTGTTAGTAATGTAAATACCACACGAATAATCAATGCGAACATTGCTCGTGTTTTGTTGGCCTTTCACTATCAGCCACAATACGCGCATCCATACCTGTGTGAGAGCGACATTCTCTCGCATTAAAGACCAGAAACAGCAGATTGTGCCCTCCCCGAGGTGTTACGGATGATTAACAAGCTGGCATTGTGTTTCTCAAGGCAGTGGTTGTCAGATGACCGCGACAGAGAAGGTGTTGGCGAGCTGTCCAGACTGGAAGTATGCAGGTGAAGGTAAGTTGCACGCCATCTCGCAGTGTCATCACAAAGTCTGTCATAGGCGGACTGTGGGGCAGATACCTAACTCAAGTTTTTCGTTTGTTTGTTTGTTTGCTTGCTTTTTGTTTTTTGCGACAGTCCATTTTACTCAACCCACTACTTGCCATCTGTGTCTCTGCTGTTCTTTTCGTCTTGTTTTTATTCTTTTTCTTCTGTCATTTCCTCCTCCTCCTTCTCCTCCTCCTCCTCTTCTTCTTCTTCTAGAGCTTATTTTAGCACTGGTGAGATCATTAGGTATGTGACAGGTTTTACATTCACCATTGCAGTAGCCACGTTCCGTCTCTTATGATTCTAAACACGACACCAGTGTTTGTTGTTATTGCTGCTGCTTTTTGTTTTGTTGTGGTTGTTGTGTGGTGTGTGTGTGTGTGTGTGTGTGTGTGTGTGTGTGTGTGTGTGGAGGTGGATGTGTGTGTGTGTGTGTGTGTGATCGCATTGTGTTCCTATCTTCAACGGTGGCCTGCTTAGGCCTATCTATGAAGAACTGAATGATGTTTAACGAGCGTGCAATTTCTAGTAATGTTTGCGTTCAAACGCGGGATCGTGGTTCCTTCCGAAAGACATGGAGAGGTTAGACCCTTCACAGATGTCATTCTGTCTTGAGCGGGGATTGAACCCAGGATCTGTGGATTAAGAGAACAGAGCTTTGTCCACGTGGCCAACTTGGCCCCGACGATCTCCGCTCGTTACGTAACTCTAAGAAGCTGGATTTAGTATGGAACCCGATTACCGTGCTAACTTCGGCAGACTACTGTGTTGGTGACTAGAAAGTGTCAAAGGGGCTGCATCAGGTAAAGTAATCGTCCGCACACCAACATTCTGTACATAACGAGGACATGCCTAGGCGAGTGTTGCCAGCCCACTGCTGTATTGGGCCCTACACCACCAATGACGTGGATTAGGGAATGGGATTTGGGGTGTGTGACTGCCAAGACAGCTTCACGGAACATATTGCCTCAGCGTCCTAAAGCGGTGAAGTTGGGGTTAATGTTCAACACTAAGACGCCTGTACGCACCGAATGTGTGAGACTTAAGATCACAGCCGGAAGCTCCAGGTATGGAGAGCTCACGATGTCGCCTAACCTTACCCAAATCGACCACTGGTGCCACGTTCTCCACAGACGCGTCCAAGGACAGGAGATGAACACTGCCCAGACCCTTCAGTGTCTGGACACTCCTTTCATCAGGAGCGTAAGGGATTCCACGGACATGATCAGTAAAATAGTATAGGACAACAGTGCATCTTTCCATGGTCGTCAGTGATGTTCAACCCGCTGTTAGACACGGTTGGACCGTTAGTAAAAAAAAACGATGAACGATCGATCGTCTGCTAAACTGATTTGGTCCGGTTGGGAAGCTGGAACTATCGGCAGAATGTTACCGCAGCTGCACGTGATTCTTTGATTCTCCCCCACCTCCACCTTCACCCCCCCCCCCCCTCCCAACCCCAGTTTTCCCTCCAGCCTCTTGCATTTCAGCGTCACACGGACCCACGTGGTTATGGAGGGCAGTTCCTCAAAGATGAAGACAGCCTGCGGGAGGTACGGACTATTCCGCTGCTTTCTGTGGGAAACATAAAACTCGTTGGCAGGTGTGTTCAACGCTCGTTCTGACAGAAAATAAATGTGAACGCAGCGCTGTGTTCTGATCGCTCGTAGATTTATTGCTGATAGGTGATTAACCGATCAGCAGTTATGCAGCTAGTGAAGAGTTTTCATATCTGTAATATATACTACACACAAAAAGTTAAGGATCACTTTCACAAACATTCATAACTGTCAAAATAAGAAAGTCAATGCGTTGAAGTTTGGCCAACATTTAATTCCATTCTTTAGTGATAACGATACACAATTGCCTTCAATCTCGAGCAATCGTTTGGTGTGTACATTTGATTAAAGTGGGTACGTATCCAAATTTGATTTCCCAAAGTCATTGAAATCACAAGACAGGGCATACTGATGCTCCCAAAAGCTCAGTAATGCGTGTAACCACCATGGCTGTTCTGGCACTCGACGCAGCGAGTCCTCATCGAGTTGACCAGGTTGGTGAAGATCCTCTGTGGAAGCGCCTGCCACTCAGCCTGCAGCATCTGGTAGAGGTGTTGGGCATCCCTGGGAGGGGGGTGGCTCCTCACTTTGCGATCCAGCTCATCCCAGAGGTTCTCAATCGGGTTGAGATCGGGACTGCATGCTGGCCACTCCATTCTGTTGACTCCAGACTGCTGCAGGAAGTCGTTGACCACCCTTGCCCTGTGGGGGCGAGCATTGTCATCCTGGTAGACAGCCCTCGGTCCCATCTGCTGCAGTGTAGGCACAGCCAGCGGTCGAAGGATCTCATCCCGGTATCGGATGCCAGTCAGGTTACCCTGTACATGATACAAGGGTGTTCCGTGGTGAAGGCTGAAGGCCCCCCAGACCATTACAGAACCTCCACCAAAGGCCACCTTTTCTTGGACAGTGGCGTCAGTAAAGCGTTGCCCTGGGCGCCTCCAGACCCTCAGTCGGCCGTCGTTGTGGTGAAGGGTGAAGCGTGATTCATCACTGAACAGGACCTGGGACCATTGCTGACGTGTCCACCTCACGTGACGTGCGCAGAAGGCGCGGCGTGCTGCCCTATGGGCTGGAGTTAAGCGTGGCTGTACTGCTGGGCGACGAGAACGGAGATTAAACCCATGTAGGCGGTTCCGTATGGTCTGCTGGCTGATGTTGATGTTAGTAGCCACCCTGAACTGCCTTTGAATTATGCTGGAAGATGCTGTTCTTGTCTGCAGGGCTTGTCGTTCAATGAGACGATCGTCACGTGGGGTTGTCTTCTTCGGTCGACCAGATCTGCGTCTTTCATGGACAATCCCAGTGGCTGTGAAGCGTTGAATCAGTCGGACAATGACCGAGATGGACACATGAAGTCGCCTGGCCACTTCTCGCTTGGGAACACCATCTTGGAACCATGCAACAGCTCGTCCCCTATCCAACTCGCTTAATTTTCGTCGTGGAGGTATTGTCAGATCAGGCCTACTACTGGTGGAATGTCTTCTTATATAGCCAAGCGAGCAACAGCATCTCACACATAAACAGCAGTGCTTGACACGTGCATAATGGTTTTTCCATCTGGCAAGTGCAATGTGTTCAGGCAGAACGGTCCAAAACAAGGTCATTTTTCGCAAGTTTCCGCTTTTCCGTTTGCGGCCCAGCTCAGTAGTAGAGAATCCCGTGCAATTTTCGCACTAACACAACATCGCCCACTTACAGCTGAACAAGAATTCATGACAATTTGGCTGGACTAAGAAATAAATAACAGAAGCGAACTGAGTTTATTACGCACCTGTTTTCACATACCGATCCTTAACTTTTTGTGCGTAGCTTATTTTCTTAATTTCATGTTCCCAGTTTCTCTGTCTTCAAACTCCCCCCCCCCCCCCTCTCCCCCCTCTCCTTAAGTCCAAATCTTTGCCAAGTCATTACTATGAAGACAGTTGAGTTGTTGGCCTGAGCTTGTTTTTCCGCCACTATTAGATTGTTCGTCTATGTATTTGTCTGATTTATTCAAGTTTAAAAGGCTGTGCCAGTCTTGAATAAAAGTTACTCTGTGTTAGGTTTTCTTATGAGAGCAAAAGTTACCCCACTTGCTTACTGTTTACAATCAACAGTACGTTAAAAAAATCGGTTCTGCAGGGAAGATGATGAAGACGATAATAATGATGTCTGTTTCTCTCTCTCTCTCTCTCTCTCTCTCTCTCTCTCTCTCTCTTCTCTCTCTCTCTCTCTCTCTCTTCTGCGTCTCTCTCTCTCTCTCTCTCTGATGTGTGTGTGGTGTGTGTGTGTGTGTGTGTGTGTGTATGTGTGGTTGACCTGTCATGATATTTATGATAGAAAAAGCCATGTAGAAATAGAGATAGATATGTGTGTGAGTGTGTGTGTGTGTGTGTGTGTGTGTGTGTGTGTGTGTGTGTGTGTGTGTGTGTGTGAGAGAGAGAGAGAGACGACAGACAGACAGACAGACAGACAGAGGCAGAGAGAATAATACTTTTCATGACAGAAAAGTCATCTGCACTGAGATCTTACATCCTCTCCACGTACAATATTCACACACACACACACACACACACACACACACACACACACACACACACACACACACAACACACACTCACACACACAACACACACACACACACACACACACACACACACACACACACACACACACACACACACACACACACACCACCTGCGCA
>CM065728.1:43119189-43121689 GCA_033310375.1 Conus canariensis | reverse complement strand
ACGTTAAAAAAGGGGGGCAGAAGAAATAGACTCTAACACTACACTGAAACTACCAGAACGACAATACTAGGGTGGAGTAGGGGGGTGGGGGTGGGGAGGGCAGTGGAAATGGCTTCTTTTTGTGAAACATTCTCATGTTACACTGATGCTCCAAGAAGATTGGGCAGTAGATTCAGCTTCTTTCTCACATGTCGGGCGCCAGTGGGATTTGCACCCGCAGCTTCTAATTGCGAACTCTGTGGTCTGACCACTGAGCCCACCAGAGCCCCCCTGGCCAGGTCTGAACAGAGAGGTTTTGGTGGAACTGTGGCCGAGTGGGTAGGTAACACAGATCGTCGGTTCTGAGTCTTGAACAGGGCTAACTTTACACTCTTCCCCTTCCCCTACCCTCTGTCTGTCTGTCTGTCTGTCTGTCTGTCTTTCTATCACACACACACACACTCTCTCTCTCTGCCTGCCTGTCTGTCTGTCTGTCTATCACTGTCTCTCTCTGTCTCTCTCTGTCTCTGTCTCTGTCTTTCTCTGTCTCTCTGTTTTCGCTCTGTCTGTCTGTCGGTCTCTCTGTCTCTGTCTCTGTCTCTGTCTCTCTCTGTATGTGTGTGTGTGTGTGTGTGTGTGTGTGTGTGTGTGTGTGTGTGTCTGTCTGTCTGTCTGTCTCTCTCTCTCTCTCTCTGTCTCTCTCTCTCTCTGTCTCTCTCTCTCTCTGCCTCCCCCCCCCCCCCCCCCCCCCCCCACCAATAGACTGTAAGAGGTGATAAGACCGCTAGACTTTCGGAAGAGACGGTGAACCAAGGGGCCCGATGTGCTCAGCCTCCACGTCAATGAACACGTGGTGAGAAAGGGAGCGTTGACCCTGACCAAAAGCCCGCAAAAGATTCCGCTTTAACAGGCACTCAAGGACATGCCAGACAGAAAAAAAAACAACAGAAAAATGTGTATGGTACCGTGCTATGAAGACGTGTCCGATAAACGCCTCCCGAATTCCACCTTAAGACATCTGCGGGGGCGATAAAGTCAGAAAACTGAGTAGGATGGGCCCCATCACTGAACACCACCGAAGTGACCTGGCTGCCGTGCAGTGTCTCCTCCGCTGGGTTGCCTCGTGGCCACTTGGCATTGACTGCTCTCTGGGAATTGCCGGTGATGGGGGGCTGTAGCGGGACAAAGCCAGGCTGTGGCTGTGGACGGGGAGTCGGAATGAGCGGCGTAGGGGTAATGCCACCAACGTGGCATAGACGATGAAACAGAACAGGAAGACAGACAATCAGTACCGCGCAGTGACAGAATACAATACAATATTGCTGCATAACTTAATGCGAGACAGTTCACTACACGGAAACAAATATGCAACGGTGATGATATCAATACATTTACACAATACAGTACAATCCAATCACACAGTGCAGTACAATTACGCGACACAGCAACATAATAGAGACACAAGGCAATAGAATTGCATAATACAGTATAAAAACAAATATGAAATCCGATTCAGAAGAGCTATACCATTCAATGCTCTTCAGTCGCACAACAGAAATGCAAAACAATGACAGACTACAACATGGCGACTACAACGCAATGCAATTACACCACTCAATACGATACCGTTACCCAAGACAATAGAGTAACACAAAACACAACGCAGTTACGCAACACAATACAAAATATACAGCTTAGTACAATCCAAATATACGATTCAATACAATGCAGTTAAACATTAGAGTACAGTTACGCAATAGAATACAGTGATAAAATACACTCGCACAAAGTAGTACGCTTATAGAATTCAACACAGTAGAAAGAAACTCGTGGAGAGCGTGGCAGCAGAGAGTCCTCAGAAGAGAAGCCCCCTTCAAGCAAGTGTTTCGGCCCTTATCTCCTGACACTCTAGGGGGGTTGGGCCACACCCGGTTCATGACTCCGGATGTCCCTCTGCTGCCCCTTTTTTTTCCCATCTTGGGACGAGCCATGGCTGGGATTCGAACCCATGACCCTCTGGACATGCTCATTTTCCACTTAATGACTCGCGCTTTAACCACTGAGCCACAGGGACACCTGATATTTGTAGGGAAATTAAGCCTTATGAAGTTCACTTTTGTTCCTCCTTGACCAGATCCAGCTTGAACACCTCTCTGCCGCTTCTGCCATTGCTTTCAGGGCTCTGGTTTTTTCCTTCCCTGCAACTGAGAGCTGTTTCATGAGGCTGTATGCAGACGTTCCTACAAACCCCCTAGCTCCAATTTCTGCAGTGAGGACTTTGACCTGATAGCCTTCTCTCCTCAGGCTGTTTGCCAGATCAGCATACTTTTCAGTCTTGTAGATTTGAGCTGCCTCCATTCTGTTCTCATATGGCACCGTGAGCTCGATCATGATCAGCTGCTTGGTTGACTTAGAGTGGACTACTATGTCTGGTCTCATGCCACTCTTGCTGATGATCTCTGGGTGACTCTTCCATTCTGGGAGGTCTGCAGTGCACTCCCAGTCATCTGCCCCGTCCAGC
>CM065728.1:43094189-43106689 GCA_033310375.1 Conus canariensis | reverse complement strand
TTGTAGCGCCTCCTCGGTGTGGGCAGTGATGGCGGCGTCATCTGCGAAGATTATCTCCCTGATGAGGACTTTCCGCGCCTTCGTCTTTGCTCGGAGGCGTGCCAGGTTAAAGAGGCTTCCGTCACTCCGAGTGTGCAGGAAGATGCCGTCTTCAGACTGTCGGAAGGCATGGCGCACCAGCAGGGAGAAGAAGGTGCCGAAGAGTGTCGGAGCAAGCACGCGCCCTTGTTTGACACCGCTCTTGATTGGGAAGGGGTCCGAAGATGAACCGTCGTACTGGACAGTGCCATTCATGTTGTCATGGAAGGACATGATCAACTTCAGGAGCTTGGGGGGACATCCAATCCGGTGTAGTCGGGTGAAGAGGCCTGACCTACTGAACAAGTTCAACGCCTTGGTCAGGTCGATGAAGACGATGAACAAGGGTCGTCTCCGCTCGTAGCACTTCTCTTGTAGTTGCCTTAAGGCTGTTGTGAGTTACATCCTGTAGTCTGATTTACCTCTGTTCAGGAGCAGTTATGTCCCTTGATATCTTAATGGAGTGTCCTGTGCGTGCCTGTACCCATCGTCAACACAGCGCAGGCCTCCACGGGTGGTACAGGACTGCTCAAAAGGCGGGTGAAGACAGTGCTTCTCTGGCTCCTCCCCAGCACCTTCGGGTGTTTCTTTTTCTTTTTCATGTCAATCGTCGACCTCGCAGCTCTGAAGCCGCACTGTGCCTCTGGGTACAGTCGTTCGGCGAGTAGCTGCAGCCTGTTCAGGACAAAGCGGGCGAAGGCTTTGCGAACAATGCAGTGGATGAATATTCCGCGATAGTTGCTACAATCGATGCCGTCCCCTTTGTTCTTGTATAGCGTGATGATGTTTGCATCAGGCATGTCCTGGTGTAGGTCCCTTCCTCCAAACACTACAGCAGAAGCTCATGAAGGTGACTGAGGAGAGAACTCTCCTTGCCGGCTTTGATGACTTCTGGCGGAATGCCGTCGCTACCCGGAGCTTTACCACAGCCAATGACCTTGCTGAGTTCCCCAATGGTGGGTGGGACGTCGAGCTCCTCCAGGGTGGGTAGGGGGTGGTGTGTTCTCGATGACTGTGTGGATGACTAAGTTCTCCCTGGAGTACAGCTCCTGGTAGTGATCCGCCCTTCGCTCCATCTCTCCATGTGTAATTTAGTGTAATGCAATGTGGTCCAGTTTAGTGTACTATAATATAGTGCAGTGCAGTCCAGTGCTGTATAGTGTAGTGCTGTCCAGTGCAGTGTAGTATAGTGCAGTGCAGTCTTGTGTAGTGCAGCGTAGTGCAATACCATCCGGTGTAGTGTAGTGTAGTGTAGTGTAGTGTAGTGTACTGTAGTGCAGTGTATCGTCGTGTGCCGTGCCGTGTCGTGTAGTACAGTGTTGGATGGTGTGGTGCAACACAGTATAGTGTGCAAGGCCATACAGTGTAGTGTAGTATAGTGCAGTGTAAGGCCATCCAGTGTAGTAATAGTGTAGTGCAATGCAGTCCAATGTTGTATAGTGTAGTGCAATCCTGTCCAGTATAATATAGTATAGTGCAGTGCAGTATTGTATAGTGCAGTGTAGTGCAAAACCATCCAGTGTAGTATAGTGTAGTGTGGTGCAGTGCAGTGCAAGGCCATCCAGTATAGTGTAGTATATAGTATAATGTAGTGCAATGCCATCCAGTGTAGTATAGTGTAGTGTGGTGCAGTGCAATGCAAGGCCATCCAGTGTAGTGTAGTATAATGTAGTGCAATGCCATCCAGTGTAGTATAGTGTAGTGTACAAGGCCATCCAGTGTAGTATAGTGTAGTGAACAAGGCCATCCAGTGTAGTATAGTGTAGTGTACAGGGCCATCCAGTGTAGTGTAGTGTAGTGTAGTGTAGTGTAGTGTAGTGTAGTCCAAGGCCATTCATTGTAGTGTAGTATAGTGTAGTCCAAGGCCATTCAGTGTAGTGTAGTATAGTGTAGTGCAAGGCCATCTAGTGTAGAATAGTGTAGTACAAAGCCATCCAGTGTAGTGTAGTATAGTGTTGTGCTATGGCATCCAGTGTAGTATAGTGTAGTGCAAGGCCATCCACTGTAATATAGTATAGTGCAAGGCCATCCAGTGTAGTATAGTGTAGTGCAAGGCCATCCAGTGTAGTGTAGTATAATGTTGTGCTATGCCATCCAGTGTAGTATAGTGTAGTGCAAGGTCATCCAGTGTAGTATAGTTTAGTGTAAGGCCATCCAGTGTAGTATAGTGTAGTGCAAGGCTATCCAGAGTAGTATGGTGTAGTGCAAGGCCATCCAGTGTAGTGTAGTATAGTGTAGTGCAAGGCCATCCAGTGTAGTGTAGTGTAGTGCAAGGCCATCCAGTGTAGTATTGTGTAGTGCAAGGCCATCCAGTGTAGTGTAGTATAGTGTAGTGCAAGGCCATCCAGTGTAGTGTAGTATAGTGTAGTGCAAGGCTATCCAGTGTAGTATAGTGTAGTGCAAGGCCATCCAGTGTAGTGTAGTGTAGTGCAAGGCCATCCAGTGCAGTGTAGTGTAGAGCAAGGCCAGACAGTGTAGTATAGTGTAGTGCAAGGCCATCCAGTGTAGTTTGGTGTAGCGCAGTGCCATCCAGTGTAGTATAGTGTAGTGCAAGGCCATCCAGTGTAGTGCAAGGCCATCCAGTGTAGTATAATGTAGTGCAAGGCCATCCAGTGTAGTGTAGTGTCGTGTAGTGCAAGGCCATCCAGTGCAGTGTAGTATAGTGTTGTGCTATGCCATCCAGTGTAGTACAGTGTAGTGCAAGGCCATCCAATGTAGTATAGTGTAGTGCAAGGCCATCCAGTGTAGTATAGTGTAGTGCAAGGCCATCCAGTATAGTATAGTGTAGCGGAAGGCCATCCAGTATAGTAAAGTGTGGTGCAGGCCATCCAGTGTAGTATAGTGTAGTACAATGCCATCCAGTCTTGTGTAGCATAATGTAGTGCAAGGCCATACAGTGTAGTGTAGTGTAAAGCCATCTAGTGTAGTATAGTGTAGTGCAAGGCCATCCAGTATAGTGTAATATAATGTAGTGTCAGACCATCCAGTGTAGTAAAGTGTAGTAGAGTACAATGCCATCCAGTATAGTTTAGTGTAGTGCAAGGCCATGCAGTGTAGTGTAGTATAGTGTAGTGCAATGCCATCCAGTGTACTGTAGTGTAGTATAGTGTAGTGCAAGGCCATCCAGTGTAGTATAGTGTAGTGAAAGGCCATCCAGTGTAGTATAATGTAGTGCATTGCCATCCAGTGTAGTATAGTGTAGTGCAAGGCCATACAGTGTAGTGTAGTATAGTGCAGTGTAAGGCCATCCAGTGTAGTATAGTGTAGTGCAGGGCCATCCAGTGTATTGTAGTATAGTTTAGTGCAAGGCCATCCAGTGCAGTGTAGTGTAGAGCAAGGCCAGACAGTGTAGTATAGTGTAGTGCAAGGCCATCCAGTGTAGTCTGGTGTAGTACAGTGCCATCCAGTGTAGTATAGTGTAGTGCAAGGCCATCCAGTGTAGTATAGTGTAGTGCAAGGCCATCCAGTGTAGTATAGTGTAGTGCAAGGCCATCCAGTGCAGTGTAGTATAGTGTTGTGCTATGCCATCCAGTGTAGTACAGTGTAGTGCAAGGCCATCCAATGTAGTATAGTGTAGTGCAAGGCCATCCAGTGTAGTATAGTGTAGTGCAAGGCCATCCAGTATAGTATAGTGTAGTGGAAGGCCATCCAGTATAGTAAAGTGTGGTGCAGGCCATCCAGTGTAGTATAGTGTAGTACAATGCCATCTAGTCTTGTGTAGCATAATGTAGTGCAAGGCCATACAATGTAGTGTAGTATAGAGTAGTGTAAAGCCATCTAGTGTAGTATAGTGTAGTGCAAGGCCATCCAGTATAGTGTAATATAATGTAGTGTCAGACCATCCAGTGTAGTAAAGTGTAGTAGAGTACAATGCCATCCAGTATAGTTTAGTGCAGTACAAGGCCATGCAGTGTAGTGTAGTATAGTGTAGTGCAATGCCATCCAGTGTACTGTAGTGTAGTATAGTGTAGTGCAAGGCCATCCAGTGTAGTATAGTGTACTGTACAAGGCCATCCAGTGTAGCATCGTGTAGGTGTAGGGCAAGGCCATCCAGTGTAGTACAGTGTAGAGTACAAGGCCATACAGTGTAGTATAGTGTAGTGTAAGGCCATCCAGTGTAGTATAGTGTAGTGCAAGGCCATCCAGTGTAGTATAGTGTAGTGCAAGGCCATCCAGTGCAGTGTAGTATAGTGTTGTGCTATGCCATCCAGTGTAGTACAGTGTAGTGCAAGGCCATCCAATGTAGTATAGTGTAATGCAAGGCCATCCAGTGTAGTATAGTGTAGTGCAAGGCCATCCAGTATAGTATAGTGTAGTGGAAGGCCATCCAGTATAGTAAAGTGTGGTGCAGGCCATCCAGTGTAGTATAGTGTAGTACAATGCCATCTAGTCTTGTTTAGCATAATGTAGTGCAAGGCCATACAGTATAGTGTAGTATAGAGTAGTGTAAAGCCATCTAGTGTAGTATAGTGTAGTGCAAGGCCATCCAGTATAGTGTAATATAATGTAGTGTCAGACCATCCAGTGTAGTAAAGTGTAGTAGAGTACAATGCCATCCAGTATAGTTTAGTGCAGTACAAGGCCATGCAGTGTAGTGTAGTATAGTGTAGTGCAATGCCATCCAGTGTACTGTAGTGTAGTATAGTGTAGTGCAAGGCCATCCAGTGTAGTATAGTGTACTGTACAAGGCTATCCAGTGTAGCATCGTGTAGGTGTAGGGCAAGGCCATCCAGTGTAGTACAGTGTAGAGTACAAGGCCATCCAGTATAGTATAATGTAGTGTGCAAGGCCATACAATGTAGTATAGTGTATTTCAAGGCCATCCAGTGAAGTATAGTGTAGTGTAATACCATCCAGTGTAGTATGGAGTAGTGCAAGGCCATGCAGTGTAGTGTAGTGTATTGTAGTGTAAGGCTATGCAGTGTAGTGTAGTATTGTGTAGTGTACAAGGTCATCCAGTTTAGTATAATGTAGTGCCAGGCCATCCAGTGTTGTTTAGTGTAGTGTAAGGTAATGCAGTGTAGTGTAGTATAGTGTAGTGCAAGGCTATTAAGTGTAGTGTAGTATAGTGTAGTTCAAGGCCATCCAATGTAATGTAGTATAGTGTAGAGTACAAGGCCATCCAGTGTAGTATAGTGTAGTGCAAGGTCATCCAGTGTAGTGTAGTGTACTGTACTGTAGTGCAATGCCATCCAGTGTAGCATAGTGTAGTGCAAGGCTATCCAGTGTAGTATAGGTAGTGCAAGGCCATCCTCTGTAGTGTAGTATAGTGTAGTGCAAGGCCATCCTGTGTAGTATAGTGTAGTGCAAAGCTATCCAGTGTAGTATAGTGTAGTGCAAGGCCATCCAGTGTAGTATAGTGTAGTGCAAGGCCATCCAGTGTAGTGTAGTATAGTGTGGTGCAAGGCCATCCAGTGTAGTGTAGTATAGTGTAGTGCAAGGCTATCCAGTGTAGTAAAGTGTAGTGCAAGACCATCCAGTGTAGTGTAGTATAGTTCAGTGCAAGGCCATCCAGTGTAGTACAGTGTAGTGCAAGGCCATCCAGTATAGTGTAGTATAGTGTAGTGCAAGGCCATCCAGTGTAGTGTAGTATAATGTAGTGCAAGGCCTTTCAGTGTAGTATAGTGTAGTGCAAGGCCATCCAATGTAGTGTAGTGTAATGAAGTACAATGCCATCCAGTGTAGTATTGTGTAGTGCAAGGCCATCCAGTGTAGTGTGGTATAGTGTAGTGCAAGGCCATCCAATGTAGTGTAGTATAGTGTAGTACAAGGCCTTTTAGTGTAGTATAGTGTAGTGCAAGGCCATCCAGTGTATTGTAGTGTAGTGGAAAGCCATCCAGTGTAGTATAGTGTAGTGTAAGGCCATCCAGTGTAGTATAGTGTAGTGTAAGGCCATCCAGTGTAGTATAGTGTAGTGCATTGCCATCCAGTGTTGTATAGTGTAGTGCAAGGCCATACGGTGTAGTGTAGTATAGTGCAGTGTAAGGCCAACCAGTGTAGTGTAGTGTAGTGTAGTGCAAGGCCATCCAGTGTAGTGTAGATATAGTGTAGTGCAAGGCCATCTAGTGTAGTATAGTGTAGTGCAAGGCTATCCAGTGTAGTATAGTGTAGTGCAAGGCCATCCAGTATAGTGTAGTATAGAGCAGTGTACAAGGCTAGCCAGTGTAGTATAGTGTAGTACAAGGCCATGCAGTGTAGTGTAGTATAGTGTAGTGTACAAGGCCATCCAGTGTAGTATAGTATAATGTAGTACGAAGCCATCCAGTGTAGTATAGTATAGGTAGTAACAAGGCCATCCAGTTTAATGTAGTGTACAAGGTCATCCAGTGTAGTGTAATATAATGTAGTACAAGACCATCCAGTGTAGTATGGTGTACAAGGCCATCCAGTGTAGTGTAGTATAGTGTAGTACAAGGCCATACAGTATAGTGTGGTATAGTGTAGTTCAAGGCCAACCAGTGTAGTACAAGGCCATCCAGTGTAGCATAATGTAGTGCATTGCCATCCAGTGTAGTATAGTGTAGTGCAAGGCCATACAGTGTAGTGTAGTATAGTGCAGTGTAAGGCCATCCAGTGTAGTATAGTGTAGTGCAAGGCCATCCAGTGTAGTGTAGTATAGTGTAGTGCAAAGTTATCCAGTGTAGTATAGTGTGTAGTATAGTGTAGTGCAAGGCTATCCAGTGTAGTATAGTGTAGTGCAAGACTATCCAGTGTAGCATAGTGTAGTATAAATCCATGCAGTGAAGTGTAGTATAGTGTAGTGCAAGGCCATCCAGTGTAGTTTAGTATTGTGTAGTGCAAGGCCATCCAGTGTAGTGTAATATAATGTAGTGCAAGGCCATCCAGTGTAGTGTAGTGTAGTGTAGTGGTTAGTGTAGTGTAGTGTAGTGTAGTGTAGTGTAGTACAATGCCATCCAGTGTAGTATAATGTAATACAAGCTATCCAGTGTAGTGTAGTATAATGCAGTACAATGCCATCCAGTGCAGTATAGTGTAGTACAATGCCGTCAGTGTAGTGCAGTGTATTACAATGCCATCAGTGTAGTGCAGTGTATTACAATGCCATCCAGTGTATGAGTGTATACTGTCAGTGTATGCAGTGTATTACAATGTCATCCTGTGTCAGTGTATAACAATGCATCCAGTGTGTGCAGTGTATAACACTGCCATCCATGTTGTGCAGTATATTACAATGCATCAGTGTAGTTAGTGTTTACAATGTCATCCAGTGTAGTGCAGTGTATAACAATGCATCCAGTGTAGTGCAGTGTATTACAATGTCATCCAGTGTAGTGCAGTGTATTACAATGTCATCCAGTGTAGTGCAGTGTATTACAATGCCATCCAGTGTAGTGCAGTGTTTTGCAATGCCATCAGTATGTGCAGTGTATTACAAGTCATCCAGTGTAGTGCAGTGTATACAATGTCATCAGTATGTGCAGTGTATACAATGTCATCCAGTGTAGTGCAGTGTGTTACAATGCATCCAGTGTAGTGCAGTGTATTACAATGTCATCCAGTGTAGTGCAGTGTATTACAATGCCATCCAGTGTAGTGCAGTGTATTGCAATGCCATCAGTATAGTGCAGTGTATTACAATGTCATCCAGTGTAGTGCAGTGTAGTACAATGTCATCAGTATAGTGCAGTGTATTACAATGTCATCCAGTGTAGTGCAGTGTGTTACAATGTCATCCAGTGTAGTGCAGTGTATTACAATGTCATCCAGTGTAGTGCAGTGTATTACAATGCCATCAGTGTAGTGCAGTGTATTACAATGCCATCCAGTGTCGTGTGGTGTAGGACAATACCGTAAAGTATAGTGGGATACAGTGTAGTGCAATTTAATCCTGTATAGTGTTGTACAGTATATTGCAATGCAGTAATGGAGTACAATGCCATCCAGTGTAGTGCAATGTAGTACAGTGCCGTATAGTGTAGTATAGCGTAGTGCAACGCGGTCCTGTGTAGTAGAGTGTAGTGCAGTGTAGTCCTGTATAGTGTTGTATAGTATATTGCAATGCAGTCCAGTGCAGTGTTAGAAGGGTATTGCCATCAGTTCATGTCAGTTCAGTGGTTTATTTAATGTCTTTTTATCGCCAGATGATATTACACATTTATTAAAAAAACAAAAACTCCACACTCAACTTATCATCCATGTCCGTACTTTCAAACCCACACCTGATATATGCATATTTACGTAAGTGAAATACCCTAGTGGTACACAAAATTGTTGATCTTTATAAAAAAAAAAAAAAAAACCTGTGACATGGAAATAACCATGGCAATTTCGGCAACATATGAACCATATAAGACAGTACTGACATTATCAAAGTTGTTCATCTCTATACCTTTCTCCTGATAGAGCGAGGTCAACTCTGAGCATTCAAGCAAAAGATGATGCACAGGAGTGTGTTTTCTCTGCAGACACAAGTATTACCATGAGAATATTTAGTGTTCCAATTATTCAGCCTACAGTGCAGTATAGTATATAGTGTACCCCAGTGTTGTGTGTTCAGTTTATAACATGTGTAGTGTAGTGTAGTGTAGTGTAGTGTAGTGTAGTGTAGTGTAGTGTAGTGTAGCGTAGCGCAGTGTAGCGTAGGGTGGCGTGGCGTAGTGTAATGAAGTGCAGTGTACTGCAACGTATATTTGAACCATAACGGCGTGCGCAACAAATTCAAGAGGATCCAGTAACAGAAGCAGTGGCTGACCTTGACCTCTTTGTACACTCTGCCTGCTACCTCTGGTAATGAGTGCACCAGACAACAACAACAACAGCTGCTGCATGGCCGATTACACACAACCAGCTATGCATTAACCTCAGCCTCCCTCCCGCCCAAAATAATGGTGATTGTCAACCTCTTTCCCTTCGTTTACCAGATGATGAACTATTTCTTTTTACGCCGCTCTCACTGTAGGGTATGACCTTATTTTCTTTTTTGGCCCTGTTTCTCGGTCTACCTGTCTGTCTGTAAGTCTGTCCGCTTGATAACTTGAAAAATGTTGCGCAGACCTTCATCCAATTTTACATGGTTGTTTGCAGAATCAAATATTACAGGTTGGGAGATTTGGCAGGGTTCGGATGTTAAACACATATCGACTTGGACTTGCCTTCTTCGTTGCTTCACATATATATCATGTTCGTATTTTGCTTTCAGTGTTCTTCCGAGTGACGTTATATTACCAGATGACGTAAGCGCAAGTAACGTAATGATTCCTAAAGTGTCTTTAATGTCTCAGAATCACCTTGATGACGCAAGAAAGTTCCAGAAGGTTCTCATACTTGTCAAGAGAATGTGCCACGCATTTGTATCGGGTTTACTTCGTCATGGCTTTCAAACTTTTTGAACATTCTAATCATTTTACTTGGCTGTGCTACAGTATGCTTCCCGATTTTTCCCGAACTTTCTAGAAAGTTTCATGCATTTCATGCCGCGCTATTTTTTTTTTTTTACTGAACTTTCTAGTATACTCCATGATGTTGACTACCTGTGCTATACCATGTCTGTCGAACTTTCGATTTCATAAATAGTAAATCTTCAGGGTTTAGTTGTGTGTGTGTGTGTGTGTGTGTGTGTGTGTGTGTGTGTGTGTGTGTGTGTGAAAGAGAGAGAGACAGAGACAGACAGACAGAGAGAGAGAGACAGAGAGCGCCATGAAATTTGTTTTAGAGTTGGACACGATGGTTAAATCCTAGATCAGAGGCATAAATCTGCATAATTAATTACCCAAAGGTTGCATTGTTTTTGGCTTGAACATATTGTTGACCATCTTCCTTACCTCTTAAACATGAAAATGCACATGTTATGCAATCTGCTTGCAGAGGAAAAAACAAACAAACTCGAATCACGACTGCGAAACTGATTTGCATGTCAGCGTTGTTTACCGTGTTTGATTTTGAGTTGTAAGTTGTCGCCCCTGAGGGTCTCCTCGCTTACCGGTACCAAGCGGAATCCTTGACGTTTGTCTTTAACGTTGGCGTCGCAAAAAGGCCCAAGAGGCTACGCGCGCGCATGTGTATGTGTGTGTGTGTGTGTGTGTGTGTGTGTGTGTGTGTGTGTGTGTGTGTGCAGCAGATATACAAGCACGCAAGAGGTATGTTTAGTCACCCTTTACCATGTACACTATGTACTGTGAAAATTCTCTTGGGGGATCCAAAAATTGCAAGCACACCAGAGTGCGCTCCTAAGCAGAAATGGCGGCTTCAGACAGGGGTTCTGGCGATCGTGATTCAGAACTCTGTTTCTCTCGGACGCAGACGATATAATATGTGAGCTATCATGTCGCAGAGTAAATGAGAATGGACTACAACAAAGCTGAAGCCGAAAACAATGCAACTTCCGGGTGAAAAGTCACGCCGGATGTTTACACCACTGATCTAGGATTTTAATGATTGATTTATAGATCTTCTGCAGGAAGTGTACCTATTTTCAAAGGAGAAAAAAAAGGAAAAGACAGAACGAAAAACCTTCCGTAACAGACTCTGACTTTTCCTGTCTGGATATTGTTCACCGTTAATTTACAACCAGCTTTTGTCGTTCAACTTAGTCAGCAATGGACGTCCATTGATAACAACAACACAACAACAACAACAACAGGAATCTGATTCGTGGTTAATTCACAAGGTTATACACTTGACGAAAAATCTTAATGTGCAAAGACGCTTGATGTTCCTCACATGCGTTTTGTAGTCAGAATATGCCACCCAAATGTTCTCCGGAATTAACAATTTAGGAGGCAGTCTTTGCTCCCAGGGTGAAACAGTGACATGCTCATCACCGAAAACTAATGCTTCTTATGGTACAGGTTCGCCTCGCACATACACAAACAAAAGGCACATAGAGCAAACAAGCGAACACTTCCTCAACTCAGGGAGTTCCACACTTTCCCGCAGACCCAGCTAACCTTTGCACACTCAGCAACAACAACTGAAGGAATGAACAAGCACCAACTGACCTTTGTTCAAGTCCTCGTTTCATGTTTCTGTTCAGACTGATATTTCTGTGCTAACAATTTTGTTTTCCTGTGTCGAGGCACAGAACTTCTGTCGCGCAGTACGCATGGTTTGTTGAGCAAGTCTCTTTTAGTTCAGTCTCTGAATTAATAGTGGTGCAGGTTTTGCTGAGCTATAACAATGTAATGTAAGGTGACGCTTGCGGGAGCTTTAAATTTCTTTTTGTGTGTCGGGTGTTGTGATATCAGCGTCTCCAGTGGCTTTCGGGGCCATTTTTCCTGCAGTTAAATGATTTCTTCCCGGCTTTTTCTTTCTTGAAAAGGCTTTTTCATATGTTGGCTGTGATCACGTCCAAAAGGATGGAAAAAAAAAGAAAAGAAAAGAAAAGAAACTGACTCGTTGTAAAGGTATATATCCTCAAATAAAGAAACCTTTTAAATGTTTCCTAAGACATTCAGCGATATATAGATAGATAGTTATAAAGTTAGAGGGGGGGGGGGGGGGGGGGCAGATAAAGAGAGGGGTATAAATATAGATAGATAGATAGAGATAAATGGATAGATAGTTAGATAGGTAGGTAGGTAAGTAGGTAGGTAGATGGACACTTAACAGAGAGCGAATAGTGCATCATGTGTAGGCCTACATTTGGAAGACTATGCTTGAGTTTCATTTGGAAGGCGATTAACTAATTTTTTTTATAGTTTCATCGAATCTGTTCAACAGCTGTTGTTGTTGCTGTTCAAAATGGCAAAAACGCAAAACTCCTTTGAGTCGAAAGCAAAGAAAGAAACAAACGTTTGATATCTACATAATGTGCCAAGCTGACACTGGCACGCAGCGTTTGCATTCTCCTTACCTCTGATAGGCCTACTTTGACTTTCCATTCTGCAGAGATGTGTTGACAATGACGATTGAAATAAATTCCATGGAACAACAAGCTTGATAATACAGAGAAATACAGAGAAATACAGTCTGCGTTCCTTTTCCCCATGAGTCATACAGATCAGGCGGGAAAAGCAGCTGTTTCATGTGTCAAACGTACTAGTGAGCGAGCAAGCGGAGAGAGAGAGAGAGAGAGAGAGAGAGAGAGAGAGAGAGAGAGAGAGAGAGAGAGAGTGAGTGAGTGAGAGAGAGATAATCCGTAAGTGTGTGTGTGTGTGTGTGTGTGTGTGTGTGTGTGCGCGCGCGCGCGCGCGCGCGCTCCCTCTCCCTCTCTCTCTCTGTCTCTCTGTGTCCCTCTGCGTGTGTGTGTCTATCTGTCTGTCTGTCTGTTCCTGTCTCTGTCTCTCTCTGTATCTGTCTGTCTGTGTGTCTGTTTGTCTCTGTCTTTCTGTCCGTCTGTCTGTCTGCCTGCCTGCCTCTGTGTGTGTGTGTTTGTGTGTGTGTGTGTGTGTGTGTGTGTGTGTGTGTGTGTGTGTGTGTGTGTGTAGTGTGTGTGTGTGTGTGCGCGCGCGCACACTTTTATG
>CM065728.1:43079189-43086689 GCA_033310375.1 Conus canariensis | reverse complement strand
CATCGCAAGTAAATTGTGCACCATGTTTTCCATTTCTAACAACCTCTGATGTTAACTCATTAATGAAAAGAGAAAATAAAACAGGACTGCACACATCCCCTTGTTTTACACCAGATGTACATTGAATATAGTCAGTCATGTTTCCTCCACACCGAACCTTAGCTTTAACACAGGAATACATGCTAACTATGCATCTAAACAGTTTTCCATGAACACCAGCTTTTAAGAGAATAGGCCACAGAATAGTTCTATTAACAGAATCAAATGCTTTCTCAAAATCTATAAAAGCGACATACAGCTTACGATTTAAAGAAAACTGTTTTTGCACCAAAGCCATCAAAGTAAATATATGATCAACAGTTGAATAATTGCGCTTAAAACCTGCCTGATATTCGCCAGTGATATTATTATCTTCAACCCATTCCTGTAAACGGCGATTGATAATAGTGCTGTATAATTTACTACTAGCGTCACTTAAAGAAATTCCTCTATAGTTATTAGGATCATTCACGTTGCCTTTCTTGTACAGTGGTAGAACAATACTTTCCGTCCAATGTTCAGGATAAATTCCCTTATCAAATAAAGAATTGAAGAAGGTTACAAAAAAGTTCACAATCAGGTCAGTTTTACAAGCATACCTCAGCAGCTCACCAATTATACCGTCTGGTCCAGGAGCTTTACATTTCTTAATTTTTCTTAGAGCAAACATTACTTCCTCTTTTGAAATCGGACGACTTAAATAATCATCCTCTCCTTCATTATGATCCAGTTGTAACCCGCTGTTAGGATCTACGTCTTTCGTTAGAAGTGACTTAAAATGTTCGTACCAGGTTTCAATACTGATGCTGTTCACTGGTTGTTTTCTTTTTAATGAAATTCGATGTACATTCTTCCAAAATTCTTTCTGATTTTCCATAGATGCAATTAGTTCTGTCAGCAATGCGTTGTTAAATTGCTTCCTTTTAATCCTTTGCAAGTGTTTGTACTCGCGTCTTGCCCTACAATAGAAATCACGATCTTTTTCGTCATGCGTACGTTTAAATTTTCTAAATAAATTTCGGACTTTCTTTTTATTGTCATGACATTCAGAATCAAACCAATCGTTTGATTTCGAATTATTAATTCTTATTTCTTTCTTCATACACTGTGCTGCATCTTTGATGCAGGTGTTGAAAACATTCAACGCCTCATTTACATTGACATCAATAACACTAACTGCATATCTGATTTTTTCTTGAGTCTGTTGCGTGGAAATATTACTCATAAACACATCAGCACGGTCTTCATTCCATATAAACCTTTCCAATGTAAACTAACTATCTCCGAGTTGACATTACCTCTGCCGTAACTCAAATGAAATTCCACAGGCATATGATCCGAATCGAATCTCTCAGACACTCGTAACTCACATGAATCACATAATAATGCAAGCAAATCACACGACATAACAAAGTAATCATTTACACTGCATCCATGGTCTGAAACGTACGTGTAGCAACCTTGACGGTCGCCATGACACATACCATTAAGAATACACAAATCCAGTGCAGTACACATATTCAACATCATTTTGCCGTAATTATTCAGTACAGAATCCTCAGATAATCGATTAGCGTTGATTGGATGACTTGCATGTTGAAAATCGAAAGTACTTGATACTCCTTGACAATAATGTGAAACATTACCCGTTCTACTGTTCAAATCCCCGCACAACAATACGTATGCATCTTTGTAAACTAGTAAACAACTGGACAAATAGTCTTCCAATAATGCAATTCCATTTTCAGAGTCAAAATATGTATAATAAGGGGAGCCTTCTGGAGGCACATATGAGTATACATACAATACATCTTTGTCCACACCAAACAATGTTTTATTAATAATAAGTGCACCAAAAATATTAGATTTTATTTCAACTTGTTTGACATAAGACGCATACATATTCTTAACTAGACACAAAATTCCACCAGATCGTCTCCCTTTAATCGTCAGTTTTATCGCAGGTAAACAAAACAGTTTGTATGCAGAGAATACATCAGGTTTAAATTCATCAGTAAATGTTTCTACTAAACAAATGAAATCGAAGGACCGAAGAAAGTTTACAAAGTCATTGTCTTCTAATTTTGATAGTAAGCCATTGACATTCCAATGCAGAAAAGATAACGAACTGCTTTTGTCATGTTTATGGATAGTTACATCTTCCAAGCGCCTGTGTTCACAATAATCACTCACAGAAACACACACAGAAGTTGAAACACACAGGGAGTCTTCGTCATCCAGGTAAACACTCTCACTGCCATCAACACCAAAACCACGTGCACGTTGAGTGTCATTCTGGGCTGCACTGGACGGTGATACCGGTGTTGCTTTTGGAAATGTTCCCTCACAGAAATCAATTTTATGTACATCAAAATAGGGCTGGCCGGTTTCCTATTTAAGTTCTACGAGCCTGTCACGAGCGTCGATGGAGAACTTCTTACCGTCAATCAAAAGGTAATTGTACACCATCGTGGCTCTTTTCCCGTCCTGCTTAGCGCGTTTCAAGAGTGGAGTCAGCCTTCGACGAATGTCCCTGACCCCTTTTGAAAAGTCTTCCCCAATGAATACATCTGAACCTTTCAGCTTACCCTTAACTTTAAGAATATTTACCTTTTGCTTGTAAAAGGCACATCGGGCGATCACTGGGGAGTCAGGTCTGGAACTCAGTCGGTGCACACGGTCAAACTCCACATCGTCAGTCAGATCCAGCTAAGAGAGAGAGAGAGAGAGAGAGAGAGAGAGAGAGAGAGAGAGAGAGAGAGATTTCCGTTCTGCAGTACAAAGAGTTTATTTGCTCCTACAATGATGTTCGCCAAGACAGGAAGAGGATCATCCAATTGAACATTATCTGTCTTCCTTTTTCCGGTATGTACGTAACATGCAGAGAGACAAGGTCGGGGGTCTCGGGTGAAAGGAAGCACACGTCACCTTTCAAAAGATTTGTTGAATCTGGCAAAGCCGTGTTAACCCTTGCATATCCCCCCCCCCCCCCCCCCCACACACACACACACCCCGTTCCTTCCTTCTCCTAGATCCACATGAACGTGGAACAAAAGTGAACATGCACAGCAAAACAAAATTGCGGGAGGTGACTCGGAGGGGACAGCAAGATGGGAGGCAGTACCACGATCTCTGCGGGGGAAAAGAAAATCTAAACTATCCCAACCCAGTGACATCCACCCGGTTATTGCCCCCTGTTACTTTTTTTGGTCACCAGTCAAACACAATGTTCAAATGCTTCAACGAATACGACGACCATGGATAGATTACACGCTTTGGCGGAGGGGTCGAATGAATGAATTCAGATCGACTGAGTAGAGCCGTTTCGTTCGACACGGATGCACCGTGCGACAGTCATGCAACCCCCCCACCCCCACCCCCCTAGTAATACACCACTGATGTGACAGACAGGGAAGGAGGACGCCTTTGAACGGAACGACCTTTCTTCCAGTCCAGTGCCTGGGTCTTTGGGAATGGATGACGGCCGGCTGAGGCAGACTTATGACGGATTTGGTGCTGGGGAGAGGCTAAAGCGCACTGACGCACACAATTCGGGTCAAGGGTCGAACCCCTGGCGGCAGGCGGGATAAGCGAAGAGTCGGGAGCAACAGGTGCGTTGAATGTGACGAACAGGTTGCTGATCATTGATACGATTGTAAGTGGTCAATGAAGTGCTGGGCGTGAATCAGTTGAAGGGATTCCCCGCACTCTTCGAAAAGCGTGCACGGCTCGGGGAGAGAGAGAGAGGGAGCATACACACTCATGTACGCACTCCCTCCCCTTCTCTCTCTTTCCTCCATATCCCAGCTACCTACACACACACGTACATACACACACACACACATGACCGCGCGTGCACACACACACACACACACACACGCACGCGCGCGCAACACACACACACACACACACACACACACACACATACACCACAGGAACACGTGCGCGCGCACACAACCACACACCATGGGGCAGATATTCCTGGTATGTAAAGTGACAATGTAAGGAAGATTACTTCCTTCAGATACTGTAAGACCTATCATCATCAGCCTTAGGTACATTTAGACTAGTTTTGAGAGAGAGAGAGAGAGAGAGAGAGAGAGAGAGAGAGAGAGAGAGAGAGAGAGAGAGAGTACACCCGTTTTCAGAGAGAGAGACAGACAGACAGACAGACAAACAGAGAGGGTGTCATTCAGCAGTACTACTACTACTAAAGCTGTTGTTCTACTTCCACATCATTGCTGATGCTGTTTGAGCTTTCTCTGCTCTTCTGAATACTTCTGTCTGCTGCTTCTCCTACAACTATTGCCGCTGGTGCTGCTGCTATTGGACTATTACTATTACTGCCGCTGCTACTACCGCAATTACTAATAGTCTCCAATTACAACTGGTGCTTTTCCTGCTGAAAGACCGGTAACACTTGGGCAGCGGCAGTGAACACAATTTCCGCTCAACTGACCTGTTTTCATGGTACTTACCACGGTCATTCAGTTCGGAATATGTGTGTGTGTGTGTGTGTGTGTGTGTGTGTGTGTGTGTGTGTGTGTGTGTGTGTGTGTGTGTGTGTGTGTGTGTGTGTGTGTGTGTGTGTGTATGTGTGTGTGTGTGTGTGTGTGTGTGTGTGTGTGTGCGTGCATGCGTGCATGCGTGCGTTCATGTGTGTGTGTGTGTGTGTGTGTGTGTGTGTGTGTGTGCGCGCGCGCTTGCGTGCGTTGCATATGTGTGCGTGTGTATGTGTGTGTGTATGTGTGTGTGTGCGCGCACGCGCGAACTTGCCTGCGTGCGTGCGTTGTGTACATGTGTGTGTGTGTGTGCGTGTGCGTGTGTGTCCTCATTGAGTCATTTTTATACCTTAGGCTTAGCGCAGCTGCGTCACAAATGAGGTTTCAAAACAGATTTCAAGAGTCGAACCGCTGAACCCAGCGTTTTCAAGTCTGTCAACAATTGTACTCGCATGTCCGTGCTCACCGACCAGGTCCTGGGCGGGCTATCACACTTTCCAGAACGAAACAAGTAATGTTATCATTAAGAGAGTGAGAGAACAATGAAACAAATAAACTTTGGGAGGCAGTCAACGTTCAAATCGTAGCATAATAGTTTGCACCGCATCAAAAAAAAAAAAAAATCTACCTTTCTTGATACCTGTACAGATTATCTGTAGTCGATGCTCAGATCACTTCAGCCAAATATTTACATTCTGGCTATCTGAACACTCTAACTGATGAAGATAAGGATGGCGATGATAACAATTAACAACAACAGAAAAAGCCAGTTTTACTCGTACTATGAGGACCACAGTGAAAGTTGTCCATTTCTTAGATCAGTTTGAACATTTACACACGGAGTATCTATCCATTTTGGTATGAAAGTTTGCTCGACATTAAATTTGCACATCTTTTTCAAAGATGTGTTATTGATAGTTTTAATTCCTCAGTTAAAATTTTGTTCTCCATCTATCTATTTGTTTGATTTGAGCTTTTGCATGCATTTTCAGTGTGTGGTGTGTGTGTGTGTGTGTGTGTGTGTGTGTGTGTGTGTTCGCTACTTTCCAGAAAAAAAAAAAAATCCGGACAATCTGGACCTGGAGCTTTCAAATGAACAAAATAAAACCCAAAAGAAGACGAACAACTTGTGACAACATTATTTACACACACACACACACACAAACACACACACACACACACACACACACACACACACACACATCGCCAAACAAGATTTCAAGGGAGCTAAATCTGTGTTACTACAGGATCCCCCTGTAACGCGAAGTGATCTGATCGTTGTCGTCTGCACGCGAAAGGCACACGACTCCAATGGTGACTCACGCAGCCGATCGAAGATTCAAATAGCAGCGGAATGTGCTTGCTGATCACATAAACTGTTTCCTACATCCATTTAAAGAGAGTGTTACGAATCTAGGGTGTACTTTTTCAAAAAACAATTCAAACTGCTCGTTGCGAAAAAAAAAAAAAAAAGGGCTTGATGTACAGGCGTGTGTCAAAGGCGGAGCTATGTATGATTGACGTGAGCGAATGTAAACAAAATATTTGGGTTTCAGCGAAACGCCATTCCTTCGTCAAAGATTTATTTGAAATAATTTGTATATAGAAATCTTGAGACTTTGGTAAGGAGCATGCACACGTAAATTTTTGATGATTTGTGTTCCCAGAAACAGTTGAAGTAAACGGGCCTTCACTTTTTACAGCGGATGTATACAGAGGTCACGGGGTCAGCCAATGGTTGTCGGTGTTCCTTGCGCACAGCGCATTGTGTGTCAATGGCTGACAATCGGGCGGCTGCTATCGGGCAGCAACTTGCTAGCGTCCTTTGAGTTCAAGACGATTTGGAGTTGTTGTTGGGGACTATGTGCTTTTGAATGTGAGTATTTAAACCAGATCTGTGTTCGGTTGCATTCTTTGAGATTATTTTTTTTCTTACCTGATTTGTTGGTCTTTAATTGAAATTGAAGGCGAGGTGAGTGATGAGGAGGGGAAAGTAGGCTCGGCCTAAATCAAATCTGTGAATCGGTCTCGTGTTCGGTGGCAAAGGTGTGCATTGCAAAGTTAAATAGCGATCTGGGTAATTTTAGTTTTAACATTTGTGTGCAAATCGTTTTGTGAGTCTGGCATGTCCATGCACTGTGTTCTACTTTTGATAGACATTTAATGCGTGTACCGTTGCGTTCTCATTCAGTCATTGTCGAACCGTAGGCCCAGCGCACCTGCCACAGAAATGAGATTTCAAAACAGGTTTCAGAGTCGAACCGCTGAGCCAAGCGTTTTTGTCAACAAATCTACTCGCATGTACTGGCTCGGCGACCGGGTCATGAATGGGCTGTTAAGCTTTCAGGAGAGCCATGTTATTAATAAAACAGCGAGAGAACATCGAAACAAGGAACTTTGAGAAAACCATTCAAATCGTGGCGTGACTATGTGCACCGCAGTTAAGTGAAATTTAGCTTGCTTGATGCCTGATCAGTTTATTACAAATGGCTTGCTCGCACTGCCTCATTCATTTACTTTCTGGCTGTCAGAACGGTCGAACCGGTGAAAATGAGGATGACTATGATAAAAACAACGGAAAAAGTTTTGTTGTACTTTTAGGACCTTCCAGTGAAAGTTGGCTGTAACTTTGATAGTTTAAAAGTGTACACACATACACGGATAATCCATCAGTCGTTGGGTGAAACTCTGTCAGACATTATATTTTGTATATTTTCTTAAAAAATCAGTGTTGTTTATGATTTTGTTTTAATTTTATTCATTTACTTAATCATTTATTTATCAATTTATTTATTTCAGTGGTTGAAGTAGATCAACAGTTTTTCACAAACAGTGCTTTAAAAAAGGAAAAAAAAACTATATATATATATGTATGAATTTATTTATCTATTTATTAAGAAAATGGTTCTTGACAAAATGAAAGTAAGACACAATACAAATTTAATATTTGCATGCGTGT
>CM065728.1:43054189-43069189 GCA_033310375.1 Conus canariensis | reverse complement strand
GCTTTCCCTGTTTATATCACAGTCCCTGAAGATGCTGAAATAGGCAAGGTGATCTTCAAGGTGACAGCCACGGATGAAGACGAGGGCTACGCTGGTCAGGTTCTGTTTGTCATTTCTGAAGGAAATGATGGTGGTGCTTTCAAGATCGATACTTTCAGCGGAGATCTAAGGGTATTTTCATCGCTTGACCACGAAACCCAGTCAGAATACAACTTGACTATCACAGCACAGGACGTGGGAGATGTTGAAAAGTCGGTCTCCAAAGTTCTCAAGGTGTACGTCAGCGATGAAAATGATAATGCGCCTCAGTTTGAACACGGAGTTTATGAGCAGGATATTTTTGAAAACGTTCAGGTGAATACTACAGTACTGCAAGTGTCTGCCACTGATACGGACTCAGGTCTCAATGCTCGAGTCCAGTACTCCATCTTGTCCTACGGAGAGGATTTCTTTGTGGAAGCAGACAGTGGTATCCTCAGGGTGAAGAACACGCTGGACAGAGAAAAGAAATCCTCATACACCATCCTGATTCAGGCAGAAGATTCGGGACTACACCACAAATTGTCATCCACCGCATCTGTCATAATCAATCTGAATGACGTGAATGACAACTTCCCTGAATTCATTCCCAAAACGCAGACTGTTCGTGTAAGGGAAGACCTCCCCACAGGACAGTGGTCACAACGTTGACAGCGCAAGACCTTGACGAGAATGAAAATGGGAAAGTCACCTATGACCTGGTGGACGGCGCAAACAACAAGTTTGAGATTGACCAGGTTACAGGAGCTGTCCGAATCCGGGAGAAATTGGATTTTGAGACCACGCAAGTTTACAACCTGAGCGTACGAGCTGAAGATGGTGGCGAGCAGTCTCTCGTGTCCATGTGTCTGCTAAACATTGAGGTGGTTGATGTCAACGAGAACCACTTTGCGCCGGAGTTCAGCAGGTTCATGATGCGGGGTTCAGTGGCAGAGAATGCACCTGTTGGGACGTATGTGATGGGAGTGCGCGCTCATGATAAGGATGAGCGCGGGAACCGTGGAGGAAGGATTACTTATTCCATTCGTGAGGGCTCAGGACTTGGTCGCTTCACCATAGATGCCAATGGTGAGTACACACCGGAATTTGGTATTAAAGTGGCGTCGTTAATTCGAGAGAATGTATACTTTGTGTGTGTGTGTGTGTGTGTGTGTGTGTGTGTGTGTGTGTGTGTGTGTGTGTGAGAGAGAGAGAGAGAGAGAGAGAGAGAGATGAATGATAGGCTGGTGTTTAGAGCTGCGTATTGTGTGTATATGTACATGTTGAAAAGTGTGCTTAATTTAACAGTTATTTGCATTTTTTTGTAAGAGATCTTTGAACTTTGAATTAAGGTTGGCTTGAACTTGTTGAAGTTAACTTATCAAAAACTGTGGTTATATAACTGACTGTATTGTTTAACTCTGAGATAACCTTTGCCCTCTGATTTTTTCTTTTGATTGTGACATCTTACACGCCCCATAACGAAAGAATCTAACGAACTTGACCTTGATGTTCCGTTGGCGCAAAACAAAAATTGAAATATTTCTTAATTTTCTGTTGAAGAGTATCTTTAACTTCTGACCATAGCTTCAAAGGGCAGTTAGCTGTTTGTTATCCACAGACTGTGAGGGAATAATCACTCGTCCAAAAATCTGTTGAAGATGATTTGGGGTGGGGGATATGTGCAGTATCCTGATGACATTTCTTGTTTTATCGCAGCGTATGACATCCCCCCCTCCCCCTCTTCTCTCTCCTTGGAACCAATCCCTCTCCGGAAAGGGCTGACAACTGTAAAATAAGAAGAGACATGTATTTAATTTCATGTTGAGCCGGAGATTCCACTATGCTGTTGGGCGCGGTGGCATGTGTTCTGTTCACTTGATCTATCGTGTAGGGCAGGCCCGCGTTTTTTTATTTTATTTTATTTTTTTTATAGGTTTCACCTGATTTCACTGAGTCCCTCACGCGTTTTAAACATACAACTAACCTAGGGAGTCCTAAGTTCACCTCGCTTTTTGTTTTGTTTGTTTTTGATAAAGATCCAGGGTTTAGTACAACACAGGAGCTCTTGAATGTGAAGTCATTTAATGATGTCCGCTTTGCGAATTACACAGTAATAATAGTACTTTTGCTTTGTGCCTTTTTTGTTTCCTCCAGCTTTCACTCCGCAGTAGAACAGCTGTGTCAACATAAAGCCCTTATACTTTTTCGGTTTTTGTTTGTTTGTTTGTTTTTAAACAATTACCATGTCTGAAAACGGTGTCGCATGTATGTCATTCTTGTTAAGGGTCTTGAGTTTTGTTACTCAACATATACAGAGCTTGCAGAAGTCATATTTGCATATTCATCACGTGGTTACTGATGTAGACAGAACGACTGAGGATTGGTTGAGCGCCACCAGCTACGTTTGGTGCTCAGGCGAGTGGCTAATGGGTGATAAAACTGAATTTGCCTCAAAAGCCTTAACAGACTCAATACTTTTCTCAAGGACAGGCCAATAGTTTAAAATGGTGTGCCTTTAGGCATGCTTCAGTCAGCACCACCCAGACACAGAGAGAGAGAGAGAGGAGAGAGAGAGAGAGAGAGAGAGAGAGTGGGGTGGTGGTGGAGGGGGTGATAGGAACAGGAAGCGGCGGAGGACGAGGAGAACGGGGGAAAGACACAGTTGTCGTGTTCCATTCACTGATGGACGGCTAGGGATTTTAGTACCATTTTATGTCGGCAGTAAAAACCGGGGGCCCACATCTCTCTCTCTCCGTTTTCTCGCCCCAGTTGCCAAAGAACTAAATCAGCCAGTGGTCATGGTCGGTTGACCAGGGACAGCATGACAAGAGTTCCAGTGGGACAGAAATATCTCAGCTTCTTCTTTTTTTTTCTTTTCTTTTCTTCTTGTTCTTGTTTTTGCTGTTGAAGGGGGCACGAGCCACTCTTGCTGATCGACCTAGAACAAGTTTCCTCAATTTTTGTTAACAGTTTGCTCCCAGTTTGATGATAGACTTTTGGTTTGTGATAATTCATTAATCTAGTTCTGTCGCTGGTATCCTAACTGACAGTTATATCCATACGATGATGATGAATGCTGGTTATGAACGACATCAGCAAGTTGACAAATCATGAGCTGCACTTGATGAGGCATTGATCGATTATGTTTCGTCAGATAAGTTGTAAACAGGCATCTGTGTGAACATAAAGCCATTACATAACAATCACCATGTCTGAAGTCGCTGTCGCATCTGTCTTATTCTAGTTAACTCATGTAGAACTTGTATTTACGGAAGTGGAGATCCGTGAACGGGTAATAAAATTATACTTCATAATTCCATTCTGTAATTTCTAAGAGGAACCATACGGAAGATGAGCGGGTGCTGACAGGATCAACACTTTGATCTTAGCCAAATGTCGAGAAGCAAAGGACGCATAGCATTAAAGCAACAGCGACAAAAGAAACAGATAAAACAGAAAATGGCTCACGTGGGGTTAAGTCGAATTTATCAAGGAAAGAAGATGAACTGTGACTAGGAAGGAGGAGGGGGTGAGACAGTCACGAAGTCAGACCCGGAATTTGATCCTCATCGTGTCACCTTCATCCCCAGGGATCAGCATGAAGATAAAGCCTCCCATTATGTGGCCTTTCACCTCTTGCTGTCATGGTGACCTCAGTTTTGATTTCCTCCCCGCGTCAGTGCCCGTTGTGAGTTTGTGTTGAGGTCGCCGGTATCGGCGGTTTTATGGAGACTGTCGCTGGACCGACGTGGTGGCGTCCTCCGGAGACGGACGCTCACTCACGCTTGTTCCGCGACTAAGCAAATTCGTCGGCAGTAAGGGGCTTAGTACGTGGTGTCCTGAGTCTCCTGGATCAGAATAGCATATAAATATATCTGAACACCACTTGAGTGACTCGGCAGCACTGCAGTGTCTCCTCTGGTGGGTTGCCCCTTGATGACATGATATTGACTGCTTCCTGTGGATTGCCTGTGCCAAGGCTGCGGCGAGACTAGCCCGTGTGTGGCTGTGGACGGCGAGCTGGAAGGAACGGCGTGGGGATAATGCTACGAAGGTGGCAGTGAAGACAAGACAGGGGAAAAGAAATGGTAAAGTTTGTGGAACACAATGACAGTTGTTTTCCTCAAAGCTTCCGAGGCGTACCGTGGGAAGAAACAAACGACTGAGGATTGGTTGAGCGCCACCAGCTACGTTTGGTGCTCAGGCGAGAAGGCGTCAGTTGTTTTCTTTTAATCAAGTGGTATATCTTTGTAGTTCAGCGGAAGTGTGTCCGTTGTTTGAGTAACCGAATTGCGGACTGGCTCCGACTCAGTAAAAGCAGTTGTTTTATCATTCAAACTCAGTGACGCCTGTCTCAGTGAGAACACCTTGTAGATGAGCGGAGTTCTAATTAACTTGAGCATGGGAATGTGTTCGAGTGCTGGGAAAGTGAATAATCAGAGGACAGCCTGTTCCGAGACTTCTCAACATAAAACGGACAGAGCAGTGAGTGTAAAGCAGCGGGGAACGAGTAGTTAGCGGTTTGTGATGCTTTTGCCCCAGTGGCTGTAACCCAGATGAAAGGAACGGGTTTCACATGTTGAAAGGGGCTGTCTTCACCTCACTCTTGTGCACAGCGTTGTCCTCCTTTTGCCTAGCCGCTCTCTGTTGCGTTGTGTACCCCCCTTCAGTCTAATCTAAACCGTAATTTTGTTGGCGCACGCCCGGGGTGTGTGGTGTGTGTGTGTGTGTGTGTGTGTGTGTGTGTGTGTGTGTGTGTGTGTGTGAGAGAGAGAGAGAGAGAGAGAGAGAGAGAGAGAGAGAAGAATCTGCTGAAATTTCAATACGATCATTTTTCTCTTTTGAAAATTGAGCCAGACAGATAAAACGTTGAAAGAAAAGCAAAATTAAAACGAGCATTTCATTCTGCTTCTGGAAACACTCGTTTTTCTTCTTCTTTTTTTTTAATCCGTGTTTTTATTTTGTTTATTTTCATCCATTTCTTTTCCTTTTTTTTCCGGTAAAAATCGAATAATCTTAACGTAGCTCATCCTGCTTTGTTAGATAATAATTACACTAGCGGAATCCCCCTCCCTCTCAAATAACAAAATAGAAAAAAGGGAGGGGGGGGGGAGTTTCTGAGAGTTTGTTTAATATTAAAAATAAACATTTTGTTCCCGGCACAGCTGTCTCTTCTAGTAGAGTTTTGTCATACAACTTGCAAATGTTGATAGTGCGTTTTGGAATGTATCAATATGTTCGCGTTTGTGTGGTAGTTGCTTGGGTTTCTCTCCCCCCTCCCCCCTCCCGCCTTTCTCTGTCTGTCTGTCTGTCTGTCTGTCTGTCTGTCTCTCTCTCTCTCTCTCTCCTCTCTGTCTCTGTCGGTCTGTCTCTGCGCGCGTTCGCGTGTTGTGTGTTGTGTGTGTGTGTGTGTGGTGTGTGTGTGTGTGTGTGTGTGTGGTTCATCAACGGAGGGAAGGGGGGGGGGGGGGGCGGTGTAGAGAGGAGAGAAACAGTTTCGGTAGTTATCCATCATCAGTCTAAAGCGTGGGAAAGGAAACAACAACATAAACACGTGAGATCTCAAGCTTTGCACCATGCACCATGGACATAGTAGTAGAAGTGAGTCATCTGTTCCAACTTCACGTCCTGTTGTGACCAGATTTCTGGCGCTGAGGTGGAAGTAATAAAGTTAGATGGATGAGAGCTCTCAAGAAGACGACATTTCCTGCCTTCCAACGCGCACCAGACAAACCTGATCGAATTAACTGCTTCAAGGAAGGAAGATTGACCGCTGCTGTGGATGAATAGTGGTGTGTGTGTGTGTGTGTGTGTGTGTGTGTGTGTGTGTGTGTGTGTGTGTGTGCGTATGCGTTATTTTTCACGCATGCGTGCACACCCTGTGTATAATTGGTGTGAGTGTGCGTGTAGTGTGTGTGTGTGTGTGTGTGTGTGTGTGTGTGTGTGTGTGTGTGTGTGTGTGTGTGAACTATGCTATGTATACGTGAGTCTGCGTCTGTCTGTCTGTCTGTCTGCCTCTGAGTGATTCTACTTATAAGATATACACACTAAAAAAAAAATTCTTCTTAAGTTGTTAAAAGTGCATCCCCCCCCCCCCCCCCCTCCCCTTTCAAACATGAGGTCGGTAGAGCACCTCGAAATTGTATAACCTTTCATGATGGACGACACTCAAGATAACTGACACTCAACAATGTGCAGTGTTCACTTTCACCTTTACCCTTCGTCAGACATATTCATTTCACATTGTGCTTGCGGCAGCCTAATCTTATTGCGAAAGACTCCCATTTATCGTCGGTCAAACAAAGAAAAGCTACTGGAGATAGCTTGAAAATTACCCTTCCTCTCGTGGTTCGATGCTCGTGAATACAGAAGATCGGACGGCGAGCTCAATAATTTCGTCGTTGCTAGGTTTTTGTGTGTGTGGTCTTAACCGTCAAGGAAAAAGATCGGCAAAAGAGAGAGAGAGAGAGAGAGAGAGAGAGAGAGAGAGAGAGAGAGAGAGAGGAAAAAGGGGGAGGGGGTCGGTCGGGTTACCGTAACCACATGTTTTTCTTTTTTCGTGCGTGTGTGTGTGTGTGTGTGTGTGTGGTGTGTGTGTGTGTGTGTGTTTAGGGTGAGGGGTGGGATGGTGGTGGTGGGGGGGGGGGGTGTTATTAAACAGTGTCGTACAGTATCACGCACTTTTTTTTTCTCACGGTCATATGACGAGCTTCAGAGGGGGCAGAGGAAAGGGGTGGGGGCGGTGGGGGAAAGCTGCTAACCAAGTGCGCTGTTCACGCTTCCCTTGTCCCCTAATGTTCAAGTCCCAGGCCAAGGCCAAGGTTGTGAATGACCCCCACGGCCGACCCATTCAATCAGAATGGTTTCCGTTTTGCCAGTACCTCAGTGGGTCGTCCCCACTAAGTCCCCCGGCAGTCGAGGCTTGAACCAAATGAGACGGACAGGAAGGCCTTGTCCAAGGTTTACTGCCTGTCCTAGATGGCACACTGGTGACAACAGAATATATTTATTTTGGACAAACTGGGGAGAAACATTAAGTGGGGTTGAAGGCACATATATAAGCTTGACTTTTTTTTTCTGATCAGTGACACTCTGCGGACACATCAAGATGTACTGCATGAGCTTGAAACAGCGACCACTACATTAAAGTGTGTGCGTGTGTGTGTGTGTGTGTGTGTGTGTGTGTGTGTGTGTGTGTGCGCGCGCGTGTGCGTGTATATGTGTGTGTGCGCGTGCGTGCCTGTGTGCGTGCGTGTGCACGTGCATGGCTGTGAAGAAATCAAATGAAACGTGAGCACTGCGTACTTTAATTTTCGTGCTCTAATGTCAGTGTGGAACATTGCGTGCCTGCCTACCAGACGCCTCGAACGCTCTCTGCTTAAATTCTCCAGATTTACTGTCTTTCGCCTACAGGTGTTATAACCAACCAAACATCTGTGTCTTGATCCCTACACCCACGCGTCCACATCTCTCCTCTCTCTCTCTCTCTCTCTCTCTCTCTCTCTCCCTCCTTCCCTCCCTCCCCCCTCCCACCCCCCCCCCCCCTCTCGACATGTACTTGCTGACAGAACCGTTTCACGACAGGTGAGATAAAGAGAAGTGGTGAATTTGTCTTCACAGTAAATGATACTGATAGGTTTCCCTTGTTTGAGGGCTTTCAATATTTCCTGATGGTAATTAATTTTGACACTTCTTGGTTTCGTCATCATCATCATTATGGTCGTCGTCGTTATTATCAATATCATGTTAATTATTGTTCCTTTCGGTAATGTTTTGGGAAGCCTCGCATGATATTCTCTCCCCTCGAACCGCCTTAACCGTCTCCAGTTCATTCGATCAAGCTGGGCTGAGCAAATGTGGTTCACTTTTGAAAAGATCCACGTGTATACACGCCAGTTATATTCAAATTTGAAAGCGGAAATCAAGGATGGTTGAAACGGGGAGAATTAATCTAATCTGACCATGGCGGAAGAGAGAGAGAGAGAGAGGGGGGGGGGGGGAGGGAGGGGGAGAGAGAGAGAGAGAGTGGGGGGGGGAGGAGGAAGGAGGGAGATGGGGGGGGGGGGGGGGAGAGCAATTTTCAAGGTAGCAAAGCCGAACCCCCCGGAATGTCAAATTTGAAGGGAGGGGGACAAGTGTTGTCCGTGACACCAACCAGACATGAAATTGAATCCACCGGGGAAAAAAAAAAGGCAGTGAGAAAGGGAGGAAATCTTCCTTTTTTCCGTCGACAGGGACAGTCCCTTTCGGGTGATGAAGAGGGCTGCAGCTCCCTACGCTCTGACTGGTCACAGCAGCACGTGCTAGCATAATGGCCGTTTGCCGAGGGGGACCAAACACTGCCGACCTCCAGGCCTTTCTTTCCTGCCGCTGTGTTTGTTTGCTTTTCACACAGGCGACGCTCGGGGGGACTGAAAGTGAAGGCCACTTGCTGTCTTAGTGATCGCCGTCTCCGGTGACGGCGAGTTGGTGCGGTGGAGATGTGATGTGTGCCACTTTTCCCACCACCCCCACTTTCCTTCTCCAACCTTTTATCTCTTCTTAAGGAAAAATAAAAAGAGTTGAGATCGATGACTTTATTGATTTATTCTGCCTGTTGTTTATAAATTCAAATGGATTGGATGGTCAGTGTATTCCCAGAGTATAATGCATCGTCGGTCATTTTTTAACAGTTCAGTCGTTACGACCGTTGTCATGATTTATGTTCCAAGTGTGCGAGCATTTTGATGGGGCTAGCGAAACGGCGAAGGAATGGTGCTGGCTCGTCCGCAAAGAGTAAAAAGTCTCCCGTGGAACAAGAGCATGGAATTAAGCATAGGTCGTCTCCAAGGGGCATGGGGAAGGAGATCAGTGTGAAGGGAAGAGCATGAGGAGGGGGAGGGATGGGCGACGTTTAAAGACTACCCAGTTTTCAAGACCAGCCTAGGGTCAAGTTTGCAAGCGGCGGGGATTACTTCGTATTCGGCGACACGCTTCCCCTCAACCCAACTCAAGTCCGCCGGGTATGGTAATGAGAGAATTTAGCCGCTGCTAGTTTGCTGGCGGTTTGCCGGAGGGGGTTTGGGGCGCAGACACGACCGACTTCCAGATGTGGATTTCTTGCCGGTGTTGTGACTTGTTTGCTCTTAGCACAGCAATGCTCATAGTATGAAATACGTGAAGATGAGAGTGGTGGCCACATGCAGCCTAGTGACAGACAGAACAAATGAATTGGAAGTTTATACGTCTGATTGTCCAGAACATGGAATATGTGGTTAGGATGTGATGTGTTGCTTCCTCCATTAACGGGAAGATTGATAATTGATAGGTCAACCCCCCCCCCCCACCCCCACCCCCCGTCCCTTTCCGTTTACCTTTTGATAGCATTTTTCGTGCATCTGTATGTATTCCCTACGAACTGTCTTGCTGTATGTATTCTCTATGAACTGTCTTGATGAAGGCTGCGTGTAGGTCAGTTGTAAGTATTGAGATCCACAGCCGAAATTCAATAACATTTGTATAACGCGTCAGCTCAAGCAGTGCAAGCTGTCTGCGTTGTACACTGTTAAAAGTAGCAAAATTAAAACAAGAATAAAATATGAAATGGAAGAATGATTATTAAGTCATTGAAAAAAGGAGAAATACTATCCCAGAGAACCACGACAACTTACCATAAAATACTTGCCATCACACATGCAGTGACATGTTAGACACACACTCATACGCACACGCAACAGGAAATATTGAAACAGTCTTAACGTAAACGGTTTCGAGAAGATAAAAGTGACAATTAACGATGACTTGATATTACGAATGGAGACAGGCAGAGTGTTTCACACAGATGGTCCAACACAAGCAAAAGCTGTCTGCCTTGAAACTTAATGTGTGGCTTATGTGCCCTCACCAGCGATTTTTGTAAATGAGAGGAAGGAAAAGTAAAAAAGAAACTTGAGTAGCCTATATCCCAATTTAAAAAAATGGTTTCGTACTGATCACGAATAGATCGACCTTGGAGAGGTTGGGGAAGAAGAAGCTACATGTGACGGGAGGGAAAATGAAGGATGGGGTGGTAGGGTAGTTTATAGACCTCCGGTTTTCTAGACTGCCAAAGTAGTCAGCTTTTAAAGTGGTCAGCGTCAACTTTGAAAGTGGAGAGGAGAGATGTGTTGTATGTTTGTCGGTGGCTCTCTGATTCCATTCCACTAGAGTGCCTGGAGAATGGGACGGACACACACCCCATTTATATTTTTCTTTCTTTTGTTTGTTTGTTTGTTTTTTCCCATGGGGAAGGCGTCTGTCCGCCTTTGGTTCATGAAAAAGGCAGATCAGACACCACTCGTCCACTGATTGATCACGTGCAGACTGATGGCCGTTTCACTGAGAGGGGTCAAATGCTGCCGGTCTCCAAGTCCTGTCCGTTGGGGCGATGTTTTCTGTCGCTTTTCAATTCACACAGACGCTCAAGAAGATGTGAGGAGCGCTTCTTGCTTCACTAGTGATGGACAGCCAGAAACCAGTGCTTGAAACTCCATGCGCGTTCCACATTGATTACGTCTCATGCCTATCTAACCATCGGTGGCTTCCTAATCAATACGCAGGTCGTCTTCTTCCAGTTCAGGGACTATTTAATCTGCCCAGAGTGTGAGACGGTGCTGATATAATGGCTCTTCCCTACAGGGTGGAGTGCCTGGTTTTTCACGTGCGGTCTCTTCACGGGATGGATCTGAAGATATCCTGGCTGCAGCCGTGTGCTGAGCTGTGCAGTGAGCAGTCTCGTGACAGCATGAATCGCGAATCGATTGTGATTCAAGTCAAGTTTTACACGATACGCTGCATGAGCATGTGTGTGCACGTTTGGGGATAGATGTCAGCGACGAGAAATAGAATAAGTGACGGATGACTTCGAAATATTCTGTCTGGGAGAACTTGGGTGCAGATGAACTAAAATGATTTACATTTAAATGAAATTCCCATGTTTGTAATAATGAACTCACAAGCGCCGTCTTGGCATTGATTCACAAATTATGTTACTGAATCAAGGATGGAACTTTGTAAGGTTATGTTCCACGTGCACAGACTGGGTGGGGCATGTTTTCTTTTTCTCTCCTTTTGTTTCTTTCAAAACATTTCTTGCTGTCTGTGGACACCTCTCCCTTTCCCCCTTCTCCCTCCCAATCTCCCTCTCTCTCTCTCTCTCTCTCTCTCTCTCTCTCTCTCTCTCTATTCCATCACACCTTCCTTCATTTAATCACACATTTTTGTGTCTGTGTGTTTGTTGTTTCGTGTTGCATATTTTTTTTTTCTTTTCTAGTTCTGATTTTGCGTGCAGTATGTATTCCATTGCGTGATCAGTTGTTTATTGATTATTGTTTATTTATTAACACAAGACAGTTAGTAGCGTCAGGCCAGGTCTGCTTCCAAACAGCCAGACAAAATCCTTGACCGATCCAAGATATGGGGGGTGGGAGGAGGGGGTAAAATCGAAGTCTTTCTTGTCGTCTCGGTCATCTCTGCGTCGGTCATTACTCTGAAAGGTTCAAGGTCAATGGGAGAGTGCGGGAAAGTGTGTTGTGTGTGTGTGTGGGGGGGGGGGGGGGGGGGGGGGTCAAGGTCATTCAAAGCAGTCATCAATTTTGTCTTTCTATCGACCCCTCCCCTGCCCTTTCCCCCCTGGCTTCCTCTCCTCGCCAGTCCCTGCCCTGTTTCCTGCTGTCTTGGTTTACTTGAGACGCGGACATCCCTTTCCCGGGTCACGAAATCCCGCAGTGTGTTTTGTCCAAGTGTGGACTCTCCTTCAGTACTCAACCGATTTCATTCGCCACCTTCGGGGTGGACAAGGTTTCACTCTTTTGTTATACAGCAGCCTGTGTTTGTGCAGTCAGCGTTGATAGAATCACAGGTTTTGATAACTGAGGCCCATTTGATTTAACAGAATCACAGTATTTGACCAAATCCATGTGAGAAACGAGTCCATTGGTTCTGCGACGTAAATTTATACATACAAGTTTCACTGAGAGAAGATGATCCAAATCTACGTAAACGTTAGAGTGAGTCTTAAGGATCAAGTATTCATTCTGTTCTTCATGAAAATGTGAACAGGCGACCGCAGAGACCGTCATGACGGTCAGTGGGGCCAACCATCAGAAAGAATGGAGTAGTGCGGTGTGAGGATAATGTGCCCAAACAAGAGTAGGGAGAGGCGCGCGCGGGGGCGCGTGTCTGTGTGTGTGTGTGTGTGTGTGTGTGTGTGTGTGTGAGAGAGAGAGAGAGAGAGAGAGAAGATGGTGTGTGTGTGTGTGGTGTGTGTGTGTGTGTGTGTGTGTGTGTGTGTGTGTGTGTTGATACATGTGTAGTACATACTCTGTGTGTGTGTGTGTGTGTGTGTGTGTGTGTGTGTGTGTGTGTGTTTTCGTGCGTGTTACATAAGTACCGGAAAGGGAAGATAGAATAATACGGTTCCATTAGACGATACCCTTCCTGTCTCGGCAAACATTGCGCATAGAGCAAATAAACCTTTGTACTTTAGAGCGGCAAGTGTTCTCTCTCTCTCTCTCTCTCTCTCTCTCTCTGTCCCCCCCCACTCATTGCGTACACTCATGCACAACACACTCACACACACGCGCGCGCGTGCGCGCGCCACACACACACACACACACACACACACTGCGTTTCTCTCTCTCTCTCTCTCTCTGTATGTGTCTACACACACACACGCGCGCACGCACGCATACACACACACACACTGCGTTTTCTCTCTCTCTCTCTCTCTGTATGTGTCTAACACACACACACACACACACACACACACACACACACACACACACACACACACAACGCGTTCTCTCTCTCTCTCTCTCTCTCTCTCTCCTCTCTCTCTCTCTCTCTCTCTCTCTCTCACCAACACCACCACTATACCCCATCCTCTTTAGCTCTACGTGCAGTTTAGCGATCTTTCCCATGACAGCAGCGAGAGAACAACAGGCACGGCAAGCTTGCAGTGGAGTGGCCCCCACGTCCAGACGACATGACTGATGGACAGGAAGTTGACACTGGTGCACAGTGGGAAAGCAAACTGACGACAGTGATGATTTCCGGGGCTGGAGGGGGAGGGAGGGAAAAGAGAGGGGAGGGGTAAGAGGGACAAAGAGTGGGAAGTCTGTGGTGATGAAATGGTGGTTAGAAGTCGGAGACAGGAGACAGGAAACACAAAAACCCAAACAGCAGCCATTCGGGTGGACGTCATATCACCGAGAGCGTTCTGGATTTCATGCAATGGATGTGTTTTTGTAACGCTCGTTGAAAGTTTTGTTTCTGTCATTGACAATAAGAATTCCGAAGGCGCGTCCTGTCATTCAGACAGGACGTACCTGTTTCTAGTACGTCAGGAAACATGGCTAATTGTCTCAGAAAATGTATCCTTTTCGACCTCAAGCCATTACAGACATCAGTTGCCTTGTTTGTATTGAAGATCAAGTAGGTTTTTGAGCGAAAAGAAGTGTAATTAGAAATCAGATTGTCAACACTTCCGCTTTGGGCTTCATGCCTCATGAATGTGTCCGGTTACGAGGTTTGCCGCGTTCTGTAAACTTCCTTATGATTGGCGGGAAGAACCACCGGAAATCGTCTGTTGCACTGAATTGTCAAGCTGGTGCTCCACACGCACACACGCACTCAGACACGCACGCACACACACACACACACACACACACACACACACACACACACACACACACACTCACATCCACTCTCTCTCTCTCTCTCTCTCTCTCTCCACTCTCACTCATCCCACACACACACGCACGCGCGCACGCACGCGCACATATACACACACACACACACAACACACACACACACACACACACACAAAAACACACACACACACACACACACACACACACCACAGTTTTGTCTCTGCTTCACAGCAGGCTAGTACAGAATGCCTCGTCAGCTGCACCAGAGCAGTAGTTGATGGTTGTGCCTTGGAACGTGTGGTACCAGTTCAGGACAAGGTTGTAGCGATCGTTTGCAAGTGGATTTTTTTCCTTTCCGAAATGGAGTTCTCTTCTCTCTTCTTCACCTTTGAGGGACTTGGATTGTTCCTCTTCTTTCTTCCTTGACTTCCCTCCGCGTGCATAGCAGTGACTCACCCCCACTCCAGTCACTTAGAACCACGCTCTGCTCTCTCCTCTCGTTTCTCTCATCTCTCTCTCTCTCTCTCTCTCTCTCTCTCTCTCTCTCTCCCCCCCCCCCCAACCCATCCGTGTCCTGCTTTTCCCATTCGTCGTTCTCCTTGTTTTCTTTCGTCCTCCCCTCCGTAGACTGCGTGACGCCCAAAGATTTGAATTTTTGTTCCATTGCCCTCGCCGACTTTTGTCACGTGTACATGTATGTAATTCCCCGATAGAGGCGATCACCTACGTGGACACAACCCATGGACCGCACTGGTAGAGGCACATTCGTGCCCTGTGTGTCGAAATCCAGTTTTTGTCCTCTTTTCTCTTTTCATTTTGCATTCTGAACTGTTGTTTAGAGCCCTTGTGGGAGTTTCGGCTCGCTTGACAATTGCATACGGCCTTTACTATTTTGTTTTTAAACACGGCATAGTGCTAGAATAGAAATCATTGAGACAGCCCAATGGTCAAACCGCAGAAATAATATTATGATCTCTCTCTCTCTCTCTCTCTCTCGATCATCTCGCTCTCTCTCTCTCTCTCCCCGCCCTCTGTCACAGTGTCAGTTTTTAAAAGATTTAAAAGAAAACCCCCCTTCTCTCTCTCTCCCTCCCTCCCATCCCCTTAATCCGCCTTCTCTCAATTTTAAAACAAACAACTAGAAAAACGCCCGAAGGACTTTGTTAAAGGGGGAGAGGTGTTGAAATCAAGTTTTTTAAATCTTGGATAGCTCGACATAGTAATATGGAAGAAAAAAAACCATGGGGGCCTGTTCAATATGCTCACGTTTCAGCTTTCATGGCTATTGTTTAAAGAAAAAAAAAAAAAA
>CM065728.1:43046689-43051689 GCA_033310375.1 Conus canariensis | reverse complement strand
TTGACTAAATGAGAGCGTATGTGCGATGTGTGGATTTGAATCCTGACTAGATCAGAGTATATAATGCGATGTATGGATTTGAGTGGGCTAGGTAAAACTTAGCATGTAGGGATTTAATGTTACTAAATTAAAAATTTTTGTTTCGATGTATGGATTGAAGGGGACTATGTCAGCAGATATATAATAATATATATATAATATATAATATATATATAACACACACACACATAAAATATAATAATAAATATATAATATCGATTGTGGGAATATTGAACGTTGACAAAAAGTCAGAGCTTTGTGGTGCGATGTTTGTTTAATGTTTACTTGTTCAGGCTTATATTAAAATGGATTTAAACATTGACTACTTCAGAGCACTAAGGGGTTTGAATATTGAGAATAAGGTCAGATCATACCTGATGACAATTCTGCATTTTGAGACTCCTTCGTGACTTGATTTTGGTGTGTGTGTGTGGTGTGTGTGTTTTGTGGTGTGTGTGTGTGTGTGTGTGTGTGCGCGCGCGCGCGCGCTTGCGCTTGTATGCACCATGCATGTGTGTGTGTGGATGTGTTAATGTATGTCATAATGGTAATAGTAAAAGATAATGATAATAATTAAAGGACATACAGCACTGCTCCACTCTCTGTGAGCAGGTTCATCGGCTTTATAATCCGAAGTTTTAAGGTCCCTTCGAAATTAAATGAAATGATTACATTTCATATCACACATACACTCTCGTCGTTGTGAAAACTAACACACCACTGAGATTCAGTTTAAAAAAAAAGTTGCCAGGCAGAAGTGAAATGCTACATCACGCTCGTATGAAAATGATAACGTATCAAAGGATAACCGGTTCAAACTGCTCTAAATAGATAGAGAACTGTCTGGAGAGGCATACATTTAAAATCGATGAGAATTTGGATGATAGACGAAAGTGAATGAAAGTCACCTGTGTGTGTGAGTTTTATGGAAGTCGGGAAAGCGAGAGGCTGGCTGAAATGGCTGTGTGTTAGGTTTTGGATGCGCTATCGCAGCTTTTGATTTGATACGGAGAATGGCTTTTGGTGGTTAGTTCCACTGCCTTTGGCAGTGAATAAAAAAACAACATTGTCTCCAAAAGTCTTCGTTGGGTCCCCCGGAACGGACCAAGTAAAGTGATCTGCCCATGAATGGAGAGGTCGAGGTGGTGAGATAGTATGTAAGATTCAGTCTGTGACCAAAGTGTTGTGACCAGTCATGATTATGAGTTTGTGCAATCGACGTCTATAGTGACAATGCGTAAAAGTGAATTCAAGGCACGAGTTTCTGCTAATTAACACAGGAGTGTCAAGGGGTCACTTTGGTGTGTGTGTGTGGGTGTGTGTGTGTGTGTGTTGCGCGCGCGTGTGACCGTGCGTAATGCTATAGGCACGAGTCCCACTCACTGTGATCAAGCTTCGAGAACAGACTGAAATGAAGCCGGAGACGCCTGACCCAAACAAAAAAACCCCAGCCCTTTGTGCAATGGAGGACGTTCACACCGAAGGTGCATGACGGATTAGGGTCCCCTTATCTCCTACCTAGAGGGCGCACGGTTTCATTCAGTTGGCATGACAAGACGCCATGTCTAGTCTAGTCTAGTCAGCGTGGTTGACTTCATTCAGCTTGAGGAGAGGGGAAGGGTGCGGGCGGGGGGGGGGGGGGGGGGGGGCTAGGTCCGGCCGGGTCGCGGGGGTCTTCACTCACGCCCCACCCACACCCCTCCCTTATCTCTCTCCCTTTTCTATCTCCCTCACCCAACCGCGCTAGCACACGGATCTCTCCTTACCGCTTTTGTGCGTCGCGTTCATTCAAAACCACCACAGCGCTTGATTTTTTTTTTTTTTTTTTTTTTTAACCTTCGCTCTCTCTCCGCACCTTTCAGTCTTGCTCGGTGTGTTTCTGGTCGTTCTTCCATACACTTATCTTCAAACAACAAGCCGCTCCTAGCTGAGTCTGCTGTTGTCCTCTTGCGTGTTCCTCTCTCTCTCTCCTCTCCTCTCTCCTCTCTCTCTCCCTCTCTCTCTCATCTCTCTCACACACACACACACACACATACACACACACATGCACACACCACACAGAGGATCACACACGAGCAAGCATACAAACACACACACACACACACACACACACACACACACACACACATGGAGGACAAACGCACATATCACACACACACACACACACACACACACACACAGAGAGAGAGAGAGAGATACTTTCCGTGTGTGCTTTTATGGGTGTGTTGGTTACGTAGCTGTGAGCGAAAAGCACACACATGCGCGTGCTCAAAAACACGCAGGTGTGTGCTCTTGTGCGCGAGCGTGTATCACACGCGTTCGTGTTTCACAGCAGAAATTGGCTTTCTTTTAACCCCACACAAAACCATAATTTGTCACCGTTAATCTGTTCGAAAAGATGTCGGTCGTTTATCTCAGAAATCTCATCTCAGAATGGTTACGTGAGCAGTTTCTTTCCCTTGCTGGTTTGCAACTCCAAAAGAAAAACCGATACCCTTCTTTCTTTTCTGTTTGTCTTTTTTTTTCTTTTTTTTTTTTTTCAATTCATATTTTCAAACAGGGTTTGGGAAGGGTTCAGGGAGGGAGGGGGGGGGGGGGGGGGGGGGGGGGGGGGGGGGGGGGGGGGGGGGGGGAGGGTGGGAGGGGGGGACATAAGGAGTGGAACATGAGACAAGCCGTAGCCGGGAAGCGTTGGGCTAGGCGTCCAGGCAGTGCGACCTGCAGACACTGTACGGTGAAGCAGGCCGGATGGACGTGACGTTTGGTGTCACCTGTAAGTAAATGAGGTGGTCTGGGAGGTCGTTAAGAGGGGAGCAACCCGCAGGTTATGTCCGGTGTTAGGTTGCGGCCAGAGCAGTTTTGTTTTCCAACTGTCTTCCTGTCCTAGATCTTCTCCTCGCAGCTGGAGGGAGGGGGGGGGGGGGGTGGAAGGAGGGGGGCGGAAAGAAGGGTGGGGTTGGATTGGGTTGAACGGTTGGTTTATCAGGTCGAAGTGTGCGCAGTAACGTAATGTGAAAGGGAGTGACTGAGTTGTCGGTTTGGTTTTGTCCTCCGCCTGTGTGTGTGTGTGTGTGTGTGTATGTGTGTGTGTGTGTGTGTGTGCGTGCGTGTGCTGGGAGTTAAGGCAGCCGTCAGAAGCTATTGAACATGTAATCGGACGAGTGACAAGAAGGCAACACCACTCGAATTTCCCCACTATACTACGCCGATTGTGGAATATTACATATATGGAAATGTTTGAGCTAAGTTTGAAAGTTTGAAAAAGGAAGAAAAGAATGATCATCCCTTCTGTGTAAACGAAGCTAAGGTGAGAGAGAGAGAGAAGAGAGAGAGAGAGAGAGAGAGAAGAGAGAGAGAGATTCAGATTCAGATAATTTAATCATTTAAGGCCATAGCCCCATATTAAAGGGGGGCGATAACAATAATTACAAGAAAATTATCATAAAGGCAGCAGTAATCGCGAGTCCTTACAATTACAAAATGCAGTCAATCACGAAAGCAATGTTTCTCTTAACTGGAAAGCTTTATATACATAAAGAACTAAACTGCGAATCACCACCTAGAGAGAGAGAGAGAGAGAGAGAGAGAGAGAGAGAGAGAGAGAGAAAACAGACATAGGATAAGTAAACACGCATGCATGAAACGTGGACCTGCATTTAAAAAAAAAACAGCCCTATTTGTACAGTTACTCTCTCTCTCTCACTCTCTCTCTCATCTCTCCTCTCTCTCTCATCTCTCTCTCTCTCTTCTGTGTGTGTGTGTGTGTGTGTGTGTGTGTGTGTGTTGTGTGTGTGTGTGTGTGTGTACTTGCAAGCGTGCATGCGTATGTGTTTACTCAAGTTTGCGTGTGCCTGATCGCCTGCAGGGTCTTTTCAGGTTTTCAAAACTCCTGTATTGAACGTGCTTAAAGACCAGACAGGATGTTTGCTTTATTGAGGACGAAACGCAATGATGTTTGCGTACGTGTACAGCGCTGAGCCATGCGAAAAACCCGATGGACATGCCAGTGTATGCATGCGCGCGCGCGCATGCACGCACGCGCACACACATACACACACGCACGCGCACACACACACGCACGCACAACACACACACACACACACACACACACACACACACACACACACACACACACACGAGAGAAGAGAGAGAGAGAGAGAGAGAGAGAGAGAGAGAAGAGAGGCGGGGTCGTCGAACATCGTAGTACCGTGCACTTGCATCACACTGCCCAGTCTCCACAGCGATACCTAAGCGTGTGGGTTCCGTCGGCTCCAGGTCCTTCATCTGACCTGCTTTGGAATGTGTCAGCTGATGTTGTTCATTGTCCGGTGGTTAAGTCCCACCAAAGAGGCTGAGAAGCGCGCAGTCGAGGATATAAAACCCCTGACGTTCCAGTGATCTTCCAGTTTCCGTGCAGTTCTCATCTTTATGCTTCCAGGGTGTGGTTTCGGCAACAGAAGAATAAGAGGCATCAAAGGCAACAGTATATTCTCCCTCTGTCTGTCTGTCTGTCTGTCCTCTCTCTGTCTGTCCTCTCCCTCCCCCTCCCTCTCGCTGTGTGTGTGTGTGTGTGGTGTGTGTGTGTGGTGTGTGTGTGTGTGAGAGAGAGAGAGAGAGAGAGAGAGAGAGAGAGAGAGAGAGAGAGAGAGAGAGAGAGAGAGAGAGAATGTGGATGGCGGAATGTGGGTGATAAAAGCGGCAAGAACAAGTATATTAAATAAATCGCATCAACTAAACACCGTGTTCTCTTCCCAGTGGAGCTTGTATGAGACGTGATCTCCAGGGTCAGCAGCGCGCGAGCAATGAATGACCAATGGACCATTGGCATGCGACATGACAAGATTTTGGGCGAGGGAGACTGGCGTGAAATCGAACGTTTTATCACATGCAGGCACGCTAAAATGGCATCATATGGAAACGGATCCCGACCCTAAACTCTGCCTAGAGAGGGGGTTTAAACG
>CM065728.1:43031206-43046589 GCA_033310375.1 Conus canariensis | reverse complement strand
CCCCCCCCCCCCCCCCCCCCCCCCCCCCCCCCCCCCCCCAGCTGTATATTCACGGTAGAGGAAACCACAAGTAAAGAAAACAAAACATAATGGCTGATGTACAACCCTCAAGCGCTGTCAGTGTCACGCTGAGGCAACAAAGACTCCTCTGTCCACCTGTTCAATGCTCACGTTTCAGCTTTCATGGCTATTGTTTAAGAAAAAAAAAAAAAAGATCAGTCATGTAGTTTTGCTTGGTCCAATGAGAGCAGTACCTTCTTTTCCCATCCCCCACCCCCCCCTCGGTCTATTTGCTCTCTCTCTCTCTCTCTCTCTCTCTTCTCTCTCTCTCTCTCTCTCTCTCTCTCTCTCTCATTGTTCGCGAGGTCCCACAAATGCAATACCCACCTCTGCCCTCTTTCCCTCCCCTCACCCCCCCCCCCCTCTCTCTCTCTCTCTCTGGTTGATATTTCGGATTCCCAAGTTGTATTTTGTTTCGGTAATACTGCTAGAATTGTAATGATGTGATTTTTCGAGGTGAGTAAGTGTTTGCGTACATACATTTATTTGTTTGTATAATACATTTGTACGAGTTATGTATTCCTTTGCTTGTTATTTATTTATTTCTCTGTATTTCAGTTATCTTTTTATTGTCATATTTCTTATGGATTGATATTATTCGTCCATCATCTGTATAGAAGCGCCACAGGAGTGAGATTAACACGGATAGCGTTGTTTAAAGCAGACGCTTGCCAACAGATGGCGGCTGTCTGCGTAGCCTGCTGGTGTCGCCATGAAACAGCAGCGGAAAGGTTTGGTCGGTGCGGTGGGCCCACTCATGTCCCATGTTTATGTTTGCTGCTGGTGGTTGTAAGCCTGCCTACCTGAACTCTCCCAGCTCCGCTGCAGATGGCAGACGGGCTGTCTGACTGACTGACGGCTGACAGACACGTGAAGGGGGTAGGACGGTGTGTGGTGTGTGTGTGTGTGTGTGTGTGTTGTGTGTGTGTGTGTGTGTGTGTGTGCCCACAATCGACGCTTGCGGACGCGGCGCGCGCACACGCACGCACGCACGCACGCACGCACGCGCACACACACACACACACACACACACAACACACACCACACACACACACACACACACAGAGCGTTAATACTGATACCCAGATAATGTGCGCGTGCGCGCTACACGTACACACACACACACACACACACACACACACCACACACACATAACACACACACGCACGCATGCACGTACATATGCACGCACGCACACATACGACGTGTGTCATTCGCGCATACCAGCTCGTGAATTTTCGTGACTAATTACAATACGTTATTGAGTTTTTATTTATTTATTCATTTATTTTTGTATTTATTGCTTAAAAATTTTTTTTTTTGCGTAATAGATTTGTTTCACGTCCACCATGTACATGCTGATGACATTCACGTCAGTTTTGAGTGACACTTCACAGAATATCGCTAGAACTTGTTTTTTGTTTTTTGTCCACCCGATTTCGATCACCCAACCCTACCCCACCCAGCCAACCTGTGTCTGATCCCATACACTCCGGAAAGAGCTACCGATGCGTTCGTTTTCTCCCCGCACCCCCTCTCGCTGTTGCCGCCTTCACAATGAACGGAAGTCGATAGTGTTGACTCCGCTAGCCCCGAGACCTTAGCAGTGGTATTGTGTTCGTCTCGTAACTTATTGCAGCAGGGCTGTTTGGTGACTAGGCCAGGGATCCTGTGGTGTGTGTGTGTTTGGGGAGGGGGGGGGGGGAGTGTAGGGAGAGTGGGGGTTGGGTGGGTGGGAAGGTGAGGGTCTAGAATTGCACGCAGCGCCAGTCCCTCGAAGAGCCCCGTAATCCCCCTTCCTGGACCCTTCTTGAATGATTTATCAGGTTTCCCTGGCGGAGAGGGAAAAAAGGTGGGAATTTAGGTCTCTCTCTCTCTCTCTCTCTCTCTCTCTCTCACACACACACACACACACACACACACATACACACACACAACACACACACACACATGCAATTAGACCTCAAAGGATGGCAAAACAGAAAAACAGATGCGAAGTTTCTCAATATTGATGCGGGGGTGGGATGGGGGAACTACCCATCAGTACGCAGCCTCTTACCCGCATGTCATCCCCCTCCCCATCTCGGTGTGCCGCGCGCGCGCTCACACACACACACACACACACACACACACACACACACACACACACACACACACACACACACAACACTACAGTTTTCGATAAGTTTGAGCAGTCAGAGATCATCAATACGTTTGTAAGAAAAGTGTTACCAGCTGAAGTTTCGTTGTGTCCAGGTCCAAAATGTCACAAGCTTAAAAGCAATGGAAACTGGCGATTTAAAAAGCATTCGTCCTCGCTATGCCTTTGCAGCTTTTGTTACTTTTTGCCATGTTTGGATTTGAATGTTGGCTAGGTCAGAGCATGTATGCGATGTATGGACTTGAATCCAGACTAGATCAGAGTATATATGCGATGTATGGATTTGAGTGTTGACTAGATAAGAACATAAATGCAATGTATGGATTTGAATGTTGACTAGGTCATGTCATAAGGGATGTTTTTGATTTGAATGTTGACTAAATCAGAGCATATGTGCGATGTATGGATTTGAATGCTGACTAGGTCAGAGCATATAATATATGCGATGTATGGATTTGAATGTTGACTAAATGAGAGCGTATGTGCGATGTGTGGATTTGAATCCTGACTAGATCAGAGTATATATATGCGATGTATGGATTTGAGTTGACTAGGTAAGAACATTTATGCAATGTATGGATTTTAATGTTGACTAAATAAGAGCATATGTGCGATGTATGGATTTGAATGCTGACTAGGTCAGAGCATATATATATATATATATATATATATATATATTATATATATATACACACACACACATATATATATATATATATATATATATATATGCGATGTGTACATTTGAACGTTGACAAAGTCAGAGCTTGTGTGCGATGTATGGATTTAAATGTTTACTTGTTCAGCGCTTATATAAAATAAATGGATTTAAACATTGACTACTTCAGAGCACATATGGATTTGAATATTGATGAATAAGGTCAGATCATACCTGATGACAATTCTGCAGTTTTGAGACTCCTTCGTGACTTGATTTTGGTGTGTGTGTGTGTGTGTGTGTGTGTGTGTGTTGTGTGTGTGTGTGTGTGTGCGCGCGCGCGCGCGCTTGCGCTTGTATGCACGCATGCATGTGTGTGTGTGGATGTGTTAATGTTATGTCATAATGGTAATAGTAATGATAATGATAATAATTAAAGGACATACAGCACTGCTCCACTCTCTGTGAGCAGGTTCATCGAGCTTTATAATCCGAAGTTAAGGTCATTCGAAATTAAATGAAATGATTACATACATATCACACATACACTCTCGTCGTTGTGAAAACTAACACACCACTGAGATTCAGTTTAAAAATAAAAGTTGCCAGGCAGAAGTGAAATGCTACATCACGCTCGTATGAAAATGATAACGTATCAAAGGATAACCGGTTCAAACTGCTCTAAATAGATAGAGAACTGTCTGGAGAGGCATACATTTAAAATCGATGACGAATTTGGATGATAGACGAAAGTGAATGAAAGTCACCTGTGTGTGTGAGTTTTATGGAAGTCGGGAAAGCGAGAGGCTGGCTGAAATGGCTGTGTGTTAGGTTTTGGATGCGCTATCGCAGCTTTTGATTTGATACGGAGAATGGCTTTTGGTGGTTAGTTCCACTGCCTTTGGCAGTGAATAAAAAAACAACATTGTCTCCAAAAGTCTTCGTTGGGTCCCCGGAACGGACCAAGTAAAGTGATCTGCCCATGAATGGAGAGGTCGAGGTGGTGAGATAGTATGTAAGATTCAGTCTGTGACCAAAGTGTTGTGACCAGTCATGATTATGAGTTTGTGCAATCGACGTCTATAGTGACAATGCGTAAAAGTGAATTCAAGGCACGAGTTTCTGCTAATTAACACAGGAGTGTCAAGGGGTCACTTTTGTGTGTGTGTGTGTGTGTGTGTGTGTGGTGTGTGTGCGCGCGCGTGTGACCGTGCGTAATGCTATAGGCACGAGTCCCACTCACTGTGATCAAGCTTCGAGAACAGACTGAAATGAAGCCGGAGACGCCTGACCCAAACAAAAAAACCCCAGCCCTTTGTGCAATGGAGGACGTTCACACCGAAGGTGCATGACGGATTAGGGTCCCCTTATCTCCTACCTAGAGGGCGCACGGTTTCATTCAGTTGGCATGACAAGACGCCATGTCTAGTCTAGTCTAGTCAGCGTGGTTGACTTCATTCAGCTTGAGGGAGGGGAAGGGTGCGGGCGGGGGGGGGGGGGGGGGGGGGAATCTAGTCCACCCCCTTCCACCCTCTTCTTTCACGCCCCACCCACACCCCTCCCTTATCTCTCTCCCTTTTCTATCTCCCTCACCCAACCGCGCTAGCACACGGATCTCTCCTTACCGCTTTTGTGCGTCGCGTTCATTCAAAACCACCACACGCTTGATTTTTTTTTTTTTTTTTTTTTTTAACCTTCGCTCTCTCTCCGCACCTTTCAGTCTTGCTCGGTGTGTTTCTGGTCGTTCTTCCATACACTTATCTTCAAACAACAAGCCGCTCCTAGCTGAGTCTGCTGTTTGTCCTCTTGCGGTGTCCTCTCTCTCTCTCTCTCTCTCTCTCTCTCTCTCTCTCTCTCTCTCTCTCTCACCACACACACACACACATACACACACACATGCACACACGCACACAGAGATCACACACGAGCAAGCATACAAACACACACACACACACACACACACACACACACACACACACACATGGAGGACAAACGCACATATCACACACACACACACACACACACACACACACAGAGAGAGAGAGAGAGATACTTTCCGTGTGTGCTTTTATGGGTGTGTTGGTTACGTAGCTGTGAGCGAAAAGCACACACATGCGCGTGCTCAAAAACACGCAGGTGTGTGCTCTTGTGCGCGAGCGTGTATCACACGCGTTCGTGTTTCAGCAGAAATTGGCTTTCTTTTTAACCCCACACAAAACCATAATTTGTCACCGTTAATCTGTCGAAAAGATGTCGGTCGTTTATCTCAGAAATCTCATCTCAGAATGGTTACGTGAGCAGTTTTCTTCCCTTGCTGGTTTGCAACTCCAAAAGAAAAACCGATACCCTTCTTTTCTTTTCTGTTTGTCTTTTTTTTTTCTTTTTTTTTTTTCAATTCATATTTTCAAACAGGGTTTGGGAAGGGTTCAAGGGAGGGAGGGGGGGGGGGGGGGGGGAGGGGGGGGGGAGGGGGGGACATAAGGAGTGGAACTATGAGACAAGCCTAGCTCGGGAAGCGTTGGGCTAGGCGTCCAGGCAGTGCGACCTGCAGGACACGTACGGTGAAGCAGGCCGGATGGACGTGACGTTTGGTGTCACCTGTAAGTAAATGAGGTGGTCTGGGAGGTCGTTAAGAGGGGAGCAACCCGCAGGTTATGTCCGGTGTTAGGTTGCGGCCAGAGCAGGTTTTGTTTTCCAACTGTCTTCCTGTCCTAGATCTTCTCTCGCAGCTGGAGGGAGGGGGGGGGGGTGGAAGGAGGGGGGCGGAAAGAAGGGTGGGGGTTGGATTGGGTTGAACGGTTGGTTTATCAGGGTCGAAGTGTGCGCAGTAACGTAATGTGAAAGGGAGTGACTGAGTTGTCGGTTTGGTTTTGTCCTCCGCCTGTGTGTGTGTGTGTGTGTGTGTATGTGTGTGTGTGTGTGTGTGTGCGTGCGTGTGCTGGGAGTTAAGGCAGCGTCAGAAGCTATTGAACATGTAATCGGACGAGTGACAAGAAGGCAACACCACTCGAATTTCCCCACTATATCTACGGCCGATTGTGGAATATTACATATATGGAAATGTTTGAGCTAAGTTTGAAAGTTTGAAAAAGGAAGAAAAGAATGATCATCCCTTCTGTGTAAACGAAGCTAAGGTTAGAGAGAGAGAGAGAGAGAGAGAGAGAGAGAGAGGAGAGAGAGAGAGAGATTCAGATTCAGATAATTTAATCATTTAAGGCCATAGCCCCATATTAAAGGGGGGCGATAACAATATTACAAGAAAATTATCATAAAGGCAGCAGTATCGCGAGTCCTTACAATTACAAAATGCAGTCAATCACGAAAGCAATGTTTCTCTTAACTGGAAAGCTTTATATACATAAAGAACTAAACTGCGAATCACACCTAGAGAGAGAGAGAGAGAGAGAGAGAGAGAGAGAGAGAGAGAGAGAAAACAGACATAGGATAAGTAAACACGCATGCATGAAACGTGGACCTGCATTTAAAAAAAAAACAGCCCTATTTGTACAGTTCTCTCTCTCTCTCTCTCTCTCTCTCTCTCTCTCTCTCTCTCTCTCTCTCTCTGTGTGTGTGTGTGTGTGTGTGTGTGTGTGTGTGTGTGTGTGTGTGTGTGTGTGTACTTGCAAGCGTGCATGCGTATGTGTTTACTCAAGTTTGCGTGTGCCTGATCGCCTGCAGGGGTCTTTTCAGGTTTTCAAAACTCCTGTATTGAACGTGCTTAAAGACCAGACAGGGATGTTTGCTTTATTGAGGACGAAACGCAATGATGTTTGCGTACGTGTACAGCGCTGAGCCATGCGAAAAACCCGATGGACATGCCAGTGTATGCATGCGCGCGCGCGCATGCACGCACGCGCACACACATACACACGCACGCGCACACACACACGCACGCACACACACACACACACACACACACACACACACACACACACACACACACACACACACGAGAGAGAGAGAGAGAGAGAGAGAGAGAGAGAGAGAGAGAGGGCGGGGTCGTCGAACAGTCGTAGTACCGTGCACTTGCATCACACTGCCCAGTCTCCACAGCGGATACCTAAGCTGTGGGTTCCGTCGGCTCCAGGTCCTTCATCTGACCTGCTTTGGAATGTGTCAGCTGATGTTGTTCATTGTCCGGTGGTTAAGTCCCACCAAAGAGGCTGAGAAGCGCGCAGTCGAGGATATAAAACCCCTGACGTTCCAGTGATCTTCCAGTTTCCGTGCAGTTCTCATCTTTATGCTTCCAGGGTGTGGGTTTCGGCAACAGAAGAATAAGAGGCATCAAGGCAACAGTATATTCTCCCTCTGTCTGTCTGTCTGTCTGTCTCTCTCTGTCTGTCTCTCCCTCCCCTCCCTCTCGCTGTGTGTGTGTGTGTGTGTGTGTGTGTGTGTGTGTGTGTGTGAGAGAGAGAGAGAAGAGAGAGAGAGAGAGAGAGAGAGAGAGAGAGAGAGAGAGAGAGAGAGAATGTGGATGGCGGAATGTGGGTGATAAAAGCGGCAAGAACAAGTATATTAAATAAATCGCATCAACTAAACCACCGTGTTCTCTTCCCAGTGGAGCTTGTATGAGACGTGATCTCCAGGGTCAGCAGCGCGCGAGCAATGAATGACCAATGGACCATTGGCATGCGACATGACAAGATTTTGGGCGAGGGAGACTGGCGTGAAATCGAACGTGTTTATCACATGCAGGCACGCTAAAATGGCATCATATGGAAACGGATCCCGACCCTAAACTCTGCCTAGAGAGGGGGTTTAAACGTGGGCCACGCATCATTCTGTCTGCCGTTCTCAAAATATTCAAATCACTGCCCTTGGGCGGTGGCTGTTAAAATGAAGAATGAGAGAGAGAAGAAGAAGAAGAAAGAGATGGGAGGAGGAAGAAGAAGAGAAGAAGAAAGAAAGAAAGGCAGAAAAAAGGAAGGAAGGAAAGAAAGAAAGAAAGAAAGAAAGAAGGAACAATAAAGAGAGAAGGCACAGACTTTCTCTCTCTTTCTCTCCTCTCTCTCTCTCTCTCTCTCTCTCTTTCTTCTCTCTCTCTCTCTCTCTCTCTCTCACACACACACACACACACACACACACACACACACACAGAGAGAGAGAGAGATTTTCAGCGCCCTGAAATTCTCATTCATTGTAACCCGCGCGGCAATAAAGTTAATTTGAAGCCGAAATTTGCACCTCAAGGGGACACCCACACCCCATTCACTGCAGCGTGAACTGGGATTCAGTAAATTCCCAACGTCGTCTCATTTCTTTCTATTCAAAGGCCTCTAACTTCCTCCAGTTTGAAGCAACGCAATCTCGCTACTGCAGTCAAAACAAAGGGATCGGTGGTTGCTTAATTTCCTTTGATCTCCTCGCTGCATGCCAAGTTCCTTTATGTGTTAGGCCTATGTATGCTCCCCCCCCCCTTCCGCCTCCCTTCCCCACCTCCTCCCCCACGCGGGAACAAAGTTAGTTTGAAGGCAGAGTTCCACATCACGGGATGTTAAAATCCGTTTGCTGCTGCGAACACTTTGGATTCAATATCCCCAACACCAACTCTTTTCGCCCCAGATCACCCTTTTTAGGCGATTGTTTTTTTTACTTTAAATAAATCAAAAGCGAACATTGATGGTGTTAAATCTGTAACGTGCTGTTTTCTACATTACTGTGCAGAAAGAAAGAAAGAACACAACGAGGAATTACGTATTCTAGAGTACTGCAGCTTTTTTTTTTTTTTTTTCGTTGTTCTTTATTTCTTTCAATCCTTCTTTCCTTTCCCCCCTCTTGTTGTTGTTGTTGTTGTTTTGCTTTTTTTTTGTTTTGTTTTGTCTTGTTTTTTGTTAGAAACAGAATGAAAGTGTCAGTACGCCAAAGATTAGCATATGAAAAACTTCCAGTTGTTCTATATGAAAAGCCAAAATATTAAAGTCCGCCAGAAAAAGTCTGTCAATATGAGAGAACATTCAGATTTGCATGGAGAGTGAGACCCCATCTTCAATTCAAACAAAACAAATATTGTCTTTACGGGACGAAAGATCAAAAAGGAAATCTTTTTGAATTACGTTCAGTCATTGTTTTCGTCTCCCATGCAAGATTGGAATCCTGTTTGCAAAGGACGTTACTCTTGTAACAGATTATGCCCCCATTCTGACGTTGCCCCAGTGACCGTCACACTGATGGAGGAGAAGCAGTGACGAGACACAGATGTAACACGGTGAAGGGTCGACAGGTTAAACCACGCCCCCCCCCCCCCCCCCCCCCCCCCCCCCCAGTTACGGCCTGCGCCAGATAAAAGGATAAATGAGGTCGGATGCCTGGGTTGCCGTGACCCGACCTGCCATCGACGATTAGCAAGAAAACCTGATTTAAACGAGCGATTCCTTTTGGGGGATCTTACCGGACAGGCAGTTCCAGTGGCGGTTAAGTGTCTCCCCCCCTTCCTGCCAGCTTGTCAGCAAAGCCCGGTGTGACAGAAATATAAATTGCAGAAAGTTACACTATGAAAAAGGGGCCCTAGTTTGGTGGCATGACAGCAGCTAGATCCGCTGTACCACTCCGTCCAACGATTAATAGCCTCTGCAATTTGTCCAGAACGAAACTTGACAGCAGAACTAAAAGGTGGCGTGACATTGACGTGTTTCTGTGATTATCCTCTGAATCTGTTACACACATGAACAGTTAACCGTGGTACCACACAATTTGGGATATGAATGGCACAACTGGAAGCCTGTGAGAGTCGTTCAATAACAAATGACCGCGGTGACTACACTCTGCCGTCACTGGAATGTAGCTTGATTGATAACTGAAGCTGAAAGTGTAATAGTCTTTGCGTGCGTGTGTGTGTGTGTGTGTGTGTGTGTGTGTGTGTGTGTGTGTGTTGTGTGTGCGCGGCGTGGGTGCGTGCGCGCGCCAGCATGTGTGCGCGTGTACGTGCGTGCGTACGCGCGTTTCGCGAGCGTGTGTACATGGGCAATATCTGTGTGCGCATACTACATTTGTTGTAGTGGTTGGTTCTTAAATTTGTTTTATCAACCAGGCAGTCAATGAACACTTGCACTAATGAAACTGGATATCCAAGGTAACACGTGCAAAGTTTTTGAAATGCAAACATGTACAACTTTTTTTTTTTTGTGGTCTCATATGATGTTTTGTTGTTCAGTCATATGCTACTTGTCTCAGTATCGCACCTGACGTGATTTCTTCGTTGAGATAATAGCTTTGTTTTTTTTTTTTTTTCACCAGGATAAACAAAGGAAGGTTTCGTTTGGCTGACCCAGAAAAGCGAGCAAGCGTTTAAATATTTCTACCATTGGTAATGGAGTGGCTAATCCTGCCACAAGACTGCTCCAGTATTCAAGTCAGCTCTGTTTACGATAATTCGCATTCACAGTTAGACAGTGTCTCAAGTTAATGCAGTTTTGACAGCTATTTCTGTGGTTATTTTTGAACACGTGAGCGTGCAGTAAATATTGATGCGTATTTACGTATTCCCGTTAGCTTATATGCAGACCGTGTTTCACGACAGCAACAGCTGCGACAAATATTAACACAGGTAAATTTAGCATACAGCTGATGGGGCTTTTCACGTTTTTGCGTTCTTCCATCTGTTGCCACAGCCCATGTGGAGAGGGTTGAACACCGAAGAAGTTGGTTGAACATGTCAGTAGGGTTTTATAGACAGGCCAGTCAGAGATATGATTTCTCAGCTTAACTGTTGTCATCAGACACATACACACACGCGCGCACACACATGCACACACACACGCACACGCGCACACACATGCACGCACGCACACGCGCACCCTCCCCCCCCCCCCCCCCCCCCCCCCCCCCCCCCCCCCCCACACACACAACATTGATGCTTGTTCGTGATTTACTGAAGAAAACAAAATAACATCCAGCTGTGGCAGTGTCTTTGGATTTTTCGCTGTTCAGTCGTCCGAGTCCACCACTTACTTTAGCACACTTGTAGACATAGAGTGTACCGTGTGATTCTAAGTGAGCTGCAGAAAAGTTCAGCAGTAGAAGCCTAGTTGTATCTTAAAGAATGTACAGGATGCGCGCAGGTAGTAGTCATACTGCCCATCTCTTTGAAAGTGTGATGAAAGTCGATAACTCAAACCTTATCGGGTGTTCCTCCCCCATCTCTGTCAGTTTGTCTGTCTGTGTTCTCATTCTCTCTGTCAGTTTGTCTGTCTGTGTGTCTCATTCTCTCTTTCTCCAGCTACTGCCCTCCCCCTCACTCTGTCTCACAAGCGGCTACCACAGCTACCAACGGTCCGTCATGGACACCGTAGTTGCGGGCCGATTTGTCAATCTACTCGATTTATCCAAATGGACAAATCAGGAAACCGCTGGCACCAAGATCATCCGGTTTGCCCAACAGTATGATCTGCCCAACTATTTCCAGAAAGATATCTACATCACTAACATCATCCGCTCTTCATATCACGTTGTTCTATCTGTCTGTTTGCCTGCCTGCATGCATGCATGCTTGTCTGTTTGTCTCTGGCTGTATCTCTCTCTCTCTCTTTCTCTCTCTCTCTCTCTCTGCCTGTCCCCCCTCTCTCTCTCTCTCTCTCCTCTCTGGCTGCCTCTCTCTCTCTCTCTGGCTGCCTCTCTCTCTCTCTCTCTCTCTCTCCCCCCCCCCCCTCCCTTTGTTCCTGTTTTTCTGTCTGTCTCTGTGTGTCTATCACTAATGTCAGTCAGTCTCAGTCTGTCTCTCACTCTTTCTCTCTCTCTCTCTCTCTCTCTCTCTCTCTCTCTCTCTTCTGTGCCTCTCTTTCTCCCTCCCTCCTCCCTCTCTCATTCTCTCTCGCTGTCGCTCTCCCTCTCCAACATGTAGGTTTTCTTGGACGACCCAGTTTTCATACATGTGCGGTTGAAGAGCAAACCGAGTTAAGGAACACATCGGGTTGGAGCATTGCGCGGGTGTTGTCACCGGCCAGCGGGGGGCGGTGACACGGCGATAAATCACTGACCACTACAGACCCCCTGGCCACCCGGCCTGGCCTGTCCCATGCTGTCCACGTGTGCACGCAGGGTCATCCTCTCCCGCGCTCCGGGCTTCTTCGCCCTGGGTTGTTTAGGGTCCGTCCAACTGGGCACACCGGTCACGTCGGTTTTCGGCCCTGACCGAGGACGGTTAGGATTATTGTGACACGGCTACCCAGCATCGTTGGATATTAATATTGCTTGACTTGGGAATTCTGACAGAGTTTGTTTGTTTGTTTGTGTTTTTTTTTTTGTTTTGTTTCTCTGTGTGTATGTTCTTTGCATAATGTCTCGTTTGCTGTGTGTATCTCTCTCTCTCTCTCGTGTTTGTGTGTGTGTGGTGTGTGTGTGTGTGTGTGTGTGTGTGTGTGTGTGTGTCTGTCTGTCTGTCTGTCTGTCTTCTGTCTTCTCCTCTCTCTCTCTCTCTCTCTCTCTCTCTCTCTCTCCCCCCCCCCCCCCCCTCGTGTGTGTGTGGTGTATGTGTGTGTGACTTTGTCTTTGTCGATGCCCATTATTTCACACGAATTTGAAAGCGTTTGTTATTAAAAGCTTTTTTTGTTGTTATCAAGTTGTTGTGTACAACAGCGTTCGTTTCTACACTTTCTTGGATATTTCATCACACAAACACCGCGCTCGCGTGTGCAAACGCACGAGCTCGCGCGCGCACGCGCACGCACGCACGCCGCACGCACGCACGCACGCACGCACCCACACACACACACACACACACACACACAACACACACACACACACACACACACACACACACTTTCTGAACTGAAAAGGACGATCTCCGGCGACGCTAGCCAGCAATTAGCTTGACGTCTTGTTTACCTCTGTAATTTATCATGTTTGTGACTGCCTTACGCCGTGCGATCGTATTGCACCTCCTATAGACTATCAGGTTCAGCCAGTGAAACTGAATCGCTGGCTGGGAGCTCAGGGACTCGCTGAGGGTGGGATGTGCGTTGAGGAGGCTATGAGCCCAGGGTGTCAACACCATCTTGTACGTTTGTAACTCGACACAGGTGTCTTACAGTTACACTCGCCGTTCACTGGAAAGCATCATCCAAAGACCTCATGCAAAGGCGATGGATGGTCTTTTGCGTGAAGCCGCTCAGTTCCTCTGGTCGGAATGGCAAAGGACAGAATGTAACCTTTCATTTTCAGGACATGTGCCGGATATTGTCTTGTCTTCTTGACATGTGACGACCATTATACGTCAGTCTCACTTGGGGGTGGAGGGAGGGGGAGATGGCTGTTGTGGAGGGCTGAAGGTAAAGGGGCGGGAGGAAGGGAAGAGGGAAGGTTGGGTGTGTGTGTGGTGTGTGTGTGTGTGTGAGTGTGTGTGTGTGTGTGTGTGTGTGTGTGTGTGTGTTGGTGTTGTGTTGGGGGTGGGGGAAGGGTGACAAAGAAGAAGGGGAAAGAAAGGGGACATGCCATAATATGTGTGATGGCCCGTTCTCGTGAACAAACTTCGTGACAGCAGCGAGTTCAGAATGTGGTGAAAAATATTCCTCATTGGTGTGAATGATGGAGAAGGAGGAGGGGGGGGGGGGGGGGGGAGGAGAGGAGAGTTGGAGGGTCTGTTGAGGTGCAAGTGAGAGCGCTCGACCAGTTTCAAGCTGGGCATGGTGAATGATGGAGTGAGGGCGCACCATGCCACATAATGGGGGGGAGGGGGAGGGGTATTCTGTAGCTGCTGATAAAAAAAACTGCAGAGAAGACAGTGATCAGTAGCGGGTTGCCAAAGGCAGAGCGCTTCCCTTAAGTTTGGCGAGAGCGCTTGTTTGTCTGAGCAACGATGTTTTCCGTTCCTTAACTTTATCAAAAGAGAGATAACTCGCCTGAAACAATAATTTTTGTTCCTCATTGAATTACTGAAGACGAAATTATGATTACAGCGGATCTTGCAATAATCAGTTTGATGGCGGCGTTATTGTAGCTTAAAGACCACCACAGAATGATGAAAACCAAAACGCACACAAAATCATGATGGCGGAATCCGACTACTGTGGCAAACACGTTGTTTTCCTCTCTGTCAACCTCTGAGGGTTCTTACAGCACACCTTGACGCTTGTGCCAGAACAGTCTGCTTCAGCAACCCCGTACGGCTGCTCTCTCTCCCTATCTCTCTCTCTCTCTTCCCCCCCCCCCCCCCCACCCACACACACACATACACACACACGCAGTCATCAGAAACATACTTTCCTCCTCACACACACACACACACACACCACACACACACACACACACACACACACACACCTCTCTCTCTCTCTCTCTCTCTCTCTCTCTCTCTCTCTCTCATACACACACACGCACAAGCTCGCAGTCTTCACAAACCTGATTCCCCCCCCCCCCTCTCTCTCTTTCTCTGTGTGTGTGTGTGTGTGTGTGTGTGTGTGTGTGTGTGTGTGTGTGTGTGTGTTCTGTCGTTCACACAGTTCTCACAGACTCTCTCTCTCTCTGTCTCTCTGTCTCTCTCTGTCTCTGTCTCTCTCTCTCTCTCTCTCTCTCTCTCTCCACACACACACACACACACACACACACACACACACACACACACACACACAACACACCAAAGACATTTTTATTCACCCACGCCACATTCACATCAGGCTTCAAACGGCGAATGTTCTACAAGAATGCACAGTCTTCACAAACAGCTTGACCGAAAATGAACAGAACACTATTGAATCATAAACCAGATTTCTTCCAAGAACAATGCCTGAAGTCATTTCTACATCAAAGGGGACAGACGCCCTCGCGATCATAACTTTCATCTTCCTGAAAAGGCTGGGGAAGAGGAGAAAGCCGAGTTTCCCAATCACCAGCGATGGGCTGATCGTTTATTAGGAGAGAGCTGCTTGTGATAAGATAGGTATCTGACATGACAGACTGAGTTGGGAGGAGGTAATGGAACAGGAACGGCGCGAGAGACAAAGACACTGGAATATTACAAGATGACTCGTGATACCATACGATATTACCATGGGGAGGGAGGGGGATAGGAGAAGGGTGAAGGGGGAGAATGTTGCGTGCGGATGGCTGATAAAGGTGATCTCTCTCTCTCTCCCTCTCTCTCTCTCTCTCTCTCTCTCTCTCTCTTATTCACTTACACACACACACACACACACACACACACACACACACACACACACACACACACACACACACACACACACAAAGACATTTTTATTCACCCACGCCCCATTCACATCAGGCTTCAAACGGCGAATGTTCCACAAGAATGCACAGTCTTCACAAACAGCTTGACCGAAAATGAACAGAACACTATTGAATCATAAACCAGATTTCCAAGAACAATGCCTGGAGTCATTTCTACATCAAAGGGGACAGACGCCCTCGTGATCATAACTCTATCTTCCTGAAAAGGCTTGGGAAGAGAAGAAAGCCAAGATACCCAATCACCAGTGACACACTGATCATTTATTAGGAGAGAGCTGCTTTTGATAAGATAGGTATCTGACATGACAAGCTGAGTTGGGGGGGGGG
>CM065728.1:43013706-43026206 GCA_033310375.1 Conus canariensis | reverse complement strand
TGTGTGTGTGTGTGTGTGTGTGTGTGTGTGTGTGTGTGTGTGTGTGTGTGTGATGAGAGAGAGAGAGAGAGAGAGAGAGAGAGAGAGAGAGAGAAATGGTAAGCGGTCAGACCACACACCAAGTATAACGTTATACGCAACCCGTTTCGACTGTAAGGCCTCCCTAGGCCAAACAAACGAAAGAGATGGCTCAAAGGAAAGCAGAACGTGGTAGTTGATGTGGGGGAAAAAAACTTGTATCAGATGCCAGGCATGTTCCATTCGGTCGGGGCGTTCACAGCTTGTTACTCTGGCTTTCATTGTGCCCTATTTCTGCTTTTCTCATTCTCTGGCGAGAAAGAAAGAAAGAAAGAAAACTGCTTAAATGACCCGGCCAAGACGTTTTCTTTGCTACGACGCCTTTTTGCAGTGTAAGCTTTGTATTCTGTCACAAACGCTCAGGTGGGGTGGGTGTATATGCATTAGTTCGTTTATCTAGGTACATGATGCGCATGTGCATGACTTGGTGGTTGTGTGTGTGTGTGGCGCGCGCGAGCGCGCGCGCGCGTGCGTGCCCTCGCGTACTTGCGTGTGTGTGTGTGTGTGTGTGTGTGTGTAAATTTGAGTCACCAGTATCACAACTTACTCTCTCTTCTCTCTCCCTGACGTGACTTCGGTGGTCGGCCGGGCTATAAAATGAATATTCAGCGTGACCTGGCTCACCTCATTACAGCAACACCGGCAATCCTTTGCGACTACAATAACAAAACTAATCTGTGATAACAAAAAAATTGTGCTTGACCTGGCCTTCATTTTCTCTACTCGTCGCACAGAATTTAAGAGTGACATTTAACAGCCGTTGAACGATTTTGTTTTCCAAAACAAACCAACAAACAAACTGAAAACAAAAACAAAAACCAGAGCATGTTTCTGCTGCTGTTGCTCGTTGCCAAGTTTGTGTAAGTAATTCACTGGAAAGGCTTATAGTTTTTACAGTGTCTTGACACCTTATTACCGGCCACACACACGCATGCATGCACGCACACACACACACACACACACACACACACACACACACACACACACACACACACACCACACATGTAATGATGCACTCTCTTTCCCTCTCTCTCTCTCCCTCTCTCTCTCTCTCTCTCTCTCTCTCTCTCTCTCTCTCGCTCAGTTACTTACGAGGTACCTTTCTCAACGTTTCAGATTTTACGACTGCTTTCGCGATTAACAGCAGAAACGTGTGGCTTATCTTTCAGATGTTTCTTTTCTTTTCTTCCAGATTTAAAGGCCTGCAGTGGTTTCACAAACAATATGCAAGAGAACGATATCGTCAAGGCAAAAAAAAAAAAAAAAAAAAAAAAAAAAGACAGAGAAAGAGGGGGTAGGGTGGGGAAGGGGGCGGGGATCTCCCATGTACTGAACGACAGTGTACATCTCAGGCAAGACGCCACGCACTTCGACCATAAAGTTTACCACAGACAACACAGACAGACGAGAATAAAGTAGAGCAAATGCGATTCGTTTATGCGCGTCTCTCTCTCTCTCTCTTCTCTCTCTCTCTCTCTCTCTCTCTCTCATTTTTATTTGTTTTTATTCATTAATTTACAGCGTGTCCGTTTTGTGTCTTGCCTTTAGAGGACGTTTGATTGAAAATGTGTCGCATATTGACTGAAAATTTGTTTTCATTTGTCTTGCGGTAAAGTAATCCCGTTCTTTTTTTCTCCGCTTCATCCCCTTGCTGTCATGTTCATTTTAATTTGTGTTTGCATATTTATTGAGTAATGTTGTTTCTGGATTGGGAAATCACGGCAGGCGTGAATTATCTGAGTAGTCACGTTGCCAGAATGAGGGTTAAGTGAACTGAACAGAACTGACAGTAATCGAAGAGGTGTCTCCACGACGACATTTTACTAACAAGGAAAGACTGCTTTTTGCATGCATCATTGTATGCAATAGGCAGCATGTCCAGACCTAGTTTCGTTGAAGTGGCAGCTCATCGGAGACCAGGAAGTCCTTCAGAGTTTACTTGTTGGCGGCGGGCGTCTCCGTACAGCGTGCAACGACGACGATGCACTTGACATGTAATTATGTTGGTTTCAGTGGTTTGTATGCCCTTTGGCTATCACTTCTTTATGGTAGTGCCCAGGGAGTGAGGTGTTTTATCATACTTAAAGTGAAATTGGCTGACCTATCATGGAACGTCGATCCGCATATACTGTCCCACGCTAGCGTGACAATTTGTCATTGTAAACTTTGTAAGCAAACTAAAGTGACAATGGGGAGGAAACCTGTCGGATGAGATCGCCTCGGGAGGCTGGCAAATCACTTATCGGCCCTTTGATCTCACTCCTCCGCCCGCGGGTCCGCCTGAGACAAAGCGAGGAAGGCTTGTTCCTGGTACGACCAATCACCACACCGCCTTACCTTGACCGCCCTGGCGTCAGTCAGGAGGGGCGGCTGGCATCTTGTCGTCGTTAACCCTCACACCCCCTTTCTGTCTGGGCAGTCCGGGTAGGCTCTTGTGACAAATAAACAGTCTGGACTGTCCGTCTGAAGCCAGCCGGCTTAATTTGGGGGCTGGTGGCGGGCGGCCTACCTGGTGGCGACTGTAGATATTGGGGCAGTCACACCCGAGCCGCGCCGCCTTTTGGACAGCCGTGGTGTGGTTTCTGATCCTTTGCCCTCGTCCCTGTGGTTTGCTTGATGGAGGCAAGCGATAGGGCGCCGCCTCTTCTGTCTTCGGGGCACAGATAACCGTCAGATTATCCGCGGCGTGTTGGATAACCCACTAGTTTAGATCTGATAGTGGGAGGAAAGAGCCAGCGCGGAGCTCGAACGCTTGTGTGACTTTTCTCTGTCTCTTGGGGACATAGGCTGACTTGTGTGAAACTGTCGCAGATAGTTTTTTCCCTCTTTCTGCTGCGGGAGCTCAGAGGAATGTGGGTATTGAGTAAGCGAGGGAGAACAGATTGATGACACCCAAGCCTGAGGGGAGACTCGCTGTCTCGAACAGTCGATAGTTTTGCGGTGTACGTAAATGTCAGTGAATAGGGGGCACTGTGACATTATTTTACTTTTGTGGCGCGATAGGGCGTGATGACATTGCGTCACTAAAACTGCGCAGCTAGGGTAGTATTGTGACAGTTCTGCACTTTGGGGCTTTGTGATGTGTCTTCACAATTTTGACAATTGGGTTTTGTGACATTACTGCATTTTCCTTATTAGCGATAAGGCATTGTGACATTACTTCACTTTAGGCGAAAAGGCATAGTAACATTTCTTCAGTTTTGGGTATTACGGTGGTGTGACATTTTTTTTTCTTTTGCGTAACGGGGGCATTGTGTTATCAGTTCACTTTTGTACCATAGGGCTCTGTGACATTACTTCACTTTTGTGCTAAGTGCATTGTGACATTACTTCTTTTTTTTATTTATTTTATTTTTTTTTTTTCATGACGGGGGCGTTGTCTCTGGACTTTGAGCTCGGCGTGTCTTTGAAACTATGGATATTGTGCTTTTCAGTTGTGTGTGTTCTTATTAGGTGGGTTTTTTTTAACGTTAAAGTTGCTGATACTTAAAGAAAGAACATAATTAGCGTTAATTCAGTTAACTGCAAAGTGGATTGGACACCATCCGCGCCCCCCCCCCCCTCCTCTCTCTCTCTCTCTCCTCCGGTCTTCCTAGTACCTCTCATCCCTCATGCTCCCCTCCCTCACCCCGTGCCTCTACCCCTCCCTCTCCCCGCCCGTCCCTTCTGCCCACACACATCACAGTCCCTTAGTTCTCCTTCCCTCTGAAACACATTTTGTCCATTAAACAAAGACAACTGGCCAGGCAGTGATACCCCCCCCCCCCCCCCCCTCCTCCCCTTTGCAGTTATTTTCAAACTCCGCAAGTTTCGGTAAAAGCAGCACTGCCGCCGCCACCGACAACAGCGGCAACAACAATAACCACAAAAGCAATAGGCAAAAGACCACCACGGCTAAACGACAGCAAGACCAAAAGCAAACAAGCAAACAAACAAACAAATGAACAAACTTAAGTGTGTCACCAGTGGAGTCACGTGACCCAGACCTGTTCGTTGATCAGCTGTGGGTGAAGTTACGCCTCGTTGACGAAGCAGAACAGGATGGAGATCGGCCTCCAGGATGAAGTCGTTTGCGGTGCGGATGGTGGAAAGGGGGGGGGGGGGGGGGGGGGGGGGCAGAGGAAAAGGGGGTGGGGGTGGGGAGGAGGAGGCAGACGCAATTGGTTGGGAGATGGGGAGAGATAAGGGAGAGGGAGAGAGAGAGACAGAGAGGGGAGGGGGGTTGGGGGGGGGGGGGGGGGGGGTAAGAGGAGGTTGGCGACAGATGGAGTGGCCCACCATGGTAGCATTGTCGGCGGGCTGTCGGCAGGCTGTGTTGTTGTTGTCCGTGTGTTTGTAGTTGTCGTTATTTCGCTGTTGGTGTTGAATCTGCCGATGGTGACAGGTCCGGGCGATCTGTGTGTGTGTGTGTGTGTGTGTGTGTGTGTGTGTGTGTGTGTGTGTGTTTTTTCTCTGTCTTTTGCGTGTGTGTACGTGCGTGCGCGCGCTTCTGTATGTGTGTGTGTGTGTGTGTGTGTTGTGTGTGTGTGTGTTGTTGTTCTTTCTCTGTCTTTTGCGTGTGTGTACGTGCGTGCGCGCGCTTCTGTATGTGTGTGGGTGTGTGTGTGTGTGTGTTGTGTGTGTGTGTGTGTGTGTTTACATACGAACGTATACGTTTTCACATTCGTTGCTTTTATCTTTACGACCAGTGTCATCTTAAATATCCTAGTCATTTAATGTCTAACCTAACTGCCAAGGAAAAGGAGGGTCCGGATTGCCGTGAACATGTTTTTATTTCCCTTCGCGGGATGAAGAGGATTAAGGTAAGATCAGGTAAGCGTTCATTTTATCATTCATTTCACAAATGATGATAATGATGATTAAAAAAAAAATGAATAGCACCACATCTGTAATAATTATGTTTCCCATACCTATTCAGAATTACAGAGAAAGACAAATATCACATTCATTATACATACAGGAACGAACATATTTTCAAGCATCCCATAACAGAATATAAACTAACATTAAACCTTCTCTCATTAACGTGGGCAGTAAAAACATCACTATTGCATTTGACAGTCATCGAATACAAACGAACACACACGCTCTAGCACATTCTGGTACTGGACAGTGTGCAAATAACATGAACACAGCAGAAAAGGCTACGTTACTGGTTGGAACACGTGTGGAACAGATAGTATTTCAAGAGCAAAATTTTCTGTGTATCGATATCACTGCTGCCCCCCTCCCCCTTACACCCTCCCACCTCCCCTCTCCTCCCACTAATGACTAACACAGATGAAATGTACTTTCATATTATCATTAAAACACTCACAACATCCCTCCTTTAACTGTTTCGTTTTTGTTGTTGTTGTTGTTGTTGTTTTTTTTTTTTCCCCGCGGTACTACATTGGGCGTGTAATGACTTCAATTTTTTGCCTCATACTTGTCTTGCCTGTCAGATTTTAACAACCTTTTTAACTTTGTCGTGCAGCGACTTCGGAGTTTGCTTATAACGTGCAAAATTAAACTTGCATGCACAACCGGTTGGCCTCAATGCGGGGATGGAAAAAAAGAGTCCGAGTACAGGAGTTAGATTGTTGTCAGAAGGTGGAACCTGTGTGTGGAGTGTGGTGGGCAGTGGGATTAGGCTAGGGTGATGGGGGGAGGGGAGCTTCGGGGTTTGGGAAGCGGCTGGTGGGGGGGGGGGGGGGGAGGAATGGGCTGTGGGGATTGAGGTGGTGGCTGTTGTCCAGAGCTTGCAGGCTAAGTGTGCACGTGTACGCCGTCGAAGGCAAAGCCATCGGCACTGAGCTCACTTTCCCATGGGAGGAACGACCAAGCATCCGCCCTCCAAAAGCTTCATGAGCCGTTTGCCATTTGGCCCTGACCTTTCAGTGCCCACTCCCCCCCCTCCCCCCCCCCCCCTTCTCAATGATTGACGGAGGGTGGGAGAGGGGAAGTGGGAAGGGGGTGGGGGGAGACAAACCGTCCGAGCCAACTGCCTAAATATGTGTTGGATATGGACTGGCCCCGTTACAACGAGCCCTCCCTCTCCCCTCCTCCTCCCCCACCCCCCACACCACCCTTCACCCTCTCACCCCCCCCCCCCCCCCCCCCCCCAGCCCGTTCTCCCGTGGCCCCATCTTTTTCGACCTCTATCCCAGTGATACAGATAATGATGTCGATAAGTAGATCATTGGCATTGAGATTTGTGGAAGATCTGAACGTGATGTGCTCAGTCATCGTGCTGTTTGTATGTCGTAGCTTCAGCTCAGAAGAAAAAAAGTTGTATACACTGCACCTCTTCACAAGAAAAAGATGGAAATATGAATATGAGAGCATCACATTTTATATATGGAAATAGTACGGATTCACTGACAGCAAATATGAATATGAGAGCATCACATTTTCTATATATGTAAATAGTACGGATTCACTGACAGCAGTCCATTGTCAGGTGAAGCCTACGATGTACTGACATTGTTCTGATCACTACACTTTAAACAACAGCAAAAAAGCGCGCGCGCGCGCGCGCAGCGCCGCGCACACACACACACACACACACACACACACACACACACACACACACACACACACAGAGAGAGAGAGAGAGAGAGAGAGAGAGAGAGAGAGAGAGAGAGAGAGAGAGAGAGATGACTACCGATTTGAGTGCATTATCTTGAAGTTGAAACCACTTGGTCAGCAGGTTGTGCGTTCACAGGGGATTTGAGATGACAATGGAGCATTGTAAGCTGTGTGCTTGACCTGTGACCTTTTTGGGTTGCATTGTACAGAAATCTTTGAATCCTTTTCAAATTTCAGCATGATTGTGTCCCTGTCATCTCTGCTGATCTCCCTTGAAAGTGATGGCGGAAGCGGTTATCAATGCCTTTGTAATATAATAGCTTTGACATTCGCGGGTGGGCGCATGCACACGTAATATGAGTGCACAACCTATCCTCTTTCTGTGTCTCTCTGTTCGTCTGTCTGTCTTTGTCTGTCTGTCTCTGTCTCTCTTTGTCTCTGTCTCTCTGTATCTCTCTCTCCTTCTCCCCTACCCCCCCCCCCCCCCCCGTCTCTCTCTTTGTGTGTGTGTGTGTGTGTGCGCGCGCGCGGCGCGCGCGCACAATATCAACCCTTCTTCTTTGCAACCGTCTGTGGAAAAGTTTGTTGCTTTGATATTGGTTTAAATGTACACACACATACGCGCGCGCGCACGCGCTCAACACTCACAACACAGACAAATGCTCTGTAACTCTCTCACTCTTCTTGCACAAAATCAGGCACTCACAGCACAGACAACTCTCTCTCTCTCTCTCTCTCTCTCTCTCTCTCTCTCTCTCTCTCTCTCATTTCCCCCACCCGATGCGTCCCCTCCCCTTCACTTCTCCTCTCTTGACTCCCACAGTATAATATATCCTCCTTTGCCTGGCTGCAACCCGCATCCGGCCTCGAAAGACTGCGTCCTGGCAATAGTTTTATGTGGACAAGATGCGCTGTTAATCAGGCAACCAGGTCCTGGACTTGGAGCAAAGAGGATGTGTTATTATTGATCTCTCGAGAAACTGTCTGGGGTGATAAGGGTGAGTAGGCGTTGAGGGAGGGTGGGGGTTGGGGGTGGGGGTCGGGGTCGGGGGGAGCCGACTGTAATCCTCTTTCTCTAAGCTATGTAGTCATGGAGAGAGTAGCACTGTGGTGGAACTGCTCGGCAAGGGTGACATTGAAAGAGAACAATTTCTCTCTCTTCCATCTGTCTGTACACCGCCCATCCTCTCTCTCTCTCCCCTCTTTTTTTTCTCTCTCTCTGTCTTCTTGCCTCCCCTTTTTTAAAATCTCTTTCTCTCTTTTTCTCCCTCCCCTCACTCCCCAACACACACACATGCGCGCGCACGTATACTTGTGTTTTTGGTTTGCGTCTGTCTGTCTGTCTGTCTCTCTATCTGTCTATCTATCTATCTATCTATCTATCTATCTATTATCTATCTGTCTGTCTGTCTGTCTATCTATCTATCTATCTATCTATCTATCTATCTATCTATCTATCTGTGTGTTGTAGCCATCGGTCACAGTTAAAGAATTGCAATAATAAAGTCTAGGTTCTGCTTAAAATCTTTATCTTTGAGTGATAAGGTCTCTCTCTCTCTCTCTCTCTCTCTCTCTCTCTCTCTCTCTCTTTCTCTCTCTCTCTCTCTCTCTCTGCCCATGTGGGTCTCTATCTACATGTTTGTTGATCCATTTTCGACACGTGATCTCACACGCACGTGTATTTATCCCCTCTCAATTCCCACCCCATACAGAGGCCCGCGAGCGCGTCACCCCTACGCATGCACGATCGCTCCAAACACACGGGCCTCCACACACTCAGAATATACGCATATATATCTATGCACAAACATCACCTGTTCGGCCAGCATACTCTGTGTGTGTGTGTGTGTGTGTGCGCCGCGCGCGCGCGCGCGTGCGCGCGCACTAGTGCACTCGCACGCGGTGGCCTGATGATGAGAGAAACGACGAAAGGCGGATGTCATGGAACAGTTCGTCACCTTGATTTGAACCCAGCCCTGTCGGGATGCGAGACCTTTGAAACAGTTGATAAGCAAGTACCAAGCGAGGAGCAACTGGAGTCGACAAGGGCACAGACTGTTGTTTACCTGAGCGGTTCTGCCCATACCTGTGGGTTTTGCAGGAGGGGGCACTTAACACTATGAGCTTTTTTCTGTTTGTTTGTGTTTTTTCCCCCCCAACCCTGTGACAGCATGCTGTGCGTGGGTCTATACCCCGGACATTTCTTGTATGTCTGCGAGATCTCTTTAAAGACGCCCCCACGTTTAAACGGTGCTCTTGATAGCTGACAGGACTGGTCGTGGGGAGAAGGTGGGCGATGAAAACGGTGGGGGGGGGGGGGGGGGGGGGGGGGGGGGGGGGACATTTGGCGTTTGAATGATGTTGGATTCAAAAGAAGTTTGGGCGAGCGGGACATAATCATTCACCCAGCGCGCGCGCGCGCACGCACACACGCGCGCGCGCGCGACGCCACACCACACACACACCACCACACACAATCGCACACCACACACACACATACCACACGCACACACACACACACACACAATTACGCACACGCACACGCACACAACACACACACACACACACAACACACACACCACACACACACACACACACACCTCACTCACTCACTCAGGGTCTGCAGGTATGAGGAGGGTGTCTGTAGGTATGAGGGTTTGGGGGTATGAGGACACACACTGACCACACGCCGCATGCAGACACACACACAAACTCTTTTTTCCCCACACACACACACACAACACACACACACACACACACACACACACACACACACACACACACACAAGCGCGCGCATGCACATACTCGTGCACCTCGCACGCAAACTCGCACGAAGACATATACATATGCACACATATATACAAACACGCGCGCGCATGCTCGCACACATTCACACACACACACACACAACACGCGCGCGGCGCACCCACACACCTACGCACACATACAGAGAGAAAGAGAGAGAGATGGGGACATAGCGAGAGCATACCTAAATCAAACGCTCACACGCGTGCTTGCGAACGCGCGCGCCACGCACACACGCACACACACACACACACACCACACACAAACACACACACACACACACACACACACGCTCTCTCTCTCTCTCTCTCTCTCTCTCTCTCTCTCTCTCTCTCTCTCTCTCTCCTCTTACTCAGTCACCCACTCACTCACACCTCTAGCGACAGAATGGCGACAGTGGAAGTCAGTCGGGGACTTGTCCTCGTGATCTGTGGTGAGCCAGCAGCAGGTTAACGGACGGGGGCTAGGGTATATGTATGCTATATGATATCGGTGACCTGGCACCGGAGATGAGACAGCGGGGGGAAGAGAGGGACTGGCGCTGTCATTGTACTCGTCTGTCAGACACCTCACCTTTCGCCTTGTTCCCACGCTACTTTCTTTGCCGGGGTGCCCGTGGGGGTGGGGGTTAGGGGTAGAGGTGGCGCGGGGAAGGAGGGGGAGGGGGGGGGGCAGGGCAGGGTAGTTGGTTGACGTTTGAACAACGGAAGGTGGTCGTCTGTGTTCAAAATGTCATAAAGACTGGGCTTTTTTCCGTTGTTTTTTTTTTCTTTTTTCTTGTAAGTTTGAATGGTTGGGAGAGAGAGGGAGTATGGTTGGAGGGAGAGAGAGGAGAAGAGAGAGAGAGAGAGGGTGTGTGTGTGTGTGTGAGAGAGAGAGAGAGAGAGAGAGGAGAGAGAGAGAGAGAGAGAGAGAGAGAGAGAGAGAGAAGAGTAGGGAAATGTAGGAAGAAAAAGTGTGAATACTGAATATCAGGGTGAATGGGTGGTGTGCAAAGATGAAACAGAGAGAGAGAAGAGAGACAGAGAAGAGAGAGAGAGAGAGGGTGGGGGGGGAGGGCGGGGAAAGGAGGGAAGGAAAGACTGAAAAACGGAAGGAGCCTCCAGGCTTAACCTTCCGAAAGGAGGCCGTCATGTTTCCAGGCGAATAAACACCGCCGACACTGGGCCAGATATCTGCCTTGATCAGCTGAGCGCCTGTAAACCGGATCAGAAACAAACAACACGTCGTGAACTTCTTCGCTCCTCTCTTTCCACTCCAACCCCACTTTAAACGTAAATTCTACTGGAAAGGGCGAGGGGGTGGGAGGGGGGAGGGGGGGAGTGAGAGAAAGAGAAAAGCGAAGAGGAGAGAGAAGAGGCCGGGGGAGGGGGGGGGGGGGTAGAGGTGGCTCAGAGGGGTGGATGTGGAGAGAACGAGAAAAGATCAAGTCCTTGATCAAAGACTGTTAACACGACCCGTGGGCCTGGTCAAACATCCATCCACATGGGCTGTACCCACGTCCATCAAAGCTATGGACAAACAACGCCCCCTCCCCCCTCCCGCCTTTTCTTTTTCTTTTTTTTCTTTTTTTTTTAAACCACGAAACAGTATTGAGTCGGAAGAGGACTGTTTAAGACTGTTGTGGGTCTCTTTCCTTTTCTTATGCTCGCTCTTTCTTTTCGTTTCTTCTTTCTTTTCTTTTCTTTTCCTTTTTCTTTCTTTGTTTTGTTTTTGTTAACTTCCCGCTCGTCAGGCCCTGAGGCCCGGCGTCCTTGGGGGGGGGGGGGGGGGGGGGGCGGTGTGGAGTCCGGAAGACTCGATGTAATGATGGATCAGTTCTAGTTCAAACATGGTTCTTTTATTGTCCTGTGGTGGGTCAAAGGGCTTTACGAAAACCCTGTTCAGTGTGGTCTGGTTTTTCGCTGAAGAAATTGTCGGCCACAAAAGGTTTGTTATGGGGAGGTTAGTGCCTTGTGTGAGCTTTTTTTGCGGAGCCAAGAACAGCGACTTGAAACTCGCTGTTCGGTGCACGAAAGAAGCTCAACGCTGTGCGTTCATTATGATATCCTGAGGAAGTGAAGTTTACAACGCATTCTTTTGATCGAGAGTACCTGAGCTGGTTTTTTGTTTTGTTTTCGTTTGTCCTTTTTTACGTTAACGCAGAATCAAAGCCGCGTCTTCTGATTTGATCCCATTTTTGAACAAGTCAAACACACACACACACACACATGCACACGCGCGCGGGCGCACGCACGTAGGCACACATAAATATGTGCGAGTGCAAACCCAAGCGCGCGCGCACACGCGCGCGCACACACACACACGCCGCGTACGCACGCGCGCATGCACACACCACACACACACACACACACACACACACACACACACACACACACACCCGATCATCAGCAATCAGTTACCATTGAAGCATTAGACAAATTGTACGTATAGGAGATGGGAATATTACAAAAGAGCTCATGAATGCTGTATATGCATAGTCTTCCCAGTGAAAGGAGATCAACATTTTTCATCTGACAAAAGTTATACGGAACACAAAATTTTAACGAAATTACTGGTGTGTTTTAATGAGCTTTGGAGTTTTTCTTCTTCTTTTAATAATATGACTTGAGAGTTTACTTCAACTCGGTGACATCCTGATATGGCCCTTAGCGGTCGGCTGGACTATAAGCAACATTATTTTATCTCCCAGTGTTAGTGAAGGCCAAATCTGAAAATGCATCACCTTCAAACATCCTACTTAAGCCAGCTGTCGCGGTTTTTTCTAGTGTATGAAGGGTTTCTCTCTGTGATTGTTATGTTGAAGTTTCATACAGGAACAAAAATCAAGATAAAAAACGCTAATGAAGGGAAAGAAGCATGTTCCCCAACGACAATAACGAACAAAAGCGGTGAAAGACTCTAATACAGTTTACCAAACGAATCGAGTTGTACTGCCATACTCTTCACTCAGTAAAACAATCGTCCAAGCTGAAAAGGATCTTGGTGAGCATGCCATTGGGGTCGTCATGTCAAAACATCAGGTAGGAGGTAAAAAGCCAAACAC
>CM065728.1:42961206-43003706 GCA_033310375.1 Conus canariensis | reverse complement strand
ATGTGTCAGCAGTTGCCTCTCGTTCAGCCGAATCACCGAAATGACTCACTGACAGATTGTGTGGAGGGAAGAAATCGATGGAGATTAGATGAGCCGTCCACCATTGTGCTGGAAGCCATTAATTTCTTCTGGAGGTCTGGCAGAATCGATTTGTTGTACGTAAATCCGTGCTGGCAGGGGATCGAGAATGAAGATTGACATAGATGCCCTGGCGTGGCCTTCGGATTGTGTGTGTGTGTGTGTGTGTGTGTGTGTGTGTGTGTGTGTGTGTGTGTGTGTCTGTGTGTGTGTCTGTGTGTGTGTCTGTGTCTCTGTGTGTGTGTCTGTGTGTGTGACAGAGAGACAGACAGACAGACAGAGACGAGCACACAGAGAGAGAGAGAGAGAGAGAGAGAGAGAGAGAGAGAGAGAGAGAGAGAGAGAGAGATGATATTACGAAGTAGATTGATCAGTGTGTCGTGACTGACTATTGATGTTTTATATTAATTATCCCCTCCCGATCCATCTTTGTATTGTGGCCAAGGTCACTGTGCAATAAACCATTTCCGAGTCCTGAGTTGTGATGTGTTTTCACTTCAGTACACTACACCTTCAAACCAGAGACAGACAGACAGACAGACAGACAGACAGAGAAAGAGAGAAGGAGAGAGAGTGGGGGGGAGTTGAAATAAAAATGTAGAGAGAGAGAGAGGAGAAGGCATGGGATAAAAAGAGTAGTGAAGGGCTGAAGAGGGGGCCGGGGTGTCATCGGGGGTCCATGATGTGTCTTCATCCAGTCCACAGTTCCTGAGAGAGAGAGAGAGAGAGAGAGAGAGAGAGAGAGAGAGAGAGAGAGAGAGAGGGGGGGGGAGAGAAAAAGGTGGAAAACGAGAGAGAGGAGAGAGAGGGGTTGAAAGAAAAAGGAAAACGAGAGAGAGAGGGGGGGGGGGGGAAGAGCGAACGAGCGAGCGAGAGAGAGAGAGAGAGAGAGAGAGAGAGAGAGAGAGAGAGAGACTGGGGAGGGGAGTAGGGGTGTTATCTAGGGGGTTATATGTGTGTAGGATGGAGGAGGAAGAGAGGCAGGGGCGAAGTGACATACAGAACGACAGAGCGTTTCCTAAAAGAGAGAAAAACAAACCACCACCTCCACTCCACAACGAGATAACTTTGCTCCCATAAAAACTGATCCCCGAAAACTCGGCTAAGCACTGGCGTAGAAGGCAGCGGAGTTTTCAGTCCACCCAAACACATTACCTCCCAATCCCCAAAGCTTTAGTGGTCATCAATCAGTGACACCTCGCGAAAACTGTCGCTGCTTGTATTCCTCTGCCCAAATCCTTGATCACCGAAAACTGTCGTCACTTTTTTTTTTTCTCCCGAACAAAAAAAGAAATCCCTGTCGTCTCTATCAAAGTTAGAAAAGTTGGAAAAGTTTTGGGGTAAACGCACAACAAGAGAGCATTAAAGGACAAAGATAAGGATTTCCATCGTTGATGGCGCTGTTGGAGTTCTTCGTCAGCCCCATGAATGTGGATGAAAAAGCTGTCCATAGACGTCTGGTAAGGGGAGGAGACAAGACCGGATCAGGAGCTGGGGGATTCTAGTGGAGCCCATGTCTGATTGGCTGACAGCTTGACATGTGCAGACAGCGACACCGTGGGTGTGTTTACTATTATCTGCTCATTCACTTTCTGCTCATTCACAATCTGCTCATTCACTGTCTGCATATAAATGCGAAACTGTCGGGTCGCTATCGGGTCAACAACGTTCATGATGTAACGTCCCGTAATCACGACACGCCCAAAGTCACTCCCCGGCAGGTGAGAAAAGGCACGTGCCCAAACTCACCCCCCGCCATCGTTCCCCCACCCCCCGTAGAATAGATCCAGACCGATACCCCCCACCCCACCCCCACCCCCCGCCTCCCATTCCCGTCATTCCCGTCCTTTCAAATTCTCAGAATCCGTAAAGACAAAAAATATCAGTTAAAGCACAGCACACCTGAATTTGAGGGCGGAGTGAGTTTGTGTGTTGGTGGTTGTGTGGTGGTGGTGGTGGATTCTAGACCTGAGTCATTTGGGGCACGGTCCAGTGGTTGTGGTGGTGATGGTGGTGATTCTAGACCTGAGTCATTTGGGGCACTGTCCAGTGGTTGTGGTGGTGATGGTGGTGATTCTAGACCTGAGTCATTTGGGGCATGGTCCAGTGGTTGTGGTGGTGGTGATTCTAGACCTGAGCTATTTGGGGCACGGTCCAGTGGTTCTGGTGGTAGTGGTGATGATTCTAGACCTGAGTCATTTGGGGCACGGTCCAGTGGTTGTGGTGGTGGTGGTGGTGATTCTAGACCTGAGTCATTTGGGGCACGGTCCAGTTGTTGTGGTGGTGGTGCTGGTGATTCTAGACCTGAGTCATTTGGGGCACGGTCCAGTGGTTGTGATGGTGGTGGTGGTGATTCTAGACCTGAGTCATTTGGGGCACGGTCCAGTGGTTGTGGTGGTGGTGGTGGTGATTCTAGACCTGAGTCATTTGGGGCATGGTCCAGTGGTTGTGGTGGTGATGGTGGTGGTGATTCTAGACCTGAGTCATTTGGGGCATGGTCCAGTGGTTGTGGTGGTGATGGTGGTGGTGATTCTAGACCTGAGTCATTTGGGGCATGGTCCAGTGGTTGTGGTGGTGGTGGTGGTGGTGATTCTAGACCTGAGTCATTTGGGGCATGGTCCAGTTGTTGTTGTGTGGTGGTGGTGGTGGTGGTGATTCTAGACCTGAGTCATTTGGGGCACGGTCCAGTGGTTGTGGTGGTGGTGGTGGTGGTGATTCTAGACCTGAGCCATTTGGGGCACGGTCCAGTGGTTGTGGTGGTGGTGGTGGTGATTCTAGACCTGAGTCATTTGGGGCACGGTCCAGTGGTTGTGGTGGTGGTGGTGATTCTAGACCTGAGTCATTTGGGGCACGGTCCAGTGGTTTGTGGTGGTGGTGATTCTTGACCTGAGTCATTTGGGGCACGGTCCAGTTTGGTTGTGGTGGTGGTGGTGGTGATTCTAGACCTGAGTCATTTGGGGCATGTCCAGTGGTTGTGGTGGTGGTGGTGGTGATTCTAGACCTGAGTCATTTGGGGCACGGTCCAGTGGTTGTGGTGGTGGTGGTGGTGATTCTAGACCTGAGTCATTTGGGGCACGGTCCAGTGGTTGTGGTGGTGGTGGTGGTGATTCTAGACCTGAGTCATTTGGGGCATAGTCCAGTGGTTGTGGTAGTGGTAGTGGTGATTCTAGACCTGAGTCATTTGGGGCATGGTCCAGTTGTTGTGGTGGTGGTGGTGGTGATTCTAGACCTGAGTCATTTGGGGCATATTCCAGTTGTTGTGGTGGTGGTGGTGGTGATTCTAGACCTGAGCCATTTGGGGCATGGTCCCGTAAAACTCCATGGAGTGAATGTAGATATAATGCGCTCAAGCTTACCCACCCTATCAGTATGTCTTAGGAAGTTGGAAATGGGCACGTGTCAGACTTAGGAGCTTTATGTGACAGGGAGGTGGAAATGGGCACGTCTCAGACTTTTGCTTCACAAGGCTTCACAAGGGGAGTATTGTGCATGTTTATATCTGTAGTGGGTTTTTTTTTGTTTGTTTGTTTGTTTTGTCGCTGAGGAAGACATATTGCCGAAAATTTCTTGTCCTGTTTTGTGTCGTGCATTAAAACTGCGTTACTTCACACTTTGTTTTGTGTGCTCTTCTGCTTTTTGTCAGACTTTGAGCTTATGTGACAGGGAGGTGGAAATGGGCACGTGTCAGACTTTTGAGCCTTATGTGACAGGGAGGTGGAAGTGGGCACGTGTCAGACTTTTGAGCCTTATGTGACAGGGAGTGGAAATGGGCACGTGTCAGACTTTTGAGCCTTATGTGACAGGGAGGTGGAAGTGGGCACGTGTCAGACTTTTGAGCCTTATGTGACAGGGAGGTGGAAATGGCACGTCTCAGACTTTTGAGCCTTATGTGACAGGGAGGTGGAAATGGCACGTCTCAGACTTTTGAGCCTTATGTGACAGGGAGGTGGAAGTGGGCACGTCTCAGACTTTTGAGCCTTATGTGACAGGGAGGTGGAAATGGGCACGTGTCAGACTTTTGAGCCTTATGTGACAGGGAGGTGGAAGTGGGCACGTGTCAGACTTTTGAGCCTTATGTGACAGGGAGGTGGAAGTGGGCACGTGTCAGACTTTTGAGCCTTATGTGACAGGGAGGTGGAAGTGGGCAGATGCCTATATCACGCCACAGAATGTTTCTGGACTATGCCCCACATCACTGGCGGGGAAATGGTTTCTGAACAAGGTGGTGGGGATGGGAGGGGGGGAGGGGGTTGGCTCAGATCCAGAGAATCAACCCTTCTCCCCTCAAATTCAGGTGCAGTGTGGTTTGATATCTTTTGTCGTCTGGGACACTGAGAATTTTGAAGGAGGAGGAGCGATTTTGGAACAAAGGGGGAGGTCGGTCATGGATTTCTTACCCAGGGAGTGAATTTGGGGCTCGTGCCCATTCTCATCCGCCAGGGAGCGACTTGGCGTAGAATGATTACGGAACATTAAACCAGCCCTCAACGTGACCAAATATGATGCCAGAGGACGTTGCCTCTGACCTTTGCCTTAGGGTGGCGGAGAAGAAAACATGGGAGAACTCTCTGTTGTAAGTCTGTGAGCGTGTTCCTAGCAGACTTAACAGATAGACCCTTGAGGATTTTTTACCCTGTGGCTGAGCAAGTCTTGTCCAAATTACAAGTAGTGATGTGTGCGTAGTGCATGTGCGCGCGCGCGCGCGCGCGCGTGTGTGTATGTGTGTGTGTGCGCGCGTGTGCGTGCGTGTGTGTGAGAGAGAGAGAGGGGGGAGAGAGAGAGGAGAGAGAGAGAGAGAGAGAGAGAGAGAGAGAGAGAGAAGAGAGATTGTACTTTGATCTTCACTCTCTTCAGCTCGTGTATTTTGTCGTCACAGTTGTACACAGAAGTGAGAATGGAAGGGAAACTCAAGTCAACATGATTACGGTTCAGAGAAGGGGTTGAAAATAAGGTATATAGATTATGTAATAAAGGAGGGGTGAGTCACTGTGTGTGGGAAACGGGTACGCTTCCAGCCATTGTCGACAGATCGCTGGTCTTCATTGAAAGTAGTGTTTGCCGTCCGTCGGGGTCCTATTGCCCGTTTGGCTGGTAACGTTTGTGTCTTTTCTGATGTTGGCTTAGAGTAAAAGAGACTTGCTCGCTCCTTCTCTCTCTCCCTCCCTCCCTCTCTCTCTCTCTCTCTCTCTCTCTCTCTCTCTCTCTCTCTCTCTCTCTCTCTCTCTCTCTCTCTCTCTCTCTTCAATCAGTTTATGTTTGTTGAGGAAACTCGGTGAACACAGTAATAAAGTAAGAAAGAGGGACAAAAGGAAAAAGAAAACACATTATGAAACGGTCGTCAGAGATGATAGTTTCAATTTAGACATGGGAGAGCTTTGAACAATACAACAGACTCTATAAATGCCCATACAAAAAAGAAATGGAAACTTAAACGAAAACCTCAACTATAAATTCACTCTCAAACACACACACACACACACACACACACACACACACACACACACACACACACACACACACACACACACACTCACGCACGCACATTCATGCGTGCTTGCGCATAATGAACCTAAAAAAGAACCAGAGGTGTCGTTCTTGCCAAATATTGCAAGATTTTCCACAAATCTGCATCGAAGCAAAACATTGGTCACGGGTTCTGTTGACTTTCTAAACATTTTACTTCCTGTGATCCTAAGACGTAGGTTTTGTTGCTTGGAAACTAGGAGGGCTGGGAATCGGGTAGATGGAGGGTTCATTACCCCCCCCCCCCCCACCACACTTACACAACACACACACACACCACACACACACACACACACACACACAACACTGCCGCTCAGTCTGTCCCCGTTCAGATTTTATGTGTAGTTGACTAAGACGTAGATGGAGACTGACAAGAATTCTCAGATTTGAACATGGCTTGAAATAAGTTGTCATCTTTTTCTTTTTCTTTAAAGAGAAAGTGACTCATGCATCAGGGGAGGAAACATGTTTTTGTATGTTCGACACAATGGGAATGGGCCTGAAGAACGACTTTATATTGTCCAATGAGAGCTGTCTTCAGGTCGATGGTTTCTCCAAAGGGGGAGATCACAGTGTATGGAATCCATCCAACGTCAACTCGCTTGCTGTGCGAAGAGCTCTTAAGGCTTGCAATAGGTTCCCGGTTTGGGGCAATAGAGAAGGGTTTGCGTGTGTTGCAAGCAAAAAAAGCAGCTCCCAATACTCATCGGGTAGGATCTACTTTTCCATGTCTGCTCTTTAGGATGACGTGCTGTCGAATGGAACTCAGGGCTTGTTTGTTTGTTTGTTTTTGTTCTGTTTATCAAATGGGGTGTATCATTGTACTGATGATCCTCAATGGCGAAATTAATGGATGTTCGGTGTTATTTGCTCGAGCTTTTAATGTCATCTGTTTGTACACAAACCTAGTTCACTAAATACATTTGCGCGCGCGCGCATATACGCACGAACATAAAGACACCATGCGCACGCGCACGTGCGCGCCACACACACGCACACATACACACACATACACGCGCGCGCGCACACACACGCACACACACGCGCGCACACACACACACACGCACACACACACACACGCGCGCGCACACACACCGCCGCGCACACACACACACACACACACACACACACACACACACACACATGTATTGAAATTTTACTTTTTTTTAAAGGTACGTTTGTGGCGTTTGGGAGCAAATAATAAGCTTCGAGGTCTGATGTCGCTTTCATTTGTCCTTTATTCTTTTGACAATGCTTTCGTTGGTCCCGTCTTCTTGCTGAAAAACTAAACCACCCTTAAGATGAATTCCGTCATTTTAAATATTGAGAAAGCAAGGCGGAAGATACAGACACGTAGATTTCTGACTTCACAGATACATTTGACGGGAAAAGAGGGAGGAAGATATGTGTGTGTGTGTGTGTGTGTGTGTGTGTGTGTGTGTGTGTGTGTGTGTGTGAAAGAGAGAGAGAGAGAGAGAGAGAGTGTGTGTGTGTGTGTGTGTGTGTGTGTGTGTGTGTGACTGTGAAAATAGGGAGATGTGTCGAAATGTATAATTTGTATTGATTAAAAGTAGAAAAATGGAAGTTCATCTTAGGAAGGTCACTCAACAAACCCCCCCCCACCACCACCACCACCACCCTCACCCCACCACCACCACAAAAAAGATCTCAGCTATGATAATAATAATAAATCCCCAAACAACCAAGAAAATAAAATTATTTAAAAAAAAAAAACCGGCAATACTGATTCTCCCGCGCCCCCCCCCCCCCCCCTCCACTCCTCCTGTAAGACAAGATAATCTTCAGATGGAAAGAAGCTTCAAAAGCATTCGTTGAGCTTCTTTCCGCATATAGGTTATCTTCCGTTTATGGGGGATGGGTTGGGGTTGGGGTGGACATTGCCAACAGGAAACAAGCAAACAAAATCCTGGGGCAGGGATAACGCATGTGTAACAAACAAGAACACCACAGCTAGTGCATGAAGGTCACATTGCTGGGTAACCTTGCTGATTCCAGAACACGCCACCACCACCACCCCTCCCCATCCCCCGTCCCCCCTCAATCCTCCCCCTCCCCCTTCTCTCTCCAGGTTTGTGCATGTTCATTAGACACGTCACCTGTCTCTCTGACACGGTTGCTACCTGACAGCGCCACGTGCAGCCGCACCAACACACACACACACACACACACACACACACACACACACACACACACACACACACACACTCCCGTCTAATAACACTTATAGTGAATAGACGTTAAACTAAAGAACTAACACACACACACACACACACACACACACACACACACACACACACACACACACACACACAAACTCTCTCTCTCTCTCTCTCTCTCTCTCTCACACACACACACACACACACACCACACACACACACACACACACACACACACCACACACACACGCCCCCGGTTCTGCGGACGTATTTTCCCACTTTCAGTCCTCCTGGATTGCCTGGGTTAACCCCCATTCCTACCCACCCCGTTACGGTTGGGGTGGGAGAGATGTTTAAGGGATGGAGGAGAAAGGCGGAAGAGTTTGGGATGCTGGTAGAGGAGGTGGTTAGGGGAAAGGGGTGTAGGTGAGGGAGGGAGGCGCTTTTAGCAACGTGAAAAGCTTTTTGTTTGATTTTGGCGCGATTGTAAAGTAAAAGCGTATGAATGAAGGCGGGTCATGTTTCATGGAGAAACGCTTTCGTGTCAGGCACTACCCCTTCTGCCTTTATTCCTTCGCCCGATCTGGAATGAATTCTCTATATATGTCTGTCTGTCTGGCGCTGCCTACCTGCCTACCTGCCTGCCTGCCTACATACGTGCCTGCCTGCCTGCCTGCCTTCCCATCAATCTATCTGTCTGTCTGTCTGTCTGTCTGTCTGTCTGTCTCTCTCTCTCTCTCTCTCTCTCTCTCTCTCTCTCTCTCTCTCTCTCTCTCTCTCTCTCATATTGTGTTAATTATACTCCATTGTCGCTTATTCCGGCTTCCTAAATACATAACTAAATCCAGGCTCGTTCAACCAGAAGGATGCACAAGAAAGAAAGATAAAGAAAAAAGGGGGAGGGGGGGCTCTTAATTAGAGCACTGAGCCCATGTACACCAGGTTGGTGGTAGCTTCAATGCCTGGTACCCGAACATTTTTGGCTGTCCGCTTTCTTCACGCTTTTGGGATGGTGTATCCTTGTCAGTCTTATCACTCGAAGTTGTGGATAATCCTGTAGACATGCCTGAATGATAGCTCTCTCTCTCTCTCTCTCTCTCTCTCTCTCTCTCTCTCTCTCTCTCTCTTCTCTCGCGCGCGCGCGCGCGCGCGCGCGCACACACATACAACACACACACACACACCGGCGCGCGCGCGCACAACACGCTTCCAAACACGCGCGCGTGCGCGCGCACACACACGTACACACACGCATATACATGTATACACTCACACACTTCACGCACCACACACACACACACACACACACACACACACACACACACACACACACACACACACACACACACTCTCTCTCTCTCTCTCTCTCTCTCTTCCCTTGCTCCTTCTCCTCCTCCTCTCTCTCCCCCCCTCTCTCTCCCCCCCCCTCCCCTCCCTCCCCCCCCCCCCCCCTATTTCTCTCTCTCTGTGTCTCTCTCACCTTCATCTGACATGTGCTGTGTACGAGAGACCTATAGGCATGCACGACTGGCTTCAGAAAGAGGTAGCGCTGGCAGTGGTTGCCAATCGCTTACCCAGGCACGTCGCCTTCCGCCGTTCCTAGTGTATGCACGCCGTTCCTCGTGCATGCACTAAGTTGTGTTGTTGCTGCAGACGTCTCGTTTGTTTATCCTCATCGTATTTGTCACGTGCCACGAGGCTACAGGAGTGTCACGGACGTTAGTTCTGTCAGGAATCTCCACGACCTTCTGTCCAGAGTTCATTCTTCAGTTTAGCGTCTTTTCACTTTAAAGTGATATTAAATTCCCTTCCCCCTTCTCCCCCCCCCCCCCTCGAAAAGTCTCTCTGGAGGCGTGAGAGAGAGAGAGAGAGAGAGTGATGAGTGTGTGTGTGTGCGCGCGCGCTCTTGTATGTATGTATGTGTGTGTGTGAGTGTCCAGAGTGCATGCCTCGAGTCATGTTTAAGAGAGTCAGAATGTAACTAATCCAGTCCTTCACGGTGTATCCATATAGGACTTCTTCGGTCTGCGTCAGGGACGTCCACCTTCCCCTGTACCGTGTAGAGTCTTGCACAAGGCGTTAGGACGAGGTACTGGCTCACTGGAGGTAGTCTAACAAGCTCTAGACAAATTTTGCGAGGAGAATTTTTGTTTATCAGCGGGGTAGACTCGCGCGCTATCTGCCAAGGATATTTTGTAGTTTTTGTGCTTGTGTCCTGATGTGGCCGTTCTCTCGAGGTCGTCTGGGCTAAAAGTAAAACAAACAAAGGTTGATTCCTTTTTGTTGTTAACTAGATGATCATGCCAGCCCGCGTCACAAAATGCATCTATTCCCCGCAACTCTTCCAGGTCTACATAGAGTTTCTCCCCCTGAGTGGGTCAGATGTCATGACTCTTTCAAGGGCTTCCTGGTGGGAAGGGGGGGGGGGGGGGGGGGAGGAGGAAGGTGGACGGACGATGGTGGTCGATGGTCACAAAAAGCATTGGTCCTGTTGGCCAGCAAACTGATCTACTGTCCAGACAGTCTGAACACGGTGTGTTGTTAACAATATCTTGACATTTGAGATCAATCCGACACTCAGGTACTCATCCCTTCTCTCTTTCTTCTCTGTTGTATCTAGGCACGATCCGCACGCGACAGGTGCTGGACCGTGAGTCGGCCTCGCACTACTGGCTGACGGTGCACGCGCAGGACAGCGGCCTGGTGCCTCAGCTGGGGAGGCTGGAGGTCTTGGTGCTGGTGGATGACGTCAACGACAACGTGCCGCAGAGTCTGGAGCCTGCTTACTACGCGTCTGTGTTGGAGAACAGCCGCCACGTGCAGACCGTGGTCAAGGTGCGTGCGTGCGTGTGGTGTGTGTGTGTGTGTGTGTGTGTGTGTGTGTGTGTGTGTGCGTGCGTGCGTGCGTGCGCGCGTGCGCGTGCGTGCGTGCGTGCGTGCGTGTGTGTGTGTGTGTGTGACTTCCTCTCATCTCACTCTCTCTCTGTCTCTCTCTGTGTCTATCTGTCTCTGTCTTTGTCCCTCTCTCTGTCTGTCCCTTTCTCCCCCCCCCCCCCCCTCTGTCTCTCTGTCTCTGTCTCTGTCTCTCTCTCTCTCTCTCTTGATTGTATGCGTAGTTGTAGTACTACAAGGCTTGTAGCAGTGGCAGTTATAGTGAATAGTATATAGCATTCGTGTGTGTGTGTGTGTGTGTGTGTGTGTGTGTGTGTGTGTGTGTGTGTGTGTGTGTGAGGGAGTGAGAGAGAGAGAGTAGGTTGTTTTCTGAATGACGTATTTTGCATAGTTTTTACATGGTCTCATTAGCTTTCGTTTGTATTTTTTATGTTAAACGTGTTCGGTCCAGCCTCAGAAATAACGCCCAGCAAGTCAATACTATTCGTATGATCTCTCCTCTCTCTCTCTCTCTCTCTCTCTCTCTCTCTCTCCTACCCTCTCACACACACACACACACACACACACACACACACACACACACACACACACACACACATAATGGCAGAGTTTAGAATTGGCGTGTCTGATATTTTAGTTCCTTATTATCGTTATAGACAAATAGATGCCTCTGATCTGTTGTGTCCATTATGTCGACAGTCAAGAGAAGATGAAGTGCATTTTGCATTAATTTGTCCAGAATTACAAGATATAAGAGAAAAATATATTTCACAGAAATGTTATACAAGACCCTGCTTATTCAAGCTTATCTTCATCACAGAATGAAGGATTGTAAAACGGCTTGCAGTTTATTTATACAAAGCTTTCAAAAGACAAACATTTGTGCAATGTAATCAGTATGTTTTTGGTAGTGCGACTTTCTACCCCCCTTCTGAGGGGCTAAGGCCTATAAGAACAAAACATCTGAATATCTCTCCACACACACACGCATACACTCATGCACGCCCCCCTCACCCACTATCTCCATGCCTCCCACCACCTTCCCACCCTCACAAAAGGCGAAGAAAGCCAAAATGCAAGTATTATTATCATCACCTTCACATATATATTATATGTGTGTGTGTGTGTGTGTGTGTGTGTGTGTGTGTGTGTGTGTGTGTGTGATGATAATGATGTGTTGTGTGTGTGTGTGGTGTGTGTGTGTGTGTGTGTGTGTGAAGGTGATGATAATGATGTGTGTGTGTGTGTGTGTGTGTGTGTGTGTGTGTGTGTGTGTGTGTGTACACCTCTTTCTATATATCTCTATAGATCTATATACGTATATGTTTATCTATCCATTCATCTGTGTGTGTGTGTGTGTGTGTGTGTTGTGTGTGGTGTGTGTGTGTGTTGTGATAATGATGATGCTTTCATTATCGCTTTCTTTTTCTTTTCTTCTTCACACTTCCACTGATTGATTGATTGATTCATTCATTCGTTCATTCACATATCATTGATGAAGGTACAAGCCAGTGACGGGGACCTTGAGGCTCACCAGGAGCTTCGCTTCGCCATCACGGGAGGCAACCCGCAGAACTTCTTCCAGATCGACCCGCACCATGGTGAGTCTGAACGTTTGTCCCTGGCGCTGAACGAGGCATGGTTGTTGGGAGGGGGGGGGGGGGGGGGGGCAGACTGCACAGGGGTATCGGTGTTTGGTTGTGTGTGTGTGGTGTGTGTGTTGTGTGTGTGTGTGTGTGTGTTGTGTGTGTGTGTGTGTGTGTGTGTTGTGTGTGTGTGTGTGTTGTGTGTGTGTGTGTTGTGTGTGTGTGTGTGTGTGTGTGTGTGTTTGGGGGATGGGGAGTGTGGAAGATGGATGTGAAATTTTACGTCCTGCGAATCGAGACTGTGCAGGGAAAGTTCCCAGAGGAAGTTTGTACGGGGGCTGAGGTTGGAAGCGTGTGATGTGGGATTTGTGGGGGCGGTGTACGGTCGTATTGGAGTACAGTGCGTAATGAGTGGTGGATTTTTTTCTGCTGTTTACACCTCGTCTCCTTGCTCTTCTTCTACTACTTCTTTTTTTTTTTTTTCTTTCTGCTCCTAAACCTTATGTTGTTTTTGTAAGTAAAGTGTACAAAAAGACAAAAATGTTATGTAGTCAAAACATATACAGTTACACGCAGACACAGATGCACTGTTGTGCATTTAATTTTATCGGAACATTATATTGAGTAATGTAGATGTAAAGTGCACAATGTTTCATTGCGTAATCATTAGTCCTGTTACTTCGTTTTCTTAGAAGAGGGTGACTTCACATCCGTCAGTAGTTTCAGTCTCAGCTCTGAAGGACACGTTGTCTGTCTTCTTCTACTTCTTCTTCTTCTTCTGGGCCTCCTCCTCCTCGTTTTCCTTGTTCTTCTCCTGCATTCCCCCTCTCCTCCTCCTCTCCTCTCCATCCATTGTCGTGTTTTTTCTCCTGCTTCTCCGTCTTCTTGTTCTTCTAGTTCTCCTCCTCCTTCTCCTCCTCTTCCTCCTCCTCCTTCTTCCTCCTCCTCCACCTTCTTCTTGTTCTTCTTCTTCTGCTGCTGCTTCTCCTTCTTCTTTTCCCCCTCCACCTCCTCCATCAACATTAATGATATCTCATAGATCTGAGTGTTTGACAGGCGTGTGTGTGTGTGTGTGTGTGTGTGTGTGTGTGTGTGTGTGTGTGTGTGTGTGTGTGTTGTGCAGTTATTGATTCTATCTTGAGCGAATTGAAAGTTCGTAAGAAACGAAATAAGTAAGTAAGGAAGTAGGTAAACGAATAAATAAATAAGTAAATAGTTAATGAGTTAATTAATTAATCATTTTTTTAATCGTTGCCGCAGACGATTGATCCGTCATCCGCCGGAACAGACGTTACACGACTATGTGACTTGAAATCTTCCCCGTGCCGCTTGTGTCTGGCTTGTTATAAATGGAAAATGTTTTTCTGTGGGATGGAGAGGGAGTAACCGGTGTCTGCCTGTTTGCGTAATAGTTTGGATCGATCTTCTGTTAATGCATGTCCTTTTTTTTTCCCCCTCCCCTTTCCCAAGACGCCATTCCTTTCGTCTTCGTGCAGTTTGATCGATCTCTTCTGCTGCGTTCCCTCTTCGCGAGACGCTATCTTTTTAATTTGTTTAGCGTTCCGGTACGGGGGTGTTGCGTAATGTTAGATGCTCTATCAGTTCAAAGGGGTTTCTTATTGAACGGATGTATCGGTCGTTATCCGCGCGCGTTCACGCGCATATGCACGCACAAACACACACTTGACTGCATGCGTGCACGTAGTCGCTGCATATCTCTGTTCAAGTGGTTATGTTAGTGGCTGTGGTGTGTATGCGCGCGCGCATGTGTGTGTGTGTGTGTGTGTGTGTGTGTGTGTGTGTGTGTGTGTGTGTGTGTGTGGTGTGTGTGTTTCAACGTTTCTCATGCGAACTTCTGGATTGCTTTATTCAGGCTTGGACTGAGGGTGGGAAAGGGGATAAGGGTGGAGGTAAAGGGTCGATTATCTGTTGTTTTTCCCCCCATCTTTGATCTTGACTCTTGCTCTTAAATATGCATGCATGTGCATGCACACACATTCACAAAGACATATACATACACACACCTCAAATGCAGGTCGCGTGCACCCGTGCGCGCGCGCGCACACACACACACGCACACACTCACTCACTCACTCATACATGCACGCACGCATGTACGCACGCACGTCACACATGAACACACGCACACACTCTCGCGTGCGTGCACGTGCGTGTGCGCGAACACTCACACACACACGGACGCACGCACGCATGCATGCAAGCACGCACGTACCCACTCGATTCATTTAATGTTGCTTATAGCCCATCCGACTGCAAAGAGCCATATAAGGGCTGTCACCCCGATCACACACACGCGCGCATGCTCGCGCACGCAAACACATTCATACACACAGACGCGCGCGCGAGCGCGCTTTCATACACGTATTTCAAACCATCATTAAATGAATAGCCAGGTTCTGAAGCCTGTAGTTCAGTGAACAAGTTGATCAGTGCTTTAGGCCTGGCGTTCTGCAGAGCCCTTGAGTCCCCAGTTATCACAATACTTGCACAGTCGGCTGAGGTATTCATGCAGAGACGAGTAGTCAGTGAACAAGCTGATCAGTGCTTTAGGCCTGGCGTTCTGCAGAGCCCTTGAGTCCCCAGTTATCACAATACTTGCACAGTCGGCTGAGGTATTCATGCAGAGACGACACGTCAACACTGTAACAGTCTCCACCACTCTCCTGGCTTGACGTGTCGTTCAAAGGGTGAACGTTCTCTTTCAAAGTGCGATCTTTACTGATTCATTCTCTCTCTCTCTCTCTCTCTCTCTCTCTCTCTCTCTCTCTCTCTCTCTCTCTCTCTCTCTCTTCTTCTTCTTCTCTTCTTCTTCTTCTTTCTTCTTCTTTCCACCCTTTCTCCATCCCTTCCTCCCTCCCCAAGTTTCTCATCACCTACCTACCCAGTTTCTCCCGCCCCCCCTCTCTCTCTCTCTCTGTTTTCCTTCTTTCGTTCTGTTTGAGAATGGGTGATAAGCGGAGAAAGCAAAGCAAGCAGATAAGCCGTGGGCTGTTTGGTGTAGCACACTTGTGCGCGGCCGCTACATAACACTTTATATACTTTGTTCTCCCCCCCCTCTCTCTCTCTCTCTCTCTCTCTCTCTCTCTCTCTCTCTCTCTCATTTATTTTACACTCGATACCACACCTTTCCCTCTTAGTCTTTCTCCAGAGAGAGTAGAGAGAGAGAGAGAGAGAGAGAGAGAAGAAAGAAGAGAAGAAGAAGAAGAAGAAAGAAGAAAAAAAACAAGAAGAAGAAATACAGTGAAATGAATTGTGTTGCCAAACTCTCCCAGTCCCGTTCATCGCCTCCACTGACATGCCCTCGTTGAAGTACTTGCAAGTTGAACTCGATTGAAGCAGCGCAGGTGGAAGTGTAGATGCGTGTACATTCATAAATCACGTTCGCCGTTTGTTCGCGTAGTACGGTATGTTCGGTAGTACGGTAAAAACACACACACACACACACACACACACACCTCTCTCTCTCTCTCTCTCTTTCTCTGTCACACACACACACACACACACACACACACACACACACAACACCACACACACAAAGATGGTCTGCCCACTTTCTCCACCAAAAGGTACAAAAGACCCACCAAACAGCCAGGCTTTAAGGCCGTAAAACGGAACGTGATTAAAAGCTACGTTTACCCTCACCAGTCCTTGTGATCTTTTGACCGGCGGTTCTTTTGATCCACTGATAAACGACTCACTCCGCTCTTGCAGCGCTCTGGTGGTTTCTCACGCAGGTCCCGAACGTGTCTTGGCGCCGTTGCTCGAACCTCTCGTTACGTCTGTCGTCAGGTTGGTTGTTGCCTAACAAGATGGATATTGCACTTGTGCACATCTCGCTGGTTCATTTGTTCGTGTATTGGGCGTTCGCTTCTCATCAGGCTCGGTGCGTTTGAAGGGGAGAACGCTCTTTGGAGCATGGCGTGGGATTCTTTACTCTTATTTTTGTTGTTCATTGTTACTATTTCTATCAGTCTTTCTCTGTCTCTGTCTGTCTCTCCTTCTGTCTCTATACCTCTCTATATACATATGAGAGAGAGAGAAAACCAATGCCCCCAATACAGAGAAAAAGAAGAAACAAAATGGTCTAGATTCCAGAAAAATGGAGGAGAATGAGATGGGGTTTCAGCCTGCCAATTCATCATATGATAGGGGCTGGAACAGGTTAGTAATGGGCTACGGCAACAAAGTTAAAGCAGTGGGCTGGGAGAAATAATCTAGGTCAGAGTACTTAGTGGGCCAAGAGGAAATGATAAAATCACAAACGGGTAAAGGTGGTGGTCGTATTCAGATGATGTGTGTGTGTGTGGGGGGGGGGGGGGGGGGGGGGGGATTGAGAAGATATGGAAAACCGAGTCAAAGTAGTGCCAGAGCATGAGGGTCTGTGTGCATTTATATCCATCTCTCTCTACTTATCTGTCTGTCTATCCGTCTGTTTATTTTTCTGTCTTTATAAGTGTGACCACACATGGGGCATGTGCATATAGTACGTATGCATGCACACACACACACACACTCATGTGTATATAGATATATTATATATAAAATGCTGAACAATTAAGTAGTGGGGGAAAACAAGTGCAGGCTAACAATTCTTCGGTCATTATAGTAATGACTTGGCAAAGATTTGAACTTTTAGAACAAAAAAAAAAAAAAAAATTGAAGATGAAGAAAATGGGGGAATATATTATAAATATGAGAAACTCTTCACTAGCTGCCTGAGGGAACCATCGTAATCCCTCGCAAAGGTAGATCTATTTGTATTGCCTGCTCCTAGGCCTTTCGTCCGCTGGATCGACTCATCAGGGAGACACGGCTGATTGCGTCTGTGCTCCTGGTGTCAAATAGAGACACACCACAGTCCATAATTCTGTGGTGTTCTCACCACCAAGGGTTCAAAAAAGAATCCAACAGCACCCCAAAGCAGCCAGCGAAGGATAGTAAATGGAATAAAACGAAAGTGTGGAGAGGAAAAAGTTGCTGAAAAACTAAAAGCATCATGCAAACAGTATAAAATGTAGGGGACAATCTTTGAGCCTATGCTTGAGGATCCATTCAAGGATGCAAGGGAGATCAAAAGATATGGAACAGTCTGAGTGGTCAGCTCTGCTGTTCAATAACTCAAGCATTGTCAGTGGCTAAGAATTGTGCAGGACAACGTTTACTTGGATCTCCAAAGAGATGCAATCTCCCACTGATTGACCAAACAATATAATGCTGAACAATTAAGTAGTGGGGGAAAACAAGTGCAGGCTAACAATTCTTCAGTCATTATAGTAATGACTTGGCAAAGATTTGAACTTTTAGAACAACAAAACAAATTTTTGAAGATGAAGAAAATGGGGGAATGTATTATAAATATGAGAAACCCTTCACTAGCTGCCTGAGGGAACCATCGTAATCCCTCTCAAAGGCAGATCTATTTGTATTGCCTGCTCATAGGCCTTTCGTCCGCAGGATCGGACTCATCAGGGAGACACGGCTGATTGTGTCTGTGCTCCAGGTGTCAAATAGAGATACACCACAGTCCATAATTCTGTGGTGTTCTCACCACCAAGGGTTCAAGGGTGTGTATATATATATATATATATATATACACACACACACACACACACACACATGCGCGCGCGTGCGCGCGCACATTAAAGTGAAATAGCGATCAGCCATCTGTGGACTCCTTCGTGCACTGATTCCTTCCGACTGTATGCACGTGATATATTGACCCTCACAACAGATCTTGAAAAAAGAATGGAAGCCATCGAAATGAGCTGTTATCGCAAGATTTTTAATGTCAGGTATATGGATCATATCAGCAATGAACATTAGCGCGAACAATCAAGCAGCACATCAGATCATAGGATGATCTGCTGAGACCATTATTGTAATAAAAGAAAACTACATCGGTACGGCCACGTAATAAGATCCAATGGTCGTGCTAAAAGCACCTCCCTCCCCACCCAGGGAACTGCTGAGGGAGATAACGAAGGGGAAGGCAGAAAACAGAACAAAACAAACACGATGGACTGACAACGTTGCACGATAGGACAGGACCCAGGCCTTGTCAGACAATCGACAGAGCTGGAGGAGTCAGGTGAACAGTTCTTCAAGGCGGCGTCCTACGGGGTTAAGGGAGATAAGGGGATCTCTACACTAATCTGCCATGTAACAAAACGCCGCCCGTAAACACGATCTGATGCGGTTTAAAGGTTTTCACGCTGAACAACGTTTTTGTCGGGGAAAGAGACCTCACTCCTAACGGCTTTGATCCGGGGAAGAAAGACCCTTCAGGTTCTTTACAGTCTGTATGGTCGGGTCCCAGGGAAAGAGAAGTCTGAGACGCCCTTGGCTCGGATATATAATTTCATTGTTTTGTCCAACTAAACTGCACTTCTCCTGGATTATAAAGGACTGAACAGTCCACTCGCTTTGGGGGGGGGGGGGGGGGTGTTGAGGGGTGAACGCTTCTTTGAAGTCCGCCTACAAAATCCTTTACTGTTCCAACTTGGATATCGGATATATGGTTTAGTTGGTCAGCTTTCATATACACCGATACCGCCTCCTCCCCCGTCTCTACACGCGCCCCTTATTCACCCCTGTCCCCAGTCACACACACACGCACACACATGGCAGTCTGCTAAGCGTTATACCTGTCTTGTAACAAAAGACGGCTTAAGTCAGCAGGTAAGCAAGACGCGAGTCGGCTTAAAGGGGGATAACAATGAACAGGGTTTTTGTCGGGAGAAAGTCGCCCCCTCCGCGGGACTCTTTGATGCTTGGACTAACTGTGTCCACAGCCCTTCACGTTCTTCACAGGCTACACTATCCCGTGTGTGTGTGTGTGTGTGTGTGTGGGGTGGTGTGGGGAGGTGGAGGGGGGGGGGGTCTTTTGAGACGCCTGTTGGTCGGTCGTGTTTATCTTTTCATTGAGTGGTCCAGCCATACTGCACTCATCTTGGTTCCTGAAGATTTGAACGGTCTGCTTGCTTGTAGAGTATTTTCCAGGGGCAATGTTCGCTTTGAAGTGTGCTACGGAATCCTTCACTTCTGCTTTTTCACTTTGGGGTATGAGAGTCTGTGTCCTTCAGGGATTTAGTCATTGTGTTTCCAGAGAATGCACACACACATAGACACCGACCCGTTCCCCATCCATTCCTGCCCGTCCCCTTGCACACGCACGTACGTTCATGCACGCGCGCGCGCGCACACACCACACACACACACATACTGATAAACGCGCGTGCGCGCAACACACACACACACACACACACACACACACAAAGCACGCGAGCGCACAAAACGCGCGCGCGCACGCACGCAGAGAGAGAGAGAGGAGAGAGAGAGAGCAGTCAACCAACTTTATACTTACCTGCCATGAAACAAAATATCGCTCAAGTCGGCAGATAAGCAAGATGTCACACAGCTTAAAGGGAACGAAACCCAACCCGTTTGATCCTTGGAAAGACCACAGTCCGAAGTCCATTTTCTTCAGGGGCTGTACTGTACTGTTGGGTCTGTTGAGACGTCTCTGGGTTGAGCCTATTTTGACGTTTTATCTAATAAAATCTGACATGCCTTGGATTTTAAAGGATTGAACTGTGTAGTTGCTTTTAGAATGATTTAAAGGTTAATGTGTGCTTTTCAACTGTACCACGCAATCCTTTCTTTTTTTTTTTTAGTTCTTTTTGTTTTTTAACTGTTTCGTCAAAATCTCTCTCTCTCTCTCTCTCTCTCTGTATATACACACACACACACACACACACACACACACACACACACACACACACTGTGTACACACACACACACACACACACACACACTTGCACACTTTCAAGCGAAGTAACTCCCGGCCAACATTAACCATGTCGCAATATCGTCCTTACTATAGCAGGTAAACATGGTGTCATTCAGGGGTGTCACTTTTTTTTATCCTGGGGATAACTCCCATCAAATCTCTTTGCGTTCTTCACAGGCCATTGACTTCTATCGGGAGTAGCAAGTTGGGCTGGTTTGCGGATGGGTGGTGCTCGATGTGTGTGTGTGAGGAAGGATTGAGGTGGGGGAGGGGGGGGGGGGGGGAGGGGGGGTTCTTGAGACAACCATGTCTCTGAAAAAGTCGTATTCTTTCCATTATGTTATCCAACGAACTTTAATCCACGGTTATGAAGGACTTGAAATCAAAGAGGTGTGTGTGGGGGGGGGGGGGGGGGGGGTACGGCCGGGGGGGGGGGCTCGTCTGCCTCATTTTGTGTTGCTGTTCAGCGTTTCCGTTCCGTTCGTTTGTTGTCAGGAGTGTGTGTTTTCTTTGAAGTGCGTCACGCAATCCTTTAGTGTCTGAGATAGCAAAGAAGTGGGGGGCGTCGTTCTGTGGTTTAGCCCGCCGTTAAATTAAACAGCACGAGAAGAGAGTACAGCGGCCAGGGTGGACTGATTGCTGCAGTACAAAGGGAAGGGGTTTTTTTTAGAGAGAGAGAGAGAGGGGTGGGGGAATTCTTGATTTAAAAGACACGTGTGTGTGTGTGTGTGTGTGTGTGTGTGTGTGTGTGTGTATGTATGGCGCGCGCGCGTATGTGTATGTGACAGAGTTCTCTCTCTCTCTCTCTCTCTCTCTCTCTCTCTCTCTCTCTATGCGCGCGCGCGACTCTGTGTGTCTATGTACGTGCGTGCATGGGCGCTAGCACAGATGCGTTTGAGCGTTTGCTTCCTCGTATGTCTTGTGTGTTTGCCAGTGTAGACGCTTGCATGCATGCCTGCGTGTGTTTCTGTGCGTTCGCGCTTCAAAAGCGATCGGATTGGTGGTGCTGAAGTGTGAACATCGATCCGACAGTCATCCCCGAAGCGCCGTGCTGAAGTACCGTGGTTACTCATCGACAACCTGCCCGGAGGCGGCCAAGTAGGTAGCGAAAGTAGGCTACGCGTGGAAAAGCAACGTAAGCAGATTTACACGTGGGCAGGTCGGGTCTACGTAATGTACCTGTGCAGTGCGCTGCCGCCACACTCTTCGGGGAACGGCCGTTGTATTAAGGAGAGGGCTGGTGGCATTTTGAAAGAATATTGTTCGGGTCTCGATTGGTCTTTCTGTCAGTGTGCCAGTCTGTCTGGCTGGCTGACGAGCTGGCTGGGTTTATCGATGTCTGTCTGTCTCTCGCTCTCTTTCTTCTCCCCCAAAAGAATGCGTGTGCTGTGTGTGTGTGTGTGTGTGTGTGTGTGTGTGTGTGTGTGTGTGGTGTGTGTGTGATTCATTTATATGTGCACGCACACGCGTGCGCACACACGCATATACATACACACACGCACTCACACGCGTGCGGACGCATGCACGCACGCGCGCGTGCGTTTACACACACACACACACACACACACACACACACACACACACACACACACACACACAAGAGCGCACGTTTTTTGGGGGATGAGTGAATGTAAGAGAGAGAGAGAGAGAGGGGGGGGGGACTCAGAGAGAGAGAAAAAACATTTTCTTCGTTCTTTTCTGTCTTCATTTGTGTTCCTTTGTTTTCTCCCCATACTTGTTGTTGTCGTACCCTGGCTAAGACTCCAGGGATCATCCAAACAGCCGAAGTACTTGAACACTATGGTAGCATCAGCTAGGGATGAGAACATTACGTATGTGGCCGTTTTTGATTACCCCGCCACGTGGGCAGCCGCACTCCGACTTCGAGGGGTTTTGGAGACTGATAATGTTATGCTAGGAGCTTGTCACGACTGAAGACAATCCCAGCATAACTATGCAGAGCATAACAGCATTTTGATGTAGCCTTGGTGTTCTAGCCTATGTCAATTGGTCTGACACAACCTTAAGCCCAGGCGGCTCCCCATACTGTTTTTCTCTCCTCTGTGTGTGTGTGTGTGTGTGTGTGTGTGTGTGTGTGTGTGGTGTGCGTGCCTGCGTGCGTGCGTGCGTGTGTGTGAATCGTCAAAATGTTAAAAGAAAGATACCTGGCCCATCCTGAGGTCGACCCTACCTGTGTGGACAGCGTTTATCATACCATGCTCCACATCCCCCTTGCTCTCCCCTCCAAACCTCCACCTGACTGGATGGAGTGGAGGTGGGGGTGGGGGGGAGGGGGGGGGTAGGTGCGGGGACTATTGAGTGGGGGTGTTGCAGAGGACAGATTAACAGACGCGAGGGGGTTAGTTGGTAGACTGTATCGCGGTGCAGTGCCGCAAGATACCATCATCGACGTTTATATGCCGATGGAAACCATCTGCTGTTTGGTAGGATAATAAGCTTGGTGCTGTTATCGTCCAGAATGAGATCTTCCTCTTCGCCAGTTGTTTGTGTGTCTCTGGTGCTGTTTCTGTCTCTGTGTTGGTGTCTGTCCGTCTGTCTGTCTCCCACTCCCCCTAGTCTCCCTTCTATCCCTCCCTTCCCCCTCCCCTTTTGTTTGTCTGTCTATCCCTGTGTCTCTCTCAGTCTATCTGTCTGTCTGTCTGAATCTTTCTCTCTCACTCACACACACACACGCACGCATGCACACACGCACGCACGCACGCACACACACATGCGAGCGCACTCATTGTCTTTTTGTATTTCTCAGGAAATTCTCTCTCTCTCCTCTCTCTCTCTCTCTCTCTCTCTCTCTCTCTCATCTCTCTCTCTCTCTCTCTCACACACACACACACACACACACACACACACACACACAAGAGGTTGTCTTTTCAGCAATGGTATATTTCACGACAGTTGGGATTTCACTGTCACAACTGCATGTGTACCCGTTAGCATCTCCTAGTCTGTCAGGGCACTGAAGTTTTGGTTTGTTTGCTTGTTTGTTTTTTCAAGTTATGTACCCGTAGTCAGATTCTCTGGGGTCCCTCCTTCACATACTTTGTTGTCAGCCCGCCAGCTGTCATCGTATGGTCTCGCAGTCACACACCACTGGACAGCCTACAAATGCTGCCCGCATGAGTTCGGTATCCGCCGTCCCTTCCCTTCTCCCCAACCCACCCCACCCAAACCTCTGCCCCTGTTTATCTCCACCACCGCTGCCCTTTGCCCATTAGGTTCTCCCCCCTGCGGTCACTTCAGCCTCGACATATGGTCACGATCGAGCCGTTAGCCAGCCATCCCAGAGTTGGACAGACAAGGGTCAGGGCAACCTGGTAGGGAGGGAGACACGCGTGCGTAATGCGAGCTCTCCCACCTCCCCCCGCCCCCACCAACTCCCCCTCCCACCTCCCCTCACCACACACACACACACACACACACACACACACACACACACACACGTGCGCTCGCGCGTGTGCTTTCTCATGATTATTACAAACATGTAGACACAATTACACAAACTCATACTCGGCAAAAAAAAACGCCCACACAAACCGGGCACGCGTTTACGCGCACACACTCACACACGTGCTCATATATACGTGCCCGCACGTATGTGCGCACACATACATCTACACATGCACAGATACAGACATATTCACACACACGCGCGTGAAGGGGTTGCTTTGGTAGACTGTATCGGGGTGCTGTGCCGCAAGATACCATCATCCACACACACACACACACATACACGCACACGCGCGCGCGCGCACACAGAGAAAGCGAGCGAGAAAGAGAGAGAGAGAGAGAGGGGAGGGGGGGGGGAAACGCGTGCGCACACACACAAACACACACGCGCACGCACGTACGCACACATTTCGCACAGATCCTGCATACTTGTTCAGCAGACCAGCAAAGCTCCTTGGCTCCGCCGGTCTCTTTCTGTGAACACTGCAGCTGCCATCGACTACACCTGCCCCCCCAACTCCCCCTATCCTCCGACCCCCAGTGTTCTCCCCTCCACCTCCACACCCTCCCTTCTCCCACCTCAACCCACTCCACTTTCATCCTCCAACTCCACCCGACCTCACCTTCCTTCTTCCTCGATCAGGACACGTGTCCATTGTTGTCGTCGCAGTTTCGTTGTCTCAGTTATTTTCTACGGTGGTCAGTCGCTGGGTGCTGTTGTCGTTGTTGCCATCGCCGTCATTGTTTTCTTGTTTGGGTTTTAGTTGTGTCGTTGCTGTCATTGTTGACCTGTTGTGAGTTTTTAGTCTTGATTCTGTTATTGCTGTCCCGTTTGTAAGGGGTCCTTATATCATTATGTTGCGACGGTTGATCGGTTAGGAAAAAAAAAAGTGTGATTTTTTACTTTCTGATCAGTGTTTGTTACTAAACGCGTTTGCCGATCGTTTGCTCATTCTGTTGAGGACGCTGCTGATTATTTGGTTTTAGATAAGATGTAATCGACATGTGCTTGTTTTAGATTGGAGCTGATGATTGAGTGGTTTTTGTCCGTGTTTGCTGATACGGTAGCTTGAGGGATTGAGTGGTAAATGTCCTTTTTGCTGAGATTGTGGCTTGGGGGATTGGGTGTATTTGTCCTTGTTGTTTAGATTGTGGCTTGGGGGATTGGGTGTATTTGTCCTTGTTGCTTAGATTGTGGCTTGGGGGATTGGGTAGTATTTGTCCTTGTTGCTGATATTGTGGCTTGGGGGATTGGGTGGTATTTGTCCTTGTTGCTTAGATTGTGGTTTGGGGGATTGGGTAGTATTTGTCCTTGTTGTTTAGATTGTGGCTTGGGAGATTGGGTAGTATTTGTCCTTGTTGCTTAGATTGTGGCTTGGGGGATTGGGTAGTATTTGTCCTTGTTGCTTAGATTGTGGCTTGGGGGATTGGGTGGTATTTGTCCTTGTTGTTTAGATTGTGGCTTGGGGGATTGGGTAGTATTTGTCCTTGTTGTTTAGATTGTGGCTTGGGGGATTGGGTAGTATTTGTCCTTGTTGCTGATATTGTGGCTTGGGGGATTGGGTGGTATTTGTCCTTGTTGTTTAGATTGTGGCTTGGGGGATTGGGTAGTATTTGTCCTTGTTGTTTAGATTGTGGCTTGGGGGATTGGGTAGTATTTGTCCTTGTTGTTAGATTGTGGCTTGGGGGATTGGGTAGTATTTGTCCTTGTTGTTTAGATTGTGGCTCTTGGGGGATGTAGTATTTGTCTTGTTGTTTGATGTGCTGTTTAGTTGGGCTGATATTGGTGTTTTTGTCCTGTTTGCTGATGTGCTTGGGGATTGAGTGGTAAATGTCCTTTTTGCTTAGATTGTGGCTTGGGGGATTGGGTGTATTTGTCCTTGTTGTTTAGATTGTGGCTTGGGGATTGGGTGTATTTGTTCCTTGTTGCTTTAGATTGTGGCTGGGGGTTGGGTGTAATTTGTCCTTGTTGTGTTAGATTGTGGCTTGGGGGATTGGGTGTATTTGTCCTTGTTGTTTAGATTGTGGCTTGGGGGATTGGGTAGTATTTGTCCTTGTTGTTAGATTGTGGCTTGGGGGATTGGGTAGTATTTGTCCTTGTTGCTTAGATTGTGGCTTGGGGATTGGGTAGTATTTGTCCTTGTTGCTTAGATTGTGGCTTGGGGGATTGGGTAGTATTTGTCCTTGTTGTTAGATTGTGGCTTGGGGATTGGGTAGTATTTGTCCTTGTTGTTAGATTGTGGCTTGGGGGATTGGGTAATGTATATTTGTCCTTGTTGCTTAGATTGTGGCTTGGGGGATTGGGTGTATTTGTCCTTGTTGTTTAGATTGTGGCTTGGGGATTGGGGTATTTGTCCTTGTTGTTAGATGGGCTTGGGATTGGTGTTTGTCCTTGTTGTTTAGATTGTGGCTTGGGGGATTGGGTGTATTTGTCCTTGTTGCTTAGATTGTGGCTTGGGGGATTGGGTAGTATTTGTCCTTGTTGCTTAGATTGTGGCTTGGGGGATTGGGTAGTATTTGTCCTTGTTGTCTTGGATTGTGGGGCTTGGGGGATTGGGTAGTATTTGTCCTTGTTGTTAGATTGTGGCTGGGGATTGGGTGTATTTGTCCTTGTTGTTAGATTGTGGCTGGGGATTGTGTATTTGTCCTTGTGCTTAGATTGTGGCTATGGGGATTGGGTTGTATTGTCCTTGTGTTAGATTGTGGCTTGGGGGATTGGGTGTATTTGTCCTTGTTGCTTAGATTGTGGCTTGGGGGATTGGGTAGTATTTGTCCTTGTTGCTTAGATTGTGGCTTGGGGGATTGGGTAGTATTTGTCCTTGTTGTTTAGATTGTGGCTTGGGGGATTGGGTAGTATTTGTCCTTGTTGTTGATTGTGGCTTGGGGGATTGGGTAGTATTTGTCCTTGTTGTTAGATATGTTGGCTTGGGGATTGGGTGTATTTGTCTTGTTGTTAGATTGTGGCTTGGGGGATTGGGTGTATTGTCCTTGTTGTTTAGATTGTGGCTTGGGGGATTGGGTGTATTTGTCCTTGTTGCTTAGATTGTGGCTTGGGGGATTGGGTAGTATTTGTCCTTGTTGCTGATATTGGGCTTGGGGGATTGGGTAGTATTTGTCCTTGTTGCTTAGATTGTGGCTTGGGGATTGGGTAGTATTTGTCCTTGTTGCTTAGATTGTGGCTGGGGGATTGGGTAGTATTTGTCCTTGTTGCTTAGATTGTGGCTGGGGATTGATTGTTTGCTGAATTGTGGCTTGGGGATTGGTAGTATTTGTCCTTGTTGCTTAGATTGTGGCTTGGGGGATTGGGTAGTATTTGTCCTTGTTGTTAGATTGTGGCTTGGGGATTGGGTGTATTTGTGGTAGTATTTGTCCTTGTTGCTTAGATTGTGGCTTGGGGGATTGGGTAGTATTTGTCCTTGTTGCTTAGATTGTGGCTTGGGGGATTGGGTGTATTTGTCCTTGTTGCTTAGATTGTGGCTTGGGGGATTGGGTAGTATTTGTCCTTGTTGTTAGATTGTGGCTTGGGGATTGGGTAGTATTTGTCCTTGTTGCTTAGATTGTGGCTTGGGGGATTGGGTGTATTTGTCCTTGTTGCTTAGATTGTGGCTTGGGGATTGGGTAGTATTTGTCCTTGTTGCTTAGATTGTGGCTTTGGGGATTGGGTAGTATTTGTCCTTGTTGCTTAGATTGTGGCTTGGGGGATTGGGTAGTATTTGTCCTTGTTGCTTAGATTGTGGCTTGGGATTGGGTAGTATTTGTCCTTGTTGCTTTAGATTGTGGTTGGGGATTGGGTAGTATTTGTCCTTGTTGCTTAGATTGTGGCTTGGGGGATTGGGTAGTATTTGTCCTTGTTGTTAGATTGTGGCTTGGGGGATTGGGTGTATTTGTCCTTGTTGTTATGATTGTGGCTTGGGGATTGGGATGTGTATTTGTCCTTGTTGCTTGATTGTGGCTTGGGGGATTGGGTGGTATTTGTCCTTGTTGCTTAGATTGTGGCTTGGGGGATTGGGTAGTATTTGTCCTTGTTGCTAGATTGTGGCTTGGGGGATTGGGTTATTTGTCCTTGTTGTTGATTGTGGCTTGGGGATTGGGTAGTATTTGTCCTTGTTGCTTAGATTGTGGCTTGGGGGATTGGGTAGTATTTGTCCTTGTTGCTAGATTGTGGCTTGGGGGATGGTGTATTGTCCTTGTTGAGATTGTGGCTTGGGGATTGGGTAGTATTTGTCCTTGTTGTTAGATTGTGGCTTGGGGGATTGGGTAGTATTTGTCCTTGTTGCTTAGATTGTGGCTTGGGGGATTGGGTAGTATTTGTCCTTGTTGCTTAGATTGTGGCTTGGGGGATTGGGTAGTATTTGTCCTTGTTGTTTAGATTGTGGCTTGGGGGATTGGGTGTATTTGTCCTTGTTGCTTAGATTGTGGCTTGGGGGATTGGGTAGTATTTGTCCTTGTTGCTTAGATTGTGGCTTGGGGGATTGGGTAGTATTTTGTCCTTGTTGTTTAGATTGTGGCTTGGGGGATTGGGTAGTATTTGTCCCTTTTTGTTAGATTGTGGGCTTGGGGATTGGGTAGTATTTGTCCTTGTTGTTAGATTGTGGCTTGGGGGATTGGGAGTATTTGTCCTTGTTGCTTAGATTGTGGCTTGGGGGATTGGGTAGTATTTGTCCTTGTTGTTTAGATTGTGGCTTGGGGGATTGGGTGTATTTGTCCTTGTTGTTTAGATTGTGGCTTGGGGGATTGGGTAGTATTTGTCCTTGTTGTTGATTGTGGCTTGGGGGATTGGGTGTATTTGTCCTTGTTGCTTAGATTGTGTGGCTTGGGGGATTGGGGTAGTATTTGTCCTTGTTGCTTAGATTGTGGCTTGGGGATTGGGTGTATTTGTCCTTGTTGTTTAGATTGTGGCTTGGGGATTGGGGTTATTTGTCCTTGTTGCTTAGATTGTGGCTGGGGGATTGGGTGTATTTGTCCTTGTTGTTAGATTGTGGCTTGGGGGATTGGGTAGTATTTGTCCTTGTTGCTTAGATTGTGGCTTGGGGATTGGGTAGTATTTGTCCTTGTTGTTTAGATTGTGGCTTGGGGGATTGGGTAGTATTTGTCCTTGTTGCTTAGATTGTGGCTTGGGGGATTGGGTAGTATTTGTCCTTGTTGCTTAGATTGTGGCTTGGGGGATTGGGTAGTATTTGTCCTTGTTGCTTAGATTGTGGCTTGGGGGATTGGGTAGTATTTGTCCTTGTTGTTTAGATTGTGGCTTGGGGGATTGGGTAGTATTTGTCCTTGTTGCTTAGATTGTGGCTTGGGGATTGGGTAGTATTTGTCCTTGTTGCTTAGATTGTGGCTTGGGGGATTGGGTAGTATTTGTCCTTGTTGCTGAATTGTGGCTTGGGGGATTGGGTAGTATTTGTCCTTGTTGCTGATATTGTGGCTTGGGAGGATTGGGTGGTATTTGTCCTTGTTGCTGATATTGTGGCTTGGGGGATTGGGTAGTATTTGTCCTTGTTGCTGATATTGTGGCTTGGGGGATTGGGTAGTATTTGTCCTTGTTGCTTAGATTGTGGCTTGGGGATTGGGTGGTATTTGTCCTTGTTGCTGATATTGTTGCTTGGGGATTGAGTGGTAATTGTCCTTTTTTGCTGAGATTGTGGCTTGGGGGATTGGGTAGTATTTGTCCTTGTTGTAGATTGTGGCTTGGGGGATTTAGTTGTATTTGTCCTTGTTGCTGAGATTGTGGCTTGGGGGATTGGTAGGTAATTTTGTCCTTGTTGTTTAGATTGTGGCTTGGGGATTGGGTAGTATTTGTCCTTTTGCTGATATTGTGGCTTGGGGGATTGAGTGGTAAATGTCCTTGTTGCGTTAGATTGTGGCTTGGGGGATTGGGTAGTATTTGTCCTTGTTGCTGATATTGTGGCTTGGGGGATTGGGTAGTATTTGTCCTTGTTGCTGATATTGTGGCTTGGGGATTTGGTGTATTTGTCCTTGTTGCTGATATTGTGGCTTGGGGGATTGAGTGGTAAATGTCCTTGTTGCTGATATTGTGGCTTGGGGAATTGGGTAGTATTTGTCCTTGTTGTTGATATTGTGGCTTGGGGGATTGAGTGGTAAATGTCCTTTTGCTTATTGTGGCTTGGGATTGGGTGTATTTGTCCTTGTTGTAATGTGGCTTGGGGATTGGTAGTTTGTCCTTGTTGCTGATATTGTGGCTTGGGGGGCTTGGGGTAGTATTTGTCCTTGTTGCTTAGATTGTGGCTTGGGGGATTGGGTAGTATTTGTCCTTGTTGCTGATATTGTGGCTTGGGGGATTGAGTGGTAAATGTCCTTTTTGCTTAGATTGTGGCTTGGGGGATTGGGTGTATTTGTCCTTGTTGTTTAGATTGTGGCTTGGGGGATTGGGTAGTATTTGTCCTTGTTGTTTAGATTGTGGCTTGGGGGATTGGGTAGTATTTGTCCTTGTTGCTTAGATTGTGGCTTGGGGGATTGGGTAGTATTTGTCCTTGTTGCTGATATTGTGGCTTGGGGGATTGGGTGGTATTTGTCCTTGTTGCTGATATTGTGGCTTGGGGGATTGGGTGGTATTTGTCCTTGTTGCTGATATTGTGGCTTGGGGGATTGGGTAGTATTTGTCCTTGTTGTTTAGATTGTGGCTAGGGGGACTGATTGTTTGCTGAGATTGTGGCTTGGAGGATTGAGTGGTATTTGTTCTTTTTTTTTTGCTGAGGTTGGGGATTGAGAGGTATTTGTCCTTGCTGCTGGGATTGTGGCTGGGGGATTGATTGGTATTTCTTCTTCTTCTTCTTCTTCTTCTTCTTCTTCTTCTTCTTCTTCTTCTTTGTATTGCTTCCGATATTGAATGATTAGGTCAGTGTTCGGGGGTCGATTTGGTCCGTTGATTTTGCCTTTAATAGTTGTCATAACTTCCTCTCCCTCCCTCACTTTCTCGCTCCCTCCCTTCTCTCTCTCTCTCTCTCCTCTCTCTCTCTCTCTCTCTCTCTCTCTCTCTCTCTCTCTCTCTCTCTCTCACGGTCTCTTTCTCAGAGCTGTATTTCTTCACACTGACGTTTCAGTATCGTCTTTTTCTCAGTTTACCTTTATTTTCTGATGATAAATGAATTTACAGCTGTATATGAACACAAGGACTGGATGTTTCAAAGTTAAAACAAAACAAAGCAAAAAAAAAAAAAAAAAAAAGACAATAATGTTTGTCGATTATCTTGGTAAATACTTTTTTTTTTTTTTTTTTTTTGGTCTTCTCTTTTCTCTTATCTGTATTTTGTTTTGCTTTCTCTTCTTTTTTTCTCTCCTCTTTTCTCCTCTCAACTTTTTTTTCCTCATCTCTTCTGTTCGTTTCTGTTCTGCTCGCCTACCCCCCCCCTTCCCCCCTCTGTCTCTCTCTCTCCTTCCCTCCTTTGCCTGACCTTGATCTACAAATTCCATTTCATAAGAACCTGAGAAGAGTGTGCGCGACCGCACATATTTTTATGTGTGTGTGGAAGCGCGTGCTTGCGGTTTGTTTGTTTGTTGTTGTGGGGTTTTTTTTGTTGTTGTTGTTGTTTTTGTTATGTGTGCGCTTTTGCCTTGCTGGCGCCGAAGGAGGGGATGGCAAGGGGGGTGGGGGGCATTTTGTTGTTTTCGCTTCACCGCACAAAGCGGTTTCGCGCGAGTGCTCCTGCCGCCGTCACGGTCGATGAACAACTAACTTGTCTGGACAGCGGGGTCTGAGCCACACATCACTTGGCTTACCTGTCACACACAGGTGGTTTGTGAGTGGGTGGGTAGGTCTGTACGAGGATTGTGTGGTGGGGGGAGAGGGGGGGGGGGGGTTAGTGAATGAGCGGAGACACGATGCTCTTTGATTTAGAAACCACCTATTTAGTTACACTGTAGGAAAAGAAGAAAGAACGACTCTCTCCTCTTCTCTCTCTCTCTCTCTCTCTCTCTCTCTCTCTCTTATTCACACGCACAAATATTCAGATAGAGGGGGAGCGACGGAGGGGAGGGAGGGAGGGAGAGAGAGAGAGGAGGGGGAAGGGAGTGAGTGAGACTTTTGACCAAATCATGCACCGGTTGCAGAGTGTTTGCAAAATATATGTATTTATATCCGCTGGTTCGTTTGTGGGTTTGTTCATATATTTATTCATTCTTTCACAGATTCGTTTGTTGATTCGTTTGTCTGTGCGGACAAGGGCCTGAAGTAGACCCGTGCAATAAATTTGCTGCTTGGATCATGAGAAAATGTTAGGAAGAATGAAAGAAGTGGATACTTAACGGGTATGCTCAGATCTGTAAACCTGAAATGCAACTTGTCGTCGTTGTCTTCTTGCCGCATTTATGACATGTAATTCAAATTACGCCATATCTATTGCGTTGTGCCATCTATAGATCCAGCTATAAGTATCACAGTTAACTGCGTGACGATACATACTCAGCATAGGTTCGTGCAGTGGAAGAATGAAGGTTTGTGACGCCTTTCAAGAAGGGTTTCTGTCATGCACACAACTGTGATTCCTAATAACCTTAGACTCGCCTCCATGTTTTTGATTTCACGTCAAAGAGCATCCGTTATCCAGAGGCCTGAATGGGATAACCCTGTTTTTAAACAGAGCGCCTTTGTGTATAATACAATACAGCTCAAACGTCGGAATCATGTTACAAAGGTTAAGTTCCTTCCTCATGGTCGCCTCATTACACTGTCCCTGACCACCTCCGTGTGAAAACCATTTTGGGGGGTGCCAGAGCAGCGTTATATGAGCCCACCTCGCGCCATTGTCCTGGGGTCCATGGTCATCCCATATCGGCCGTGCCTCCTGAGGAAGGTGCCGGCATCAAACCTGAATGATCAAGCGAGAAAGGCAGTGTGGGAAATGACCACTCACAGCGGGTCTGTTCCACGATGTGCGCTTCTTAGGCACAAGAGAGACGGACTCTTCTTAGCGGAGACTGCTGAACACCGCATTCGCAATGAAAATCCGACCTGTCCAGCTGAAAGGAATACATAAAAACCAAACAAACCCAGAAAGAAAGAAAAAAAAAAAGAAGAAAAAAAAGAAGAAAAGAGAAAAAAGACCAGGCAAGGATGGAGAGGGGTGGGGGTGGAGAAGATTTGAAACAAACTTAAAACTGCGATATCAGCAGCGGCAGCGTAGCAAAAGAATATTTTATAAGCTGAATTAGCAATAGCAACCGTGATTGCAGGTTCAGAAAATGATATTGATGATGACGATGATGATGATGGTCATGACGACGACGACGACAATGATGACACTCGTAACAATTGTAACGGTGGTAGAGACTGTTACTTGACACCGACGACAGCGCTGATAATGAGGACGCTGGTGATGATGATAATGAGGGGGAGGAGGATGCTGATGGTGATGACGATGATGGTGGTGATGATGATGATGGTGATGATGATGACAGAGGAATATGAAGGGAATGGGGGGGGGGGGGGGGAGAACGGAAGGTGAGGGAAGAACTTTCTCATGAGCTGTAACCTTTCACAGCACCAAGGTTCTCATGGATCAACGGCCTTTACGTTAACAAGAGAGAGAAAAAAAAAAAAAGGGGGGGGGGGGGGGGGAGGAGAAAAGGGGAGGGGGAGGACGGGAGGGGAAGGGCGGGAGGACATTTGGGAGGGGGGGGGGTCGGAGGGAAGGGCTTAACTGTTGATCATCACCATGTTCGGCGCTTCCTTCCTATCTGTCCTGCACAGTCAAGCAGAGTCTGTAGCCATGTCTGCTGTGACCTTTACTGAGGAGAAACGGGGGAAGCGTGGGACAGGTTTCCGTGAAAAGGTTGAGTTCGGCTTGACATTTAGATCCGGGTCCCTTCAGCGCTCGCGGCCCACCCTCACTCCCTCCTCCCCCCTCCCCCCCTCACACACACTCACCACCACCACCCAGCTTGGATCCCTGCCTTCGTCTTACCTTCTCGGTAACCCGTCCTATTCTAACCGATTCAAAATACGAGAGAGAGAGGGAGAGAGAGAGAGAGAGAGACAGACAGACAGACAGACAGACAGACAGACAGACAGACAGATGGGGGGTGGGGGGTGGAGGGACCCTTCTTACTAAGATCGATGTGAGCGAGAGAGAGAGAGAGAGGGGGGGGTGAGAGAGAGAAAGAGAGAGAGAGAGAGAGCAAGTCCCGCAACACTCCTTAACTAGGATCAGTAAGAGAGAGGAGAGAGAGAGGAGAGAGAGATCGTGAAGGGAGGTAGAGGGGTAGTTGGGAGGACAGGGAGAGAGTTTCCCCAACACTCCTAACTAGGATCGATGTGAGAGAGAGAGAGAGAGAGAGAGAGAGAGAGAGAGAGAGAGAGAGAGAGAGATGTGGTGGAATGGGAGGGCAGGGACAAAGAGAGTTAAGAGAGAAAGCTGGTTTGATGCCCGTAAACGACATTAACAGCAGGGGACAAGGATCTTCTTCTTTCTTCTTCTTCTTCTCTTCTTCTGTAAACGACTCTGGCTGCTTGCTGTTGATGGCCCCTCGCTAATAGTGGACGGCGGTGACCGACGGGCCGGCCGGCTCATCGCCCTGACCGGGCGACCTGGGGATTTTATGAATGGCCGGGGTGCCGTGCTGCGGTCAGTGTTACGGGGGTCTCTTGATGTGAGGCGGGGAATCCATCTTGCTTGGGGGTGCCTTTCATGTCTCCCTTTTCTCCCTAGCAGGCTTGGCTCTCTCTGTCTCCTCCCTCCCTCCCTCCCTCCCTCTCTCTCTCTCTCTCTCTCTCTCTCTCTCTCTCTCTCTCTCTCTCTCTCTCTCTCGTGTGTATGTGCGTGTGTGTTTGTACGTGTGTGTGTGTGGGGGGGGGGGGGGGGGGGGGGGGCGGCGGAACGTTTGCATTTGTGCATATCCTGTCCATGTTTACATTCACGCAAATGAAAAAAAAGGTTTTGCTCGTGTCTGCAAGTTGTTTCCAGTCTTCAGTTCTAGTTTGTCTTTTTTTTTTTTTTTTTTTTTTTTTTTTTCACTGCTGTTTACACAGCTCTAGTTTGTTGTTTGTCGTCCGTTTTTCTGTGATATTTCCCGTGCTCAGTTTTGGCTTGTCTTGTGTCACTTGTTTTCAGTATTGTTTACAGTTCTGTTTTATCGTGTTTATTCCTCGCGCGCGCGCGCGCGCGCATGTGTGTGTGTGTGTGTGTGTGTGTGTGTGTGTGTGTGTGTGTGGTGTGTGTGTGTGTTAGTATTTCTTGTGTTCAGTTTTGGTTTATCATGTGTGGTCCATTTTCAGTGTTATGGCCTGTTTCTGGTTATGTTGTCTTTTGTTTCCAAGTTTTTTTTTTCCTGTCTTCAGTTCTGTTTTCTGATATGTGTTCATCGTCGGTTGTGTTTTGGTGGTGGTGTGGTGGTGGTGGTGTGGTGTTTTGCTTCTGTGTTCATTGTTGTGGCTTCCTTCCCCCCCCCCCCCCCCCCCCCCCCCCCCCCCCCCCCCCCCATCCTTTTTTTTCTGTCGCGTGTTTTGCCCTTCTGTCTCTCCCTCATGCACTTCCCTTTACTCCAGAAGCACCGCAGTCACGCCGCTCAGTCGGTACCCCCCACTCTCACCCTCCAGCCACCCCCCTACACAGCTACACTGAGTGTTGTTCTACCGCCAACCCCTGCACTGCAGTCCACCAGAAGCAATCTATACCTGATCGTCGTACAGCTCTTCATCAAAGGAGACGCTGGACGGCGGTGTTGAGTGGTGCCTATTCTGTCTGATCCGGAACACGCAGGACACCACCCACCAAGCCCGTTAGCGGCCGTATTGAGGACAATCACTGCTTATTGACAGAGCCCGCGTGAATGAGCGTCTTGGCGCTTCCGGAGGGCGCCACCACGTCCATCCTACGTCTCATTTCCCCAAGAATTTGCTGATACTGACTTCTTTAAGTAACATCAGTATAGAGACGATATCGAAATTGTGGCTAACACGAGATCAGGGTGTAAAGGGCCGTTATAATTTGAGACTTTTCTTTTGGTGTTGAATGACGATGTTGAAGATGATGCTAGGGAGTGTCATTCTGGTCCAAAGATTGCATGACAGGAGTGTATTCAACGTTTCCTTTTATGATAGATCCCAGTATCAGCCAAGCCCTGGTGAAACAGATACCTGCAGAGTTGGTCAGGGAATTTGAGTAACATTCTCAGACATGCTTCCATCTAAGTGGATGAAACTCGACTGTAGGGTTTTGGCCTTCCCGTTTGAGGCTATGGCATTTACAGTGCTGGGCTGGAGCTGGTAGGACAGAAAGTCTCCAATGAGACTCGAACCCACAACCTCCCGCTTCATAGGCCCGCGACGTAAACCATTGCACTAAGGCAGCAGGTTTTCTGATGCCAGTTCTGTCTTCTGTTGTCTGTTTCTTGTGTTGTTTCCCGTTTTGTATTCTGTTTGATCTTTTGTCGCATGTTTTCAGTGTTTTTTGTTTTGTCTTTTGTCGCCTTTTTTTTTTTTTTTTTGGGGGGGGGGGGGGGGGGGTTGCTTGCCGTCTTCTGATCTGGTTTGTCTTTTGTCGCCAGTTTCAGTGTAGTTTACTGTTTTGTCTTTTGTCGCCTGTGTTAAGTGTTGTTTTCTGCTTTCAGGTCTGTATTGTCTCTCGAGGTGTGTTTTTCTTTTCTACTCTGTTTTGTCTTCTGTGGTATGTGTTTTTCCTGTTTTCAGTTGCCCTTCTGCCAATAGTGCAATTAGTGGAACAGCGTGACAGGCTAAATGAACGACGGGAATCTGCAGTCCCCTCTGACACCAACTCCTCACAATCCCACGTTGCATCCTCTTATAGGACTTTGGGTTTCTCACTTGCAAAGGTTTTTTTCTTTCTTTCTTTCTTTTTTTTTTTTTTTTTTGGTCATTGATTAAGTTTCATACTTAAAAATTATTGAAAATTAGTGTCTGGATGGTGACCGTATAATTATGATTGTTTAAGATCGCCCACTTGTTTCGTTTTTAATTCTTACAAAGGGGTAAGCAAACAAACAGGACCAAGGGAAAGCGTTCTGTTTTGCTGGCTACGTGTGTATGCATCAGTATAAACAAAAGAACGCGGGTAGACATGTGGCAGCATCTTTGTTGCAAGAGGATTTTACGTCACCTATATCGAAACCAGATGACTGTTTTCTAGCAGTTACTCTTTCCCCGTGGCTATTCGTTATCACACACATGGAGCCTTTTAGGGTGGCACCCAGCGCACGCGCAGGATAGATGGCCCCCTCGTTCACGGACGGGAACTATGATTTACATAGCCGCGGGTTGTTGGCAGGGAGATGGTCGTGCGCGGCAAGTCTGGCGAGCTTCGGTCCTCTTCTGGCAGCAGCAGAACGCCTGTCGTTCGCTCTGGTGCCTGTGAATTGTCTTGTGCACGTCCTTTGGGGTCACCTCAAAATCACAACACTCGGTGCGAGATTGGAAGTTGGGGTGTGTGTGTGTGTGTGTGTGTGTGTGTGTGTGTGTGTGTGTGTTGTGTGTGTGTGTGTGTTCTGGAGGGTGGGAAGGGGGGAGGGAATGTTGGGGGTGGAATGGGGTAGGGTTGGCAAGTGGGAGGGCTGCGGGTTTTCGTGTTGTTGTTTTTTTTTTAATGGTCCTTCGTTTTCTCTGTCTCTGACTCTGTATCTCTCTGTGTCTCTGTCTGTCTGTCTGTCTCTCACTCTCTCTCTCACTCTCTCTCTCTCTCTCTCTCTCTCTCTCCCCCTCCCTCCCTCCCTCTCCCCGTCTGTCTTTTTCTCATTCTCTCTCTGTGTCTTGCTCTGTCTGTCTGTCTGTCTGTCTGTCTTCTTCTCTCTCTCTCTCTCTCTTCTCTCTCTCTCTCTTTCACTCTCTCTCTCTCTTCACTCTCTCTCTCTCTCTCTCTCTCTCTCTCTCTCTCTCTCTCTCTCTCTCTCTCTTCCTCACGCCTTCCTTTCACTTATTTCTTTTCTTTTCTTCTTATTCTTTTCTCTCCCCCCCCCCCTTCTCACACATGCACGCACAGAGATGGTGTGTGTGTGTGTGTGTGTGTGTGTGTGTGTGTGTGTGTGTGTGTGTGTGTGTGTGTTAAAAGTGTTGTTCCCTCCGAAGGATGTCAGGATGTTGAGGACCATGCTGTTTTTCAAAGCATTCTTCCCAAAGGGGATCACTATACCATCTTTTTCGCTCGCGCTTCTCCTGGAAATCCTTTCAGTTTTTGCCCCACAGGTGGAGATGGAGGTGTGCGTATGGGGAGGGGGGGGGGATGAGGTGTGTGTGTGTGTGTGTGGAGAGAGAGAGGGTGTGTGTGTGTGTGTGTGTGTGTGTGTGTGTGTGTGTGTGTGTGTGTGTGTGTGTGTGTGAATTGGTGCTGTTTGTGCACGGTCTCTCTCCGAATGGAAATAAACATTTTTGTTTCTTTTACCTTATAAAGTTCTTTTATCCAAAGATTATGAATGTTTTCTTCGTACTTTTTTTTCGTACTCTGTTGGTTCGGTGTGTGTTTAAGGTGTTTTCTTTGCTCTTCGCGCGCGCGTGTATGTGTGTGTGTGTGTGTGTGTGTGTGTGTGTGTGTGTCTGTGTGTGTCTGTGTGTGTGTGTGTGTGTGTGTGTGTGTGTGTGTGTGTGTGTGTGTGTGTGGAAGAATGTTTCGTCATCGACCCGCTTCACGTTTTTTGTTTGTTTGCGTGTTTGTTTTAAAGTTCCCCTTTAGTCAAATATAATCTTGGTAGATGATTTATTACAGCATAGAACTGGAAGTTAAGAGACTGTGATAGCATTTGGATATGAACTTGAAAATAATGAAGAGAATCACTTTGATCGCTGTGTCATGTGTTTGATGTGTTTGTATGCATGTTATATTGCTGTTTACATATTTGTCCACGAGAGAAACAATAATTTCACTGAGCTGATATCCATATTCTGACTTCGTTTAGGCTCTGTAGCAAGATACTCAACTTTTCCACTGCGAGTAACCATGATGAAATAAATACACACGCAAACTTCAAACGAATGCTGCTTGCAATTTCATCATGGGAGCAAGAGTTACCCTACTTGTTTGTTGTTTGCTGTCCCCTGTCTCGTTTAAGATTTCCATTCTTTCCCATTGCAGTTTTGCGCAGAGAAACTGAACAAGTCCAAATCTTGGACCTAGCCGAAGGGCCACAAATTGTCTGCATTGTAATTTTATTTTTCGTGGTTTTTAGAAACAACTGTATTCCAACGAACCCTCCCGCCCTCAATAGTATGGCTTCAGTATGATTTGAAATACCACAAACATGTCAAGTATATCTTCTCTGCTAGGGTGAACACAAGTTCAAGGTATTGGACCTGTCTGCTCCCCATGTGTCCTTCGTTGGCTGGTTCCTCCACTTCAGGGAGATGGGGGGAGGGGGGGGGGGGTATAAGAAGAATGTAATCTTTCTTTTTTCGAACTCCTTGAACTCGGAGAAAGCGTACCTGTATGTCCAGTTTGCAACGGCCATGGCCGAAGAGACCCCATGCTGACCTCTCACCTGCATGGTCGGCTAGAAGGGGGGGGGGGGGGGGGGGGAGGAGAAGGATGGAATTAAGGGAATGGGGGCAGTTCAGGTATGCTAATGGCTTTCCTGATGTGAGCAGCCACTTGGACATTAGAGCTGTCATGGATGGTACGTGACTTTCCTTTGTGTAGTGAGGGGCTGAGAGGAGGGATGGCGAATGTAGAAGAGGGGGAGGAGGGCGTGAGGAATCTCAGAAACAGTCTTCGCGGGTGAAAAATACTTGACTGAATTAGTTGGGTGGCATGTAAGGCTTTAAAAAAAAGAGAAGAAAACGTGTGTCTGAGATAGAGGTAAAACTATCTTAACTTGTATATAAAACTATCTTAACTTGTATATCATTAATAGTAGAGTGTTGGTTGGTGATTAAATAAGAGAGTACAGGGGCAGTGTTTGTTTTGCTTATTATTTATTTGTTTATTGATTGATTTATCTGTTTATTTATATGTTTGTTTGTTTGTTTGTTTTGATTCGTTCTTTATTAGTTAGTGTAATCATTCTTACTTACGGCTTAGAAACACGCCTTCACTTATTTAGTCACCCACCAACTTACAGCTTGGAAACACTCCACGGATTTAGTAACCCACCAACTTACAGTTTGAAAACACTCCTTCACTTATTTAGTCACCCACCAACTTACAGCTTGGAAACACTCCTTCACTTATTTAGTCATCCACCAAATTACAGCTTGGAAGCACTCCTTCACTTATTTAGTCACCCACCAACTTACAGCTTGGAAATACTCCTTCATTCGTTTAGTCACCCACCAACTTGCAGCTTGGAAGCACTCCTTTACTTATTTAGTCACCCACCAACTTACAGCTTGGAAACACTCCTTCACTTATTTAGTCACCCACCAACTTACAGCTTGAAAACACTCGTTCACTTATTTAGTCACCCACCAACTTACAGCTTGGAAACACTCCTTCACTTATTAAGTCACCCACCAACTTACAGCTTGGAAGCACTCCTTCACTTATTTAGTCACCCACCAGTCGCTTCATCAGATGTATGGCCTGTGTCTTGAGGACAGTCACAGAAACAGTGGTAACTCGGTTCTGGTTTGGACGTGTTTGTTTTCCATCGACTTGCAATGGATTCCTTTAACGCTGTTTTTTTTTTTTTTTTTTTCTTTGTTTGTTTGTTTTCCAGCTCAATGTGGCTGTTTGCCTACTGAAATTCTGCTCTTCACGTAATGTCCGTTCATCTTGGGTCGTTATCACAAGAATCAGCTTTTCGTGTGTGAGTGTTGTGTGTGTGTGTGTGTTCCAACCAGCTCTTTGTGCGTGCTTTCTTTAAATTCAGCTCTTGGTGAGCGCTTGCAGTTTTTTTTCTAACTTGGCTCTTGGTGGGTGGTTTTCTTTAAAATCAGCTCATTGTGCCTGCTTTCCCGGGGGCCAGAATAGCTCATGTAATAGAGCGCCGGATTTGTGATCCTAGAGATCGTAGGGTTGCGGAGCCGGGTTGTTTCGCTCGGTGAATGGGGGGAGGGGTTGGGGGTGTTCCTCTCGGATATAACATTGATTCTGATTCCATTTCCCCACAAGTTCATCGAATGAGACTGTTAAGCGATATTCAGTGTGTGAACGCACGCGTAACATCATCTTGCACAGGTGCAAAATCCCCAGCTTTGGGAGGAGAAGGCCAGTTCGGCCGTTGTTACAGATGACGCATCCTCCGAGAAAAATCGAAAGAAAGAGCGAAAACGGAGTGATGTTAGGCTGAATAACTCGTGAAACAAATGAATGTAGAGCCAGGTGTCAGCACTCTAGACGGCTCTACCTAACTAGGCATTACTGTGTAAACGAGAGCGTGTATTGTACAGCGCTTGGAGCGTCTCCAACCAAGGAGAGGCGCGTTGTATGTACTCTCAGTAGTAGCAACATCACTTCTTGATGCATGCTTTTCTTAAATGAGCTCTTTGTGGATGCTGTTCTGTAAAATCAGCTTTTGATGCATGCTTTTGTTTGTTTTTTTTCTTCGTGCATGCTTTTCTTCAGATTCAGCACTTAATGTGTGCTTTTCTATATAAGTATTCATAATGATATAGTAATAAATATGATTTTAAGATTTAAAAAAAAAATCACTATCAGTTCTTGGCGCACGCTTTTCCTTAAATTCAGCTCATAATGAATGCTTTTATTCAAAGTTAGTTCGTCATACGTGCTTTTTTTTTTTTTTTTAGTTTAAATCAGCTCCTCATGTGTGCTGTTCTTTCAACAACAACAAAAATCTGTGCCCTGCCATGGCTATGAATGATTTTCTTTAAAATCTACCCGTATAAGAAATATCCTTTATGCATGCTTTTATGTACAATCTGTTGATTATGTGCGCAGAGTAAATTCTGCTTATAGTGCATGCTTTGGCTCATGTGTGCTTTTATATAAAACCTAACCTTGATGCATTTTTTTTCTTTCAAATCAGTATTTCATGCCTGTTTTTCTTTCGAGTTCGTCCCCCCCCTCTCTCTCTCTCTCTCTCTCTCTCTCTCTCTCTCTCTCTCTCTCTCTCTCTCTCTCTCTCTCTCTCTCTCTCTCTCTCACGCCTTCTCTTCTTCCTCCTCCCCAAATTGTTTCTGGTAATGTGGCTTATAAAGGTAAGGCCGGTACATTTTGTCTGTGTGTGCGCGCGCGCGCACGCGCGTGTGTGAGTGTGTGTGTGTGTGTGTGTGTGTGTGTGTGTGTGTGTGTGTGTGTGTGTGTGTGTGGAGGAGAGTTTGTCTTCTCTCTCTCTCTCTCTCTCTCTCTCTCTCTCTCTCTCTCTCTCTCTCTCTCTCTCTCTCTTCTTTCTTCTTCTTCTTCTTCTTCTCCTCCTCCTTCTCCTCCTTCTTCTTCTTCCTCCACCCCAAATTGTTTCCGATAATGTGGCTTATAAAGGTAAGGTGTGTGCGTACATGTGTGCGTGCGTGTGTGTGTTATAAAAAAAAAAATCGACGCTATGTATAGCATAACGTATGAGAAATGACCCTTTTCTCCGATCCTAGATCAATCTTCTGATCTCCCTCCGAAGTACAGTACTCTGTCCTGAAAATGACTCCCGATGTGACGCTGAAGGTGAGATCAACACGTGATTAACCGTAGACTCTAAAGGACAAGTCACTCCCAAAGCGGCGTCTGTGCGGAGTTCAGGGACTCCTCTACCTGAGCCATCATACTGGATCTGCTCCACTTTGGGAAAGTGGACCTCTTTAACCTCAGTCGTTGGGAGGCAGATGGAGTAGAAGGAGAGGGAGGAGGTGGGGGCAGGTGCTGACATACACTAAGATGCCCTCTCCAGGCAGCTTTGATAAAAGTGCTGACGTCAGGACGTTGTCACTGATGCATGCGTGCGTGCGTGCGCGTGCATCATCAATGAGGGTTGTCCCATGGAAAGGCGGGCCTTGAATTCGGGGTCAGTTGGCAGCGTTCCGAATGAGAGGACTCGACTACCATAAGGGCATCAGAACCCACCGGACTTGGGGAGGGAGAGGGAAGGGAAGGGGAGAGATTGGGGCAGTCCATTGGCTCGAGTAGTTCG
>CM065728.1:42898706-42938706 GCA_033310375.1 Conus canariensis | reverse complement strand
GACGGGAAGGGGGGGGGGGGGGGGGGGGGGGGGTTCTGGGCTGAATGACGGAAAGATAGTGCAGATGGCAACAGAAAGCAATGGGTGTGACGTGGGAAGACAGTGGAATCGTGTCATGCTGTGTCCAGACGATGTTACAAAAAAAAAAAAAAAAAAAAAAAAAAAAACTTGAAAACTGGGGTAAAAAATCCAAATACGCAGTGCTATTTACTCTCTCTCTCTCTCTCTCTCTCTCTCTCTCTCTCTCTCTCTCTCTCTCTCTCTCTCTCTCTCTCTCTCCCTCTCTCTCCAGTCTCTGTCTGAGAATTGTAGAAGTCTTGCGTACTAAGGAGTTCCTATTCAGTCGCGCGTGGTTGCGCACTAAACTACCACTCACGCTCACCAGTTGGTTGGCACAGGCAGGCTGTCAAGTTTGTTTTTTCCTTCAGCTTTCCCCCGGTGTCGGTTGCTTCTCATTGTTTTCCATTGTCCGCCCGCCTTGTTTCTTTTGGCCCGCTCTGCAACCAGCCGGTGTGCATCGGAGGGTATGAAATGAAGCTAAGGGTGGAGGCTGCGGGTGGCCGCTGTCAACCCCGCTGTCAACCTATTTTCGCCATCGTCTGTGGATCTCGTGGCTTATGATTGTCAGGAGGATGGTAGAAGCAATCCTACTAGTTGCCAGTATAGTTGTTTTCATCGTCTGTGGGTTTCGTAATAGATAATTGTCATGGGGGTGGTAAAGGTATCACGGTTGCCGGCATAGTTTTGTCATCGTCTTCCACCCGATGCGATCTTTGAATTCTTGAAAGAGATAAACATTTTTCATCGGATCTGAGATTTTATGGTGGAAAGATTTTTTAACAAAATTTCGGGTAGGTTTGTAGATGTATTTTAAGGAGTTCTGTGAATGAATGATTTGTGTGTTGATTTTAATGTGATGACAGCCCTAATATGGCCCATTGCGGTCGGCTGGGCTATAAGCAACATTACCTTACCTTACCTTACCTGTCATCGTCCTCGGAATTCATGACTGATGATTGTCATGAGGGCGGTATAGGCAACCCAGTAGAGGGCATTGTTTTGTCATTATCTGTGGATTTAGTGGCTGTTGATTGTCATGTGGATGGTATAGGCAACCCAGTAGAGAGGATTGTATTGTCATTATCTGTGGATTTCGTGGCTGTGTCATGTGGATGGTATAGGCAACCCAGTAGAGAGGACTGGATTGTCATTATCTGTGGATTTCGTGGCTGATGATTGTCATGTGGATGGTATAGGCAACCCAGTAGAGGGCAGTGTTTTGTCATTATCTGTGGATTTCGTGGCTGATGATTGTCACGTGGATGGTATAGGCAACCCAGTAGAGGGCAGTGTTTTGTCATTATCTGTGGATTTCGTGGCTGATGATTGTCATGTGGATGGTATAGGCAACCCATAGGGCAGTGTTTGTCATTATCTGTGGATTTTGTGGTGATGATTTTCAGGAGGGGGGAAGGCAACCCATAGCCGGCATAGTTTGTCATCATATTTGGATTTCGTGTGATGACGTTTGTCATGTGGGTGGTGATAGGCTAACCCAGTAGCGACATAGTTTTGTCATCATCTTTGGATTTCATGGCTGATGATTGTCATTGGTGTATAGGAACAATCAGTTTTTATCATCCTCTTTGGATTTCATGGCTGATGATTGTCATTTGGGCTGGTATAGGCTTAGTTTTGTCATCGTCTTAGGATTTCATGGCTGATGATTGTCATTTGGGTGGTATAGGCTTAGTTTTGTCATCGTCTTAGGATTTCATGGCTGATGATTGTCATTTGGGTGGCATAGGTATAGTTTTGTCATCGTTCTAGGATTTCATGGCTGATGATTGTCATTTGGGTGGCAAGGCATAGTTTTGTCATCGTCTTAGGATTTCATGGCTGATGATTGTCATTTGGGTGGTATAGGCATAGTTTTGTCATCGTCTTAGGATTTCATGGCTGATGATTGTCATTTGGGTGGTATAGGCATAGTTTTGTCATCGTCTTAGGATTTCATGGCTGATGATTGTCATTTGGGTGGTATAGGCATAGTTTTGTCATCGTCTTAGGATTTCATGGCTGATGATTGTCATTTGGGTGGTATAGGCATAGTTTTGTCATCGTCTTAGGATTTCATGGCTGATGATTGTCATGTGGGTGGTTGAGGCAAAGATAGGTCATGTTTAATTTCATGGCGATTTTGATTCTCTGATTCGTCTGCGATGGCCAAAATGACTCTCTCATTGTTATCTGCAGCCGTTCTTGATATCTGCTCCGTCTGCTCCTATGCCTCTCTCTCTCTTCTCTTGAATTCCGCACAGGCACGGAAGCAGTTTGACCACCGCGCGCATTTTGGTGACGTCACATGTATGAGGATCGTTTACAGGGATTTCCCCCACCTTTTTTTCCGTCAGTCGGAAAAAAGATAAATGAACAAATACATACGCTGGAAAATGGGGGTGGGGATTGGGGGTGGGATGGGCGTCAGTTCTGTTTCAAGGTATGGGGTTCAAAGTTAATGCGTCTGGGCACCAGCTGATGCTCACTCTCACAACCCGTTGAGTGGAGTCTTTAGTAACTTCTGTATTGGCGACAGCACTATACTGTTGTAAGCCTGCGGCACTAAACGGCCGATCCATGGATGCCGTCTGGAGATTCTTCGTGTCTTTTTTTTCCATTTCTGAAAATGTTATTAGTATGAATTAAGAGGATTGCGACCACAAAAAAAAAAAAAAAAAAAATCTTTCTATTAGGGGGAGGGAGGAGGGTGAGAGGACAACTCGTAAAGAGGGAGAAACGTTCACGATCAGCGGAGAGAATCTCTCTCTCTCTCTCTCTCTCTCTCTCTCTCACACACACACACACACACACACACACACACCACACACACACACACACACACACACACACACACACTCACACACACACAGACTGAGAGAGAGAGTGACACCAAAAGGTCTCAGAAGAGAGAGAGAGAGAGAGACTAAAAGGGGGGGGGGGTGGGGGGCGAGGAGAGGAAGGGCAAGAAGAAGTGTGTGGGGCAGATCGATGCTCACTAAAGAGCCAGAGGCCAGGAGGTGGGAAGAGCCAGGGAGGGAACGTTAAACGACATGGGCAATAAACATGCTCTGCTGCATGATCCAACACACGATAACAGCGCGCTAAAGAAAGTTTCCATGGACAGGAACGATTGCTGTGCAGTGGGGGCACTGTAACCAGGATGCGCGCGCCCGCACACGCGCACACGCGCGCGCGCACACACACACAGGCGCGCACCACACACACACAACACCACACACACACACACAGAGTCACACCACACACACACACACACACACACACACACACAGGCATCCCCCCCCCCCCCCCCAATAAACACACATACATATACAATCTCTCTCTCTGTCTTTCTCTCTCTCTCTCTCTCTGTCTTTCTCTTTCTCTGTACACACACGCACGCGCGCGCGTGCACACACACGCATGCGCACACGCACGCACTCTGCGACTACTTGGAGAGAAAGAGAGACGCTGGAAGCGGCGGGGGGGGGGGGGGGGGGGGGGGGGGGGGGGGGGGGAGGGGGGGGGGGGCGGAGGACAGACGCAGAGAAATGAGGAGAAGGACGAGATTTGATCTCTAATGGGAAGAGGCACAAGCGGGGTGGGGGGAAGAGATGGAATAACGATGGCTGTGATGATGGTGATCGACGCCCTGCCTCCTTTGGCGGTCATCAGCACAACTCATCCACAGCGCCAACCGTAACAACAAGACACACAGTGTGAGGGAGGAAGAAGAAACAGGAAAACAGAAAAGAAGGAAGAAAGTGGGGAGAGAGAGAGAGAGAGAGAGAGAGAGAGAGAGAGAGGAGTGAGAGACGAGAGAGAGGAGAGAGAAACGAGAGAGGGAGAAAATCTGGGAGAGAGTGAACGAGAGAGAGGAGTGAGAAAGAGAGAGAGAGAGAGGTGGAAAGGGGTGGAAGAGAGAGAGAGAGAATCTTGGTAGGAGATAGTGAGAGAGAGAGGGAGAGTGAGAGATTCTGGGAAGGAGAGGGGGGGGGGCAGAAAGGAGAGGGAATGGGGGTTGCTAAAACGGGGTGATGAAACAAGACATTTCAAAGGTGTTTGGGTGAGAGACTTACTCAGACCCCGTGTAAGAGGTCTGTGGCGATGTATTAGCTAATCAGATTACCGACAAGCATAGAAAAACAGTCAGGCACAATAACGGTCATACCCAAAAGTAACTATACTCCCCCACTACTCTGAACTCGACGCATGCCGCGGAGTCTTCGTTGTCGTCATCCTCCTGTCTCTGTCAGTCTGTCTGTCTGCCTGCCTGCTGCCTGCTGTCTGTCTGTCTACCTGTCTCTCTCTCTCTCTTCTCTCTCTCTCTTCTCTCTCTCTCTCTCTCTCTCTCTCTCTCTCTCTGTCCCTCCTTCCTCCACACTAACCCCATGTCTGTTTCAAAGAACACTGCGTACGACTCTTCATGTTCTGTTGTCCTCTTTGTTTCAGGGATCATCTCCACCACCAGCCGCATCCTTGACCGTGAAAAACAGGAAGAGCACGCGCTTGAGGTCAGTGTTGTGTGTGTGTGTGTGTGTGTGTGTGTGTGTGTGTGTGTGGGTGTGTGTTTCGTGCGCGCGCGCGCGCGTGTGCGCGTACGTGTATGTGTTCATACATGAATCTTAGATCTCTGCATTGGTATAACTATAAGTGTGTGTGTGTGTGTGTGGGGTGTGTTGTGTGTGTGTGTGTGTGTGTGTGTGTGTGCGCGCGCGCGCGCGCGTACGTATTGTAAGAATGCGTATACAGTAAGGACGGATGTGTATGGTGAGGGTGGGAGTTTGGTGTAGAATGACAGTGGGAGAAAGGGAGGAATGTGCGCGTCTTTTCGTTTACGGATCTTGGATCGATATGATGTGGTGTTGTGTGTGTGTGTGTGTGTGTGTGTGTGTGTGTGTGTGTGTGTGTGTGTGCGTGCGTGTGGTGTGCGTGCGTGTGTGTGCGTACGCGCGTACGCTCATGTGCAGGGATATTGGTTGAAAGATTTGAGATATCGGTATCCAACATCTATGCACGCGTTGAAGCGCGAGCCAGTAGCTTTGTTTGTTCATCCGTCAGTTGTTTTTTTCCCACAAAGATCTCTCTCTCTCTCTCTCTCTCTCTCTCTCTCTCTCTCTCTCTCTCTCTCTCTCTCTCTCTCTCTCGTACATCAGATTATAATGAAAATTAGAACTGTCAGTAGTGTAAGTGTTATGGTTTTGTGGGAGATGTAAATATTTTGAAGCACGATTTATATGTTACCAATGTCCTGTTGTTATGACGTTACTGCTGTCCCTCCTTTGTCTTCCTCCATCTGGTCATGACCTAGCGGGCTTCTCCTCCCCCCCCCCCCTCCCTCCCCCCTTCCCCCGCCGCTTTTCTGACTCTCACTCATTGTCCTTGTGTATCTATTATGTATTGCTGCCTCAGGCCGTTTTGGCAGTGGTCCATGGATATCTGATTTCTTTCTCTGTCTGACCATCCCCTCCACCCCACCCCGCCTCCCCCCTCGCCCTCTTCCGTCCCCCGTTCTCCACAAACACACAAGCTATAAACACATGTACGTGCACACGTCCGCAATCGAAGACACACACGCACGCACCGACTACCCCTCCGTCTTCGTTTGTCACGAATATCCTTGCAAACTAGCTATCTTTGCACGGTGAGGCGCTTTCAGTCGTAACAATTTCTTACACAGAAGCTGCTAAATCTATTTTCTCATCATTATTTTGTAAAGTACAGTAGCAAAGAACAAAACATCTCCCGGGTTGTTTTTTTTCCCCTAACGAATGCTCTTTCCGTGTCTGCCTCTGTGTGTGTGTGTGTGTGTGTGTGTGTGTGTGTGTGTGTGTGTGTCTCTCTCTCTCTCTCTCTCTCTCTCTCTCTCTCTCTCTTTCTCTCTGTCTCTCTCTCTGTCTCTGTCTCTCTCTCTCTCTCTCTCTCTCTCTCTCTCTGAATGCCATCATCCTCCTATCTTCGTTCTTCTTCCATCCCCCCTTTCCTTTTCTCATTCCATCACCACTCCTCCATCGGCATAAAAAAAAAGAAAAGCGGCGGCGCTAATGAATAGCATGACTCTTCACATGAGTGCTAGCATCTCACTCACTCACCCCTCCCTCTCTCCTTCCCTCCCTCCCCCTCCCTCCCCCCCCCCCCTCTCTCTCTCTTCTCCCTTTCTCCTCATTCGCACCCCCCTCCCCCCCTGTCTCTCTTTCTCCGGTAGTGGTAATTGTCTCACCAGCGCTCCAGAACCAAACCATTGCATACGAAGTTGTAAACAAAACAGAAAAAGACCAGAGACGGTGGTGTGTGAAAAGAGGGAATGAAACGAAGGTAGCGGATGAGTGTGTATGTTTTCCTTAGGTGTGGAAAATGTCTCTGCATGCACTCACAGTACTAGTAAACACGTACGAGTGCAGGCGCGCGCTCGTGGACACACACACACACACACACACACACACACACACACACACACACACACACACACACACACACTGACACACAATTACACACACACACACACACACACACACACACACAAACACACACACACACACACACACACACACACACACACACACACACACACACGCACACACACACACGGACAGAGAGACGAGGCGAGGGCGTGCGAGAGCACTGCGATCTTTTTAACTAAAACGCGTTTTAATACGAACAGAAAGCTTCACCGAGCCAAACGAGTAGTTTGAAACGTGAAGGAGAACATGGCCTAGGCTGAATATAAAAGGGTAGATGGTGGAAGAGGGGAATAGGGAGTCGTCTTTATTGTTTAGTAGTGTGTGTGTGTGTGTGTGTGTGTATGTGTGTGTGTGTGTGTGTGTGTGTGTGTGTGTGTGTGTGTGTGTGTATTGATTGATTGTGTTTGCTACTCTGAACTGTAAACGGACCATTGGAGACATATGTGTGCTAGCAGTAAAAGATTTGTCAAAGAAGAATGACTTTTCAATATTCCGCAATGAAGTTGCAGCTGCAGTGACGTCGCTGAAATGTTGAAGACTGCAGGCATTGACAATATTCCTGCTGAACTCTCTGACATATGGCGAAGAGGCAGTAACTGATATCCTAATAGCCACCGGCAACAAATCTAGCAGACAGACGAGTTGCTCACGCAATGGACTCGGTCACTAATTATCACTCTTCCTGTGAAAGGAAATCCCCAACGCCGCCAGAGTTACCGCACTATTAATCTGATCAGCCACGCTAGCAGAGTAAGGCTGAAAATCATTCTAATAGACTAAAGCCACAAGCAGGCACCATTACGACAGACGAGCAGGCCGGACAAAAGCAGAATTACACTCGAACAAAAGCAGAATTACACTCGAACAGGCCTTTTAGCCTACGTACCCTTTGCGAAAAGCATCTCTGAAACCAGAGGGAGAGCTACATTGTCTTGATAGACTTCAAGAAAGCGTTTGACAGTCTTGCAGAAGGCATTATGGACCACACTGAAAAAAAACAAAAAAAAAACCCATGCGTCAGGCACAACTTTATCAGCCCGTCCAGCGTCATATATTCCAAGCAGCCAGTGCAGTGCTCACACAGAGTGCTACTGGATAGTAGTTCCATATTTCGGTTGGAGTTTGTCAGAGCTGTTTTGCATCACCGACGTTTTTCAACATATTACTGAACGCATCTTCGCTGGCAGACGTAGAGATCATGCCAGCACGCTCAGCATTGGAGGAAGAACCATTATGAACTTTTGCTTTGCGGATGTGACGGCGATGGCCTGACAGGCAGTGAACAAGAGCTCGCCAAGCTTTGTTAATAGACTGGATAAAACGTCGACAAGATATGCGGCTAGAAATCAGCGCCGAAAAGGACCAAGTGGATGGCCAGTCACACCACCACCATCACTTCTAATGTAACTGTTTACGGAAAGAAATCATGAGTTGTTCAACGCTTCACTTACCTAGGATTCATCATTATCAACGAGGCATACCAAACCAGAAACGCTCTCAAGGGCAGCAAAGTCATAATGAGCACTATCCAAGACTGAAACCTACATAGAAGGTGGGTAACAGCTCCATGAAACAAACGATCAAGCCACACTAGTACATTCCATCCTCCTAAATGCATGCGAGACATGTGTCCTCACAGTGGATCCGGAAAGAAGAGTTCGAGCCGTGGGAACGAGTTTTTATCGCAAGACACTAAACATCAGACATAATAATCATATCACCAAACCAGCAAGTGCCCCAAATTATCCAGTAGCATGTTGGACCATGTAATGATCTGCTGACATCAGTCAAGAAAAGAAAGCTACGATGGTGTAGAAGCCCCATAACAAGAACCAGTGGCCTTGCCAGAACAAGTCCTTCAAGGAAATGCTGAGGGAGGGAGATGAAGGGGAAGACAGAAAAGACGATGGACGGACAACATTGCAGAATGTGCAGGGAAACCTTTTGCAGGGACCCAAGCCTCGGCACACCACGGACAGAACTGGAGGAACCTGGTGAACCCTTTTTCCATTGCGGCGCCCCAGTGATTTTATACGGAGTTTAACTAGCGAGAGATTTGTGCTAACGATTATTTCGCCGAGAAGTACAGCTTCTAATAGATATTACACTCAAATGAAAATGTTAACGGGTTATTAGGCACAGGTGAAGAGTGAAGGTGTTGACAGTTATGCCGATCCTGGCGTAGAGCATGCCAGTTTGTCATTGACTCTCTCTCTTCTCTCTCTCTCTCTCTCTCTCTCTCTCTCTCTCTCTCTCTCTCTCTCTCTCCACACACACACACACACACACACACACACACACACACACACACACACACACACACACACACACATATTATACACACACACACACACACACACACATACACACACACACACGTATATGTATGTGTGTGTGTGTGTATGTGTGTGTGTGTGTGTATATATATATATATAATATATATATATATATACAGTGCCCTTCTGTCTCCCTGCTCTTCTTGCTCCCTTTTATCCCTATGTGTGGGGTGTGTGTGTGTGTGTGTGTGTGTGTGTGTGTGTGTGTGTGTGTGTGTGTGTGTGTGTGTGTTGGCGTGGTAAAGTCAGATTGCCCCAAAGTCTAAAACAAGTGTTTATGATTTGCCTGTTTTAGTTTGTGTGGGCGAAGAGCCGAGATTAGAAGCGAAGGTCACAAAGCTGGCTTACCGTAAATACCCCGAATTCATCTGTGTGCCAGAAACTGCTCCGCTAGAACTTTTTTATACTCCCCATTCGCGCGCTCCCACGTTCTCTTGTATGTCTCCTTGCCACCTGCCCGACTGTCTGTCTCACCTTTCCTGGCTCTGTCTTTCTGAGCGTTCGCGCGTGCACACACACACACACACACACACACACACACACACACACACACACACACGCATGCACGCGCGCGCGCGCGCACGCACACACACACACACACACACACACACACACACACACACACACACACACACATACAAGTGGAGACATTTTTCTTCAACATAGAAAAATCTTATATATATATATGCAAAGCGAACCTGTCTTATTGGTCCATCAGTCTAGCCATATTTTATTGGAGTACTGACTTAAATGACTAGTATAATTGTGTATGTGAATTGTTAATACAGTGTAGTGTAGTGTAGTGTAGTGTAGTGTAGTGTAGTGTAGTGTAGTGTAGTGTAGTGTAGTGTAGTGTAGTGTAGTGTAGTGTAGTGTAGTGTGTGTGTGTGTGTGTGTGTGTGTGTGTGTGTGTGTGTGTGTGTGTGTGTTAACGCATCTACAAGGCGCTGATGTCGAGACAATATTGCAGTCCGTAGTATAATGAGGCAAAAATGTAAAAGTAGCCGGGGACAGAGAGAAAGAAAGAAAGGGAAGAGAGACAGACAGGCAGTCAGTGAAATAAACAGACAGGCAGACAGACGGGCAGACTGCCAGTTCTATCTGTCATGTGTCCACATAATACTGCTTCAAGTATCCATATCGGCCAGAGACTTGATTTCCATCACTATTATTCATCCCTGCTTCATCACGAACTGAGCACCCCACACGCTCGCGCACCTGTGATTCCTCCTGTTGAGGCATAGACAATTTCAGACAACAACAGAACATGACTTGATCTGCTTGAATATCTACATCTTGAATGTTGAATTAGACTTTGAACACGTGAAAGCGTCTTGTGTCACATGAGTCTGTTTAATAATTTCACGTAGCAACTTGTTAGCAGAATTAAGCTCGAAAATGGTGGGACAGACCTTAGGTACACATGATTATGAAGTAACTTTTTTTTTGCGCATGTTTCAGAATATATGGGACACTCCACAGTAAAGTGAACACATCTCCAGTAGAATTCATTTCTCATCTCTGTCTCTGTCTGTCTGTCTGTCTTTCTGTCTCTCCCTCCCTCCCTCCCTCCCTCTCTCTCTCTCTCTCTCTTTCTTTCTCCCCCTCCCTCCCTCGCTCCCTCTCTTAACAGGTACGGTGTTGGAAAGGAATTCCATAAACTCACCATGTCTGAACAAGTAGATAATGTTTGCTACACCAACACTTGAATAATGAGAACTTGAATCACGAAATCGTGTTTGCATAATCTCTCTCTCTCTCTCTCTCTCTCTCTCTCTCTCTCTCTCTCTCACACACACACACACACACCACACACACACACACGTACACACACACACACACTCACACACCACACACACACACCACACACACACACACACTACACACACACACACACACACACACACACACACACACACACACACACACACACAAAATACAAACACACACACACACAAAATACAAACACACACACACAAATACAAACACTCTCTCTCTCTCTCTTCTCTCTCTCTCTCTCTCTCTCTCTCTCTCTCTCTCTCTCTCTCCACGCCAAATTCCCACCTTTTTATGTGATTTATACGTCGCTCCTAAACATACATCATTGTTGCTCACCTGCCGGGTATGATGTGGTTAGAAGGGCAACACGAGGCGATCAGTTATCCTGCCTTATCCTGCGTTATGCTGCTAGGCCATAATCTTTGTGCTCCAACGTGTTAGTTTATGGCTGCATTTTTTTTCCTTCGTGGCAGGTTGTAAACCTGTGTGGTCCGTAAGATGAGGATTGGGTTAGAGAAAGAGAGAGAGAGAGAGAGAGAGAGAGAGAGAGAGAGAGAGAGAGAGAGAGATTGAAAGAGAGAGAGAGAGAGACGAAGGGAAGGAGGCGGAGAGGATGGGAGACTGAAATAGAGGTATGGACGGACGGGACGAGGGGGGATGTTGTGTGTGTGTGTGTGTGTGTGTGTGTGTGTGTGTGGAGAGAGAGAGAGAGAGAGAGAGAGGGGGGCTTTGTGCGTATGTGTGCTCTTACACGCAGCCTTGGTTGCTTAGTGCGTGTGAGAGTGCGTATGCATAAGTCGTTATATGTGCGTGTGCATGCGTATATCCTTGGGTGTGTGTGGATCGTGTGTATGCAAGGGTGGACGCGCTTGTGTGTAAGAGTCTGTATGTGTGCGCGCACGCTTTCATTCGTGTGTGTGTGTGTGTGTGTGTGTGTGTGTGTGTGTGTGTGTGTGTGTGTGTGTGTGTGTGTGTGACAGACAGACAGACAGAGAGAGAGAGAGAGAAAGTGGATGTACGCCCCCTCCCCCACCCCTTTAGTTTACCACAAACGTGAAGGCAAAGACAAACCGTGGGCCCCGAACAGACTGCCTACCCGCTTACCTGTCTTCTCTTTGTCCTGCAGTTCCTTTTGTTTGACGACGGACTAGTTACTTCCTGTCTAACCTCTCTGTCTTGTTGTCTGTCTCTCTGTCTGTCTCCAATATCTCTGCCTGCCTGCCTATCTGTCTGTCCGCTGCTTGCCTGGTTCTCTCTCTCTCTCTCTCTCTCTCTTCTCTCTCTTCTCTCTCTCTCTCTCTCTCTCTCTCTCTCCTCTCTCTCTCCATATCAATACCAGTAACTGCTAAATGTACCAGGGTTTGCCTGAGTGATGTTAGCCTAACCCCTGATTCCAGCCCTGTCGTTCCATCTTCTCTCTCTCTCTCTCTCTCTCTCTCTCTCTCTCTCTCTTCTCCTCTCTCTCTCTCTCTCTCTCTCTCTCTCTCTCTCTCTCTCTCTCTCTCTCTCTCTCTCTCTCTCTCTCGTTCTCTCATTGTATGTATGTAGGTGTGTGTGCTCGCGCGCACGTGTGGTGTGTGTGTGTGTGTGTGTGTGTGTTGTGTGTGTGTGTGTGTGGTGTGTGTGTAACTGACTGTCATTTCGAGTTACTGCCGTGAAATGTACCCGGATTTACCCGGACAGTGACTGTTACCCATCCCCTGTTTCCAGCCTTGGCCTCGTCCCAGTTCTCTCCCTCTCTCTCTCTCTCTCCCTCTCTCTCTCTCTCCCTCCTCTCTCTCTCTCTCTCCTCTCTCTCTCTCTCTCTCTCTCTCTCTCTCTCTGTCATTTGTCAATACTGGTAACTGCGAAGTACCCGGATTTGCGTGGATGATAAATGTTGCCGTTCCTCCGTATCCAGCCTTGTCGTCCCTAATACTAGAGAGAGAGGGGGGGGGGGGGGGTGTAAAAAAAAAAAAGGTGGAACGGGTAGTGAAGGGAGGAGAGGGTGAAAGACAGGGAGGCAGTTTTTAGGTAAAATATGATTTTCCTTTCCCCATGGCCTTTCCCGTGAATCAGCATGGCAGAAGATGACAGCCCAATATCTGCCTTAGCCTGTCATCCAAGCGTGGTACAGATGGATATGAAAAGAAAACATTGTATAGAAATGCCCTTAGAGAGAGAGAGAGAGAGAGAGAGAGAGAGAGAGAGAGAGAGAGAGAGAGAGAGGTCATGGTGAAAATAAAAGGGAAAAACGTTTCCAGTTGTTTTTGTGTGTGTGTGTGTGTGTGTGTGTGTGAGTGTGAGAGAGAGAGAGAGAGAGGAGAGAGAGGAGAGAGAGAGAGAGAGAGAGAGAGAGAGAGAGAGAGATTGCTTGAGGAGGGCTTGGGGAAGGAAAGGAATTGTACAGCTGGTTCAGCTTCAGTGATGTTCGATAGCTGAATCTGTCTGGATGGGTAGATTTTGTGTGACCGCGCTGATTATTGAATCGAAAAAGGCCATAAAGTTGCTTGTTATTTTACTAATTTATTTGCTTTTTGTGCATCATATACTGTACCATGTGAAGCGTAAACAATGACCACCAATATGGTCGCTCTGTATGGCCAATACTGTTCCTGGGGCATGGCGTGGTGGAAGGCGGGCCGTTTCTTCTCCCTCAGCCATCTGAACCTTCAGTGACCTGAACGAGTCAGGTACCCAGTTACTGCTGGGTAGACAAGAGAATTCTCGAACCGTAAAAATTCGACCCCGTCGATGTTTGGAACACACGACACTCAACTCCGGAGGCAAACGCCGCACATTTATGTTGACTTTGTGCATGATAATGAGACGAGTTTGTCTAAAGATGCAGACGGGACAGGGATCGGTACATTCATCTTTCTCGGTAGTTGGCGTTTCATTGCGCTGGGTGGAGGCATTCGCCGCTTTCTGTTGACCTGATTCGCCTTATGACTGCCTCCTGTTCATAGGGTGGCTGCCTGTTCTCTACATTAATTTCACAGCGGATAGTGTCAGACTGTCAAGGTTGAAGCTCACACACTGTGGTTACCCCGCGGGTAAATGCTAGTATGCTACGGGCGACCACTAGGCCGACATTGCTGGACAGCGGACAAGAAGATGCTGGGGTGTGGTTACTTAATGAGGCAGCCAGGCGAATTGACCAGTTGACCAGTTCGCTCATCCGAGGCCTCGTTTTCATTTCACATTCATCTTGCACCTAATTTGAGGAGATATGTGATTTGTTTTCTTCGTTTTCATTGTCTTGATTGTTGTTTATCTTGCCCTTAGAAGACCAAAGAGGTCGACACGCGTCGTGTTTGTGTTGTAGTTTTTTGTTATTGTTTTTTGTAATCTTTCGTTCGGTGGCGTAGTCATTTTACCTTTTAAGTTCAATTCTTTCATCAGACAACAGCGAATAGTGGGAAGGCGGGGTGAGATACCGATTCCACGTCTATAGGTTTTGGGCCTGTCCAGTGTTGGGCTGCAGCGTGACTCCAATTCTCATCGTCTTGTGTGACGAATTGGGTTTCCGGTACCGTGCATGGGCAGGTCAGTCTTTGTGAATAGGTACCTCAACCTACCTCAGAGACTACGTCACCAAAGAACGTGGCGCCCATTCCTGTCATTGTTTCGTTGGCTCTCCTGGCCTTTCGGCCGTGGCGGTCGTTCGGAAGTGTTTGTAGTCTCCCGAGCTTTCTCTATCCGATCGGCCACGCAGCGTTGTCGCTGGTGATTCAAGATGGTGACTCACAGTTTGGAGAACTGACCGAGCGTGGGCTGCGGGTCAGCCAGGCCTGTGTCTGGGTTGCCATCCCGAGATGAGTTTGGACTCGAGTTTGGTGGGTCTAAATGAAGACAGTTTACTGGAAAAAGAGGCGGGGGAGGGAGGGGTGTTAAGAAATGTGCTCTCGTCTCCGTTGTTTCTCTTGGATGTCTGTTTATGTTCTGTATTCTCTCTTCTGATCCCACTCCTTCTCCCCTCACACACACCACACACACACACACACACACACACACACACACACACACACACACACACACACACACACCATACACCACACACTCAAACGCGTGCTTATGCGCATCTCTCTCTCTCTCTCTCTCTCTCTCTCTCTCTCTCTCTCTCTCTCTCTCTCTTTCTCCCCTCACACACACACACACACACACACACACACACACACACACACACACACACACACATCGCTAATTAATCAGACCCCATCACCCCATAGGTCGTTGCGTCAGTCCACCTGCCACCAGCGGAAATCTAACGAAGCGTGCGAGGAGTTTCCACGGGAGGTACACACGTGTTCCACACACCCTTCATGCCTGCGTGCTCCTACCGCCCCGTACCCCTAACCAGACCCCTTTCGCTGGGAGGCTGCGTCACCATGCAGAGACAGGCAGGCATACCACTCATTCTTGTCACGGGTGCTCTGTTTGGCCATTCCAAGCTTTGGTTGCTGCTTGCGTTGGTGGTTAGTGGTCAGCCACAAAGTTGTTTACCACTGGTCAGGCGAGAGAAGATGATTCAGGGGTAGGCCCACACCCTGACCCCTGTTCAGCCGGCCGGTGTGACGTGCACCCTCCTCTCCCCCACCCTCCTCTCCCTATCCCCCTCCCCCCTACCCCTCTCCATCCTCCGCCGTCTTCCTCAAGCTTCACTGTTACGTGTCTTGAATTAGCTTGTGTGTGTGCGTGCGTGCGTGCGTGCGTGCGTGTGTGTGTTGTGTGTGTGTGTGTGTGTGTGTGGTGTGTGTGTGTGTGTGTGTGTGTGTTCTCTCCACTATTTTCCCACGTCCTTTCTTAGCGACACTGTACCCTCCCCCCCCCGCCACTCCGCATTCTCCACCCCAGCCTCAGCCCTCCGCAGCGTTTCTCAGCACTGCGTTTGTCTTTTCTTTCCTAACACTACCCCTCCCTCCCCACTCTGTCTTTTTCTTAGCACTCCATTTTTCCTTCCTTCCTTAGCGCTTCTTGTTTTCTTATCATTTCTTAACTTTACCTTTTTCCCCTGTCTTTTCCTTAGGACTGCCTTTTTCCTGTCGTCTCAGCTCTAGTTTTTTTTTTTTCCTAATTTTTTTTTTCTCCAGTACTTTCTGTCTTTTTCTCCCTTTTCTTCTCGCGCAACTCCCCCCGTCCCCCTCCCCCTCTTTTTTTCTTTTTTTTTTTTTTTAGCGCTGCGTAACCTTTCCTTTCATAGAACTATTTTCTCCCGTTACTTTTTTTCCTAGTAATACTCTTTCATATTTTTACATGGAACTTTTTTTTTTTTTTTTTTTTTTTGGGGGGGGGGGGGGGGGGGCATTTTTGCGTTGTACCGCTTTGTTTTTTCTTCTTCATCTTTTCATAGGTTTTATCGCATCTTGTACCCTTGCCTTTTCTAGAACCACTTTTTTTCATGTCGTTTTGCTAGCACTGCTTTTCATGCCTTTATTTCCTGGAACTTTTTTTTGTTGTTCATCTCTCTTCCCCACACTTCTGTTTCTTATCTTTTACTGCTTGTTTCTACCCAGTAGTTATGCGTCTGAATTGTAAAAGCAGTCGTTGAGGTAAAACAAGCACAGAATGCAAGTTGTTCGCTGCGACTCCAGCACACAAGAGAACTGTCGATTACCAGTGGACATTGTCTCTGTGTGTCTGTCTCTGTCTGTCTGTCTGTCTGTCTGTCTGTCTGTCATCTCTCTCTCTCTCTCTCTCTCTCTCTCTCTCTCTCTCTCTCTCCTCTCTTCCCTCCCTCCCTCCCCCCACCCCAACCGCCATTCTAGTTTGCTCCCCCCCCCCTCATACCTTGTGATATTGTGAGTGGTGATATGGCCGACGGGGATATAACCATTCCGCGAGAGTGAGCATAGAGGGATCTGTGTAACATAACTCTGGGGATCTGTGTAACGTAACTCTGTGTAGCCTCTACACCACCACGATGCCAGTCTTTTGCTGCCCAGCCCAGCCGCTCCCCGGGGCCATATCAAGCACGCAACAGCATGTTCAGAGGGACAGCTAAAACCCCGTGTGTGTGTGTGTGTGAGAGAGAGAGAGAGAGGAGAGAGAGAGGAGGGGGGGGGGGGGGGGCGGGGGGGAAGGGAGAGGAAGTGTGTGTGTGTGCGGTGGCGCGCGCGCGCGTGCGTGCGTGCGGACGCGTGTATGTGAGAGAGAGAGAGAGAGAGAGAGAGAATTTGTGTGTGTGTTCGTGTCGCGCGCGCGCGCCGTTGGGTGTGTGTGTGTGTGTGTGTGTGTGTGTGTGTGTGTGTGTTGTGTTACGAACTCACATGTTCTGACTACGAAAAATGAGCCTGGCCACAAGGCTAACCAGTGATCCTTTCTGTACTTTTGTTGCTTTTTGGTTTTAAATCGGTCTGTGCGTTACTTTCACTGTCTCCTGCTGTCCCCGTGATCGCACCCACCCAACCACCCACCTCAAATCCCACCCACCCTTCTACTTGGCTGGTTTTGTACTCACGTTCTCTCTCCGCTCATCCATTTAAGCGCGCAAGCTGCTGCTGCTTCTTCTTTTTTTTTTTTTTTCTCTCCTTTCTAGTACCCCTGTAGTCCAACGTTAATTTGACATCTACATTTTCGCGTTCCAGTGCTCGTTGACCGCTCAACAAACAGGGGACCACTGTCCCCATCAATTTCACACACGGTGGCGAGTGAAGGAAAGAAAAACTCTCTCTCTCCTTCTGTCTGTCTGTTTGTCTGTCTTGTCTCTGTCACTCTCTGTCGGTCTCTCTCTCTCTGTCTCCTTCTTTCTCTGTCTGTCTGTCTCTCCTCGCTCTCTTCTGTCTGTCTGTCTCTCACTCTCTCCTCCTCTCTCTCTTCACTCTCTCTTCTCTCTCTCTCTCTCTCTCTCTCTCTCTCTCTCTCTCTCTCTCTCTCTCTCTCTCTCTGCGTGCATGTCGCGTGCAGATACTTTTAGTGGCTGTCTTTTTTTTTTTTTTTTTTCTTTTTTGTATTTTGCCTTTTTTAATTTTTTTTTTTTGTGACAGTCAAATGTTTCACGTCTGGTTCTCAGTGCCAGAGAAGTAGTTACGGGCAATTGAAAGTGGCTGAGTGTAATTTCACAGACCGTTTGTAGCCGTGAAATGCCAACTGCGACGAAACGTGCGTAGACAATAGCTCTGTCAGTGCTCTCTCTTCTCTCTCTCACCCCGCCTCTCTCTCTCTCTCTCTCTTCTCTCTCTCTCTCTCTCTTCTCTCTCTCTCTCTCTCTCGTCTTCTGTCTCTCTCTCTCTCAAATACTGTTTTTCTGGTTGTCCGTGTCTGCGCCAGTATTTCTTTGTCTCTCTTCCTCGTTTTCTCTGTCTCCCTGACCTAGCCTTCTGGTTCTGATCCTCTGCCTTCCTCTCATAGAAAATTCTCTGTCTGTCTGTCTGTCTGTCTGCTCTGTCTTCTGTCTTCTCTCTCTCTCTCTCTCTCTGTACATGCGTGTGTGTGTGTGTGTGTATGTGCGCGCGCGTGCGAGCGTTTTTATGTGTACCTGTTTGTGTGATACTCAGTGCCTTCGTGACAGACAGATTAACCGACCGGAATGTTTCTTCTTTCTCAGAGTGTCATTTTAGAATTGTTCGTTTTCTAACGGCCGTATACGCCTCGTTTTTCTAACGACCGTATACGCCTCTGTCTTCGATCGGTAGTCAGACTTGATCTCTCTCTCTCTCTCTCTCTCTCTCTCTCTCTCTCTCTCTCTCTCTCTATCTCTCGCTATCTCTTCTATCTCTCCACCCTCCCCCCCCCCCCCCCCTCAACCCATCTCTCCTTCTGGATGTCGTCACGACGTTGATGGCGATGCTTTCAATTCAATTCAGGCATCAGAGACGATGGCCTTGAGTGTAGACGACATAGTTTTATACCCAGTGCTGACTGTTACAACCCAGGTAATCCGATTCGCTGTCGACTTGCCGTGAACTGAAATTGGTCCTGGAGGTGGCGGGGTTGCTACCTGTGGTGATTTTTACCTTAATGAATCGTTTTTATTGTCTTGTAGTGGAACTCTAAGGACAGTTTGTAGTCGTGTAAGGGTTATAGGAACACATTACTACTGTCTCACAAGCAGTAATGAAAAATACAGATAAAAGAGAAAAATCAGGATGGTGTAGTAGTATCTCTAAAACAGAGCAAAAGAGAAGTTAGGATGGTGTAATGTTAACTCTGAAAATAAAAAGCAAGGTAGAGTGAGAGTGGTGTGATCATGTTACTCAAAGCAAAGGGCCGGAGATAAGTCAGGATGGTGTTATAATAATATCAAACATTGAAATGGAAATTCACAGAAAGCTAATTTTTTGTTGTTGTGTAGTTAAATTATGCTTCGTTTTCATCTTTGATCCAATGCGATGACTGATATTCCTCTTTACAGTTATCACAAGAACCATTTGAAATCGGTCCATCATGAAAGGGTCTTTCCCATTCCCCCTTACATTAGACAGTCTGTCCAATGTCCTGTTTAGACATGTTTCTTGCGTCTTTCAGGATGAAACGATAGCGCGAGCCATTGCATTCAGTGCGGTACAAAACGATTCATTGGCTTAGAGGTTTGAGAGACCTGAGCGTTGTTTGTTTGTCGGATGGCATTGCTGCAGTGATCCAGGCAGAATGTGCAGATGACCCGGACTAGTCTACCTCTGCAACTATCCCCATCCGGAGTCCCCATAGTATAAGGAATCTTGAGTTGCGGTCTGCCGATGCTCTGTGACATGACGCAGACGATGCTGTAAGACCGTATTTTGTGTCCACCATGCAGATACAACAAACACATGATGATAATGAGGAGGAGGAGGAGGAGGAGTAAGTAGTAGTAGTAATAGTTGTGGTAGTAGTAGTAACAACAACAAGAAAAATACTAACAATAATAACGATAAAAGCAGTGATGATGATAATCAAAATTGCAACAACAAAAAAGAAATATTTAAAAAATGTCACATTACACATGAGAGAGAGAAAGAGAGGTTGGTCTGTAAAGGGATTTGAATATACACTCTAACAGATGCAAACCGACAATAAACTAATGAAATAGTCTTACATTTGAAATTATTTCCTGTCGGGGGGTGGGGGCGGGGAGTGGGGGAGAGGTCCAGCAGATGTCATCAGAGAAGCCCATTCGCACACGCGTGTAATGCATGGACCTCGGCTCTGTAGACGCTGGTCCAGCTGCTGGTGCGAAATCCTCCCGGGTGTGTGTGTGTGTGTGTGTGGGGGGGGGGGGGGGGGGGGGGGGGGGGGCAGAGACACGTGCTTTGAGTCGGCCTCCTTTCAAACCCACCACACTTCTACCCCCATTCATTTCAATCCCACCCCACCCCCACTCCTCCATTCTCCGCCCCACCTATCTACCCCATCTTTACCCGTGTATTTGTTCGGAACTGGACTTGCCAAACTTCGATGTTTCTCCCCTTCGCTGAAGGTTGGGGGTGTGTGTGTGGGGGGGGGGGGGGGGGGGGGGGGGTTTGTTCTAAGCAAAGAGTGGAGTGGTTGGTTGGTGGAGTGGAGTGGTTGGAAGCGAAGTGGAAGTGAAGGCCTGAAAGAACCTTGCGGACAAATTGGGGAAAGGATCAAAGGAGAGGGGCTGGCGAAGGAGCGGAGAGCGCAGACCTTTGTAGTGTTGACACACCGCCGACTGAGCACACACGTGGAGGGTGTGGCGGGGAGAGAGCAGCACGATTGGTTGGTCAATATGGAAAGAACCCTCCAGTCATTCACGTCTTTCTCATTCTCTGTGTTGTTTGTTGCTTGTTTTTTTTTTCAACCTCCCTTTCGGTTGTGGTTTGCCCTGCACTCATTGGACTACAGAGTGTGTAACCGGCGCGCAGAATGTCGACTATTCTGGTGATGATACTACTTACGATGCTCCGGAGGGGACCAAAAAAAAAAAAAAAAAAAAAAAAAAAGAAGAAGAAAAAAGAAGAAAAGAGTATTCGCTTTTTCGTTATTCGAAAACATGCTTTTCGATCTTTAACTTTTAGAGACATTATTTTCGTGTTTGCATGGCGTGTATTGAAGATGAAGGAAGCTGCAAACAGAAAGAACCTGAATCAGAGGTTAAACGTTTTCGTGCATTTTCATTCTTGTAGTTCATGTATTTATTTGTACATGTGTCGGGTTATCCGATTCGCCGAATACTTTGAATTTTCTCGTGTCTGATGCCACTGGTAGAGCCATTTATCTGGTGGTGGAGCGGAAAGGGGAGGGAGAGAGGATCGATGAGGTGAGAGGGTGCAAGGAAGGGGAAGAGAAGAGATAGGATGGTGGGGAGCGTGTGTGTTTGATAGGAAAGGAAGTGAGTGCTGTCGGAATGCAAAGTTTTGTCCGGAAAAAAAAAAAAATCTGAATGTGCCAATTTGTCATAATTAGAATGATGGCATTTTCAGTGTTGCGTCTTCTGAACCGCTGTTTTATAGACTGAGCGGTTAGACGAGTTAGTCGCTACATCCGCGATGGGTTTAAAGAAAATCACTAAGCCTCTCATTGCAGAAAGGAAAGGTAGCTGAAAAAGTTAAGTTCAACTGAAGCCAACTAAGCAATTGTAACAGTGACGAAAGTGCCAAGCAAAAAACCGTGTGGTGACTCCTTGAAAATACAAAGAGGGGAAACGAAACCAAGAAGATGGCAGAAGAGAGCCTGCTTGAAATAGGCCAGCGTTGCCGCCCGACAAATGCAAAGTCTGGTGCGTGCATTTCAGGCGGATGATTCCAAAGCTACTGTGACCTCTACTGATGAACAATAGCGGCACTAGTACAGTGGAATCGACGGGTACCAAAGTCAATGAATATGCAAGAAAATGGCTTGGTGTCTCACCTGTTCTTACTGACGTTGCTCTGTACTGTCGCCAAACAAAGCTGGAGTTACCCCTCAGAAGGCTGAAGCATCCCCCAAGATCCATCGTCGAGGAACTGGGAAAAGCAAGATTTTTAAGCATGCGTGAAGACTTAGGAGACAGGTTGTGAAATCAGTCCACTCCAAGCTGAAAACTAGCAACAAGAAAAAGGAAAGTTTGGGAAGAAGTGGACATGGCAAGGCAAAAGAAAGCATCAAGGTCATGGAAAGAAAATGACGTACTCCAATCAACAGGCAGCAACTGAGATCAACAGAAATGAAGTGGTGATCAATGGCGCAAGAGGAAGCAAAGACAGACGTGGTAACAGAGGAACAAAGAGCGAAGAGGACGCCAATGGAATCGAAAGGCAGTCCAGCAAGGTCAACATGGAGTACGTGGGAAACTGCTGTCCAGAGAGGTCTCAGCTTGAAATGAAACGTGACGTGTAGTTCCTCTCAGGATCAGCTCCACTATCAGATCTGTATATGACCGCCTTCTCTCAAAGAACGCATACCTAGTCAAATGGGGGAAATCAGATAACGTTGCGCGTCCACTTTGCTAAGGCAAACAGTGGGAGCAGGTCCTGGGCTTATTCAAAACAAAGTCATTCAAGGAAGGTATACATGGATGCACAACCAAAATTTTAAAGAGATCGCATACTTGTTCAGTTCTACCAGAGGAAAATCCACGCCACCAAAAGCTCCAGCAACAACCTTTTACATGCAGGAGGCAGCAAATCATGATCTTATCACACCCCGTCCTTGGAAACAGAATTTGACGGGTATGATGGACTAGATCACTGGGAGTGCGCCCCAGACCGTAAAGGCACACAGAAATCATCATCAAGAGTTGCATTAGAACGGATATTATAGTATTCCACACAGGTTCATCTAAAGATTCTGATCGTACACACGGGAACATACGAAAGCAGAATCTGAATGGGAAAAGCACACATCTACAAGACTAAAAGAAGTGTACCAGTCTGTCCAGCATTCATTGGGAATCTGGCTTCCGTGTTAAATGTCGTCGCTGTAGAGAAGACACATCTGCTTACGTTCACATTAAACAGCTCTCAAGTTTTCGTAAGAAGAGGACCGGAGTCCTGCATGCAATGACAGAAGCGGTTGAATAAAAAGTTCAGGAGCAACAAGCTTGAGGTCTTGAATTTCCCAACTTACAACAGGTACCCGACCTCAGAATGGTTAAGACATCCGTCAGACTTTGCATTTAGACCTCCGGCCATCCTGGAAGTGCAGGTTCAAATCCCGCCAGCGAAAACAACACAAAAAGGGGGGGGGGGGGGGGGAGCAGCAGAAGGACATCCAGGAGTCAGGACAAGAGTGCGCGCTCTTCTCTCCCGCTCACCCCCTCTCCCGAAGGTATTGGATTGAGGGCCAAAACACTTGCATGAAGTGGACTTGTTCTCTGAGTGCCTTGTTCGTTGCAGCCTTCAGTAGCGTTTTGCCCTGCAATGTTTGTTTTGCTCTTCCTGAAAATTGCTTTGTACATACATACTATTGTGTCTTTTGGTCGAGTGCATGAAGAATTCCTGGTTAAGAATGCTCAACTATGTGTGTGTGTGTGTGTGTGTGTGTGTGGTGTGTGCGTGCGTGCGTGCGTGCGTGGTGCGTGTGTGTGTGTGTGTCTGTTTGTTGTCTGTCTGTCTGTCTGTCTGTCTCTTTGTGCGTGTGCATGCGCGCGCGCTCTTTAACAGTTTTAGAGCTTTCGCCCTCCCTACTTCCACCCTGACCCCTCCTTTCAAGTTCTCTCTCTCTCTCTCTCTCTCTCTCTCTCTCTCTCTCTCTCTCTCTCTCTCTCTCACACACACACACACACACACACACACACACACACACACACACACACACACACACACACACATTATTTGTCCCACTTTATATGTTTTGTTCGACCGCCTCTCCCCCCACCCCCCCTCCCCTTCCTCTCCCCTGCCTGCGCCCCACCTTATTTTTTATGAATGTTTTCCCTACGTGGATGTTTTGTCACACGTCCACAACCATCCCACCACCACCCTTCCCTCCATACTCTCCCGACTCAGTCACTGTTCAAGAAACAAGTGGGATCGTTCTACATGCATAAGACAGACAGACAGACAGAGGCAGACAGACAGAAAGGCAGGCAGACGGAGGAGCAGACAGACGGAGAGGCAGACACGGAACGCATGTCATAGTGCTGAACTCTCTCGGTGGAGATACCAGGGGGGACAAGACAGACGTGGCAAATAATGGCAGCTGCTGTCTTGTCTGCTCTCCGACAGGGGTCTGAGGGTCACCTGATCTTCCTGTTTTCTTCCGTCCTTCCCTTCCCTCAGCTACCTTTCCACCCCCCCCCCCCCCCCCTTCCTTCCCTCTCCCACCGCCCCCCGCCCATCCTGTCTCTTGCCCGTTTTCCTTCGTTCTCGTTCTTTTCCCGTCTGTGTGGTTCTCTAAGACTGACGAGATTTTTTAACACATAACGATAACAAATGATAATGATGATGATAATGAGGAGGAGGAGGAGGATAACAATAATGATAATGAGATGAACAACAACAACAATATTTTCATAATCCTCTTAATTTTTAGTTTTTGTCGTATACGATTATAATTAAAAACTGGCGATTTATTATTTAAAAACCGGGCTTTCTTCTGACAAAGCTCTTCTCACACACCACCCCCCCCCCCCCCCCCCACCCCTTCCTCTTTACGACTGGATCAGTTGGACTCGGTACAGTTCAGCGCGGTCTTTTATAAATGAACTCAAAGATTCGATTGAATGAATAAATGAATGAGGGTTTGGCCACGGCTGGCTGAATCGCGCACGTTGGGTGGCAAGACATTCAGAGTCTGTGTCGGTCTTTTCCCAAGACCACCAAAGTAGTTGAAAGGATGGGGCGGGGGGAGGGGGGGGGGAGTTACGGGGAGTGTTCCTTGGATGCCTGGCATATCTCAAATATAAAGCACTGTCTGTCTGTGCCTGATCGTCTGTCTTTGCTGTCAGCGGTCTTAGTTGATGATTATACAAATCAAATTTCCGTCTGACCTTCAGATTTGCCATGGTGACTTGTGAGCATACTGGGCAGATCCAGAGTCAGTACCTTTTACGGTAGAAAGTTGCATTAGTCGTATTTCTATGTGATTATATGGCAAAGCGAAGCGATTTCGGGATTTCAAGTTGGTCAAAGACGCCTCGCAGTTGACTTTTATGTAGAGTTTTTTTTTTTTTTTAAAGTGTGTGTCTGTGTGTGTGTCTTGTGCTTCGCTTAGTTTTTTTGTTTGTTTGTTTGTTTTTTAAACAAAGTCGATACCATTCAAAATTGTAGCCTTTTGCCCTCTATGGATTTGTTTTAGCTGGAGGCAGTAAAAGGACTGTGTGTGTGTTTGTGTGCGTGCGTGTGTGTGTGCGCCCGCGCGCACACACTTGTAGCATAAATGTTATCCATGCAGTTCATGTTGATTTTCTTTCGTGGAATGCATTGTAGACAGACCTAGATTGAGGTATCGTGAAACATATTCAGTTAAAAAAGAAAGGAGAAGAAAGAAAGAAAACAAAGAAAAGAAAAGCGCCCCGGGCATGTCTTTTCTCGATTTCATCTCGGTTCAGACGTCATGAGTTGTATCTCCTGCTACAGGCAAGTTGTTGTAACAGAAGGGTTGGCCCGCTTCTCTCCTGCCTTGGGTTTCCTTCACCAGTTTGTTTTGTTTGATTGTTTGTTTGTTTTTTTTCCTGCTTATTTTGTTTGTTCTGTGTGTCGCTTATGTATTATTCGCAATTCAAGACCTCTCTCTCTCTCTCTCTCTCTCTCTCTCTCTCTCTCTCTCTCTCTCTCTCTCTCTCTCTCTCTGTTTGGAAGGGGGTGGGTGGAGTTGCATACCTTTTTTTTTTTTATAAAAAGTTCCAGACTTTCAGGATGGGAGGTGGGGGAGGGGGCGGTTTGAAATTGGGACAATGTGATGTTCGCTTCTCATTGAACAATCAACTGCCGTCGGAAAATGGGAAGTCAGGGTGATGAACTCATTCACACCCATTTCCTTTTGCCCCATCTGCAGCATCAGATATCAGGGTGATGAACCCATTTACACCAATTCCCTTTCAGTCTAGTCCTTTGAAGTCCCCGACAACAGTTAACCCCTTGCCTCCTCTTCCTCCCCCCCCCCCCCCCCCCACCGTCCCCCCTCCCCCTCCCTTAGCATTGAAGGTGTCTGTCGCCTGCAGCTACGAGCATGCATGCAGCCAAAACCTCCATGCTTCGACACCTCCCCGCTCCCTATCACCGGTCCCTCTCATGCCCATCATGATCTCCCTCCCTCCCCTCTTCCCCTTCCCCTCTCGTCCCTCTCGCCACTGGCATTTGCTTATTTCATTCGGCTGGAACAGTTATTCATGTCTACTGCTTCAAGCTAAGAGTAAACCACTTCAGTCGGTAAGTTAGTTGCACGCCCGACGGTTATTCGTTTTTGAGTGTAGGGTATGTCTGTTACTAAGTAGGACTCGGGTCTTATTGTCGACGGACAGTTGTTCATTTCTAACGCTGCAGTTAAAGAATCGGATTGGCGTGTGTCTGTTGTTGGGAGGTAGCCGAAATTTCCTCTTATAGTGTTTCATTTCTGTCACTGAAATCAAAGCTTGGGTTATGTGTGTGTCTCTAAGTATGATGCAGTTTAAATTTCATCCGACAGTAACTGTTATTCATGTCGTGTCATTAAAGGAGTATGCCACTTAATTCTTATGTATGTCAATATATTTTCTACAGTTTCACAGACATTTGATGTCATCTGTTGCTGAAATTTAGGAGAAGGCTACTTCTGTCTGTTAGTAGGGTGTAGTGTAGATTTCTTCATGATGATTATTGAAATTAAGGAGTCGGCTGTGTATGTCTGTGACCGGGATACAGTCTAAATTTCATAAGAGAATGATTCTGTTGCTTTTGAGTTCTAGCATTACTACAGTCAGTCGACCACACAAAGCATTTTCAGCACTGTCTCCACGTGCAGAGAACAGTTCCTGGTCTGAGAAAAACAGCAAAAACAAACAAACAAAAGACCGTAGCTTTCTACAAAGTATGTGCAGCAGTTTATAACAAAGCAGCTGTACAGTTGACATCCTGCAAGCGGACAAAGTTGGTCGCGCTGAGGGGATCAGTCATTCTGCTCGATCTTGAAAACTGTCTTTTTAGAAAAGCTAAAAAGGCAACCGGATACTGCAAAATGCGCAGTGTCCACACGAACAGTCATCAGATTGTTACAACCTAGTCATTAGATTAGACGAACAGAAAATAAAGAAAATGGCATGTTACAAACTGTAATGACAGAAACAAGAGACGCGGAGCTAGTTCGACTTGTATGTGATGATTACACGGCGAACAAGGATGGAAGGCAAAGAGCAAGTGGGACACAAAGGGAGAGCGGAGGCATACAGAGTCAGTTACACACACGCACGCGCGCACACTCACACATGCACGCGCACTGTCTTTCTCTGTGTGTGTGTCTCTCTCTCCCCCCCTCTCTCTCTCTCTCTCTCTCTCTCTCGCACGCACGCCGCGCGCGCACACACACACACACACACACACACACACACAACACACACACACACGGGAGAGGTGAAGAGGAAATAGTGACAATTAGCCAAGGATATTCAGACGTATGTGTGTGGAGAGGGGGAAGGGGATGTGTGTGTACATGTGTGTTTATATGTCTGTGTAAGAGAGGGAGACTTGATGCAGCTGCATTTTGCTGTCTGCGTTACTTTGAAGTAGCTTCATTTCCAATGCTTGGCCTGTATGGGTTGGCTAAGGTTACATGCAACAGAAGGTATTAGGTAACGATTCTTTTTGTTGGGACATAATGGTGTGCATATGTGCACATCTGAATGTTTTTGGTCCCCGGGCCCGCTCCAAACCTCCGGTGTTTGTGTGTGTGTGTGTGTGTGTGTGTGTGTGAGAGAGAGAGAGAGGAGAGAGAGAGAGAGAGAGAGAGAGAGAGAAACAATTATCACAACCAATCGACCCAGTATGTGTGTGCGTGCGTGCACGTGAGAGAGAGAGAGAGAGAACAGTTATCAAAACCAATCTGGCAAGTGTGTGCGTGTGTGTGTTACATCCTTGGTCGGAAGGACCTGTCAATGAGAACATCGTTTGCTCTCTGATACGCTGACAAGTTTTCTGCTGTTGGGGAGGCGAGGAATGTTGTGCCGGGAGCGCTCTACCTCGGTGTGACTGTCATTAACAAAGGGCCTGCGGCCATCTCATTTCCGATTGGCAACAGGTCAGACGTCATGGGTTGTCGCCCCACAAGGGTGAAAGAGAGAGAGAGAGAGAGAGGAGGGGGGGGGGGACGTTTACTCATTGATGCGAAGCAGACCTGTTGACCTACTTGTTGTGTTCACCTCAGTTCCGCTTTTGACAGCCTCCTCTATTCCCCTCACGCCATCCCTCCAGTAACCCCCATTTTCCTCCCCTCCTTCCCCGTTCCTCCTCCTCTCTCTCTCTCCTCTCTCTCTCTCTCTCTCTCTCTCTGTGACAGAGAGAGAGAGAGAGAGATCGGGATGCCTTGTCGTCGCTCACTTCTGTGCTTCATTCCACAATGCAATCAAAGCGACAGGGAAACCTGAAGCAGCGAACCCATGTCAATCCCATTTTCCTTCTCCCTTTGAAGTTTCCCACAACCGATCCTGGGCCGTCGTGTTCGATTGGCGATAGTGTCATACTGCCTGAGGCTGTGGTCAGCTGGCAGATGGTGGTGGAGCGGAAAAGATGGTGGAGCAGAGCGCCGAGTTTGCGCGCTGTGGTGTGTTACGAGTTCGAATCCCGCTCTCATCGTAACATAGAAGTTCGCTATGCATGGGAACGTAGTGGAGTCCCGGTGATGTCGCTGTGGTGTTCAATAGGTCCCCATCTCCCCGTGTCTTGCCTGTCGTATTGCCCTTGGTAGGTGTTGACCTTCATCCTGAATGTAACCTGCCTGATTTAGGTGTTAACGTTCGATATGAATTTACCCACCCGATCTTGGTATTCTGTTGACATTCAGGCTTAATGTGACCTACCCGGTTTTGGTGTGGACGTTCAAACTATGTTAAACCTACCCTGATTTGAGTGTTAATGTTCAACCTTAACTGTCTGATGTGGGTGTTGACGTTCAGCCTTAATTCAATCTATTGGATTCTGGTGTTGGCGTTTAACCTTAATGTAACCTACCGGATTTGGGTGTTGATGATTAGCCTGAATGTCGTCTATCCGATTTGGGTGTTCACAGTCAACTTGAATGTAACCTACTAGATTCAGGTGCTGACGTTCAGCTTAAACGTAACTTACTGCATTTTTTTAGTTTGGACTTTCAGCCTGAATGTAACCTACTCCATTTTGGTGTTGACGTTCAGCCTGAATGTTGTTGTTGTTTTCGTACCCTGGCTAAAAGACTCCAGGGATCATCCGAACAGCCAGAGAACATTACGTGTGTGACCGTTTTTAATTACCCCTGAATGTAACCTACTCCATTTTGGTGTTGACGTTCAATCTGAATGTTGCCTACTCCATTTTGGTGTTGACGTTCAGCCGGAATGGAAACTACTCCATTGTGGTGTTGACGTTCAGCCTGATCGTAACCTACCCTATTCAGGTGTTGACGTTCAACCCGAATGTAAGCTAACCGATTTTTATGTTGATGTTCAGCCTGAATGTAAATGCTTGGTTGGGGTGTGGATGTTCAGCCTGAATATAACCTACACGCTTAGCCTGTTGATGTTCAACCAGATTGTAACCTGCCTGATTTCGATGTTGACGTTCAACCTGAATGTAACCTACCCGACTTGCAGCACTCAGACAAGACATCATTCGCCTCTTTCTGTGGATTGTGCACTGTACACGTAGACAGCTCCGTACATTTACCGGCATCACCGTTTTTTCCCTAAGGTTATTCATAACGGAATGACAGGTGTCATGTCACCACTTTGTTGCTTGAACTACTTTTCCCTGTACCTTGTGTCTGTGATAACTTTTTGCCCTGTGCTTCTAGTCGTGTTCTCCTTCACCATCGTTTTTATCTTCTTCCACCTCTACCCCCACCCCACCCCACCTCCATTCAGCTTTTTTCTAAAATAGCCCAGCATATTGTATTCTTTTGGGTGTGTGTGTGTGTGTGTGTGTGTGTGTGTGTGTGTGTGTGTGTGTGTGTGTGTGTTCTACTCCTCCTTTCCCTTTTCCTCTCGCTCAGTCTTAGTCGTTCTTCAGCTCAGTCTTCCAGTGTCTCAGGGATCCTGAGGCATGGTTGTCGGCCTCCCCCCACTCCTGCATCAGATCGGAATCTTGCTGATGGCTTGCCTAGCAGTCTGGGGGGTTGGCCTGGTACGAACAGTCCATCTCTCTTCCCGGCGCTATCTTGCAGGCCCTGTCTGCACCGTGTGTGCCAGTCGCTTTCGGAAAAAAAAAAAAAGCGCCAGAGGTTAATAGTGCTGCCCACCCGACTTTCACCGGTTCTTATCTCTCGTCTGCTGCCACCGGAGTTCTTGTAAACTTCTTCGCAATTCGGTTTCAGTTTCGTTTTTGTTTGCGTAGTTGGTTTTATCTTATCCTCAGCTTCTTGATTTATCTGTTTGTTCTCAGTCAAGCAATAGTCTTTTTTTTTTTCTTTGCACACGCGGAGTGTTAAAATTCAGAAGATACAAATGTGAATGCGGGGGGGGGGGGGGGGGGGGGGAGAAAGTGAACACTTCTTATCGTTCGTCTGGAGCAGAGAGAGATAGAGGGTGGTGGTGGTTATTTTCGGGTTTAACATCCACTCGCATCAAAGGTGATATGACATAGGGGTAACCTTATCCGAGAAAAAGGGGAGGCGGGAGGGACGGGGGTCTGTCACTACGCTGACCTTACCAGCAGAACGACAACGCTTGAAGAGGGGCGGCGATTATGTCGATTTTTATAACGGTCGCCAGCAAGAATCCAAACTGGCAGGCAGCCTGTGACAGTGAGAGCGTGTTTGTTTTTCGGTCTGGTCGGTCAGGATAGTCCTTAAAATACCACTGGGAGAAGCTGAATCGTTGACTCCACAAACAGTCTGTACTCAGACCAGCTCTGAAGAACTGAACTCTCTCTTCTCTCTCTCTCTCTCTCTCTCTCTCTCTCTCTCTCTCTCTCCCTCTCTCTCTCTCTCTCACGTCCGACCCCTCCTACGCCACACATACACACACGCGCGCGCGCGCGCCACAGACAACACCGGAATAATCAAACCAGCTCTGAAAACACTGATGAACTCTCTCCCTCCCTCTTCACCCTCCCTCCTCTCTCTCTCTCTCTCTCTCTCTCTCTCTCACACACACACACACACACACACACACACACACACACACACACACACACACACAACGCAGGCACACACAGACACACACACAGACACACACACACACGGAATAGTCAAACCAGCTATGAAGACACTGAAGAACTCTCTCTCCTCTCTCTCTCTCTCTCTCTCTCTCTCTCTCTCTCTCTCCCACGCACGCACGCACGCACGCACACAGAGGAACCATCTTGCCAGAGGGCAAGAGACAGACGGAGCTTCCTGGCTGTTGGAAGGGCGGGCGGTCCCAGCACTCTTCTCCACAATGCCTTTGTATGATTAAGCTAGACAAGCTCAGGGTGTGTGAATGGTGTCGGGTGTGTCCACACACATGTGGGGGTTCCTTGGAAACGAAGGGTGGAGGGAAACGTGGTTACTTTTTGGCATCAAATATTTGTAATCGGTTCGCGTAGATCCTTTTTTTTTTTTTTCTTCTCCATGGAGAAAGCGCGAGAAAGGAGAGGTGATGATGGGGAAGAGAGAGATAGGGAGGAGGGAGAATGAAGACGGTAGAAGGAGCACAGAGGAAGATACAGTTTATATCAAATGCCGTCACTCTGTTTCCTTACATTATCTATCTGTAAACAGTAGAACAGATGGTGGCAAGCAGTCTGAGAACGAAGCACACACACACACTCACAAACACACACACACACACGCACGCACGCACACCACACACACACACACACACACACACACACACAGCCACGCACGCACGCACGCACGCACGCACACACACACAACCACACACGCCTACGCACGCACGCATACAGACAGAGACAGACGGACAGAGAACTGACATCCTGGAATAAAGGCAGCATCAGAAAACACTTCTCTGTAATACACTTTGTACTGGGATATCACGGTGTCTCAGTGGGAACCGTCGAACAAAGTGAAAAGACTTCTACCAGCTCCACCACAGATATAGTTTTAGGAGTCGATGAGCCCAAACATGATTCGAGCACTTGCAGGAGCCTTAGTCCCCCTCCCCCCCCCCCCCTCTCCTCTTCACTACCCCTTTTGTCACCCGGTCCTTGCAAACGAGTCTGAGCAGGTTGTCTGAAGGTTAGTTGTTTATGGTACGAAAAACCGTGAGTCTCTTACGCTGTGTGCAGCACTACACACGTTAGAGAAGCCACGACAGCAAGGCAGCCTTCCACTAAGTCTGTTGAAAATCTTAATCAAAATAGTGTTCTAGTGCTGTTGTAACAATCCAGCCGACCACACAGGAATTTTTCAGGGTTGTCATAGTTTGGGGAGGGGGGGGGGGGGAGTCCCATCCTGAACAGAAAATAAAAAACAAAGACACTATTTACATGTTTACATCCAATAAAGAAAAAGAAAGAAAAAGTAGCAAAATGGCAAAACTAGACTGTGCTGGGTATGTGATGGGGGAGGGGGGGGGGGGGGGGGGGGGGGCAGGGGGGACGGAGAGTTCCTGCTTACTTTGTCACCCCAATTACAAAAGAAAAACATTACGGGGGAGTGGGGGGGGGGGGGGGGGGGCGATTAGTAGACATGAAAAATGAGTGGCGCCAGTCTGTGGCAATGCAGTCTCCTTGGGGTGAGCAACCGGGATTTAAAAGAGTACAAGGTGTTGTGACTCGAAACTTACATCATACACAAAACAGTACAACATAGTACAATAGATTATATTCCGGTGCAGTACAAATTGCCGATGCATTTCAGTATGGTACATTACAATAGTCAGGATAGTACAGTACATATATTACGATACAGTACGATACGGAACTGTGCAATGCAGTACAAGGTCATGTAAAACAGAACAGAAAATGCAGTGCAACACATTGCAGTGCGGCCCAGCAAAGTACAAAGGAGTACAACATATAGTTCAATGCAATGAGGTACAAGACAGTGCATTACAGTACAATACAGTGCCAGGGAGCACAATGCAGCACGATGCTATGCTGTTCAGTACAGTGCTGTACAGTACAATACAGTGCCAGGGAGCACAATGCAGTACGATGCTATGCTGTTCAGTACAGTGCTGTACAGTACAATACAGTGCCAGGGAGCACAATGCAGTACGATGCTATGCTGTTCAGTACAGTGCTGTACAGTACAATACAGTGCCAGGGAGCACAATGCAGCACGATGCTATGCTGTTCAGTACAGTGCTGTACAGCACAAATTACAGTAGCCAGGGAGCACAATGCAGTACGATGCTATGCTGTTCAGTACAGTGCTGTACAGTACAATACAGTGCCAGGGAGCACAATGCAGCACGATGCTATGCTGTTCAATACAGTGCTGTACAGTACAATACAGTGCCAGGGAGCACAGTGTAGTACGATGATGCTATGTTGTTCAATACAGTGCTGTACAGTATAATATTATGTCAAGCAGCACAATGCAGTACCATGCTATGCTGTTCAATACAGTGCATTACAGTACAATACAGTGCTGTACAGTACAATACAGTGCCAAGGAGCACAGTGCAGTACGATGATGCTATGCTGTTCAATACAGTGCATTACAGTACAATACAGTGCCAAGGCGCACAATGCAGTACGATGCTATGCTGTTAAGTACAGTACTGTACAGTACAATACAGTGCCAAGGAGCACAATGCAGTACGATGCTATGCTGTACAATACAGTGCTGTACAGTACAATACAGTGCCAAGGAGCATAATGCGGTACGATGCTATGTTGTTCAATACAGTGCTGTACAGTACAATACAGTGCCTAGGAACACAATGCAGTACGATGCTATGCTGTTCAATACAGTGCTGTACAGTACAATACAGTGCCAAGGAGCACAGTGCAGTACGATGCTATGCTGTTCAATACAGTGCTGTACAGTACAATACAGTGCTGTACAGTACAATATAGTGCCAAGGACACAAAAGAGTACGATGCTATGCTGTTCAATACAGTGCTGTACAGTACAATACAGTGCTGTACAGTACAATATAGTGCCAAGGAGCACAATACAGTACGATGCTATGCTGTACAATACAGTGCTGTACAGTACAACACCGTGCCAAGGAGCACAATGCAGTACGACGCTATTCTGTTCAATACAGTGCTGTACAGTACAATACAGTGCTGTACAGTACAATATAGTGCCAAGGAGCACAATACAGTACGATGCTGTGCTGTACAATACAGTGCTGTACAGTACAACACAGTGCCAAGGAGCACAATGCAGTACGATGCTATGCTGTACAATACAGTGCTGTACAGTACAATACAGTGCCAATGAATACAATGCAGTACGATGCCATGCTGTTCAGTACAGGGCTGTACAGTACAATACAGTGCTGTACAGTACAATACAGAGTCAAGGAGCACAAAGCAGTACGATGCTATGCTGTTCAGTACAGTGCTGTACAGTACAATACAGTGCCAAGGAGCACAATGCAGTACGATGCTATGCTGTACAATACAGTGCTGTACAGTACAATACAGTGCCAAGGAGCACAATGCAGTACGATGCTATGCTGTTCAGTACAGTGCTGTACAGTACAATACAGTGCTGTACAGTACAATACAGTGTTTTACAGTACAATATAGTGCCAAGGAGCACAATGCAGTACGATGCTATGCTGTTCAATACAGTGCTGTACAGTACAGTGCAGTGCTGTACAGTACAATACAGTGCCAAGGAGCACAATGCAGTACGATGCTATGCTGTACAATACAGTGCGATGCTGTACAGTATAATGTAGTGCTGTACCATACAGTGCAATGGAATGCAGTTCAATGCATTACAATGCAATTGAATGTATATTATGCATGTATTGTAATATAGTGTAATGCAATACAGTACCATGCAGTACAATGGAATGCAGTTCAATGCATTATATTGCAGTGCATTACAATGCAATTGAATGCATATTATGCACTTATTGTAATACAGTGTAATGCAATACTGTACATGCAGTACAATGGAATGCAGTTCAGTGCATTATAATGCAATGCAATTCAATGCATATTATGCAAGTATTATAATAGTGTAATTCAATACAGTACCATGCAGTACAATGGAATGCAGTTCAATGCATTATAATACAATTCATTACAATGCAATTGAATGCATATTGTGCACGTATTGTAATACAGTGTAATGCAATACAGTACCATACAGTACAATGGAGTGCAGTTCAATGCATTATAATACAATGCATTACAATGCAGTTTTTATGCACACTGTGAATGTATTGTTACACAGTGTAATGCAATATAGTACCGTGCAGTTCAGTGTAGTGCAATGCGGCACGCGCAGTACACTGCAATCCAGTGCAGTGCCTGAAGGTAGGACAACAGTGCAATGCGCACAAGTCCAGACAGAGCAGACATCAGAGGACAAGCACATCGCCAGCCCAACACAAACAAAATAAATCCCATTCAGTTCTGTTCAGTGCAATTTAAAACCATGCATTCGATCCCAGTATAGCACAGCACTGTGTAATACAATACAATACAAATCAGTGCCAGGATCTGAACAAAGCATGTTCTCAGCGGAGCGGAGAGACGCATCACGTTGATGCTACGCTATCAACATGGTGAAAGCACGTGTGAATTGACGAAACGTGCTGGCTGCTTAAAGACCAACTGTTAATGATAGATTCGCTTGATACCGTCAAATTGTATGGGCTCCTGGAGCACACGCACAGAGGGAGAGAGAACAAAAGAAAGCTGAGGGGGTGGGGTGGAGACAACGGATTGTGCAGGAAGTAGGTGAAGTGGTGGGGGCCGGGGGGGGGGGGGGGGGATGCGTGCTTCACCTGAAATTGATGGCAAACATTGACAAGAAAAGTTGCGATTGAATCTCTGTATGTTGTTTGTTTGTTTTTGGATGCAGTTTGATTGTGCGGTGTCTGCTTGCGCTCTCTCTCTCTCTCTCTCTCTCTCTCCCTCCTCTCTCTCTCTCTCTCTCTCTCTCTCTCTCTCTGCTGTCTCTCTCGTGTTCAATATATGTCACTCTCTCTGTCTTGTCTGTCTGTCTGTCTTCTCTCTCTCTCTCTCTCTCCTCTCTCTCTCTCTCTCTCTCTCTCTCTCTCTCTCTCTCTCGTGTTCAAGACATGTCACACACGCATGCATACATTGGGGATAAAATGCACATGTCACGTGCAGTACTGTGGTGTTCGTATCTGTCAGTTTGTACATGTGTGTGTGTGTGTGTGTGTGTGTGTGTGTGTGTGTGTGTGTGTGTTTCAGTTCATATTTTAGACCATCCATGGAGGAACACACACGCAGACACACACACACACACACACACACACACACACACACACACACACACACACAGAGGGAGAGAGAGAGAGAGAGAGAGAGAGAGAGAGAGAGAGAGAGAGAGAGAGAGAGAGAACGTGCAAAGTTAAGTTTGTTTACAGAAACGCCGCAGTGTGTTTGAATCGCCGGTCGAAGAGTGCAGGGGGCAAAAAATCTACTTACTGATTTTATTGAGCAGTTTTGCATCTGGAAACGAACTCAGCATTCATCAGAAGTGTTTGTAACCGCAGCCCGTTTCACAGTTCAGTGAGTTGTTTAATTGATGGAAAAGCCAGAACTGTTGACTGCTTCACCACGAAGTCTCGAACTAAAGAACTTCTTCCCTCTACTCGCTCTCCTCCACCTCCTCCTCACGCTACTTTGCTTCCTTTTTCTGCTTCCTTGTTCAGACCATGGTAGAATGTGGACAACTAGCTGTAAAGACCTTCATGTGAAATGTCCTAGAAGTAAGCAAGTTCGCTGCTTCATTACAACAAAAGGAAAGAACAAACCGCGCTCACCAAATGGCGCTCAAAGATTAATTGTGAATCTCTGTAATATCCTTCGAATCTTAAACATGGTTCGCGTGGTGGGTTTTTTATTTGTTTGTTTTGTTTTTGTTGTTGTTTGTTTGTTTTGTGTCCTGTTCTTTTGATACCGCTTCTTCCAGCGCTTGATTTTAGTGACAAAATTAGCACAATAAACACTTGACACTGACGCTGGAGGAGGAGTAATCCTGTGAACAAGGGCCTAATGACGCAAGCAGATACGTCCATTTTGATTTCGATTCAAACACTAGATTGGACTTATGGTACAGTTAACAGGTGATTTCGATTCAAACACTAAGATTGGACTAAATGGTTACCAGTTAACAGGGTGATTTCGATTCAAACACTAGATGTATGGTACTAAATGGTTACAGGTTAACAGTGGTGATTTCGATTCAAACACTAGATTGGACTAATGGTACAGTTAACAGGCGATTTCGATTCAAACACTAGATTGGACTAATGGTACAGTTAACAGGTGATTTCGATTCAAACACAAGATTGGACTAATGGTACATTTATCAGGTGATTTCGATTCAAACACTAGATTGGACTAATGGTACAGTTAACAGCAATTGGGGAGTTGGAAACTATAGATTCCAGATTCTGTGAATTAAGGATGGTGAACTCGATTGTAATATCATTTGGTACTTTTTTCCCGTAATACGATAAAAACTCGGTTGTGATGGAATGTTTTATTGTTTCTAAGATGGCGAAAACTCGGTTAAAATGGGACTTTTCGTAAGATGATTAAAAACTCAATTGTCATCGACTTTATGACTGTTTCATAAGATGGTAAAAGCTGTATTGTTCATGTTTGGTAAGATGATGAAAACTCGGTTATTATGGTATGTGTTACAGTTTCGTTGCACAATACAAACTCTGTTATGATTTATTACTGTTTTAATATAATACTACGATAAAAAAAAAAAATCGACTTTATACTTGGTTCATAAGATTATATAAATATCTCTATGAAAGTGAAATGTGTCACTGTTTCATAAAATGTTAAAAAATCGGTTTAAAAGGCAATATGCTACTGTTTTGTAATATAGTACAAACTCGTTTATAATGAGATTTGTTATTGTTTTGTATGATGAAAAAAAAAAACAACTCGATTATGATATGCTGCTGTTTTGTAATGTATTACAAACTCGTTTGTCATGTGATTTTTTTTTTTTTTACTGTTTTGTAAGATGATGAAAACTCAGCTATAATGAATTTTTTGTTGTTACATAATATGGAGGGGGGGGGGGGGGTACGATTTGTTGCGGTTTCGTGACATGATGAACGCCTCGATGATAATACGGTGATTTACACTGTGTGTGTGTGTGTGTGTGTGTGTGTGTGTGTGTGTGTGTGTGTGTGTGTGTGTGCGTGTGCGCGTGGTCGTTCGTGTGTGTGCCCACTCGCATTTAACTGTCAGGGTGATTCTAGAGGCTTCGTTTACTTTGGTAACATTTTTTTGTTGTAGTATAAGTTATTAGGCCGTGACAGCTGCTTAAAATGGTCCTCTCAGACCCTTGAATGTTACCGTGTCCACGACTGGCATAATTTCCTTGTGTCTCCTCCACGCATCCACTCCTTCACCCTGCCGTTTGGAGTTAATTTTTGTTTAGTTAAAAAGAAAAAGGAAAATGACAAAATCAGACAAAGTCAGACAATCGTTTAACGCGGCTTCCAGTCCATAGCATCGTTCAGCTGCTTGTTGGTACTTGCTTTGTGTGGGCGGTGTGTGCAGATATTGGTTGGCTGGTTGGTTTAATTAAGTCGAACTCCCACACCCGCCTCGGGAAATACGGCCAACGGAGAAAACCCATCGCAGGAAAGCATAAATAGGATGCGTATCTAACATCACGCTGATACCACCAGAACGACAACACATTTAGATGAGCAGCGAGAATGCTTGTGTGTGTGTGTGTGTGTGTGTGTGTGTGTGTGTGTGTGTGTGTGTGTGTGTGTGTGTGTGTGTTGTAAGTTGGGGCGCGAAAGGAATTTGCATTCCTAACCTTCTGATGGTGATCCCTGCGCCCTAACTTAGGGGAGCTAATTCAGGCGCCCCGGAGTGCTGATGTTAAACGATCCAGCGTGTCTGAATGCACGCTGTCGCCGTAGATCACATCTGAAACCTCATCAGGGGGCAGTGGTGGTGGTGGTGGCGGTGGTGGTGGTGGTGGTGGTGGTGATGGGGCGAGCTGTCGGGGAGATAGGGGCTCTGCAGGGAACCGTTAGCTCTCCGGAATGCTCATCTCCATTTGAAAAGGATGGATGAATGGGATGAATGGCATCACACACACACACACACACACACAACACACACACACACACACACACACACAACACACTCTCTCTCTCTCTCTCTCTCTGTCTGTCTCTCTGTCTCTCTCTCTCTCTCTCTCTCTCTCTCTCTCTCTCTCTCTCTCTCTGCCTCACACACACACACATACACACACTCTCTCTCTGTCTCTCTCTCTCTGTCTCACACACACTCTCCCTCTGTCTATGTCTCTCTCTCTCTCTCTCTCTCTCTCTCACCCACCACTCTCACACACACACCAACAACACACACACACACACTCTACACAACACACACCACAACACACCACTCTCTCTCACACACACACAACACACACACACACACACACACACACACACACACTTACTTGTCTCTCTCCTTCCCTCACAAGTGGGTCATCGCTGAGAGAGAGAGAGAGGAGAGAGAGAGAGAGAGAGAGAGAGAGAGAGAGTGGGGGGGGGGGGGGGACACACAGATAGACGAACGGACGGACAGACAGAGTGCGATGAGAGACAAGAGATAGTTATCGGCTTGTTTCAGCCATATCAGGCTTCTCCAGCAGCCAGTTACTGGGATGTGTAAAGGGTGACAGTTGGATATTTATGAAGGAGAGGATGGGGAAGCGGGCGGGGTGGATGGAAGTTATGAAGGAGTCCCCCAGTTCCAATAAAAGAAGAGGAAAGACGGGTATTGTAGTGTAGTAGTTTTAAAGAGTTATATTTAGCGTCCATGGTATGTTCACGTGAAAACTAATTTTAATTTTTTTTTTTAAAGAAGAAAGAAGAAAAAAAAGTCTGACATGTAATAATTTCACTGAACAAAACGGGTATTTTCATATGGACACAAATAATCATCACGTGAAAACAGCCATTTTCACTCGAAGTTATTCCCACATGTGAACTAGCCGTCTTCGCTTGATAATCAACCACTAAAGGATATTTTCTCTTGATTTTGACATGGTAATTAGTTGTCTTTACTTGAAAGTAGCAGTTACCACCCGTAGTATCTATTTGCTTCGTGTAATAAGTAGTAATTGCTGTTTTCAGGCGAATAGTGTAAATGTGAACTTTTGCCGCGTGTGTGTTCCCATAGACGAGGATAATTTTCCCCATATCCTAGCCCCCCCCCCCCCCCCCCCCCCCCCCCCCCCCCCCCCCCCCCCCCCCCCCCC
>CM065728.1:42886206-42896206 GCA_033310375.1 Conus canariensis | reverse complement strand
CTCCTTATAAAAAAAACTGGAATTATATTGTTTATCACAAGATGCAATAAATTGATTTCATCCTTTCTAACCAAACAGACAACAATTAGTTTTCCAGGATTGTAAAAAATCATCTTTTCAACTGTAAACTATGGTGTCCCCCAAGGTTCAGTCCTGGGACCAGTTTTATTTTCTGTCTATATAAACGATCTTCCGTTAAACGTCTCATCTGACTGTGAACTATTTGCAGATGATAGTACAATGCATAACAAAAACAAAAACACAGACTCAGTGCTTGCAGATATACAAAACGACCTTATAAAACTGGAAACATGGAGTAAAACTAAATCATATGGCTCTACATCCTAAGAAATCTAAGTTAATGATAATTACCACTAGACAAAAACGCCAAAACTTCAAAACTGACTTAAGCAAAATAAAATAAACGACAGTGTTATAGAAGAGGTTAACTGTCACAAAACTGCTTGGTCTAACAATTGACAACAATCTTTCTGGTCAGTACACATTTCTGCACTCACGCGTAAACTTTCTAAGAAATTATTTCAGTTTAACAGAATAAAACACTTCTCGATCAACACACTAGAAAATTATTTTTCCATGCATATTTACAACCAGATTTCGACTATGCATCTACAATATGGGATATGGCTAGTAAAAACTGTCTTAAACCCTTAGAAAGCATTTACAGGCGTTCTATCAAACTTATACTTCTAAAATCATCTTCCCTACTAATTCATGACTACAAAACATTACATATTCTTCCGTTTCAATTGAGATGTCAATTCAATAAAGCAGTATTTTTCTACAAAATAGTTAATGGACTTGCTCATCATATCTCTACGAAAAAACTCCAAAAGACTAAACTACGAGACAAAGAGAGAATACAACTTCCCCGTCCTAGAAACTGATCTGTATATGACTTCTCTTATATATTCAGGCGGTAAAACAATGGAACGAAATTTCCTGATGGCATTAAAACAAAGAATTCCTTGGCATCATTCAAAAGCTGCTACCAAGATTACTTATTTAAGCTATTATAATAATAATTCCATTTGCTTATTGTTCATGTAAATGACATATATCTGCAATGTATTCAGTTACCAGATGATGACCCCTCTCTCTCTCTCATCTCTCTTTCTCTTTCTCTCTCTCTCTCTCTCTCTCTCTCTCTCTCTTTCTCTGTTCTCTCTCTCTCTCTCTCTTTCAGTTGTACTTATATGTACAAGTAGGTAAGTGTACATGTATACGTGTATGTATATATATATATATATATATATATATATATATTTGTTATATTAAAAGCAAGTGGTTGAGCACTGTTTTTAAGATTGCGCTGATCCTCAGTACCATTCTCTCTCTCTCTCTCTCTCTCTCTTATATATATATATATATATATATATATATATATATATATTATGTCTTTATTTATATAATGTACTCTGCCCCCTTTGTTTTATTTTGTTTATTGCATCCCGATCCTTTCTTTATTAATATTATTTATTGTATTGTCATAGCTGATATTATGTTATTATTGTTACTCTTACTGCTCTTTCTTGGCCTTTGTTTAATTTGTGATGTGGTTTGCTTTGTTTTTGAGGACCTGATGAAAAAAAAGTATGGAAATGCTTATTCAGTTATCCTCATTAAAGATTTCAGATTTCAGATTTCTCTCTCTCTCTCTCTCTCTCTCTCTCTCTCTCTCTCTCTCTCTCTCTCTCTTCTCTCTCTCTCTCTTTCTCTCTCTCTCTCTTTCACGCTCACATTATACTGTCTTCAGAACTGTGGCCCACGATCGTGACGAGGGACCGAACGCGGAAGTGACCTACACTCTGAGGTCCTCCCAGACCTCCCAGTTCTACGTCAACAGCACCACAGGCGAGATCTACTCCAGAAAGGACCTCAAGGCCAGGGACGTCTTTGACATCGTGGTGAGTAGTTCCACCGTTGACTTCACGAACTTTCGTATCGGTCGTTCGAGTTCTGTGCCCATGGTTTCCTCAGAGGTGTTCTTAATCTCGAATGCACCCACTTGTACAGGAGCGTATTTCTTTCAAATTGCCCTTTCTCACACCCGATTCCCCTTGGCATACTCAGCATATGTGTGAACCACCCCTTCCACATTACCCCTTTCTCATACCCCCTTCCCCGTGGCTTATTTAACATATATATGACTAAGAACCCAACCATCGCCCTCCTGAAAGACAGCAAAAACTTTGATTAGAACATAATCATGCTACACACGCACAAACGCACGCACAAATGCACGCTACGGACGCGCGCGCGCACACGTGCGCGCGGCACACACACAACACACACACACACACACACACACCACACACTCACACGCTCTCGCTCTCTCTTACTCACACACTTACACACACACACACACACACACACACACACACCACAGCACCACCACCACACACGCACGCACACACACACACACACACACACCACCACAACACACACACACACACACACACACACACACACACAAGCCTACTGCGCGCGCTACTCACTCCAGCTCTCTCTGTCTCTGTCTCTCTCTCTCTCTCTCTCTCTCTCTCTCTCCCTCTCTCTCTCTCTTCTTTGTCTTACAAACACACACACACACTCTAACACACACTGTCTCACCCGCTCATTTTTCATAAATCTGCATAACCCCATGGCGGGGGGGGGGGGGGGGGGGAGTAAGCGTCGACATACATGGAACACTTCCATCGCCAGACTAAACCCCCCACCACCTCCCGCTTTCCTGACAGGTGCGAGCCATGGACAACGCGGTGGATCGCCGCAAGTCGCAGCAGAAGATCCGGGTGGTGGTGATGGACAGGCCCAAGTCCTCGCCCAACCCTCCCAAGTTCCGCGGGGAGCACGGGGGAGTGCAGGAGCGCATCACAGAGAGCGACAGGCCGGGCCAGCTCATCGTCCTCCTCTCTGCCGAGGACCAGGATGCCGGCGATAGCCTTTTCTATGCTATTGAAGGTCAGTGCGGAGGTGGTGGGTGGGTCACTGAGAGTGGCGTGTGTGTGTGTGTGTGTGTGTGTGTGTGTGTGTGTGTGTGTGTGTGTGTGTGTGTGTTGTAAGATAGAAAGAGAGAGAGAGAGAGAGTGTGTGTGTGTGTGTGTGTGTGTGTGTAAGATAGAGGAGAGAGAGAGTGTGTGTGTGTGTGTGTGTGTATGTAAGAGAGAGTGAGTGAGTAAGCGTGTGTGTGTGTGTGAGAGAGAGAGGGGGGGGGGGGGACAGAGAGAGACAGTTTGAATGAGTTGTACGTGTGCTAGAGAGAGTGAGAGAGAGAGAGAGAGAACAACAGACAGACAGACAGACAGAGTGAATTGTTCATGTGCTTGAACTGAGCTGGGGGGGGGGGGGGGGGGGATTCAACTGTGTGCGTATGTGTGTGTGGCCTGCATAATCATATGTATCTGTGAACGTATTTACCTGATTCTTAATGTAAGTCCATGTGATTATATACCATGGCAAGTGCAGAGGGTGTTTCCATGAGTTGATGCTTGGTACAGAAACAGACCCAGTATGTATTTGTCTTGCGTCTGGATTGCATCCCCATGTTACGTTATGGATCCGTAAAAACAGTCAATATGTGAACAAGTGAATGACGTGGGATTGATCACAGCTGAGCTGAGAGGTCAGAGAAATATACGAGCTCAGCATGTATGCAGATATGTAGAACTGCCTGCGTTTGAACTCCGGTTTTGTGTGATGTGCGTGCGAGTGAAACGATGCCGTGCACTCGTGAAAGATCCTGCCAGCCTGTGGCCGAGTTCTGGGGTTAGAGTATCACACACGCACGCTTGCGCACGCTTGCGCACGCAGGCACGCACGTACGCACACACACATACACACACACACACACACACCACACACCACACACACCACGCGCGGTGCACAACACACACCACACCACACACCACACACACACACACACACACATATGCGCGCGCGCGCGCGCACAAAGAATGATATTTTCCCATTCTGATAGTTGATGTGAGCCGTACAAAAGGAAAGAAGAAAAATCAGGCATATGTAAGACAAGTGCTTTTGCAAAAACTTTTTTTTTTTTTTTTTGGTTGTAAATAATGGGTTACACTCACAGAAAAAGAAAGACAGTGAGACACAGAGACAGAGAGTACTTTCAATAATAGTCGGACAGAGAGGTGAAGGGACTACATTGCTTTTTGTAATAGTCATAGAGACATAACGAGGCGTTCAGTAAGTGACAGAAAGATGAAGCGACGGCAGAGTTTTCAATAACAGTCACCGAAAGAAATAGAGAGAAAGCGGTAACAGTAGTTTCGGCAACAGCCATAGAGAGATACAGAGACGACAATGCTTTCAAAACGGAGAGATAAGAGACGACAATATTTTCAGTGTGTCACAGTGAGAGAGTGAGAGAGAGAGAGAGTCACAAAGGACATTATTTTTAAGAATGATCACAGAAAGATTGGTTGATAACTGCTTTCAGTCACTGTAAATAGAGATAGATGGCTGCCTTCGGTATCTGTTAACAGAGATAGATGACTGCTTTCAGTAACTATTTAACTAGGGACAGATGACTGCTTTCAATACAAGCAGAGAGAGAGGAATGCAGATAAAGTGCTTTCAAGAACATTCTTTTTGGGGGGAGAGGGGATGAGGTAGGGGAGGGAGGGAGAGAAAAAGAGAGAGAGAGAGATTGACATTACTTGAAAAAAAAACCACTGACAGAGGAAGAGGGGAGGGGGGGGGGGGTCAGTGTTTGACTACTTCCAGTAATAATTCTAGAGACAGATGACAATGCTGTCAATAACTCGCACACACGCACGCACAGTCACGCACACACAATACTTTCGGTAAAACAGAGAGGGCAATACTTCAACGACAGAGCGAGAGAGGAATGAGAGAGCGAGTGAAAAAGACAGACAGACACACACACAAGAGAGAAAGAGAGAGGAAAATATGCAACGCTTTCAGTGACAGGCAGGAAGAGAAAGAGACAAACGAGAATGCTTTCGCCGATAACAGTCACACACACACACACACACACACACACACACACACACACCACACACACACACACACACACACACTCAGGACAATGCTTTCAGTAACAGTCTCCGCAATCCCCTCCCGCAGCACTGCACGTGAACCGCCTATTTATTTCTTCACGTGCCTTGCTGCTCCTGCAGAAATATGACACCCGAGTTTTCATGATTTTTTTTTTTTTTTTTTTTTTTTGGGGGGGGGGGGGGGGGGTTGGGGAGAGTCCGCTTGACTATAGATGCAAAGGCCCCCGACGCCTTGGCGCTAAACCCAGGACAATGGAGGCCCGTCAGGGTGTACGGACAGAAAGAAACCGCAGAAAAAAGGAAGGTCATTGAGTACCCTCACGGAATCCTCTTCTCCACCCAGCCTCGGTCACTGAGTACCTCCGAAGTACCCCGTTCTCTTTCTCCGTCTCCCCCCCCCCCCCCCCCCCCCCCCCCCCCCCCCCCCCCCCCCCCCCCCCCCCCCCCCCCCCCCCTCCCCAACCTCCTTCCCCTTCGTTCCCCAACCCTTCTTTCCCCCTCTCGCACCGCCAGTCCTCCCCCCTACCATCCACTCCTTATCTCATGGTTTTGTCCCCCCCCCTACCCCCACCCCCACCCCCAATTCTTTTTTTTTTTTTTTCTCTCCTTATTATTGTATCTGCCAGACGCTTAGACTATCGGGGTGGGGTTGCTAGCAGAATGTATGACTTGGGTTACATTATCATCGGTGTGCGTTGCCCACCCACGTGATGTGATTTTTCTCCCCTTCTTTCCTCTCTGCCCATGCCATCTTTCTTGCGTGCGTTTGGATAGCAAACGTCTGCGGAAGGTACTGCTAACGAATGACGGCAAAGAACTCTTGCCGACTGTGTGATCCGACTCTTGTATTGATATAAACGATTAATATTTCTTATTTTATGTTAAAATGATTATGTGAGAGAGAGAGACAGAGACAGAGGGAGGGGAGAGACAGAAGGAGGGACAGAGATAGAGGGAGGGAGACAGACAGACAGACAGAAACGCAGAGAGAAACACAGAGAGAGAGGTTATGTTAAATTCCGATCTCTCAGTCAGCATGTTTTCGTTGTATATAATCACCGTAATCTTTGAGGCAAGCAAGATAGATGCTGTAGGTCAGACAACAACTCTTTTCTGATCGTATGCTGTCATTTTTCCGGTATACCTCGGATATTATGATACATTGTCGAGAAAGAAAGCGAACTTTGATTGGCTTCATTGTGAAATGACCTTACATCTGTAGACAGTCTAAGTGGCATGTTCACTGCTTGTTAGAGACGAAGTTGGGAAAGCCATGGGAAGGTCATTGAGTATAAGCACACACACACACACACACACACACACACACACACACACACACACACACACACACACACGCACGCACGCACGCACGCACAATACATACACCCGTCCCTCCCTTTCTGAAAGTTCCTAAAAGGTACTGGGTGGGTGATGATGTCAGGGAGGGGGGGGGGGGGCAGGGGGGGAGAGGGGAGGGGGGCGGACGGGAGGGGGCTCGGGGAAGGGAAGGGGGGAGTAGAGGTGGAGGGGCGGGGATGTGAATACAAAATGCCATGCTGCACGAGCAACTTAACAGTGCCAGTAGTATGTATTCCTTAGGAAGGTGGAGAGATTACAGCCACAGAACGCCCTCAAACTTTGCAATGTTTCCGTGTGCTGGACCCATTTCAAGCATTAAAAAAACAAAAAAAAAAAAAAAACCCAGCCAGCTGTACTTACATATAACATGTACTTAACATCCCCCCCCCCTACACACACACACACACACACACACACACACACACACACATACACACACACACACCGCACGCACGCACGCACGCACGCACGCACGCACGCACCACGACACGCACCACACACACACACGCACCCCACACACGCACACACCACGCACGCACACACGCACGCATGCACGCACGCACGCACGCACGCATACACACACAATACACACACCCGTCCCTCCCTTTCTGAAAGTTCCTAAAATTTACTTTTTTTGTATCGTATGCAGACGTTAAGAGGAGTATAGCTCTCTTTTGTATCGTTAGCATCATGCTTATGGGACTGGGGGGATATCAGCTATGCTTAAGCCGGTCCCTCAGAGCTGCGCTGACTGCCTGTGTGTGCAGAGGGGAACGATGACAAGGTGTTCACGGTGCAGCCCAACCACGGCAGCATCCTCCTGGCCCGCGCTGTGGACTGGGAGAAATGCAGCGCCTACAACCTGACCGTGTCCGTCACGGATGGCGTGCACAAGGACTTCACCTGGGTACGTGGGTTCGTGTGTGTGTGTATGTGGGGTGGAGTGGGGTGGGGGTGGGGGTAGGGGCGTGTGTGTGTGTGTGTGTGTGTGTGTGTGTGTGTGTGTGTGTGTGTGTGAGAGAGAGAAGAGAGTGAGTGTGAGTGAGAGAATGTGTGTGTGTGTGTGTGTGTGTGTGTGTGTGTGTGTGTGTGTGTGTGTGTGTGTGTGTGTGTCTGATCATTCGTTCTTCAGTTTTAATGTCAGTGCACTGAAAGTGATAGTGTCAGAAAGGGTATAGCAGTGTGGGAAGGTAGGGGGCGGGAGAGAAGGGGGAAACTGTTTGAAGGGGGGGGGGGGGGGAGGGGAGGGGGAGAGCATGTTAGTGATCTAGCATTCACGCACGTGTGCATACATGTGTGTGTACATCCGCGCGCGCGTGTGTATCCATGCGTGTGTGTGTGTGTGGGGAGGGGGGGTATGAGTACTTGCGTGCACGCACGTGTTTGTGTGTGTGTGTGTGCACGTGCGCTTGTGTGTGTGTTATACAGTGTTTTAACAACTGTCCAAAAATAAAGCATGGGCTGCAATTTTATAACATTATGGCCAGAAAGAGGAAAACGGATACGAGTAAAAAACCAAATGGGGCTCATAATTCAGCTTTGAACTATTTCAAACACGCGGAGATTGTTAGACCGTAGATCTTTAAGAGAAATAACAATGTGCGTGCGCGCGCGTGTGTGTGTATGTGTGAGTGAGCGCGTGTGTGTGTGTGCGTGAGAGAGAGTGAGAGAGAGAGAGAGTGTGTGTGTGTGTGTGTGTGTGTGTGTGTGTGTGTGTGTGTGTGTGTGTGTGTTGTGTCAACGCGCGCGCGCATGCCTGCGTGTACGTACATGGGAGGATATTGATTTTGTACGTGCGAGACATGTTAAGACAAAACGAGCATTCCTCCCATATCCCTTTCTGACATCCCACAGCGTTTGATGCGCTTTTTTTGTTTAACCTCCCCAGACTTTATCTGATCAATGCTGGGTTTTTTGTTGTTGTTCTTTTTTTCATTCGTGCTGTTTGCTGACGCAGCAAGTGCAGTAGAGGCAGACGACCTTAGGATTGTGCGCATAATACTGATCTGGCTTTCTGGCTTTTGAAAACGTTCCAAGGTGCAGTGAGACATCGACATGACACTGTGAAGACCTTGCCTTGCATTTAAAGACTTGTTTTTTTTTCCCCCTATAACATTCTTCTTTTCGTCTGTATTGGATGAACATCCCAATTAACCTTTTCGCTTCGAGATGTACAGGAGCTCAATATTTCCCAGCACCTGATGGTTGTTGTTGTTGTTGTTGTTGTTGTTGTTGTTGTGTTTTCTCTGCGCCTGATGTTTTCTTACATTTATTTTCTTCAGTGTTCTGTAACTTTATCACTTTTGAGGCAGTTCTCGTGCTGCTATCAGCGAAATGAAAGAAAAGCTGTTGTTGTTGAAATATGTATCTCCCGGCATCTTCCGATGTCTGTGAGTCTTACAGTGGCGTTGTTTGAACTGAGAGAGAGAGAGAGAGAGAGAGAGAGAGAGAGAGAGAGAGAGAGAGAGGAGAGAGAGAGAGAATCGACAGTCGCAACCAAGCCCTCCTGACACATGTTGTGCTAGTTCTTGCTACACAGGCTCCCTCATGGTTTAAGACTACTGACAACAATGTTCAACCACTTTTAACTAAACCTTGAGGTCCGTGTTCATCTACAAGTCCAGTATTTAGGAATTTAATTTTTATTCACTGGTTCGTCTATCCTTTATATTCATCTGCCTCATGTGTGCGGTCGATCAGTCTTTCGTAACGCATGTGGCAAATCCATCTTGGAACAGCCACCATCTTCCTCAGTTACCATGACGTCATTCAGATCGTATTGCAAGAGAATATATATATTACAAGGGAAGAGCAGTAGGAGGAAACTGTAGAGAGAGCAGGAGAAGAGCAGTAGGATGAACTCTAGAGAAGAGCAGTAGGAGGAAACACTAGGGAGAGCAAGAGAAGAGCAGTAGGAGGAAACTCTAGAGAAGAGCAGTAGGAGGAAACACTAGGGAGAGCAAGAGAAGAGCAGTAGGAGGAAACACTAGGGAGAGCAAGAGAAGAGCAGTAGGAGGAAACACTAGGGAGAGCAAGAGAAGAGCAGTAGGAGGAAACTGTAGGGAGAGCAAGAGAAGAGCAGTAGGAGGAAAACTAGGGAGAGCAAGAGAAGAGCAGTAGGAGGAAACACTAGGGAGAGCAAGAGAAGAGCAGTAGGAGGAAACACTAGGGAGAGCAAGAGAAGAGCAGTAGGAGGAAACTGTAGGGAGAGCAAGAGAAGAGCAGTAGGAGGAAACTGTAGGGAGAGCAAGAGAAGAGCAGTAGGAGGAAACACTAGGGAGAGCAAGAGAAGAGCAGTAGGAGGAAACTGTAGGGAGAGCAAGAGAAGAGCAGTAGGAGGAAACACATAGGGAGAGCAAGAGAAGAGCAGTAGAGGGAAACTCAAGGGAGAGCAAAGAGAAGAGCAGTAGGAGGAAAACTGTAGGAGAGCAAGAGAAGAGCAGTAGGAGGAAACACTAGGGAGAGCAAGAGAAGAGCAGTAGGAGGAAAACTCAAGGGAGAGCAAGAGAAGAGCAGTAGGAGGAAACTGTAGGGAGAGCAAGAGAAGAGCAGTAGGAGGAAACACTAGGGAGAGC
>CM065728.1:42871206-42881206 GCA_033310375.1 Conus canariensis | reverse complement strand
GTCGTTGCCTGTCGTTGAAAGACTAGTATAAAATTGCGTTTATCACCAGCACCTTTAAAGATCAAATGAAAAATACGAATTTCCTTTAAAAAAAAAAAAAATCATCTGGGAACAAGGTTCTTTATGGAATCCTCAGCGAAATGTTTGTGCCCTCGATTGTACAGAACGTACCTTTGACATGAAGAGATTTAAAGTTTGTGTGGCATATTGCATAGCACGTACCACGGGGAGTCATTTCTCTCTTTAAAGGGTAGTAAGGGCAGGTGTGACCACAGACATACACATGAAATCGATGGGTGTGAGCAGTCTGTAATCTACACAACACATTACCCCCTTACGGTTTTCCGATCAGAAGGGATTCCTGGAGTATGGGCGGATTCAGTTTTGATCCGAGTTGGGTCTTGAACTTGGTGTTCACGTGGTGTTTCACGACTGAAACAGGCACGCGGTGGTTAGCGCAAGGGAGGGAGGACAGAGGAATGAGAGAAGAACTGTAACAGACAAGTAAGTGTGGTGGTGAAACAATGAGGGTAAACTCGCTCGCCACCAAGCTGGTTCCTCTCAGAGCCTTTTACAACGTAACGCAGTTTGGCGAATTGGAGCTAACACGGTATTTTGCTGCTTACTAAAAGGGTAGAGGAACAGGAAAGAGATGGAATGGTAAAACGATAGAGAGGCAGGTTAGAGAGGCAGGGGAGAACTTCCTCGCTGCCAAACTGGTGTGGGCGTGACTGGCCTTTACTGAACTTGTTAGTCAGGTAAAGAGATGATTGGGGTTGACACAGTGTGTATGTGCTAGTAGGGAGAATAGAGGAACGAAAGACGAGGTGGGAATAGACAGACACATAGACACAGAGGATGAGCATGCTCGCCACAGAACTGGTTCCAGAGTGTATAACCTGATGTCATCTTGTGTGATGATTGGAGTTGGCAATGCGTTTAGTACCGGGATGGGAGATAGAGGAACACAGGAGAGAGAGAGAGAGAGAGAGAGAGAGAGAGAGAAGAGAGAGAGAGAGAGAGAGAGAGAGAGACAAGATAGTCCCCCGACTCGATACTCCCCCTGCTCAATACCCCCCCCCCCTCCCCTACTTCTCGCTGCTCAATACTCCCCCTGCTTGATAGTCCCCCTGTCCAATATTCCCCCTGGTCGGACCCCCTCAACCCGCCCTCCCCAACCCTGTTCAACATTCCGCTGCCCATAACGGAAAGATTATCTTAGTCCAGGGGGAGGAGGTGTGAAAGGAAATTTTCTTATACCATAGCGCGAGCACGCACGCACGCACGCGCATACACACACACACACACACACACACACACACCACGCACGCACGCACGCACGCACGCACGCACGCACGCACGCACGCACCACGCACGCACGACACCACACACACACACACACCCCACACACACAACAACAGTATGGGGAGTATTGAGCAGTGGAGTATTGAGTAAGGGATGTATCAATTCGGGGAATATGGAGCTGAGAGAGAGAGAGAGGGGGGGGAGGGAGGGAGGGGGAGAGAGAGAGAGAGTGTCTCCTCACATTCGAACTCGTTCTGATCAGAAGGTGTTGATTGGAGTTGACATGGCGTTTGGTTTTGAGAAGGAGGACAGAACAGTAGAGAATGGTACAGGAAGAGATGGGCAGAGAGAGAGAGAGGGAGGGTGAGAGAGAGAAAGGCAGGCAGGCAGGCAGAGAGTTTTGTCTGTACGCAACTCATTTCAAGGCCAGTAACTGGCAGTGTGGTAAGTGAAGTTGACATGGCATTTCACTCTGGGAGTATGGATAGAAGAACACAGGAGAATGATATGGTAATACAGACTGACAGACAGACAGATAGAACGTCGTCAAAATCCTACATGTTCTTTTCAAAGCCTTGAACTCAGACATCATGTGGTGAGCGGAGTTGACGCGGCATTTGGCTGTTAGGGAAGAAAGAAATAGTGGAAAACAAAGAGAGAATGGTGGAGAGAGACAGAGAGAGAGAGAGAGACACGAGAGGAGAGAGAGAGAGAGAGGTCATTTCCCAACTCATCCTGTTTAAAGCCTTGAACTTCTCGTCGTGCGTTGTAGTGAGTGGAGCTGACATGGCATTTGGCTGTGGGAAGGAAGATGAAGAGGAAAAAAAAATAGAGAGAGAAATGGGATGGGAAGAGAGGCAGACAAGAACAGCTAGACAGAAAGGAAGAAAGACAACACATAGAACAAGAGCGAGGGAGACAGAGTTTTATCCCAACCCATCCTGTTGTGATCACAGCCTTTGACTTAGTCCTCGTGCTACAGCTACTGGTGGCTTGGGTTGAATGTAATACTGATAGTAAGGATAAAAGAACGAAAGAGAACAGACCCGACAGACAGACAAACAGACAGACAGAGAGAGAGAGAGAGAGAGAGAGAGAATATCATCGCGACTCAACTCGCTAAGATCAGAGCTTTTAACTTGACGTTAAGTGGTGATTGGACTTGACACGGAATTAATGACATGGCTCAATGGGAAGAGATGTGCGTGATGGGGCTTAGGGATATAGGAACAGGCGGTGAGATGGGATAGAGAGACACGAAGAATCTGGTGGTTGTCCTCTCACTCCTAACAACAAATTCATCTTTTTTGTCACGTTGTCTTACGGTTGTATTGGACTGGATTTGTCTTGCATGGAGTGAACGTGATGCTGTCTATTTCAAATGCTGAAGATGAACAAACTGTCCGGATAAGTTGCATTGTTGTTATAACTCTCTCTCTCTCTCTCTCTCTCTCTCTCTCTCTCTCTCTCTCTCTCTCTCTCTCTCTCTCTTTCCAGACTCCCCTCTCCCCCCCCCCCCCCCCCCCCACAAAGTCTCTCTATTCTCAATCCACAAGAAACTGGGCCAGCCGATGAGCAAATATCAAAATCGCTGGCAAAGAAATAGGAGGTAGACTCAAACACAGCCAATACGCAACATACATCCGCGCGCACGCGCACGCATGCGCGCGCATACACACACACACACACACACACACACACACACACACACACACACGCACACACACACACACACACACACACACACATATGCACGCACGCACGCGCACACACACACACACACACACTCTCTCTCTCTCTCTCTCTCTCTCTCCTCTCTCTCTCTCTCTCTCACTCACTTTCAAACGCACATGCAAGCTCGCATGATGCACATGTGTCAAGGTCGCAGAAATGGGGTCGGAAAAAAGCACTTGTCTCGCACTTTCATCCTTTTTTTTTCCCCTGACAATTGGCCTCTGCGCTTGGAGTGCCGTCCATCTGATCTCTAGCGTACATGCCTGTGTTCCCATTCCTCCAAGACGTCCTCTGATCTTTGTCTTTCATGTGCTGAGTCGTTTTCGTGCTGTGTCTGAAACTGACTTTGGCGTGTCTGAAACTGACTTTGGCGTGGCTGAAACTGACTTGGCGTGGCTGAAACTGACTTGGCGTGGCTGAAAATGACTTGACGTGGCTGAAACTGACTTGACGTGGCTGAAACTGACTTGGCGTGACTGAAACTGACTTGACGTGGCTGAAACTGACTTGGCGTGGCTGAAACTGTCTTGACGTGGCTGAAACTGACTTGACGTGGCTGAAACTGACATGACCGGAGTAGACTTGGCGACTCTCGAGTGGACTTAGCATAACAAGTGTGGCACGACTAGATGGGCCTGGCATGACTACTGTGGCGTGACTAGATGGACTTTGCACGACTAGTGTGGCGTGACTAGATGGACTTGGCAGGACTAGAGCGGCGTGACTGGACTGTCCTGGCATGACTAGAGTGGCGTGACTAGATAGAACTGGCATGACTAGTGTGGCGTGAGTAGATGGACCTCGCACGACTAGAAAGGCGTGAGTAGTGTGACGTGAGAAGATGGACTTGGCATGCCTAGTGTGGCCTGACTAGATGCACCTGGCATGACTGGAATGGCGTGACAAGGTGAACCTGGCATGATTAGAGAGGCGTGACTAGATGGACATGCATGACTGGAGTGGCGTGACTAGATGGACCTGGCATGACTGGAGTGGCGTGACTAGATGGACCTGGCATGACTGGAGTGGCGTGACTAGATGGACCTGGCGTGACTGGAGTGGCGTGACTAGATGGACCTGGCGTGACTGGAGTGGCATGACTAGATGGACCTGGCATGACTGGAGTGGCGTGACTAGATGGAGCTGGCATGACTAGATGGACCTGGCATGACTGGAGTGGCGTGACTAGATGGACCTGGCATGACTGGAGTGGCGTGACTAGAGTGTGGACAGAAGTGGCCTTGCAGCGCACGCGCGCACGTGACGTCGCCCGCAACTGGTCACATTTTGAACAGAGAACTGTTATGATGACGGCGGTTAGAAACAACTACGAATGGATGGAAAATGATTTCCGTCCTCTTTTTTTGTGCCTTTTAAGGGAAGGAGAAGGGGTTAGTGAGGGGTTGTGGGTGGGGAGTGTAGAAGGACGGGAAGGGTGGGAGCGGGGATTTTCAGAGGGATCGAGACAGTAAATGTACCCACGTCTCAGAACTCCACGGGAAAGAAAAAAAAAAAACAAAACAACAGTAGTTGGCATTTCTTCGGCGGAAATCCACCCTTCTCTCTCCGCCCTAAGAAAGAGGGAAAATGGAGAGGGCAGTAGTGAAGTTCAAAGGGAACATGGCGTGCAGATAGAGAGGAGGGACGCCAGCCACTAGAGCACCCATTAGAAAGCTATCGGCGTGAGAGAACGAGACCCCAAATTGCCCTGCTATACGATTAGGTGGAGTGGTCCTTTTTTTCCTCTGTGTGTGTTGTTTTTTTGTTTGTTTTACTTTTGTTTCTCTCTCTCCTCGCTCTCTCTCTCTTGTCAAACACACACACACACACACACACACACACACACACACACACACAACACAACACAACACAACACAACACAACACAACACAACACAACACAACACAACACACACACAACACAACACACACAACACACACCATACTACACTACACTACACCACACCACACCACACCACACCACACACACACACACACACACACACACACACACATAATTATGCACATTCTCTCTCTCTCTCTCTCTCTCTCTCTCTCTCTCTCTCTCTCTCTCTCTCTCTCTCCTCTCTCTCTCTCTCTCTCCTCTCTCTCTCTCTACTCTCTCTCAAACGATCGAATATGAGACTGCCTAAAATCTTAAACATCGCAAAATACACAGCCATGTATGTCCGTTCACAGTCAACACATCAGCTTCGGAGAGCAGTCAGTCATTATCAGGTCATTCAGGCTGTGTTTAGTGCAGGCTGCACAGATCCAACACCTACCTATAAAGAACAGACACCCCAGCTAAGCTTTTTACTGATTATTTTTCTTTTCTTTTCTTTTCTTTCCTTTTTTTTTTTCTTCTTTCTTTCTTTTGAAGCGGCGAACCAGCTGTGGGTACGTGCCCTCCTTTTCTTCACGCATAGTGTTTATTGTTTGTGGAGTGTTTTCAGCCCCGTATGTGGCTCCTCGCGGTTGGCTGAGCTATAAACAATGAAACTGAAACTTCCTTCCCCCCCCCCCCCCCTCCCAACTCCCACGCCCACTCCCTCTCCCCACGCATACATCTCGAACTGCGAAGAAGCTACTAAGGAACCGTGAAATTAGTTCGCACTTGGAGCAGTTTCGCTCAAATTCTTTCCCATCCGCCCCTTCTCCTCCCCTCTCTTCTTCCCTCCCCCTTCTCCCGTCTCCTCTCCCCCTTTCCCCCTTCCCTCAACCGCTCCCCCCCCCCCCATCTCCACCGGCTTCCTATCAGCTTCCAGGGAACCCAATTGCGGGGGCTGTTTGACTGGTCTTTTCCCCCTTTCGGAAAGCGTACTTTACCTGTGGAGCTGTTTTCCGTTGCTCAAGACGTGAGCGAGTGAGTCAGCGGGTCCACGTGCATCCGGTGATCTTCAGGTCTGTGATGGTGGCAGGTGAAAGTGGATGATGGTGATCATCGTGATTGCTGCTGCTGCTGCTGCTGCTGCTGCTGCTGCTGCTGCTGCTGCTGATGATGATGATGATAAGCAAAGTTTGGTTTTTAGGGCGTGTTCAGATTCCTACACGAGTGTGTGTGTGTGTGTGTGTGTGTGTGTGTGTGTGTGTGTGTGTGTGTGTGTGTGTGTGTGTGTGAGCGTTATTATGAAATTAGGCTAAACTAACTGATTACAAAACGAAATTACCTGTTAAAAGACGCACACATGCACACGTACTCACGTTGTCCCGGACACGTGCATGCACACAGACTCATTGGCGCAAGAATGTACACGCGCACACATGCATGCTGGCGCATGTTTGCAAGGACTCATGCTCACACGTGCACACACACACACACGCACGCACGCGCCAGCCCCCTTCCCCCTCCCCCAACATACCAGCCACCTCCCCCCCCCCCCCCCCACACACCTATTATATATGTGTCTGAATGCGTGGAGCGAGAGAGAGAGAGAGAGGGTATCAAAATATGCACACCTCCTCCCCCTCATCCGTCCTTCTGCTCTCTCCCCAATAATATTTGCGTCAGATGTATAATTCTGGGTGGTGCGTGTGTTTTGAATTGTGGTCGTGTCGCACGTAAAAATGAAGCAAATGACTAAAATGTACAATAGCAACTTGGTGTTCAGAGTGTTGTTACAGGCCAGTCGACCTCAGGTCTCTTTCAGGGCTGTCATAACCTGAAAAAAAAACGGGGGGGGGGGGGGGGGGGGGGGGGATAACATTCCCTCCGGTCCTGAAATCGAACAAACAACAAACTCAAAACACATACAGTGATCCATAACACGATAGCTAAACTATTTACCTCCATAAGGCGGATAAAACAAAGCGAAGGGCGTCAGCTAAACCGCTTGATATCCCCCACCCCCTCCACCACCATCACCACCACCACCCCTTCCTCTTCCACACTCCGGGTGAAAACGGTATTCATAAGCACGATGATGCTACACAAAATGTGTACAAAAAAGGTTATGGAGAAATGAATAGATCACTTACTGGTGACTCATTGTCTGGTGTGCGGACGGATGTTCACAATATTCGAGTTCGCATTCCGTTCCGTGTTTTGCCTTGCTTTCGATGTTGACTGTGCGTTAATATTAAGCTGTTACCATGGGGGGGGGGGGGGGGGGGGGGGGGGGGGGGAGAGAGGAGAGAAAGAAAGAAAAGAAGGGGAAAAACCCGCCAGCTGTTGTATGATGGTTCGGTGTCGATATTCATTAGCTGCTGTATATACACCAGGTGTATTCGTCCTTGTACAGGCGACGTGTGCGTTTATAACTCCATGAGAAGTGTTACGGAAAGGTGTTGCTTGATTAGTCCCATACAGAGCTGCGTTCCAATGTTGTATTGAGTTGTTGGGTGTTTTGTTTGTTTTTGCTCTTTTTCCACTTTACAAGAGGTTGAACTTCACTTTATACATCGTTCTGTGGATCTATTACAAAAGTTACAACAGAGGTTAGAAACGCAGAAAAATTGACAACCATTGTACCGTGTGTTCAAGCTGCAAAAAGCTTTCTCCTGAGCTAGGAATTGTTCAGAGTTCTAGTGGAAAGGTACAATGTTCTCACTACCTGAGGTTTCTGCTGACTCCCGTGGTTGCCAATATTTGTGCAACAACACTGGATGCCCCCTTCCTTCTCACAGCCCAACCCCGCCCCCCTCGCCTTCACCTACCACCCCACCCCCTCCCGCCCTGTGCAAGTCGTGTTATTGCATTTGTGCTTGCGCTTTGTTACCGAGTCTGGCGCACTACCACTCCACCACCCCTGTCTCTGTCTTAGCTCTGTGTGTGTGTGTGTGGTGTGTGTGTGTGTGTGTGTGTGTGTGTGTGTGTGTGTGTGTGTGAGGGAGGGAGGGAAGAAGACAGGGAGAGAGAAAAAGAGATTATTGCGCGCGCGCGCACACGCACACACACACACACACACACACACACACACACACACACACACACACACACACACACACACACGTGCGCGCGCGCGCATACTTGCACACACGCGCGCGCCAACACATGCACGTACACACGCACGCGCGAACACACACACACACACACACACACACACACACACACACACACACACACACACCCCGTGTGCGCGCTCCTTCTCTCTCTCTCTCTTCTCTCTCTCTCTCTCTCTCTCTCTCTCTCTCTCTCTCTCTTTTCTCTCCCCGACCGACGTACACGCGTAAACGTGGGTGTGGGTGTGTGTGCCTGTCTGTCTGTCTATCTGTCTGTCTGTCTGTCTGTCTGTCTCTCTCTCTCTCTCTCTCTCTCTCTCTCTCTCTCTCTCTCTCTCTCTGTCACTGTGTTGTGGGTGTGGGTGTGCGTGTGCGTGCTCGCGTGTGTGATGTGGATGGGTTAAAGTGGGGGAACAAAGTTCAAGCAAAGGAGGAGGAGAAGAGAAAGAAGAAGAGAATCTCTCCCTCATGAACAACTGACAGGCCATGAGGGGATCGGACAGCAAATCGGGTGCTTCGGCTGACAGGCTAACCCGCTGCTTCTGGCAAAGCCTGTGTGACATCCGCTTGTGTCACTGTCCGTCATGGCGGTGTGACGCAGGTCGAACTTCCAAGACCTCCCCCCCCCCCCAACCCACCCCTCCGCCCCTCTCCAACCCCATCCGACCCACTCTCTCTTTGAACTACCCCCTACCCCTTTCCCGTCCTTCTCCTCCCGCCCTTCCCACCTCTTCCTGCACCTTTTTTTTTTCCCCCATCGACTGTTTTTCTGCATTTTTATTTTCATGTCTGACGTACTTCTTCTTCTTCTTCGTTGATTGTTTCTTTTTGTTCTTTTTCTTTCTTTCTTTTCTTCTTCGTTTCTTTCACTCTTTCTTCTTCTTCTTCTTTTCTCCTTCTCCTCCTCCCCCTCCTCCTCCTTCTTCTTCTTATTCTTCTAGCTAGTAATGTTACTTGTTCTCACTTGCTTTCTGGGTTTTTTCTTTCTTTCTTTCTTCTTGTGTTTTGTCTTCCCTCCCCCCCCCCCCCCCCCCCCCCCCCCCCCCCCCCCCCCCCTTCTTTTTCTTCTTCACGTCGTCTTCCTCCTCTGACACAGATTTGTCATTTTTTCATCGTTTTCTTTGCTTTTTCCCTTTCCCTTTCTTTTTTTTCTCCTCTGTCCCAAAACACACACACACACACACACACACACACACACACACACACACACACACACACACGCACATACACACACACGCACGCACGCACGCACGCACGCACACATATACACACACACGCTCGCTAGCTCACGCACACATGCACGCACACATGCGCACACGTGCAGAGAGAGAGAGAGAGAGAAAGAGAGAGAGAGATCTGTTATTTTTTAGGTAATCAGTTCACAGACGAGAGAGAGATCTGTTATTTTTTAGGTAATCAGTTCACAGACGGCTGCGAGAAAATTATGTGTACTTTTCAGACATCCTTACGCAGTGTCCTTGGGTTGTCTTCAAAGGCATTCTCCAATCTGGTTATCGTCCCTTTCCAGACTACATCAAAAAGGAAAGTAGCTGTAGGATCAAAATGATCCAACATCCTAACATTGGTAATATACAGTCCGTTATCTGACTGTAGTTTCTGCTCCAGCTCAGAGTGACCCGGTGTGACTTGTGACTCATTCCGTGTGCGGATGGTCACAGAGTTAGATCACAGCTCACAGTGTATCCGGGTAACACACACACACACACACACACACACTCTCTCTCTCTCTCTCTCTCTCTCTCTCTCTCTCTCTCTCACACACACACACACACACACACACACACACACACACACACACACACACACACACACACACACACACACACACACACGTCCAAAAAAAAAAAAGAAAAAAAAAAGTTTCCGTTTTCAACCGTCAGTCCAGTAAAACGGAACAGTAGGTAATATGGCACTGCATTTCCGTTGATTAGCTGTTTACGACCTCACTTTCGTTGACAAGTACGTCAGTCTGTTTCGTGTAGCTGCGCTTGTTAGTGAAA
>CM065728.1:42851206-42861206 GCA_033310375.1 Conus canariensis | reverse complement strand
GGGAGGGGGGCAGTAAGAGGGTGAGTGAGGGTGGGGAAGGGGGAAGGCAAGGGTTACTAAGTCTTATTCACAAGTCCCTCCATTCCAGCTTTCATTTTTTATTCTTTTATTTATTTCCCCTTTGAATTCTCTGTGTACTGTGGCAAAGTCTTAGCTGATGTCGTATGGTGTATAAAGGCTGCACACAGCAATAGTTCCTTGATGAAATTGGATCTGCACAGAATTCTGTCTTTCCTTTCTTCGTTCCTTGGCCATGGGGGAGATTTTTTTGTGTGTATGCAACCATTTTTAATACCACCATTAAGTTAACCGCCTTCTGTCTTCAGGGAGACTGTGCAGAATGAATCTTTTTGAATATGTATTTTAAGCATTCATGCATGTATACTTAAATGGAAAAAAAAAAACAGCTTTTGAACCCAGGTTTGAGAAAAAAGAAAGAAGTTTTATCAAATTCTCATTATTTTTGTAGTGTATCCAACAGATTGGCAATGCTGTGTAGAGAGGAAGCTGGGGGAGCCGAGACCCCTGCCAAACTTAAACCGTTCCTGGATCTCCCCTTTTGGTCCAGACAGACAGCAGAATCTGCAAGCCTGACCTTGAGCTATATTTCATAATTCCACCAAGTTTCTTTAAAAGAAAAAAAAAATTGCATAGTTTGATGTAATCTTACTGACAAATCAGCTAAGCAAACCAACATAACCTTTCTGGAGGAGAGTTATTCGCATGATCAAGCTGACCTCATGATATTAAACTTCATGCTGAAATGACCGTCTTCTTTCATGTCCTGTGTTTGTGTTTTAACAGTTGCACATTGAGGTGCTGGACGTGAACGACAATGAGCCCGTGTTCTCCCACCAGCTGTACAAGGCCTCGGTTCCAGAAAATTGTGAGGCCGGGCGTCATGTGCTCAGAGTGTCTGCTTCGGATCGGGACAAGGATGACCGACTGCTGTACTCCATTGCTTCAGCAGCATCTGTTACCAGTCTGAACAAGTTCAAGATTGGACCTCTGAATGGTGAGATCATGGAATAATGTTTTCCTTTAAAGGGGAGAGGGAGAAAAAGAGGACCATATGTCAAGTAATGAGCTGTTTGAGTGGAAGGCTTGTTTGAGGTAGAGAATAAAAATCGATTATTTAATTCTCCCTGTATAAACAGAAAGTATTATATCTGTGTGTTTATGTGTTTCCGTGTCTGTGTACAATTTCTAATGTGCAAACATGCAGGATGTGTATCCTGCTTAGTATTAAATATTGCTCTTTTTCCTGATTGCCACTGGAGGGCAACTCAGAAGATGTCATTGTGATGCTGTTCTAAACAGATTCGCACCTGAAAATTGGGGAGGGTGACCGATTTTCCCTTTTTCAGTTTTTGTTTTAAATTAATACCCTTGGGTCAGATTGGGATGAATTTGGTTAAAGCGTTCAATTGTCAGACAGGGGAGGAGGAAATGCAGAATACATGCATGTTTTGTCAGTAAACGTTCTTCTGTTAGTGGCAAATGCTGTTTGTTTTCCCCAGGTGTAATCATGGTGTCAGAGAAGCTGGACAGAGAGGAAATGCACCGTCACATGCTGACCATCATGGTGCGCGACCAGGGCGTGCCTTCCAAGAAAAGCTTTGCCCGTGTGGAGATCGACATCGAAGACGACAATGATCATGCTCCCACCTTCCTGTCGAGCAGGTTTGAAGGCAGCGTGTTCGAGACGGCCTCTGTGGGCAGCTCTGTGGTGCAGGTGGTGGCCACCGATCAGGACAAGGGGAGCAACTCTCAGCTGGCTTATTCTATTTTGTCAGGTGAGTAGTGGGTCCTGCCTGATGGAAAAATGTGTGTGTCTTGTTTGGATATGGTTAAGGTGTACATGTGTGTGTGTGTGTGTGTGTGTGTGTTAGTGAGAAAGAGCACACATGCATGCACATGTATGTATGTGTGTGAGAATGTATAGTTTTGGGGAAAGAAGGGCGATTGGTTTGATAAATGGTGGACAACGAAAAATGGAACCTTTCATATGTTGTTCTGGCAATGTTCTGTCTTGATTTTCTACATTTAAAAAAAACGTTTTCTTGTGAACTTTTAAAGTGGAAGAGTTCTTCTCAAGCTCTTCCCTGTGTGTTTTTGTTGTGCGTGCATACATGACATATTTTATTCTAGATATATATACACAATCATATGTACATGTGTGAAATATAGAGAAACACTGTCACTACATTTTGCATGACAGACTGTTTCCCATTCTCCCCTGTCAATTCTTCCCATGTCCTCGTTCTGTGCAGGCAACGCAGACAACACTTTCTCCATGGACGAGCAGGAGGGCATTATCTCGGTGGCCAAAGAACTGGACCGGTCCATTCAGCCTCTGTTTCACCTGGTCGTCATGGCAACAGACCATGGGCAGCCACCCCGTAGCAGCACCGCGACGGTGGTGATCTCCGTCACGGTCTCTAACAACGCCCCTCCCAAGTTCATCCATGCAGAAATGGTTACAGAGCTGAAGGTAAAGGTTGAGAGAGATTGTTTGGATGTGTTTGTGAGCGTTGTTTGAGGGTCTGTTATACTAAGAAATCTGGTGAAAACTGATATTCTGTGATTGTGCAGAAAATATGCATTTTTAAAAATTACTTTCACATGCAGTCCCTTCCCCCTCCTGTGTTACCCTGCCATTAAAATCACACTCATTCAGCTCATTCTGGCTCCCACACACACGGCTGCATCCTGGCCCTTCATGTCTCAGTTGTAACACGAAAGTCTGAGGGACTAGTCAATCTTCAGGTCATCATGATATATCCTACCAGAGAAAATGCAATAGTACTGCTGAGTCTCCTTTGTGCGGTTTTATTGAATCTTGTTCTGATCCAGCATATGCCAGAAACCATCTGCTAAATCCCCTTCTGATAACAGCGTTTAGAGGCAGTATCTATTTGCATTCCTCTTTCGAAGGTGTTGTCACATCCACCTAACTGCAGCCCCCATGAACTTACCAGTGCTAACTTCTTCGACTCAGACTCATCACGGGTATGGAGGTGAAGAGGAATTCGAAAGTTTGGTCACCCCAAGAGCAGGGCATGAAGAGCTACATAATCGGCTGCCAAATTTTGGATCTTGAAGTATGAGTCATTCAGTGAAAAAGAATCCTAATCATGCTGTATGACAGGAAAGTTACTATTGAATTGCTTAGTAAGCATGAGTGAGCATATACTTGTGTGTATGTGAGTGTGTGTGTGTGTGTGTACTTGGTTGAAACTTACATCAAACCAGAATTTGTTTCCAATATTGATGAAACAGGTGAAGCCTCAAACAGGACTTTCTGTTGATATAGTCTGTCTTAGACTCAGATTGTAAGCGGTAATTGTACAATCAAGCCTGTCAGTTATCCCCTCACCCTATCTCAGAACCCTACCCTTTCCTCCACACATCCAACAAGGAATATCCCCTTCCTTCAAAGGCTTGTTTGCCAGTGACTTTTTTGTCTTTTTTTTTTTGGTCATAAATGTACTTCCCAGTAAAGACTTCCTTCCTCCAGAAACTTGCCTGTCTGCAACATTTTTGTTGTTGTCTTTCAGTAGATTTATATCCCGACAAAGATTCACACTCTTCACATTTTTTTCTCTGAAACATTTCTTGTTTTTCTATATTAGATTTATGTTGCAACAAAGTCCACCTCCCTCTAACCCATTGACTCCTTTAACTTAGGTTTCAAAGAATAATCTGCAGGTAGAAGTTTAAAACAACATACACTGAATAATGAACAATCAGGGTCACTCTCGCTCCTATAATGAAATAAAAATATGCAATCAAACCTCCAAACGAACGCTGCTTGCAACCCTGAATTGCCTCACAGAAATGACAACACACAGCACACAGAACAAACCAGGAGACGTTGCCCTGTGTTGTCATTTCTGCTAGGCGAATCGGTGTCATAAGCAGACTTCATTTGGAGTTACGAGCATGTGTTTGCTTCATCATGGGAGCAAGAGTTACCCTACTTGTTTGTTGCTTACTGTTCCATGCCTCATTTAAGATTTCCATTCAACAAACACAAGTAACTCGCCTCAACTTATTGTTTCTCTTCAGGCTGGACAAGAAGAGACAAACAATGAAAATAAACATATGGACAGGAGAAACAAGTGAAGGTGAACAAGTCCTCAGTTCATATGAAAATGACTTTTTTGGGGGGTGGGGTTAGGAGGATGGAAAGAGGAACAAGATGAAGAAGATGACTCTGAAATATGAATATTGAATCCTTCACTGACAGCAGTGGGAATCATTGAATTTTATATTTTGAAAGGAACCGTTTAATTATGCGCAAACAGAGTCCACTTTTGTCTCCTGAAAGAGAACTCTTTTAGGTGGTCACGGTCTTACAGTGGTTGTGGTGGTATACCCATAATATCAAACATAGAATACCACACGCAAGTTTGTGTGTGTGTGTGTTTTTTTTTCTGAGCATTACAGGGAAAACATCACAGCCTAAGAAGACTCCCAAAGGGGCCAGTAAAGGGTAGAAAAGGACAATGGAGGAAAGCGTTGCAAAGTTACTAAAAGTGATATATTGAAATCATTCCTGACATGCTTGTGTTCCCAGTTTTCCCATCTTTCCTATGACCCCTGAACCCTGGATATGTCTGCGGTTAGGGCTGAAAGGTTTAAAGATCTTCAACCCTTTTTTTTTTTTTTAATCAAATCTTTGAAGTCATTACTATACTGATGGAAGAATTGTTAACCTGCACTTGTTTTCCCCCGCTATTTAATTGTTCAGGTTTAAAGATTGTGTGATTTTTTTGTTCCTGGAACATTTTTGTCTTGCCTCCCAGTACACTCCATCTGTATAAAGTTTTTTTTTTCCTGAAACATTTGTGTTTTTGTCTATACATAGTGTACCTTTCACTAAAGATTTCCCCCTTATAAAAACTTAAGTTTTTCTAGAACATGGGTTATTGCCTGTGCTAGATTGATCTGTCACAAAAAAGTCCTTCTCCCTATAAAGACATTAGAGGATATATGCAGGTCATTTTGGTGAGGTTCCACTGTGTTTGTTAAATCTGGAGCTGCATGGCCATGTGGTGTGTGCAGGAAAACATGCCCGCTGGTACGATATCTGGACGCGGTCAAGGCAGAATGCCAGTCCACGGTGGTCTACACCATCATCGAGGGCAATGCAGAAGACTTCTTTTTCCTCAACCCCAACTCCGGCGTGCTGTCCACCACCACAGAGATCGACTATGAGCAGCACCAGTTCTTCAACCTGACCATCCTTGCTTCCAACATCGTCAGTGCCACCGCCATCGCTCATATCATGGTACACATCAGCGATGAAAACGACAACCACCCGGAATTCAGTGCGCTGGCTTTTTACGGCAACATCAGCGAATCGTCAGACCGTGGATCCATTGTATTGAACCCTGACCTCTTGCCATTGGTAATAAAGGCATCAGATGCTGACTCCGAGAAAAATGCGCTGCTGGAGTACGAGATTGTGGAGGCTGAGGCGAGGCAGTACTTCAGCATTGACGTCAATACAGGAGCTGTGCGGAGCGCGTCCCCCTTGGATCATGAGAGTCAGGCTCAATTCAACTTTACAGTGCAAGTGCATGACCGGGGACTCCCTCGACTCTCCGCTCAGGCATCAGCCACAGTTGTGGTCCATGTTGCCGACATTAACGACAACCCCCCTCAGTTCACGCAACCCAGCTACTCGGCCAAGGTTTTGCTGCCAACCTATCATGATGTGACGGTGGTGAGGGTGGAAGCAGTGGATCCGGATACGATCATCTCAAGGGCCTTGACCTACAGTATCGTCGGGGGCAACGAGGACAACGTGTTTGCCATCAATCCCCAGAGTGGAGTTCTGCATGTAGAACAGACAAAGACCGTGCAGGACAGGTAGGAAACAATAAATGTTAAAAATGATAAATGTTTTTAAAGCTATCTTATTGATTTTCATTACTGGCAGTTTTCTTAATATATTTGTTCTTAATGTATTTCAGAATGATTTTAAATATTTCACTATTGGTCTTCTGCAGTGAATGAGATTTAGTGTCTGAAATGCCTTTGCAGTGAAAGACAAACAAACATGATTCTGCTCTCAGAAGTATACAACACATGCCATGCCACATTAGGTCATACCATAACAGTTACCATCCCATACTATACATACGATGTCATGATGTACCATACCAAATCTAACTCTTCATACCATGTTTTATGATATAGCATGCTAAATGCCATGCTACATGGTGCTACACTTCACCACACCAGATCCCTCACCTATATTCAAACATATAATATAGTTTCATTCTATGTTGTGCCATATCGTATCATACCACCTGTATTTAATCCAACAGTGGAGTTACCTTCCACACTGCACTGCACCACACCACATTGCATCATCCATACCTTGTCTCATTACACCACACCACATCACACCCCACCCCAGCCTGCAATACCTCACAATAATTTTATCCAGTATAACACAGCACAGTGCAACATAACTGTGAACTACAGGCTTAACCCATTGAACCAAACCCATTTTCAGATACGAGCTGAAAGTTCAGGCCAGTGACGGCCTCTTCGATGCAACGGTCAGCGTGTTTGTCACCATGGAACAATCGACAGACAGTGGGCTGCACTTCACCAAGGACCGCTATTCAGCTCGTGTGTCAGAAAATGACGAAAGAGTGCAGAACCTTGCTGTGGTACAGCCGATCGGGCCAGGCTTCCTTCAGCACTTTGCGTTCTCTCTTCTCAACAACCAGGATCGATTCGCCATTGGGTCAACATCAGGAGTGCTGCAGACGAAGGGTGTGCCATTTGATCGAGAGGAACGGGAGAATTATACAGTGGTGGTTCAGGTGAGTTATGTTTTGTTGGATAGGAATTGTGAAGCATTATCTGGAAATTGCTCAAACTCTTCAAGAGGGAATGGCAGAGAGTTGAAAATTAATTATGGTTGGGGTGTGGAGGGGATGGGGGGGGGGGGGTTGGGGAGGGGTTGGAACTGATCGTCTGATTACACTCACTGTATAGTCTAATGTACATGCACATGCAAACATTGAAATATTCGTGCATCCCCATGCACGCATGGACATGTGCATGCACACACACACACACACACACACACACACACACACACACACACACACACACACACACATACACACACACACACTCTTACGTTCTTGAAAAGCAAAACATTTCTGTTGTCACAGGCACACATTTGCTCATGTACTAATATATACCTTTATTCATCAACTCACATTATGCCATTAAAGTACACTCACAGAATGTAAACTTTACAAAATGATTTGTAATCATTATCAGAGATGATTAAAACGTTAGCATAAACACAGTGCATTTTTATACAAGAATTTCCAGAAATTACACAAGCATTGGCAAAACCACAATGCATTTTTAATGCATATTTGTAAATGTATGTGCATTGTGGCAGCAGAATTAGTATGCTGAGCCTGAAAGTGCTCACTGCAAGTTCATAGGCGTAGACTTACATCTACTAATCTCGAAGGTGAACAGGCCTCCAACGAGGCCTCAAACACCTCAAGTTCAAGTTCACTGTGCGTATGTGTATGTGTGTAATCTTTCTACTCTAGTAGCTATAATTACAAGGGCAAGTAAGTGATACAAGTAAAATATGTGAAAATCCTTAACTTATATAGTTTTGATGCATATTGTCAGGTGACGGACTTGAACCGTGATCCCCGCACAGCCCATGTAGTGGTGCTTGTGACAGTGGAGGATGTGAACGACAATGCCCCCATGTTCGTCAAACAGCCCTTTGAGACTTTGGTACCCACCGATGCTCATCACGGTGAAACTATCAAGAGGGTGAGGAAGGCTAATGAGTTTGCCTGTGTGTCTGCTTTTGTCAGTCAGTTAAGTAGTTTGTCCCATAGGTTTCATTAGTCGAAGATTTCACCAGACTTATTGCCTCTAAAGGGTTTCAGGCACATACATAAATGAAGATCTGAAAGGTAATTGAAAGGCAATAAGATAACTTTGTGTTATTTTGTGTTCTATGTTTGTAGTGTGTGTTTGGCTGCATGCACACACACACAGACACACACACACACAGACACAGACACAACACACACACACACACACACACACACACACACACACACCACACACACACACACACACACACACACATGGAGTATAGAAGATCTGATGTTTTTTGAGGCATTAAAACAATCCAGTTTACCAGATCTGAACGTTTTAGTCAGCAATCGCATCCATCTCAAATACATATTATATATCAGTTTTATTATCATACTATCTTAAACCAGGTGACGGCGACAGACGAAGACCTTGGGGACAATGCAGAAATCCGTTACTTCCTGCCAGAACATCTGACAGATAATGGGAAGGACGCTTTCGCCATCAACCAGTACAACGGGGACATTGTGGTCAAGCAGCTGTCAGAGGATGACCGCAACACCAACTACCTTCTGACTGTGGAGGCTGTGGACCAAGGTGTGTCCGTGACTGCTGTTCGTTCCTTTCGCCTTTTAGGGCACATGTCCACATGTCCATGCATAGATGCCGTTACGGCATCTGTTATGGTGTCTGTCCTGAGCGTTGTTTATCATGCCTGAAGATGACCTAAGAGGCCGAAACGCGTCGTGTTTTGTCTTGTGATTCGTTTGTCCGTGTTGTTTGGCGGAGTTATTTCAAACACTTTTAAAGATTTGTTCAGACAAAAGAAGTCTTTAAAGGAAAGAGGTTTTGTTTTTTTTTAAGAGGGTCTGTACACAGTTTTCACTGATTTGTGCCGTCATGAACTTTCACCAAAATGTTAAACAAAATGAGGAATTTGGGATTGTCTGTTTCAGGTGTTCCTCCACTCTCCACGACGGTGGAAGTTCCGATCCACATCGTGGACAGTTTCAGCCCCATCTTTAAACCTCAGTGGATGGAGGTTTTGATCCCGGAGGACACTCCCATTCACTCCCCTGTGCTCAGTGTGCAGGCCATCAGTCCCAAAGGACAGAAGCTCATCTATTCCATCATCGACGGTGACCGATATGGCGACTTTGCTGTTGACTTCAATACTGGTATGTTTTGCTGCCAAGTTTCGATGATCTTGTGTGGTTGATGATGGGCTGGTTGCTTTGATTTTTTTTTTGTTGTTGTTTGGTCTTATTTAAAGAGTTTAATAATTAGCTCAAGATTTCTGTGCTGTGTGATGCAAGCGTGAGTGTTGCGCAGACGATCACATGAGTAGTGTTTGTTTATTTATTTGAAATATTTTAAATTGTTCACTTACACTAGTGACTGATACTAATCAGAATGTTTGTAGTGATTTATATTGATTGATAACGGCTGGTTAGAGTGAAGGAGATTGGCAGTAGTAATCATTAGAACATGGATGACACTAACAGCTTAAAATGGATGATCGCAAGCTGCTTTTCTTGTTGAAATGTCATTTTTACTCAGCTGTAATATTCTTAAAGCAAAAGGATGTCCAAACCTGGTCTTTCATATTCTTTCTTTCATTGTGTAGCTGTGTAATTGTCTGTAATCCTGATCATGCTAAACATGAATGAGTATTGATATTAATTCTACTTTCCTTTTAGCTTTACAAGCACAGTATTACGAAGTGTTGACACACTGTCAAGTAACACATGTATGTTAACCGTAACACGTATGGAACTCAGCAGCAGAAATTTGATTTGGTCTGGAGGGGTGTGTGTATATGAGTATGTGTGTGTGTTTTTAAGACAGTGTCTGGAAAAGCTTGTGGAGAGGGATAAACTTGTTTTTTGACATTTTGAGGTCAGACTGAGCTTGTTTTTGCTGCTGCTGCAAATATCACAGTGGTGACACACTGCGCTACTACATGCTGCTAGTATGACTGCAGCATACGGCCATTACACATGAATGATTGCATTTATTTTCTGTAATCATCTGGTACAACATCCACTCTCATAAATCACCTTTGATTTTAAAAATATTCGCTTATTCTATCATTTCTATATCATATGGA
>CM065728.1:42826206-42846206 GCA_033310375.1 Conus canariensis | reverse complement strand
CTATTTGCTATGGTAACAGAGATTCTGTGCTTCTTCAGGACTCGCAAATTTTGTCATATAGAACATTGTTCACATCCATATCCCACTTGCAAAAAAATGGAAAAAAAAACAGTATATATTTATTTTTGGTTGTTCAGGAGTTTGTTTTTCTTACATCATAATACAGATCCTCATTAAATTCCTGTTTGATCATGCCAAATAAAGTAAACATTTTCCATGGATATATGCCAGCAACATACTGTTCAGTTCTCTCGATAAACTTAATTGGAAATCAGCCTTTTAGTAAAGAAAGAAATGAATAAAGATGGTAATGATGATGATAATAATAAATCATAATAATAATAATAATTACGAACACAGTCATGATAAAGAATTAACCATACATACTCAACTAACTACACGTAAACGAGCACACATAAAAGGATCAGCACATTAAAAATAAAGAAGTCGTCATTGAACTATAAAGGATTGTCAGTTGGCCAGTGTTGGTGCTTGAAAAAAGTTTTGTAATAAAGTGAAATACTGCAATTTATTCACAGGTGTTGTGTGGCTTCAACTTGTTATCATCCTAAAAAGGATTGCATGTAAATGCATGTGTGCAGGTTTGATACTGGTGGCCGGCCAGCTGGACCGAGAGAGCCAGGACCGCTACCAGTTGGTGATACGCGCCAGCGATGTCGGTTCAGCCAGTCACAGTGACCTGCGCCTCACCGTCATACTGCAGGTAGATGGGCACACACGTTTCTCATTGGATGAGTTGAATTGGGTCTTGGTGTGGTGTTTTGTGGCACCCTGATTTTAAAAGAAAATTGCTGTCTGTAGAGTACACAGAGATAGTTTTAGGATTTGTTTCCCATCATGACTTTCTCACTAGCAGCAGCTCTCCCACACCTTACCCAAGTACAGGTGGACTGGGTTTGTCTGTCACAGTCTCAACACAACTTACCCAAGTACAGGTGCACTAGGTTTGTCTGTCACAGTCTCAATACAACTTACTCAAGTTCAGGTGCACTGGGTTTGGGTTTATCTGTCACAGTCTCAACACAACTTACCCAACCCAAGTTCAAGTGCACTGGGTTTGTCTGTCACAGTCTCAACACATCTTACCCAACCCAAGTTCAAGTGCACTGGGTTTGCCTGTCACAGTCTCAACACATCTTACCCAACCCAAGTTCAGGTGCACTGGTTTTGCCTGTCACGGTCTCAACACAACTTACCCAACCCAAGTTCAGGTGCACTGAGTTTGTCTGTCGCAGTCTCAACACAACTTGCCCAAGTATAGGCACACTGAGTTTGTCACATTCTCAACACTGGCAGTCTACAGGGACCAGTCAGAATCAGATTATCATGAGGCAACCCACTGACGGAGTCCCTACACTGCTGCTGCACTGAGCCACTCTTACAGTGTTCAGTGATGCCTGTTGGTATTTAGCTGTGCAGAACACCAACTACAAAGTCTTCAGGCTTTTTTGTCTTGTGAATGTATTTTGTTCTGTTTTATTAGATGTCAGTTGTTTGAAAGCTGAAAGAAAACTTGAGGTCAATGCAAGAGTTGTAGCAGATGGTTGGTGGGGGATCTTTGGATCACATCAGCAATTAAATCTAGTCAGGTAGAGCAAACCCAGAGGTAGTGGATTACTGTTGTGAGACAATGAGTTATGCACTGCCCAGACAAATGTAAGATGTGTAGGTGTGTATTTTGGTTTGTGTTGTTAGATGTCAAGTGTTTTATTTAAAAACGTGTTACAAGTTTGTCCATCTGACCAATTTAAGTTTGTGTGTGTGTGTGTGTGTGTGTGTGTGTGTGTGTGTGTGTGTGTGTGTGTGACCAAATGGTCTGAATATTTTTATCTTTTTTTTTTTTTCATGTATAATGATATTTTGGGTTTTGGTTGGTTGGTTTTTGTTATTTTTCGTACACATGCCTAACAGGTTTTATTCATCTTTCTTTAGCATCCGTATGTATTACAGTGCTTTTTTAATGAAAATGTTACATTGTGAAATCTGTCATTCATTCATTGGTCTGCAGCTTTTGATCTCATCTTGAGGTTTTTGGCTGGTGTAATATTCTGCAAGACTGGTTCTGTTCTCAGTGGGGCTTTGGGGCCTGGATTCACGTGCTTCACATGTTTGTTAGGGGGCAGTTTGAACAGAGAATCTGTATCGAATTATGATTTCCTCTTCCTATCAGCGCCTAGTTTAGGTTTTCTGATTGTGTTTTTTGTCTGTTTGTTTTTTGCTTTTTGTCTCATCTTCCATAGCCTCATAGCAAATTATTCCCACTGCAGTCATTCCAGGTCTGCGATATACAGACACATCCAGGTTCATCTTGTCACAGCCTCCGCAGGTCAGTTCTTGGGGAGCGGTCAGTTTCAGGTCATCATGAGGCAACCCACCAGAAGAGACACTGTGCTACTGCAGTGGTGCCTGTTCTGATTCTGATCCAGCATACCCAGGGCCCCTACCTACTAAGCTTCATACTTACAACAAAAATTGCTTAGTTTTGGAGCCAGAGTGAGGGAGCACCCCTTTACAGAAGGCAACATCAGGTCCAGCCAGTGACTGTCCCCATGGACTCACCAAGACCAGTAACTCCGTCACAAACTCGCTTCAGGCATGGACATGGAGAAATGAGGCCACGACCACAAGAACATGGTGGCATGAAGAGCCACAAAATTGGCTCCCATATTTTTCATCATGAGTTACAGTTACTATTCAAGAATTAGCAGAGTGAAAAAAGAATACTCGTTTTGTAATTGGATGAGTGATGATTAAAACATCCTGTCATGTAGTAAGAAGATTGATTGGATTTTTGTTTTCATTTTTTGTAAGACTTCTACATAGTAATCTTATCCATTTCAGGACATCAACGACAATGCTCCAGTGTTTGACAGCCTACGCTACACGCACACCATCTCCGAAGTGGCCAGGGTGGGAACCTCGGTGCTGAAAGTTCTAGCCAGAGATGCTGATGAGGCTGCCAACAGTCTCATCCACTACAGTCTGGCACCCACCTCACCTGACAGTGCTGACACTCACCCTTTCCTCATCAACTCTGAGACAGGTGTCATCTTTTTGCACAGGTGAGTGGTTAGCGAGTGGTGAAGACTTGCTGACTTTTATCATGTACCTTTTATCATGTACCTAGTGGATATCTGTATGTCAGAAAGGGGTGTACTTGGAGGGTTGTGCTATGACTTCAGAAAGAAAATCGTGAGGTGGTGTGCGGTGAGGGGGGAAAAAAACAATATTCTGATTGTTCTGTTTAGGTGGCATAATTTTTGTGATCTTTTTATATTTGTGCCACTTCAAGCAAGTTTTTGGAATAATTTTGGTTAAAGTTTTATAAGAAATTATCTGCACTTCGGTTGTGTTATAGCATTCTGATTAAAGTTACCCATCCAACATTGTATTAGACTTACCCACATCTGCAGTTGCCAGGCCCTCATTGGGGCAAATACATCCAGCGTGTATTCTTTCAGTGGTGTTTGGTACTCACCAACTTGTAGTTGGCAAATTTGCATTTTGGGGGTACATGTTATTTCCTTTTTGCCTTTTTTTTTCCCCTTAAATTTGCATTGCCCAAGCAAATCAGTTATTAGTATTAATGACACAGCTGGTCCAGGTTACTGAGAGTGAGAGCCCATTATTTGTGAGAGGATAAGGTAAGTTAAGCAGATCTTCTTAGATACAGTAATTAATGAACAGGCATTAATTATTGTGGTGAAACAAAGCACTTGGCTGAGTGGGATGCATTTGTGCTTGTTTCGCATATTATGGGGACCTGTGTGGATGGAAACTTTCATGTGTTTGTAAGTTGCAAAGGTATCTGACTGTCACACAAAGTTACTCATAAGAACTGTTTTCTTCAGTGTACATTACCTAGCATCCAAAAGAAAGTATATGATAGACAACATCTTGTATTTTATTGCTGACTTTTTTTGCATCAAAGTACTGAAAACCTGTGCTATGAATACTGAATAGTTGTGGAAAGGTTAAACAGGTTATGGACTAGAGTTGTAGGTAAAGGCAGAGGTGTGAGTGAAGTTTTTAAGCTATGGCTCAGTTATTCTGTAGACATGAACATTCGGTACCTGCAGCGAAAGGAATGATGTGATTTGCCTAGAATGCTGGATCATGAAGAACAGGCAGAGTATACTTTCCTGGCGGTGGCCACAGACAGCGGAATGCCCGCACGAAGCAGCACCGCTAAGGTCCACGTCGTTGTCCTTGACCTGAATGACAATGCCCCCCAGTTCACCCAACCCTCCTTCAACTGTTATATCACTGACCAGGCCCAGCGTGGCCAGCTGGTTACCAAGGTAACTGCATCTAGGAATATATGTGTGTGTGTGTGTGTGTGTGTGTGTGTGTGTGTGAGACATAATAGCATTTGCAGAACATGCATTTGACTTGACTTAAATATCTGCTAGACTCTCTCCCTCTCTTGCTCCCTCTCTCCTCCCTCCTCACTCTGCCCACACCCAGCCCCCTCCTGTGTCTGTCTATCTCTGTCTCTCTTTCTCCCTCCCTCTCTGTCTCTCTGTCTGTCTGTCTGTCTGTCTCTCTTTCTTTCTCTTGAGCACACGCTAGAATGTTTGTATATATGCACCTATGAATTTGAGTGTTCTGTTACAAAGTAGTTTGGGAAGGAGCGTTCATTCCTGTAAGAAATAGAAAGAACCGAATGGGGCTAGCTTCTCAAATGTAATGAAAAGAGAGTCAGTTAATGGGACCTGTTATTGAGTGATGCAAGTGAGAAACTAAGTCTGGGAGATAATATGTCTGGAAGTATTGTCATTTTTATCAGTGTATATGTTGTGTATATATGTGATGCATTTATTTATAATTATTGGTTTTGTGTCTGTATGTGAGAGTGCAGTTTAAACTAAAGGAAATCAAACACATGTTTTCATGTTTCCAATGATTTGGATGTCATACTCCAGTGGATCATATTTGATTACTATCGTGAGCATCTCCAATTTGGCTTCTGTGATGGACAGGGTTATGAATACATTGATCTAATACTGAGAAAGCATCTGATAACAAAGACTTCTTTCTTTTTAACAGTTTTTATTTTTACTGAAACATTATAGATGCACAACAAGACTCCTTTTTTTTAAAACACCCATTTTTTAGGAATTTCTCAAGATGATCATATAAAGATTCCACAGGTTTTTTGTTTTTTTTCGTAATGCAGCAAGAAAGCAAGCATACTAATTTTTTTTTTCTTTTTTTGCCATTATTTCAGGTGACTGGGATAGATGCAGATGATTCCGACAAAGGCAAACTGGCATACTCCATTATTGGCGGCAATGACAAACAGACGTTCAGCATTCATTCCGACTCTGGGCTGATCACTATTGCGGAGCATCGTCTGCCGAATTTCAGCCCAGCCTATGTGTTGAATGTCTCGGTCAGCGACGGAGTTTACACCAGCTTTTCTAGAGTGGCCATTGGAGTTCGCAACACCAACCGCCACATTCCACGATTTACTGATCAGAACTATTTTGTGGAGGTGTCGGAGATGGTGTCAGTGGGCATGAGCGTGGCGTCAGTGTCTGCCTTGGATGCTGATCGAGGGAATTATGGGATGCTGACCTATACTTTGCCTAGTCAGAGCATGGCTGTGTATTTCTCCATCGATGCTGATACTGGTATGGGAACATTCTTCTTTCTTCTGATGTGTCTTTCTTTTATGTGTTTTATCTCTGTTGATCTTTCTGTATTATTCTGTGTCGGCTCTTCCTGGTATGTTGGTGTTGTCATATATATGTCAGGTACATTATGGAGAGGGAACTACCTCACCATTCACTAACTCCTGTTGTTCACATCAAAATTACATGTTCACAAAGAAAAAGGATTTTATTTATAAGGACAACTTCATCTTAATCACCTTGGAAATAACTTCATTTTGTTCATAAGGCAAATCATGACATTCATAAGGGAAATAAGTTTGTTTTTGACAGTAAGTAAGATTTCTTCATCACATCCACAGTGGAAATAACTTCACCACAAGGGGAATCACTTCATCATGTCTGCAAGGATGAGAGAGTGTGTGTGTGTGTGTGTGTGTGTGTGTGAACTTTGAAAAATCACTTTATTATGACTACATAGAAACAATTTAAATGAGAAAAAGAATTGTATTTAATAAAAGAATGCCGTAGGAGAAAAATGAAAAGTGGCATATATGTAGTACATTTAACAAACACGTACATTATATTTGGAGGAGGGCATAGATCTTATGAAGCCAGTTTTGAAATGTCAGTTTAAAAAGTATTCATTGTTATTCCAAAAAGTAATTTACAAACTTGTTTGCATAGCTTTTTGTTCTTGCTATGAACAGTGATGGAAATTTTAAACGTTAGAGCACTTGTGGAAATGTTTTATCAAATACTTATTTCTAGTTTTTGGAAAATGTGGATGCAGAAAACTGAATGTGATTATGAAACTTGTCACACAAGAGAAATCACTTGATGATGTCCACAGGGAGGGGAGGGGGAGGACTGAATGACAAGGGAAATAATACAATTTGATTGACAGAAGAAATCATTTGTGTTCACATGGGAGATGAACTTTCTGTTCACAGGGGAGATAACAACTCGTCAGATTCTAGACAGGGAAAAAAGGAGCCAATTCCAGCTGACGGTGGCAGCCACAGACAACGGAGGTCAGATGGGGTTTGCCACAGTCACCATCACCATCAAGGACGAGAACGACAACATGCCCCAGTTCATGATGGAAGAGTATCGTGCCAATGTCCACTTCAATCTTTCCATCGGTGACCCCATCATTCAGGTAGGCTCATTTTGAAGCAGTGATTGTAAATAATGAGAATTTCTGCTTTGGTAAATTTAAGTTTGTCTGCTGCTGTCCATCATCTGAATTTCCTAGGGGTTCCTTCACTATATGTGATGCAGTGAAAGTGGGTAACTGGGTTTCATGAAATCTACCAGAGATTTCATTAAATCCCTAACCATTTGGGGAATTTGTGAAATTACCAATGCGGTCAGTGATGTCATGAAATCTACCAGGGATTTCATTAAATCCCTAACCATTTGGGGCATTTTGTGAAATTACCAATGCGGTCAGTGGTGTCATGAAATCTACCAGGGATTTCATTAGATCCCTAACCATTTGGGGAATTTTGTGAAATTACCAATGCGGTCAGTGGTATCATGAAATCTACCAGGGATTTCATTAAATCCCTAACCATTTGGGGAATTTTGTGAAATTACCAATGCGGTCAGTGGTGTCATAAAATCTACCAGGGATTTCATTAAATCCCTAACCATTTGGTGAATTTTGTGAAATTACCAATGCGGTCAGTGATGTCATGAAATCTGCCAGGGATTTCATTAAATCCCTAACCATTTGGGGAATTTTGTGAAATTACCAATGAGGTCAGTGGTGTCATGAAATCTACCAGGGATTTCATTAAATCCCTAACCATTTGGGGAATTTTGTGAAATTACCAATGCGGTCAGTGGTGTCATGAAATCTACCAGGGATTTCATTAAATCCCTAACCATTTGGGGCATTTTGTGAAATTACCAATGCGGTCAGTGGTGTCATGAAATCTACCAGGGATTTCATTAAATCCCTAACCATTTGGGGAATTTTGTGAAATTACCAATGCGGTCAGTGGTGTCATGAAATCTACCAGGGATTTCATTAAATCCCTAACCATTTGGGGCATTTTGTGAAATTACCAATGCGGTCAGTGGTGTCATGAAATCTACCAGGGATTTCATTAAATCCCTAACCATTTGGGGCATTTTGTGAAATTACCAATGCGGTCAGTGGTGTCATGAAATCTACCAGGGATTTCATTAAATCCCTAACCATTTGGGGCATTTTGTGAAATTACCAATGCGGTCAGTGGTGTCATGAAATCTACCAGGGATTTCATTAAATCCCTAACCATTTGGGGCATTTTGTGAAATTACCAATGCGGTCAGTGGTGTCATGAAATCTACCAGGGATTTCATTAAATCCCTAACCATTTGGGGAATTTTGTGAAATTACCAATGCGGTCAGTGGTGTCATGAAATCTACCAGGGATTTCATTAAATCCCTAACCATTTGGGGAATTTTGTGAAATTACCAATGCGGTCAGTGGTGTCATGAAATCTACCAGGGATTTCATTAAATCCCTAACCATTTGGGGAATTTTGTGAAATTACCAATGCGGTCAGTGGTGTCATGAAATCTACCAGGGATTTCATTAAATCCCTAACCATTTGGGGCATTTTGTGAAATTACCAATGAGGTCAGTGGTGTCATGAAATCTACCAGGGATTTCATTAAATCCCTAACCATTTGGGGCATTTTGTGAAATTACCAATGCGGTCAGTGGTGTCATGAAATCTACCAGGGATTTCATTAAATCCCTAACCATTTGGGGCATTTTGTGAAATTACCAATGCGGTCAGTGATGTCATGAAATCTACCAGGGATTTCATTAAATCCCTAACCATTTGGGGCATTTTGTGAAATTACCAATGCGGTCAGTGGTGTCATAAAATCTACCAGGGATTTCATTAAATCCCTAACCATTTGGGGCATTTTGTGAAATTACCAATGCGGTCAGTGGTGTCATGAAATCTACCAGGGATTTCATTAAATCCCTAACCATTTGGGGCATTTTGTGAAATTACCAATGCGGTCAGTGGTGTCATGAAATCTACCAGGGATTTCATTAAATCCCTAACCATTTGGGGCATTTTGTGAAATTACCAATGCGGTCAGTGATGTCATGAAATCTGCCAGGGATTTCATTAAATCCCTAACCATTTGGGGAATTTTGTGAAATTACCAATGAGGTCAGTGGTGTCATGAAATCTACCAGGGATTTCATTAAATCCCTAACCATTTGGGGAATTTTGTGAAATTACCAATGCGGTCAGTGGTGTCATGAAATCTACCAGGGATTTCATTAAATCCCTAACCATTTGGGGCATTTTGTGAAATTACCAATGCGGTCAGTGATGTCATGAAATCTACCAGGGATTTCATTAAATCCCTAACCATTTGGGGCATTTTGTGAAATTACCAATGCGGTCAGTGGTGTCATGAAATCTACCAGGGATTTCATTAAATCCCTAACCATTTGGGGCATTTTGTGAAATTACCAATGTGATCAGTGGTATCATGAAATCTACCAGGGATTTCATTAAATCCCTAACCATTTGGGGAATTTTGTGAAATTACCAATGCGGTCTTTGGTGTCATAAAATCTACCAGGGATTTCATTAAATCCCTAAACATTTGGGGAATTTTGTGAAATTACCAATGCGGTCAGTGATGTCATGAAATCTGCCAGGGATTTCATTAAATCCCTAACCATTTGGGGAATTTTGTGAAATTACCAATGAGGTCAGTGGTGTCATGAAATCTACCAGGGATTTCATTAAATCCCTAACCATTTGGGGAATTTTGTGAAATTACCAATGCGGTCAGTGGTGTCATGAAATCTACCAGGGATTTCATTAAATCCCTAACCATTTGGGGAATTTTGTGAAATTACCAATGCGGTCAGTGGTGTCATGAAATCTACCAGGGATTTCATTAAATCCCTAACCATTTGGGGAATTTTGTGAAATTACCAATGCGGTCAGTGGTGTCATGAAATCTCCCAGGGATTTCATTAAATCCCTAACCATTTGGGGAATTTTGTGAAATTACCAATGCGGTCAGTGGTGTCATGAAATCTACCAGGGATTTCATTAAATCCCTAACCATTTGGGGAATTTTGTGAAATTACCAATGCGGTCAGTGGTGTCATAAAATCTACCAGGGATTTCATTAAATCCCTAACAATTTGGGGCATTTTGTGAAATTACCAATGCGGTCAGTGGTGTCATGAAATCTACCAGGGATTTCATTAAATCCCTAACCATTTGGGGAATTTTGTGAAATTACCAATGCGGTCAGTGGTGTCATGAAATCTACCAGGGATTTCATTAAATCCCTAACCATTTGGGGAATTTTGTGAAATTACCAATGCGGTCAGTGGTGTCATGAAATCTACCAGGGATTTCATTAAATCCCTAACCATTTGGGGAATTTTGTGAAATTACCAATGCGGTCAGTGGTGTCATGAAATCTACCAGGGATTTCATTAAATCCCTAACCATTTGGGGAATTTTGTGAAATTACCAATGCGGTCAGTGGTGTCATGAAATCTACCAGGGATTTCATTAAATCCCTAACCATTTGGGGAATTTTGTGAAATTACCAATGCGGTCAGTGGTGTCATGAAATCTACCAGGGATTTCATTAAATCCCTAACCATTTGGGGCATTTTGTGAAATTACCAATGCGGTCAGTGGTGTCATGAAATCTACCAGGGATTTCATTAAATCCCTAACCATTTGGGGCATTTTGTGAAATTACCAATGAGGTCAGTGGTGTCATGAAATCTACCAGGGATTTCATTAAATCCCTAACCATTTGGGGCATTTTGTGAAATTACCAATGCGGTCAGTGATGTCATGAAATCTACCAGGGATTTCATTAAATCCCTAACCATTTGGGGAATTTTGTGAAATTACCAATGCGGTCAGTGGTGTCATAAAATCTACCAGGGATTTCATTAAATCCCTAACCATTTGGGGCATTTTGTGAAATTACCAATGCGGTCAGTGGTGTCATGAAATCTACCAGGGATTTCATTAAATCCCTAACCATTTGGGGCATTTTGTGAAATTACCAATGCGGTCAGTGGTGTCATGAAATCTACCAGGGATTTCATTAAATCCCTAACCATTTGGGGAATTTTGTGAAAATACCAATGAGGTCAGTGGTGTCATGAAATCTACCAGGGATTTCATTAAATACCTAACCATTTGGAGAATTTTGTGAAAATACCAATGCAGTCAGTGATGTCATGAAATCACTTGATTTTTTGTTTTAATTTAATGAACAAGATTAAGGGATTTTATCTCTGATTTAGCTTCTTTTTGTTTATCCCCTCCATCTTCAATATAAATGAGATGAAACTTGTCCTGCCAGTAAAAAGACAGAAAGAAAGTCTTTTATGATAATGCACCACCATTCTTTTTCTTCCAAATGCTGTTCATAATAATTCCTACGATAATGTTCATGCTAAGTGCCATTTATACATTTTAGACTTTTTTTTTTTAACCAATTCACTGATTTTGTGATGTTACTGACTGAATCAGGGGTCACACGATATTCCTCAAATGATCATGAATTTCATTCATTAGATCCCTGGCAACACGCCTTTGTTTAAACATGTGCACTCACACAGGCAAATACCACTGAGTGCTACCCAGAGAGCTGAAATATATATGTATAGCCCTTTTTTTATCATTGCCTTACCATTCAGGCATCCATACTCTGTCTGCAAAGATCTGATTCCTTTTGTGAAGAATAAAGATTATATTGAAAATGTGCCATCTCTGAAGGCAATTTCCACATGATAGTGTATCACATAGTATGGCCTGTCATTCAAAATGTAAATCAGTTACTGTCTGTGGTGAATTTATGTCGAAGGCATGGGTATGGCAAGATTACAGGGACCCTGTTGGATTGATGTGGTGACACCCCCCAAACGGGAATGACCAGTCACGCTTAACAATAAAGGGTTTTGTAGGTAATGGTGTCCTCCATTTGCTAGATCAAAACAGACACCATTGAATACCATTTAAGCAACTCGGTTTCTGTGTAATGTCTCCCCTGTGGATGTGATGACTGGATATGGATCACTCACAATGGAGTGATGCGAGGGGACAAGACTTAGTTCTGCTTATGTTGGTCGCCATATACTGAGCTGTGCAGTAGTTCAGCTTGTGCATATATGAGTGAGCTGAGGGTTAAGAGGGGGCCACAGGGAATGAGACAGCCGAAAGAAAAACTATTGTTTAAATAGCAAAGAGTTTGTTGTATTGATGTTATTCCTTAAATCACAGCCCCAGTAGTCACTGTTTCCTGATAGATGAAATAATGAGACATGTTTCTAGGTGAAGGCAGAGGACGCAGACCTGGGTGCCAACGGTTACATCCGATTCATGCTGCACTCAGGAGAGGATCCTAGCATCGACCAGTTGTTCGCCATCGATGAGGATACAGGCCTCATCACCGTTAAGGCCAGTCTCACGTTTGCAGGTGTGTGATGTGTAGCATTCCACTTTTGAATAGCAAAACTCATTGGGTGTAGATACTAAAGAGAAGAGTGTCTCAGTGAATGGAAATGAGGTTTTTGTAGTTGTGGTGTGCTGTATAATTTCATCATTATAACTTCCATCAGTGTCAAATTTGGGGTCCTTTCCCCTGGAAGAGCTTGTTGCCATAATGCGTTGTCACCCATTTTCCAAATATTTTCCTTTTCAGATACCAGAATCAATGTTCCAGCAGAACTTTGCTGGAGACAACTGCCTTTGGGTTCTAATATGTGTCCTGAACACATGCTGTATACAGCTCTTCAACTGTTTTAGTGTATTTCTTTTCTTCTCATGTTACGGGGTTGTCAGTAACTTCCTTTTGCAAGTTCATGAGCGCAGCATTAGCGCTGAGTGTTAATACAGCATTATTCATATTTTAGTGGTGAAATAGTAAGTGGTAATCACCTCCATAGATCATGCATGTAGTATGAGATTTGTCAGGACTTTGCAATTCTGAATGCGGATAGCACAACTGATAACCTATCATCTGTATATTTGTGTTAGCTGATAACACAATGTAATGATATTTGGATACTTGCCCAGTTCTAATAATCCTTAATACTTAGGGCTAAAAAGGATGTTAAATTGTAGAATTAGATAAGTTTTGAATGAAAAACTACAATTTCTTTGAATGGCCATTTGTGTGTGTTTTAGTGAACAAGGTGTACCAGTTTTTTGTGAGAGCCAGAGACCAAGGACGTCCAGCACTGGAAAATCATGTGCCAGTGGAAATCCTTGTCATGGGCCCTGAGGACATGCCCCCCTCCTTCCCCACATTACAGCGATCTTTCTTCATCCATGAGAATGAGCCTGTAGGGGGCGTTATCGCCACACTGCGTGCCAGCAGCAAACTACCGGTTTCCTACAACCTCATTCCTGGAATGACCAACAGCACCAACAACCCCACTACATTCTCTGTCGACAACTTTGGTCAGATTCGAATCGTGAGGGCACTGGATCGGGAGATCACACCAGCGTATGCCTTAGCTCTGAGAGTGCAGACTGAGACATCTCCACCTCTTGTGACTCACATGGATGTCTTGATACAGCTGCGTGACATCAACGACAACTACCCACAGTTTGAGTCCAGACCCTACAGGGCAACAGTTGTGGAGAACTCCAAAGTGGGCACCAGGGTCATTCAGGTGAAGGCCTCTGATGCTGACTTGTACTCAACGGTCAATTATTCCTTTGGGGTGGGCATGGAGGAACTAGCCAATGTATTTTCTATTGAAACCAGAACGGGCTGGATCAGCCTTTTGTCCCGGCTGGATCGAGAAGCAAAGAGCGAGTACAACCTCACTGTCATAGCGACAGACAGTGGTGACGATGCCAGTTTGAAAGGACGTGGGATTCAGCTGACATCCACCACCAATGTTATTGTCACAGTGACAGATTACAATGACAACGCTCCACAGTTCAGCCGACAGCAGTTCTCCACAGCTGTCAACGAAGGGGCCCTCCCAGGAACAGTGATTCTGACCTTGACGTCCACAGACAAGGACGTGGGGGTCAACGCGGATGTGACCTACTACGTTGTGAGCGGGGACCGATTGAGCCAGTTCCAGATCCATTCCAACGGGGAGATGTTTGTCAACAAGCCGCTGGACCGAGAGACTCACAGGTTTTACAAACTGAGAGTGGCAGCCACAGACGGAGGGTTTGTGAGCTATTGTGAGGTCCTGGTCACCATCCTGGACGACAATGACAACGCTCCAGAGTGTCTGGAAGTAAGTGCCATGCACCACTCAATAAGCATGCATTGATTCACATATGCTTTACACACCATCAGGCTGTTTTGCGTGCATGTACATGTGCATCTTCATCCATGCACAGATGAATGTAAGCAGTGTAAAAACTTGCTAACATCTAGGTACACATTCTCAGTATGCAATCGAACATGTATACCTGATGAACACTTGTACACATGCATTTTTTGGCACACACACATGCACAGACATGCACAGACACATACAGAAGCACGCGCATACACACACACTCACACGCTCACTCACACACACAAACACACACATACACACACACACTCACATGCTCTCACACACACATGTACACACACACATGGGAATTCAAACTGACTGTAGTGGAGAATTGGGAAAAAATTAGTTTCATACTTATTTTGTTCTTTTTATTGTCTTTAATACATTTATACCAAAATTGAACTTTGTATTGCCTTTGATACATTTTATTCTCTTTCATTAATGCCTAATGTATATATATTTTATTCTTTCTCATTAATGCCTAATGTATATATATATATTATTCTTTCTCATTAATGCCTAATGTATATATATTTTATTCTTTCTCATTAATGCCTAATGTATATATATTTTATTCTTTCTCATTAATGCCTAATGTATATATATTTTATTCTTTCTCATTAATGCCTAATGTATATATATATTATTCTTTCTCATTAATGCCTAATGTATATATATTTTATTCTTTCTCATTAATGCCTAATGTATATATATTTTATTCTTTCTCATTAATGCCTAATGTATATATATTTTATTCTTTCTCATTAATGCCTAACCAGGTTATGGTCATCATTAGTAGACACCGTTTCATTTTCCTCATGAATCAGTTCCATATTCTCATAAGGTGATTGTGACCTGTGGATGCATGATATGGTGTTTAGCTACATGGAATCAGAAGTTTCCATTGACAATTGTGCAGTGACTCCTATGGTAAGTTGCCTCATGGCAGCTGATATGATTGATCCCTTTGGACTGCAGATGTAAGAGCTGCAACAGGACCACGGCTTGTTGTGGCTTTGTATGTGGTGGTCAGAATGAGGGACATAGGAATCATGCCTTCAAGGATGCCACAGAAGAACAGATGGCAAAAAGAAAACAAAAATGTATGCTGGTCGCTAGATATGTAGTCTTTAGATTTTGAATGGAGGTCATCGAGAATTTTATTACATTTGAAAATATGTGATTTTGAGCTTTGGCGATCATCCTTTTACGTACTACAAGAATAATCACTCCTTATTATTAACATTCTTGTTTCAGCCATTTCTGGAATTTCATTGTATTTGAAAATATATGATTTTAAGCTTTGGCGATCACCCTTTTACATACTCAGTTCACTACAAGATTAATTACATATTGTTATCAACATTCTTGTTTCAGCCGTTTTTGGATGTGATTGAGAACGAGGACGTTGCTGTCGGCAAGCCAGTTGCTCACATCCGGGCTTCAGACAAGGACGAAGATTCCACCCCAAATGCCCGTATCCACTACACTCTATCAGGAGAGGGCGCTGACCAGTTCATGCTGGAAAAGGATTCAGGTCTGCTTGTCACTGTTAGCTGGCTGGAATACTGTCCAGACTGTTCAGATTAGAACAGCGATTGTTTGGGGTCCATGTATCAAGGATGTGAGAATGTTACAGTATTAAACGTTTAAAGAATTTGAGAAAATAAAAAGTGCAAAAACTGGTTAAAATTTCATACATCTCTCTCTCTCTTTCTCTCTCATACACACACATATATGTTGAACAACTTTGTAGTGGGAGAAAACAAACGCAGGCTAACAATTCTTCCTTCAGTATATTAAGGACTTGGCAGAGATTCAAAGGAAAAAAAATGGCTGGGGGGGGAGGGGGGAGGATAAAGAAAATAAGAATGAAAAGTCAGGGAAATATGTTTTAACTATAAGATCCTATATATGTGTATGTTTGTTTTTATTTCAATGATCATTTGATCTAAATGAGTTGATTAATATTGAACAATGATAATGATAAACAATTGAGACCGTTGTTATTGACACTAATGTACTTGACCAAATAGTTTTTATGTTGATATGACATGGTCATTGTGTACATATGCTGTATTGATGTTTGTTTACCTTAGAATGCCAAAATTAAAGACTTCATGATATCTGTAATGAATTTAAGATACGGAGGACGTCTCTTTATATTCAGTTTGTTTTTTTATATTATAACTTTATAGATGAAAAAAAAAATTCACTTCTGTTTTGTTGGTTGACATTTATATTTGCCCAACTGACAAATGAACAATCAGAAAGGAAACCAAACAAAAACATTCTATGGTTTAGATAGATGTATTTACAATCTCCTTTCATTTTTGGATGTCTACTCTATACAGGTATATTGCGGACAGCAGCCAAACTTGACCGAGAGACACAGCAGAAGTACCTGTTGTTGGTGACTGCCACGGATGGCGGGGGACTGAGTTGCATTACTGAGGTTAAGATCTTCCTGAGAGATGTCAACGACAATCCCCCAGAATTCACTGACAATTTGCGGGACACGCTGACGGTACAGGAGGATGCACGTGTCAACACGCTGCTGACGCGTGTCACCACAGTGGACAAAGATGCAGGTGTGCTTGGATGTGTTTGTTTTTGTGTTTAATCACTGGAACAGTGTTGGTAACAGTGTACAGATATTTAAATGGAATCAGTTCAGTAAATGAAAGAACAAATAGGTTTGCTTCATACACTGTCTGTTGGTTGTCTGCAAAGATTGCTAGAATCCACAGAAATGTGAACAAATAGGTTTACCCTAACAGTCTCTCTTAGCCATGGACAAAGACTTCTGGAATCCAAGGAAATGTGAACAAGCATTGTTAAGAACATTGTGACTCAGTTCATGGCAAAGAAATGTATTTTATGAAAATGAACATTTTTAGTGACATTGGAAAGACCAGATGCATTTAGCCTCTCATGACCTCAGTCTGCAGTTTTCTCCAGTCAGCTTGCCCCTAATGAAACCCAAGTAGTTAGACCGTCTTTGTTCATTGAATGCTCACCTGTTCAGTGATACAGTCTTGGTTTCCATGCATGAAGCAGTAGTGGTCATGCTGAGGGCAGCTACCCCTAATTCAGGTGTTCTGTGCATTTGCTCATATTTGAAGTAATAATCGTTGAAATGTCAGTAGTACTAAGGAAGCTAATGCCCCAGGTATTATTCTGTAAACCAAGTATCCAGTGCATGTGCTCATGCTCTTAGGCATTAAACTCATAAAGATAGCAGTGATTCAAGCTTCCAGTCCACAGTGATGTGTATTTCCCAGATGTTAAACCCTTTAGGATAAAGTATAATCCAACAATCTAGTAGAAAGACAGAGATAAATGTGAAGTATGTTTGCAGCACACATGTTCTTCAGGTTTCAGTCGAGTGGTCAGTACATTTGATTCTCATGCTGAGCCCCTGGCCCCAGAGTGCCTGGTGGATGAAGTGCAGAGTGGGAGTATTCCCCTTTCCCAGGTCAATGTATTGTGCAGACCTGCTGTTCCTGTACCTGTCATAATTGCCCAGCATGTTCAGCATCAATCCACACATGGAATCTTCAGTTAGTTCATGTTTCAGGAATTAACCATAACACTCGCTACAAGCTGAAGGCAGAACTGCCCAGCATGTTCAGTATCAACCCGTATGTGGAATCTTAGTTCTTCATGTTTTTTCAGGAATTAACCGTAACACTCGCTACAAGCTGAAGGCGGAGCAGCCCAGCGTGTTCAGCATCAGTCCACACAGCAGAATCCTCCATTAGTTCTTCATGTTTCAGGAATTAACCGCAACACTCGCTACAAGCTGAAGGCAGAACTGCCGAGCATGTACAGTATCAACGGACACATTGAATTTTCAGCAAGTTCTTCATGTTTCAGGAATTAACCGCAACACTCGCTACAAGCTGAAGGCGGAGAAGCCCAGCGTGTTCAGCATCAATCCCCACAGCGGAATCCTCAGCCTGGTGGGCAGTCTGGACAGAGAGCAGCATCCACAGTATGACGTCACCGTCATTGCTTACAATGAGGTAACCTTGGACTGTCATTGACGATAGAAAGAAAAAAAGTATAGTGAACACATGTACCAAGCCGGTATTGTTTTGTACAGAGGCAGAGAATAATATGAAATTAGACCATTTCATGGTGGTCAGTAGAATTAACATTTTTTGCACAAAGACATTTCATGCAATGAATTTGTATTCGTACCAGTATTTTCATTATCACTTTTGAAATGTGTCTTTTCCTGAAACAGTATACTTCATTGACAGTTTTTGCCCCCATTTTAGTCAGGTATGTCATACACAGATTGTGATCAGCTGTTCCATATTAGACACTGCAGAATTTTCACTGAAATCACACGTGCAATTTTTTTTCATGAGTGCTAATCTGATCTATGTCCTTAAGTCGCAAGAATGGACCAGTGGTGTGCAGTATATATCCAAATTAATGCAGACAACAGGATTACTATGGTCAAGATGTCTGTTGACAAAAATGCAGCTTTGACTATCTAAAATGTCTGTCATGAAAATATCTAACAGGGAAACCGCAGCTTTGATCATGTAACATGTTTAAATGTGGAGCAAGACTTGCTTAGAAGACTTAAAAACCTTTTGAGGTAGAAGGCATTTAAAACTGTAAGCAGAAGGATTAAAGATGAATTCCATTTGTGGTGTTGAATGTGTTTGATATCATCACTCAGTAGACCAAAATCTTCCATATACCCATGGAACATGTTAATACAATGTATATCATCACGCAGTTGTTATTTCACCATTATTTCTCATTGCAGTTTGAAAATTTTCTGTATCATTTCATGTTACTTTTACATATATTCCACATTCACATGTGCTTGGTTATCTACCTTTATTCCTCTTCATCTTCATTCCTCTATTGCCAGATATCCCCAGAGTTGTCCACGACAGCAGTGCTGAAAGTGGTGGTTCTAGACGTCAACGACAACCCTCCCACGTTTGAACGCACTAGCTATTATGCTATCGTCCCAGAAGACGTGGGCATAGGGATGGTGGTGGGGAGAGTGCGGGCCACCAGTTTAGACATTGGCGCTAATGCTGCTATCACATACAGCATTGTCGCCGGCAACCAGCAGGGCAAGTTTGCCATTGGGGATAAAAATGGTGAGTGTCTGTGGAATTTTGTATGAGAATCTCTGTTGTGTGTGGATACCTGTGGGAAAAAATTATGAATATATGTTGTGATGATGACTGTATGTTGGAGTGAGTGTATGTGTGTACATGAAGACATATAAATCTCTATAAGAGAATGTTGTATCTGTGTAAATGTCTTTATGTCTGAATTATTTATTCCAAGTTATCAGGTTTTCAGGGGTTTTCATTTATAAATAGCCATTTGAATTTCAAATTTTGCAAGCACGATTGATAGATAAACACAGATGAAGAATGTCAACAGCAGAAACTTGGTTTGGGGATTTCTGATGATAAGGCGTTGTTTCACACCATGTAGGATTAAGGCAATTGTTTGGACAGGTAAGTATGAGAAAAAGATATAGAAAAGATCGACTACATAAACTAAGTTTTTATAACCAATCAAGGGCAACAAGTAACTGAATCAACTGTGCAGTAATGTGAGCATAAGCTGTTTTTTTCCAGCTACAGTTCACATAAAGCCAAACTGTCAGTATACGTTTTTCTGCCATATCAATAACACCAAACATGTTGAGCAAGCTTAAATAGAATAGTCAGTGAATGTTTGTAATATTGAAAATAAAGGAATATGCAAAAAAAGAAGAAAAAAAAAGGAGCTTGGGTGACTGCATTCAGTGGTGACATGCTGTCCCAAAGAAAGGTATTCAATACACCATAATTCAATACGCAAGCTAAACTTTGATAGGGAAGTGTTTGTCTCCCAAAACTGACTTACACCTTATGCTTTCCAACAGGAGAGTTGAGTGTGGCCGAACCTCTGGACCACGAGCTGTCCCGGGAATACTTCCTGACCATCCTGGCCCGTGACCATGGGTCCCCACCCCTGAGCAACACGGCCATCATCAGCATCA
>CM065728.1:42801206-42823706 GCA_033310375.1 Conus canariensis | reverse complement strand
CAGATCATATTTTAAAGACTGCATGATGAAAAAAATGGTATTTTGGTGATTGTTTTACTACCTCCTCTCCATTAGCCTGGAAATCTTTGTGGGAGCTTTGCTTGTGGGTGAAAGCCATACTGCATGCATTGGCCAAATATGGTTTAGAGGGGTGTGTGTGTTTGTGAAGTTAAAAAGAGATCAGATGTTATCAAATGTCTTGCTCACCTGAATCTTCAAAACAATTTTAGCTGTCCAAACAACACTGAAACTGAATTGTATTTCAATGCTAAGTCAGTAGGTCATCATCAGTTTTGTTATTTTGTTGTAGATAAAAATTTGTGCATAAAATACAAAAATCTTCAAACGAAAGACCCTGTTGAAAGGGAGAGAGCCTTTGTTGAGAGATGAATTTTGTGCATAAAAGACAAAAAGAAAAGTTTAGAAGAAAAGCTCTGTTTAAAGGAAGGATCCTTTGTTGTGAGATAAATTTTGTGTACATAGGACATACATTTTTCAAAGAGAACCCCTGTTTAAAGGGAGGCAGCTATTGTTGGCATGTAGATTTTGTATGTAAAACTACAAATGACAAAAATGTTCAAGAAAACAAGTCTTTGCAAGGAAGGAACATTTGTGTGTAGGAGGTGAATTTATATACAGAATGAAAAAGGAAGTGTCAGAAAAATAATTCTGTAAATAGAGGAATTCTCAAATAGATGAATCTTTATATGGTTTGAATTTTCAATGTACTTGCTAAAAGCAGAGATTTTATTTGTTTGAATTTGAAACAAAGAATACTAGAAACCCTTACCTGCTCCATAAATAAGCTGGGCAATAAATAGCTACAGAGAGGCCATTTGTTGTTGTTTTAAATATCATTCTGTACGTAGTACAGTTTCTTAGCACCAACAAATATGAACTATGTTTTGGTCTGCTCTTCGATTCTTCTGGCATATATACTTGACCTGTCATCTGAAACTTCAGTCGATCGTCCCAACAAACTGAACTTTCTCTCTTATCAGTGCAGAAAAGGCAAGCTGAGAAAGGAAGTGAAAGTGTCTGCATTCTTGAAGAAACTGCATGGTCTTGATGGTTCTAAGCAATGGTGTGCATTTTGAATCTTCCCCTCCATAAGCAGCACAAGCATCAGAACAGACGGAAGCGGATGGGAACCTGACCATAGTCTTCTCACTTCTCTTCTTTTTTTAGATTTTTTTTTTTATTTGTTTGTTTTGTGTTTGTTTTTTGTTTTGTTTGTTTGTTTTCCCTGTCCAGCTCTTTGTAACTTTTTGGTGTCATAACTCCTATGTCATTTATTCAGTGTCCACCATACATATTGACATGCCGGTTTGTTCACATTCTCAGTGCCAGCAGCCCACAGAGAGATTTCAGGCTAATACTAGGTAACCCACCAAGGGAGACACTACACTGCTGCCGAGTCGTTATAGTGCAGTAGTGTTCAGTGATGCCTGTTCTGATCGACCATATTTCAACATCGCCTACCAAGTTCCCTACCAATGATAATAATCTCTGGCACGAGTTAGCTCACTCTCCTCAGAAAGGCTGCCACCATGTCTAAGAAATGACGGTCGCTATGAACTAGCTGATCCTGTCACGAACGCATCAGAGGCATGGAGGTGGTGTGGAAATTAAATCTTAGATCACCACAAGGCTAGATTGTGAAGGTCCGTCAAATTTGAGATTTCTTTTGGACTTAGAGGATAAGGACAAGACAGTGATGCCATGGAGTTGCATTTTGGGTCTGAGACTTCATGACAGGATTGTACTCCATCTATGCTTCCTTTTCCACTTCTGTTCCCTTGACCACTACATTTCCCGTCATTTTTCTGGAAATAGTTCCAGAACCCAACAGTGAATCAAAGAAAAAAGCAGTTGAATGATGGAGAATGGTTACATCCCCATCATATACATCTGCATGATTAGGGGGCTTGGGTCAGTTCCTACCCAGAGCTGCATTGTGCAATGTGTGCATAAATGGGAAGATTGGAAATACACAGTTGCTGCAGGTGTCTGTATCTCTTGGGCCTGGTTAATACCAGAATGTTCTCTTACTTAAAGAAAGTGGATGAATTTGATCCCAATTACGGAAAAAGTTATGAGTCAGAAACCAGCGAACAGTGTTTGTCTTCTGTTTAAAAGTTCATGCAAGGTAGTTTGCAGTTGATTGTTTTTGGGCATGCTTAAATACTTGAGATTCTAGCTCTAGGTCTTAGGGTTATCAAAAAACAACACGGATATTGTTGCACTGACAGAAATGAATTTATGGGACATTTGTCTTCTTCATTAAGACAATGACTAGGCTTCATGCAAGATATATTGGACTACACCCAGCATGGGTGCTCACTGCTGATAGTGCATAATGTGCTAAAAGAAAAGGTGTAGTTAAAACACTTCTATGAAATAACCAGCTCATCTTCACCTGAAAAAATTGTCTTGCTGTGCGTTCCTGTCTGTCTTTTCTCTGTCTTCTTTCTCTCTCTGTAGCTCTCTCTGTACCTGTCTGTCTTTCTCCCCCCCCCTCCCCCAACCTCCTCTTCTCCCTCTTGATTCTCTCTTCTCTCTCCCTCTGTACCTCTCTCTCTCTCTCTCTCTCTCTCTCTCTCTCTCTCTCTCTCTCTCTCTCTCTTTCTCTCTCTCTCTCTCTCTGCTCTTTTTTTTTTTTACTTTTATTTTTGAATGGGTGAGCATGTATGATCTGCTGATCATGTGTCTTAGGTATTATGAGAAAGCACAAAAAGCTCTTACAACTTGTTGTTTTCCCTGCTCAGCGGGTTGTCTTTACAGAAGTGAGTATGGAAGGAATGCCAGAATTAACGGTAAAAATAACTGGAATTCTTGATGCATTTTTCACCGCATGGAACTCTCGCCTTGGTTGTGTCAACTTTTTGTTCATTCATTTCAATTTTCTGTACTCACCAATGCTTCTGGGTTCTTTTTAATTTGTGTCAGAAATATTGTTGTTTCATATTTTCATAACTGTTTTAATTCGTAAAGTGTTAAAAACACTTCTTTCTGTTTTCCACTTTTGAAACAGTCACTGGATTCTGACTGCTGGTGTTTTGTACAGCTATTGGAAAATGTTCCAGTCTTAATGCAGATTTTTTTTTTTTTTCTGTTTTGTTTTTCTGTATTCATTTCAGTTAATGTACTTGAATATAGTCTCTGTTTTGTTTTTGTGTTATGAATGCATACAAGGCACCATGCTTGTGTAGTGTTTTTGTTTGTTTCACCCTTAGCTCTGTTACAGAGAAAATAGTAGGAAATAAGTGTGATTACAGTGCGCATGTCTGTTAGTTGGCATGGAGCATGATGGAGGGGGCAGGGGTTGCATTGTGAGGGGGTCAGAGTTTATTTTGTGACAACAGTCGTGACCTGAAATGAAATTTTAGTAGCTTTTCTTTTCTTTTCTTCTTCTTGTTGTTGGTTTTTTTGTTGTTGTTGTTTTTTTGTGGGGGGGGGGGAGGGGGGGGGGGTTGGGAGGGCAGGGGGGGGGGGGGGGTCATTGAAACCTTTAGATCTGCTCCAGCACTTAGTGAAATTGATGATTATTAAGTATCAAAAGCTTTTGCTTCACTGTGCTTTTTGGTTGCAGTCCAGACTTAAAAACAAAATGTTGTTCATTCAGTATCGTCTGCACATTTCACAGGCAGTGTTGGCTTCAGCAGCAAATTAATTAGGTGGGTGGATTCCTGCTTGCAAAGAAAATGGACTAACCATGTCCATGTGCCATGTGTGTGCAGTTCAAATAGACAGGTACAGCGGTGCAGCAGTCTTGTCAATTTTTTTTTTCCAGTAGTTTTACAAGCAGTCATTAAATTATGACAGTGGTGTCATAAAAATCCTGAAAACTTACAATCCCAGAACTGATTTTTTTTTTTTAATGAAAGATCAATACTGTATTCATGAAAAACAAATAGGGGAGTCTCTGGGTCCCTGAAAGATTTGCGTATAAGATTAGGAGTGCAGGTGGAGGGTGAGGTTTGTAAGAACAGTCAGTCAGAAACTGAATGATTCTAGACAATGAATGTGATGGAATCATTCATTAAATGAAATTCAACATCCATTATATGCTGTATCTTTTATCTGCCATCTTTCACTTTGGAAATGATGACCATTTCCAACAATCTGTATTTTATAAATCCTTGTCATATCTTATCTATCATTTCATCAATACACAGTTATTTTGTTAATGTATGTAATCTCACCCATCATTTCATCAGTACTCAGTCATTTACGTAATATGTATGATGAAATATGTGATTGATGTCGATATAATCAAAACAATGGCACATTGATGTCGATATAATCAAAAAACAACGGCACCCATTTTCTGTACAGTCTCTCTGTGCTTTGCCTTCTGCTGAATATGATCAGTGTCTGCTGTTGAAGAGGCCGATGTTGTCCAGAATGATACTGTTGTGGAGGCATTTTACAGCACCATAGTCTGGATACACTTTTTAAGAGTGTTGAAAATGAACAAGTCCAGTTTGATGAGGTACAGGGACAATGCTGAACACTTCTTTTCTGCGGTATTTGTTGGCATGGCTAGACAGTCTGAGAGAAACCATGTGCGTGTGTGCATGAACTTAGAGAATGACATTTGAAGTGCTTGTTTCTGTACTTCAGAATGTGCCCATCTTGTTGTTCCTCTCACTGTGACATGTTTTGGGTTGTTTTTTTTCAAAGGACATCAAATGTAGTACTCTCCCACACTGAAATCGTTGGTCACTTTGGACAGTGGAGTGACCTGTAGTCTATCTTCCTAACAATCTTTGATGTAACTTTTGTCCAAGTCTTTGCTCTGCCAAGAGTGGTAATGGTAAACAAGGGCTCTGTTTAACTGCATGTATGTCTGTGGCTGACAATAACAGTTCTATATTGGACTTCCTCAAACAATTAAGGAAGTAAACCATAATGGGTGTTCTGTGTAATTACTTCTTTTGATATATGTACATTTTTCTACTTGCGCAGTGTTCACTGCTACCTCTGCAAGGCGATCTCATCTGCAACAGAATTGGATGTTGAAATTGAATCTCAGATTATCAGGGTTTTTTTTAATTAAAACCATGCAAGCTTACTAGCATCATCGATTATTCTTTCTTTTTTCATAATATACTTGGAGTTTTGTATTTGTTGCTCGTTTTAGGTAAGTAGGATTATAGTGAAATGCACAGCACATAGGATTATAGTGAAATGCACAACAGTACTTTCTATTAGATCAATAATGTATTGAAATGCACAATATCATAATGCTGCAACAAAGACACCATTTCTTTTCTGCCTCTTAGTTATTGCTGAATATCTTGCGCATCATCACTGGGAGAAGGGTGACTGACTTGGAACAGAAATGAAGTCTCTGCTAATATCTCTAATATCTTTTTCTTTTGAAACATTGGTCTTCAAAAAATATTTTAAATCAGATAGTGAAGTTGAAAAGAAAGATAAGATGAAATGAAAAAACATGACTTGAAAGATCAAAGGACTAAAGAATAATCATATAAGATAATGAGGGTACAATACCAGTTTCTAAAGTAAGAACCAAATAGACGTAACTAGCGGGTCTTGACTTCAGAATGTTTGCATCTCTCTCTCTCTCTCTCTCTCTCTCTCTCTCTCTCTCTCTCTCTCTCTCTCTCTCTCTCCCCCCCCAAAACATTTAGAGGTTGGGGAGTGGAGAAACAGGATGAATCCAGATGAATATTGAAAACTGTTAGTGGATGTGTTGTCGTATGTATGGTATCTATGAAACATTTATTGCAATATCACCTAAAGAATATGTATTGAGGCTTAATTATGTGGTGTATTTGTTTTGAAATAAGCTGCAAATCTATACAGGGTTTTTTTTTCTGATAACAGAATGGTTTATGTTTATAAATCACGTGTGTTTAGAATACAAACTGATTTTCTTTTCATTGGTTAGTATCAGAGATCATGTTGACTATTTTTTTTTAATTCCTGAATGATGATATTTGTTCAAGGTGTTCATTTATATTTGTTGTTTGTGACTAAGTTGGGGTAAGAGAGACATCTCTTTATCGGACTGTTAGAACTTGCAGACTTATTTCATTGTCACATATTCAATTAAGGGACATTGATCATTCTTGTTTTCATAATGTGTCATATTTCATTGAGGTCTAGATTTACCATCAGAAGCTTTTAATGCTTAATTATATTATTTATTTTCATAAATTTTATTAATTGATTATGATAAAAGAACAAATGAATAAATGATTTTGCTGGTGTTGCTTTAGGAGGGACGCCGAACAGGAATTGAAATCTTGACCTTCAGTGTCACTGACCTCGACTCACCAAACAACGGAGCACCCTTCAACTTTGACATCGTTGCCGGCAACAAAGATGGAGAATTCCACGTGAACAGTCAAGGGGTGCTATCCACTGCAGGGAAACTGTCCAAGCAGGTCAGTCAGGCTCTTTTGCCCCAGACAATAATTGCCAGACTTGAAAATGTGCCACTGATGGCAACCATGTGAGCGGTTTATTCACATAATGCATGGGAACCTCAGAATGAGTGGCATGCAGAATTTAAAAAATGAAGCAGTAAGCATGCAGAGTTCAAAAAGGGAGTCATCCTTCTTGATTTTTAAACACACATTACCCAGAAACCAGTATGGCTGAATTTCGGCTGAATTTGAATGGATGGATTGGTTCTTCCTCCCCTCCCTGCAACATTATTTGACTAACCCAACGTTTGGATATTTGATTAACCAGAAAAGAAAGTTTCAGTCCCTTTTAATTTCACTTTAAACATACCTTAATGTGAATGTGTCTGAAACCTAAATAGTTCTGTTTGTGCTGTTGGCCAGGTGAAAGAGCGGTACCAGCTCACGGTACGAGTGTTTGACAGTGGCTCCCCTCCACTTCACTCTGACACAAAAGTCACCATCCATGTGGTCGATGACAGCCTCTACCCACCGGACGTTCGGAACCTCTCCATCCACATTAGTTCCTGTATGGACGCATTCCCTGGGGGAGTCATCGGCCAGATTGAGGCCAGAGATCGTGACCCTTATGACACTCTGTCCTTTAGCATTGTGTCTCCAAACCGCCACCTCTTTGATGTGCACCGCGACGATGGTCGGCTGATTGCTCTGACTGGGTTGGATGAGGGAGAGTACATTGTCAACATCAGCATCACAGACCAGAAGTATACTCGTTTCGGTCAGGTGAGTCCATTGTTTGGTGGGAAAGAGAAGAGAAAGAGAAAGAAAAAAAAAGGAGGGGGGGGGGGGGGTCAAAATTACTGTCTGAAAGCATAAATTGCCTTAAGAGGAGAAAAGGCTGATTTGTTTGTGACAGTGTTCTGGGTAGGTTATGTATTAATGGGGAAAATTATCATGTATTGTGTGTTTATTTAGATAATGCTGAACAATGTAGTTTATTTATTTATTTATTATTTGGTTAGTGTTATAAGCGCATTTCTGTGTTTGTGTGTGTAGAGGCAGGTAGGTGAAGTTCTTGGTTGTTTTGTGGATGCAATCGACTTTATTGTTATTTTGTCGAAACAATGTATGTATTACGTTAAAAAGAATTTCAGTAGACTACACTCATGAAGAGATGAGCATATGTAATCTGAAATGGACATACAATCTTTCCAGCTGCTGTCATTTGTTGGATTTTATCACTTCCTTTCTTAAGCACTCTTTTTTCTTTCTCAACAACTGTTTGAAAAAAGCTGAACATAACATGCGAAGAAGTGGGAGTGGAAAAAAGGTCGCCAGATGACTGAGTTATGACAATGATTTGAAAATAATGTAATTCCTAACCATTACTGTTTTCAAATGTCTGTGACTCTTTCATGGTCAGGTGCTAGTCACGGTGGTCTGCATCTCCAAGGAGATTGTGGATAACGCTGTCACCATCCAGTTCGCCAACATGATCCCGGAGCAGTTCTACGCCAGCTACAAGAGGGACTTTCAGCGTGTGCTGAAGGAGAAGCTCAATGTACGCCTCAATGATGTGGAGATCATCAACGTGCAGCCCTCTGCCCACACCATCCAGGCCAGCAACAACCACCGCCCACGTCGCAGCACCCCCGACAACGATCTGGACGTTCTGTTTGCCGTGCGCCGTTCCCTCGACCGCTTCTTCAACCGCAGGTCATTGAAGCGGAAAGTGCAGAAGTTTGTGAACGAGTTGGAGATTGAGCTGGGCGTGAGGGTGCTGAGGGTGTTCAGCGATGTGTGCACCAGGTCGACATGCGAGATGGGCACCTGTGTGGGAAGTGTGGTGTTTGACGACAGCAGTCTGGTGCCTGTGGTGGTGAATGGGGAGAGTTTCGTCTCTGCCCGCCATTTCTACACGCACCAGTGTGTCTGCATGGAAGGTAAGGCATGATATGACATGTACCATGGGGTAAAGTGAAGGGTAATGATTTTAGAGCTTTTCATCATCTCTCTGTGAGTGTATGAGAGGGACAGAGAAAGATATGTTTAAGATATCATTCTGTTGAACATTTCATATTATCTCATCTGCCTTTCTAACCAGCCTTTCACTGAATAATGCATGATGCTTCTTGAGTTTTTAACAGGCACCTTATAAAAATGGATTTTTTTAAAATATAAATTGTTGGTTTTTTATTGTAATTTGTTGCAGTGATATAGTCTGTTATTGTTATTCTCCCCACTTCAGACTCCATCAAATAGCATGCGTACATCGTCAATCCATGATTCAGTGGATACAGTCTCCAAGATCATAGTTCAAACTAAAGGGAACTCAGACCCCCAACAGCAGCCAAACTGCAATGTTTTCTGTGTCCACAGACAAATGCCATTCAGCCCTGTGCGGGGACAAGAGATGTGAGGCGTATGAGGTGTGCACCCAGGACGTGTTTGGTTCCTCCGTGTGCCAGTGTCCAGAAGGTCGCAGCGGCCCCCAGTGTCAGAACGTCATTCCTCTCTGCTCAGGGAGCAAGTGCCCTGTCGGTTAGTAAATGCATCGCCCTACTGTTGTATGTGGTTTTTATCATTTACCTGATCATACATACTGATTGCTGCTACTCGGTTTGGATTCATGTGACTTGAAAGACAAAAAAGGTGTCCGTTTGCCGTGAAATTGTTTGATACTCGATGGAGTGAGGTCCATTGATTGTGCTATGGCGCATAGTTCAAGAGGGGAGAGAATTGAAATTTTACCTCGCACACCGCACCTTAACAAAATGACTTTGTAGCAGTGCAGTGTCTCCTCCGGTAGGTTGCTTTATAATGGTTTGACTTGTCTGTTCCCACTGGACTGCCATTCTGGGGCTGTGATGGGACAAGCCAGGGAGTGGCTGTGGACAAGGAGCTGGAATGAGCAGTGTGGGGGTAGTGCTACTGCAGTTTAATGAAAGATGAGACGGCGAAAAATAAAAAACAGTTAAAAAAAAGTGCCTTTTTTTTTTTAATGTCATTCACAGGTGAAAGTCATTAACCACTTCCTGACACCACATTCACTGCATGCTATTAGAAAATGTTTCAGCTGGGTGGGTTACTTTCTCAGATAATCATGTACACAAGTTTGTTGTAGTCTGCTGTTCAACCAAGTTGTTCCATTTTGCCTGCATGTTGCCTCTACCTGCATGCAAATAGTGTGTGGGCTTCAACCTTGACAGTGTGACACTCGCAGTGGCATAGTATGGCAGCTAGACAACCCAGTGAACAGGTGGCACACGGAGAGGCAATCAGTAACAGGAAGCAGTAAATGCCTTCAGTATGCGCAGTGGGACTCTTAATTAGCAAAAGGGGAAGTTGCTTATTCTCTCCACTCTTGCTCTATGTGGCCAAACACATTCTGGATTCTGAGTACAGTTCAGTTGCAAACATGTATGTGTGTGTGCTACTGTGATGCGTGTGTTAGTGGGTGATATGTATCTGTTTGTCTGTGTATGGGGGGGGGGGGGGGGGGGGTAGGTGTCTATCAATAATTACACTTATGTCTATTGATAAATATACTTAGACTCTCTATCGATAATTACACTTATGTCTATTGATAAATATACTTAGACTCTCTATCGATAATTACACTTACGTCTATTGATAAATATACTTAGACTCTCTAAGTACGAGATGGGATTCACATTAGGTGATTACTACATATAGTGACTGTACCTGAGTGTAATGTTTGTATATATTGAAATGTTTATGTACTTCGAAATATTGTGTATGAAATTGTAGTACAAACACATGCATGCACATATATATGAATATACTTGCTCTCATGCGTATGCTTAGACACACGCATGCACACACACACACACACACACACACACACACACACACACACACACACACACACACACACACACACACTTTAACATTCAACTGGAGAAATGCTGATAATTCTTTTCCTTAATCTCAGATCTTGCCTTGTACATTTTTTTTTTCTTAACTTTACAACAGATTGTTAGCAGCAAATAGATAACATTACTATATCCCAAACATTTGTGTCTAATACTATATTCCAATCACTTATGTCCATTTTCAGAGAGACCAATGACATTCTCTGGCAAGAGTTATGCCAAGTGGACCATGGGTCATCCTACCAACAAGCGCATGTCTTTGTCACTGAGGTTCAGGACCCGACAGAAAGCAGCCATCTTAATGTACGCCAAAGGCCAGGTGGATTACAGCATCTTGGCGGTATGTGTTCCCTTTTTTTGTTGTTTTTTTTTTTCAACTTCCTTTTGGTAAACAGCTTCTCTTCAGTACACCATAGATTTGTCAGATGCAACATGTGTCTGTGTTTCTCAAGTGTTTTTAAAATGCAAATTAATGGCAGACTATAATGAATATCTGTTGATTGAGTTCATGGCAGCTTATTTAGTGACATCTTTGTAACTGTTTCTTGAGCAACTTCTCTGTTTACTATTGTGATGAAGATGTTTGTGCATATTGATTCAATGCTTTAATATTTTCTTATGAATATTTTTCACAATAAATTGGGGAAAAAAAATGGCAACAAAAAAAAATTCTTGTGCAACACGTAAAATAATTTTGTGACTCAAAATATACCTCTGCCTTAGCGATGCAGTATGGTACATTTTCTTGTCGTCAGATTGAGGAGGGAAGTCTGGTGTATCGTTTCAACTGTGGAAGCGGAGAGGGTCAGGTGTGGATACCGGTTGACCTCAGTGATGGTCAGTGGCACAGAGTCACCGTGGAGAGAACAGGGCGTCTGGCAGAAATCATGCTGGACAATGCATACACTGCCATGGGCACAGCACCGGGCGTTCACGAGGTGCTCAACCTGGACACAGAGGAGGTATTCTTTGGCGCCAAAGTGGACATCCTGAGAAATGGATACCGTGACATCAGCAAGGGATTCGAAGGCTGCATGGAAGACATAAGGTTTGTAATCACCACTACTTTTTTTTTTGTGCGTAGCTGTGTTGATGTTCTGATGTCAACCGTTAAGTGTATCGGTGCAAGTGCATTGGCATGTTTATGAATATAGATTTGTTATGGATTGGAAGTTTGAAATTTGAGAATTTTTATACTTAAATATAGAAACACACATGGACATTTTCACACTATGCCTGTACTTTTGTGACATCATTTTTTTTTCATTTGTTTATTTATTTGTGAATGTTGGGTAATTTATGGCTATGGCATACCTCTTGCCTGCTATGTCTTCCTAAACCCTCTGGTGTCTGTGTGTGTGTGTGTGTGTGTGTGTGTGTGTGTGTGTGTGTGTGTCTATGTATCTCTCTCTGTATGTATCTCTCTCTATTTTTTCTCTCTCTCTCTCTGCCCCCCCCCCCCCCCCCCCCCCCCCCCCCCCCCCCCCCCCCCCGTCTCTCTTCGTCTGTCTGTCCAGCCTTTCTCAGTTATGCTTTCACCCATAATTGTTGGTCTGTTTTGTCATGCACGTGTGCATGAGTGCATGTGTGTGTGCATGCACACATACACAAGAACCACTACAGATCGTCACACTACACAACACAGTAAATGAGTAATGCTCTATACACAATATACTGGAACCTTTCAGTAACAACATACAGAAATCTTTTAAATTTGGGTCTCCACTTTGCTAGCGAATGTAGACAAAGAGAGAAATGTTCCAGGGATTTAAAAAAAAGACAGTTCTTAAAGTAGGGAGTCATTTTTGAAGGATTTACCAAACAGGTGTCACTGTTCAGCTAACAACCATGGTTTTTCACAAGACACCCATCATCAGACGAGAAAACAAGATGCAAAGCATATAAAGTTACTCCCAGTTTATCTTGAATACGCGTTGGGTGGGGGGGTTGGGGGGAAGCTGAAAAACGTCACAAACATGCGTCATAATGTATGATGACGTCAAACATGCGTCATAATTTATTTCATCACTCAGATATTCTGTAAAGAAGAAAAACCGTTCAGGGCCGTTATAGCCTTTAGTAACGGCTATTCTGTTAAAATGAAACATCAGGCATCATCTGTGACCCATAATGAACATACCTGCAAATTTTCAGAAAGATCGGCCCAGAAGTTTTGTCTGGAGCGAGTGGAACACATTTTGACCACGGACATACAGACACACAGACAGACACACAGACAGCATTTCTTCGTTCCCATTGTAAAGTACTCCCTGCTCTATAAGAACTGGGAGTACAAAAAGGGAGGGGATGAGAAGGGAGGAGAAACAAACTGGTTCATCTAAGAAATCTAATAATGACCGTCACCACTGTGCAGGATGTTCAACGTGCCCCTGCCCTTCATGGGCAGCAACGACATTGCCCACTCCCAGGAGTTTGAAGTGGTGGAGTTCCACTGCAAGGACACGCACTCCAAGACTATTGGCATCGACATGGCCAGCAGTGAGTCTCTGCCTCTTTTGGGGGGGAGCGTGTGTGTGTGTGTGGGGGGGGGGGGGGGTGGAGGGAAGCGGGAAGGTTGGGGGGGTGGGGGCCTGATCTCCACAACCCAGTTCAGGCACAGTCTGATCCAAAAGACGACAAAATTAAAAAAGAAAATCAACCAAAAAGACTCAACAAGTCCAGGGTCTGAGGATACATGAGTTATGTTCTGGTTGCTCAGGCCACAGAACGTGGATTTGATGAGTCTGATTGGTTGATTTTGTATGAACATCTTAATCAGCCAGACCATACCGGGACAGTTGTGACTGTCGGAAAGTCCTGGTAATTTGGGGAGCAAAATTATTTCAGTTAAAGAAAAGGGAAAGGGAGGGGAGAGGGAGGGCTTGTAATTGCTAATCATTATGGACTTTAATTGGTGTTTACTCATTATGGACCCTCCTAGTACAGAAAAATTATTTTCTTTAATAGACCCATTATAGCATAATTATTTTCTTTAATAGACCCATTATAGCATAATTATTTTCTTTAATAGACCCATTATAGCATAATTATTTTCTTTAATAGACCCATTATAGCATAATTATTTTCTTTAATAGACCCATTATAGCATAATTATTTTCTTTTCATGCATCATGGCATGGTTTGATATGTAATATAGAAAAGCAGACAAATACAGGTCATTAATACAGGTCATTAATAAACAGATTGATAGGCAGACCAATCAGTAGATAGTATGTGCGTATGTGTGTGCTTATTTATTTAGCTTTTGAAATTCCCATCCATTGTGTGTGTGTGTGTGTGTGTGTGTGTGTGTGTGTGTGTGTGGTTCCCAAAGATTTAATCTCTTCTTCAGTATATGAAGTTCTTTCAGTTTATGAAGTTAAGGCCATTTTTAAATCAGTCTGATATATCATTTGTTTTGATAAAAGGACATTTTTAATTAGATCCTTGCATCATGATAAACTTTTATTTTCAGATGCCTGTAGCAGTTCTCCATGTATGAATGGTGGCGTGTGTCAGACGTCGGGGTTGAACTCTTACATTTGCCTCTGTCGGGGTCGGTACAAAGGAGCCAAGTGTGAGCTGGATCCAGATCCTTGCCAAGACTTCCCCTGTCACAACAACGGTATGTAGAACGTGCTCAGACAGTTTGTGAAATGTGTGCCTGTTTGCATATAAGAATGATTGTGTTTGTGTGAAACGATATTTGTATGTGTTAGCGTCTGTGCTTCTATAAGCACTTTCAATTTGTTAGTCATGTTCAGAGGAATGTCTGTTTTGTTTAATCCAATTATGTTTAATGTTATTTTACTTATTTTTGTAGGGAAATGGGTACGAGGAAGTATAAAAGAGGCAGTTGTCACATTCTTTGGTCAGTTCTGATTATTAGAGGGCATGGGTAATTCAGTTTTCATCAACCGAAAGATGCGCTGTCATTGGTACCTCATTTCTGTTGTTCTTTGTTGTTGTTTTTGCAGTTGCCAGAAGTATCTCTGTGAAAATGTTTTTAATTTATCTGTGACAAAATTTCCTGTTTTTCATCTTTTGGGGGGGGGGGGGGGGGGGGTCATGATTTCTTGCAAAAGAAAGTTCTGAAAACCTGGGTTTTTTAGTCATATTCTTGACATAGAGTTGTACTTAAAATTGAGATAAGATTGTAATCATTGTGTGTTTTTTTTCATGCACTGTTATGTAATTTTTTTTCTTCTTTTAATTAAAACTACTCAGACTTCAGTCAAGTGTTCTGTTCAACCTTTCCACAGTTTCTAAGTCTTAATCAACTATGCCTTGAAAATGCCATGCAAACACCTGCATCACCTGTTGTATGTTCTCGTAGTATTCAGGGATTTTTGTTTCTGACCCAGGCCAGTGTCGAGTGGATGGGGAGGTGCCCAACTCCTACACCTGCCATTGCCCTGGCAACCTGTTGGGAATGCAGTGTACCTATGGCGTCAACTGTCGCCCCAACCCCTGCCTCCATGGCGGTACCTGCATTGAAGGCCCCACCTCTGCCCTCTGCCACTGCGCACCAGGATTTGCTGGTGAGTAATGACAATGGTGGTGATGAACTGCTGGAAGATTACAAAATGTTTCTAGCATTTTTATTCTTGTAAAATTGATAAACCACTAGAAGATAATGAGATGTCTCTAGTATTTTTATTCTTGTAAAATTGATAAACCACTAGAAGATAACTAGATGTCTCTAGCATTTATATTCTTGTAAAATTGATTTGAATAAAACTAAAAGAGAAGGAATTTGAAGACTTAAGAAGTAAAAGGACTTGTCAATAGATGTTGTGTGATCAACGGATTTTGAATAACTATTAACATCAGTTCAGAGTGTTGACATGTAAGATGTGATCATATGGTAAGATAATGTTCAAAAAGAGGAATTACTTCTTTCCCTTCCAACACAAGACCATGCAAAAGAGAGCATTTCCATCACTTTGTTGAGTAACTTCCCTTAGTGTTGATGTATGGCCACAGCTCTGTAGCTTAAATGATACATGAGAATATTGTCTATTTGGTTTGTTTGGTTCTTACAGTATTGTGTATATTACTCAAGCGTAATTGGTGCTTCAACTTAGTAACAAAAGAGGAAATTTTATATGAAAACAAAAGACATTCAACAACCACAAAAATTGAAAAGGACCATAAAGGAAATTTAGCGACGGACAGTTTCTATGAATGAACGGGAGCTGCACCAATATCAGAAGGTTAACTGCTAAATGATCCATGTAGTGGAGGACCTTCTGTGCCTCTTGTATCAAACAACATGGGAACTTCCAGTTTTGTCTTAAGACGGAGAACTTTCGCGTCTTTTTTCAGGTCTGTATTGTGACAAGACAATGGAAGCCTGTGACTCGGCGCCATGTCTGAATGGCGGGACGTGCCAGGGTCTGTCTGGAGGCAGGTTCCAGTGCAACTGCTCCGTGGGCTACGCGGGCAAACTGTGCGAGGAGGTCGACCTCACCCCCATCACCTCCACATCCAGTGGCATCAACCCTGAGGAGATCTATGGCATTATTGGTGAGCAGATTTACTTTTCTCTAAGGAGGAAGGCGAGAGCTGGGGGGGGGGGGGGGGGGTCCTTTGCCTTTTTGCCTTTTTCTCTCTTTCGTTTTCATTGTCTGAACAGAAAATGTTACTCTGTTGGAGCTAGGAGAAAACATATTTGAAATGTTGGCTGTTATAACCATTCCCCAAAGCAAAACATGTTGATTTCAGGAAGTTTAAAACAGTTATTCTAGCAAAAGGAAGATTCATGTGAGACGGGCAGACGTAAAGAGTAAAAACTATATATGAATAAATGAAACAAACTTGGAAACACCACTCAGAATTCTTAAAACAGAATTTACAGAGAGTTTTAAATCTCTCGGTGTAGATACAAAAGCTTGAATGCACAGACACTGTCCTGTATGATGTCCAGGTGTCGTGGCTGGCCTCTTTCTACTGGTGCTCATCTTTGTCGTCTGGAGAGTGTGGAAACGGCGGAAGCGGGAGAGGGGTCGTGCCAATGTCACAGCAGGCATCGCCCGTGACAACAGCGAGGTCTTGCTGAACGGGCTGATGAAGGACGCCTCTGTAGACTTCAAACGTAAAGTCAGCAACCCTGACCTCTCGGTCCCCGTTCATAACATCCCGTCACAGGTCAGTTCTATGTTGCCTGAGCTCTGACAGAACTATATGTTATCATTAAAAAAAAAAAAGTGTGAATATGTGAGTATGCAAAATGAGACAGATCAGCAAAATGTGTTTGAAGAGGGGACACCGAAGCAGACTGCAGCATCGTTGAAAAGCAAGCCAAAGCACAAACATGCACTCAAATGAAAGTGCAAATGAATGCTTATTGATCCACAGGGAAAGCAGACACATTAATTTTCAGAAATGTGTCTTCTTCAGAGGTCACAAACTATCTTTATAAGAAATGCATGTAACGGTACTTTCCAGATAGCTGTCTGAAGAAGAATGACACCAATCATGGAAGTAAACAATACACCCCAGATAGCTGTCAGCAGGAAAATAACAGCTTCTTGAAAGAACACAATGCTGCACAGACGGCCATCGGCAGGAGAATAACACCCATCTGGAAAGTATAGAATACTTCCCAGACAGCTGTCGGCAGGAGAATAACACCTATCTGTAAAGTATTGAATGCTTCCTAGACAGCCATCGGCAGGAGAATAACACCCATTTGGAAGGTATAGAATACTTCCTGGACAGCTGTAAGCAGGAGAATAGCACCTGTCTGTAAAGTATATAATACTCCCAGGACAGTTGTCACCAGGAGAATAGCACCTGTCTGTAAAGTATATAATACTCCCTGGACAGCTGTCACCAGGAGAGTAGCACCTGACTGTAAAGTATAGAATACTCCCCAGACAGTTGTCAGCAGGAGAATAGCACCTGACTGTAAAGTATAGAATACTCCCCAGACAGTTGTCAGCAGGAGAATAGCACCTGACTGTAAAGTATAGAATACTCCCCAGACAGTTGTCAGCAGGAGAATAGCACCTATCTGTAAAGTATAGAATTCTCCCTGGACAGCTGTCAGCAGGAGAATAGCACCTATCTGCAAAGTATAGAATTCTCCCTGGGCAGCTGTCAGCAGGAGAATGATGCCCACCTGAGAGTATTCTGTTGTTCATGTGTAGTGTGTGAAGGAGACATTCATAGAAAATTTACTTGTCCCTTTTTTTTCAATTAAATAAGCAATATGTTGCACCTTATTTTGTATGTTCTTTTGAATTTGGGCATGTATGAAAATGAAGAGGAAAGCGGGATACTGTAGGTTTGTTTAGAATGAGTGTGTAAAAACGAATGGAGGAGTGTTTATCTGTTTGCTGTATAAGAAAACAGGTGGTCTACTTGCTAGGCTGCAAAATTCATAGGTATGCAGGTGTATATTTAGGGGAGATAAGTAGGCCGGTTGATGTATAATATATTAGGATACTTCATGTTTGACTAAGAACACGTTTGGCTATTAAAAATTTCTGAAGATGCTGTTTCAAATGTTTCGTTTTTAACTCGCAGTGTGTTCAAAATGGAAATGGGGGGTGCTGTTTATTAAGAAGTACACATTTTTGTCCTGTGCTCCCAAGAAAATGGTAAATTGACTGTCTGAATGAAATGCTGAAACAATTCCAGCCCCCACCAGTTCCCAACCGCCCGGTATCCTACACCCCAGCACCCATGACTCTCTCAACGTCCTTAACAACTTGGACTCGGTGCGAAACTACGGCAGCGCAGCAGACGACCTAGAGACATCCGGCACCCGGCAGCGGATTCCAGAGTTCACAGATTACCTAGCCTCTTTCTCAGCTCATGGGGGACATCACTCTCGTCCCTCCAACTCGTCCACCCTGGCTCCCAGTCTGCCTCCTCCTCCGCCTTCCAACCCCCATCCGACACAGAATCTCTGCAGAAAGCACCCTGGGAGTTTGAATATCCCAATATCCTTGGCAGTTACGAAGGTGAGGGTCATGGATCCTTGTTATTTGGCCTTTCTAGGAAGAGCTAAGGGCTGTTTGTTTAATCCACTGTTTTGATACTATAGATTGCACTGGTGTCACTTTTTAGATTTATCTCCTAGTTTATTCATGATTTTTTATTATGCTTTAGTGCATACCTGTTTGTTCTTTCATCCATGCTGACATTGAAAATTTCAGACATTTTTTCCCTACCCCACCACTCTTCCTACACTTTGCTTCTCCATCCTCACTCTGTCCCTTCCTCTAATACATTGCACACTCAATCAAGCCTTTTAATTCATTGGAATACAGTTAAATGTCTCGAGACAGGTATAGCTGACGGTTGTTGTTGAAAGTAAAAGATTTTCACTTTGAATATGTGATTTAGAATATCAGCGAAAAGAAAGGAGGAAATTTAGGGATTGGGGTGGGGGGGTAGGTATCAAGCGTTGGCTGACTTCACAAAAGCAAAGCCGTTCAGTACACTTCAGTTCAAGGCAGTTTTATTCTCAGTCCTTTTTGTGTGCGTGATGCAGAAGAGAAGCACCGAGACAACATGGCCAAACTCATGCCTGGACTTCACTCTCCCATGATCAGCTCCCGACCGTTGGGACGAGCGACAGGTGGGGTGCCAGACACCAGTTCCGTCAGCAGTCTGGCGGTGTCTGAGTCGGAAGATGATCTGAACGGTAAGAGAAGGCTTCGAAGAGTGTTTTGTATCGTTTTTTGGCATGTAGTGAAAAAAATTGGGTCAGCTAGACATACAGTTTAGTGTAGTGGTCGTCTTTACATATTTTGTGTTATATGGTATTTGTTGGTGTCTTGAGTTTTGTTAAATGTAGACTTTCTATTTTGTGTGAAGTACAGGCTGCATTTCTTGTTCAGATACCTTTTTGCAGTATTAAGCGACAGTAGAGTCCACTTAAAATGGATTTCCAGGTACAGGAATGTTTTCTTTCATCTTTATCAGTAGTCACGCGGAAGAAGTAATGTTTCAGGAAGTTTGTCAGAGCTTGAACAAACAATGTGTGAGTGCAAAACAGCTGACCAAGGCAAGGTGGCCAAAAAACACACTCATCTGACCATTCTTTTTTCAACAGTAAAATCCATAATTTAGAACTCAGATTGTAAATCAGTGTCGCGTTAAGTTTAAATCTTAATCTTTACTTACATTCACTACAGATTCTAAAGACTGTCACTAAAATCATAGTCTTGAAAACTTTACACTTCAGTCACCCAATGATTGAGGAGTCCATGGGATTTTAGAGTACTAGACATCTGATCTGATTCTAAAGATTTGTGCAGTTGTAGAGCTTGACACATGATACAGATGACACAAAACAGTACAACAGCAGTGCTGACATGGCTTATAAGATTGGTTGAAGCTTTCCATCCCCACTATTTTTGTATTAACTTCAATCATGTCATTCACTTGACAGTTTCAAATGGCCAGTTATCTGCTGTTGTAGAAGCCATGAGAGCAGTCCTCAAATCCGACAGCCTATGAAATAACACTTAAAAGCTGTCATTTTGAAAAGAACTAATCAAAAAACAGAAAACAACTCTTCCATCATGGTGTCTGATTGTTTGAAAGAAAGTCTGTTTTGTGCACAAGAAAACTCCACATCTCCAATAATGAGACATTATGCTGGTCCAGATCTGAAAAGATACACTCACAAATGCAAGTTCCCAGTAAAGCACTCATCGGAATTAGGGAATTTTAACAGAAAAAAAGCCTCTTTGTTTGGAACTGAAAAATTTGCTTTTGTTTGGAATTGAACAACATACTGGCTTATAGTAGATAACTGTATCATTGGGATTTGTGTTAAGTGGACTCACTGTACATGTAAAACCAGTACAGGAAGATCCCTGTAGCAAGTTGAAATATGTGTGTATGTAAGTGTATGAGTTTGTGCGTGCATGGTCGCCTGAGTGTGTATTTTCATATGCATGTGCACCAGATTTAATTATTCTTTTGTGCTGGAAAGGGAGAGGAGATGGGTGAGGAGGACCAATGGAGACTGGAAGTCCAAATTCTTTCATCCATGCTTTCTTAATGGCATTATTACATGGTCCTCCTATTCACTGCTATACTCCAACTTGGTTTTAAAACTCCAACACTGATGACAGTTTAAAAGCTTTTGCACCACAGTAAATAATCAGCAATTGGAGCTTCATGTGTGACCATGATTCGATCACACTCACGTTGAACATAGGCAAGCAATCAGAGCCATTATCAGACGTAAGTTCACCGAATTCAAAAAGATTTGTGACAGCCAGAGGCATTAAAAAATGTTAACAGATGTGACCCCTGCAAGTTAAAGTTTCCATAAGAATGACCTTCTGTATTCAAACACCCACTGTAGAGTTCTTTGGCAGCCTTGCAAAGTGTTTGTATAAGGTTGTTTTTTTTTAGTGCACAGAATGGTTTTGTGTTGTAAATACCCTGATACCATTTTCAATATAAAAACTTTGGTGTTATGAGGAGAGAGTGGAGTTCTGTAGTGTGCATGTGTCCAGTAATGTATGACAGTGAGAAAGAGTATATTTGTGTGTGTGTGTGTGTGTGTGTGTGTGTGTGTGTGTGTGTGTGTGTGTGTGTGTGAATGTGTGTTTATATGTAGTTTATATATTAAAAGCACTCTTCAGAATCTGTAATCTCATTGATGTGAGTATTGTAACTCAATTTGGATTAATAAGGTGTTTTTAAAAAAAAGAAAAAGAACACCTGTTTGTGGTCAATCCAGGTAAGGAAGAAGAAAATGAGCAAGCAGGATTTACTTGTCATCTCCTCTCTCTCTCTCTCTTTCCCCTCTCTCTCTCTCTCTCTCTCTTCCCCTCTCTCTCTCTCTCTCTCTCTCTTTCTCTCTCTCTCTCTCAACATTTTTGATAATTACTATTTGTTTGTTTGTATTGTGCCTCTGTGTGTGTGTTCATGCAACATGCCGTGTATATTCTTTAAATACAAGCGTTGGCATATAAAGTGTAACTAGACTTCTTTAAGTAACTCCACCTTTTTAGTTAAATGACGGCATAAGAGTTTAAAGATGGATTTAGTACAATTCATTATTTTTGTAAACCACAGCCTCCCCTCCCTGCCTTATGCCCTTCCCCCTCCACCGCCACCTCCACCACCACCACTACCACACCACAGTTCATTCCTGTATTTATTCAAAAAATATTTCACACTGTCTTGAAAAACCGACTTGTTTTTGTGAAGATTTGCCTGCGTCTGATTTTTCAAGGCACTGTTTTGCTTTTGAATTGAAGTCATTTGTTTTTTTTCAGTTGAATATATATTTCAGTATGTTTTTTCTCTTTTTTTTTTTTTGTTTGTTATGTGATTGGTTGAGAGACGAGACAGACTTTGTCATTATTGTTTCTGTTAATTTTTGTTCTGCCTTCTCTGCAGTGTGGCGGGCACAGAAGAAAGGTAGACATGCCATGACGCAGCCCTGTCCATCCCACTTCTAACCTCTGCCCTCTTTGTATCTTCTCTCGTTTAATTGCATCTTTTTCTCTTTATTTTTATTGGTCTGTTTGTTCTCTGCTGGATGTTGTGTAGACTGCTTATGGTCACGTCCAGGTTGCTGTGTAGGAAACTTGAGCAAATACTTTGGTGTCTTAGTACAGTGTCTTTGTTGCTTTTTTTTTTTCTCAATTTTGAATTTTCTTTGTGTTAACTGTGTTACTTCAGATTTGGTTGTTAAATGGGAGAGTGTCGCACATTTTTTTTTTTTAATCAATTTTTGACACTTTGGTGTGTTTGATTTTGAATTAATAAGCATTTACACACCATGATCCCGAATCCCTTGGCTTTATGTGTGGATGTCCATTCCTTTCAAACTTACTGACGGAAGTTTTGACCAGGCGTTCCATACATACTCTGTGTCCATATTCTGGTGGAAATTGCTCATCAGTTTTTTTTTCTATATCCCATGTTGTCTACACTTTTCTCCCTCCCCTCTCTTATCTCTGTATCGCATGCATGGCATGTGAGGTATGAGATTTAGTCACCATAGCCAAGAAAGAAGAGTGTTGATTGGAGCTTTTTATTTATTTTTTTTTTTTGAACTGTTGGATGCATGGATAGATAGATATTTGTTTTATCATTCATTCTCTCTCTCTCTCTCTCTCTCTCTCTCTCTCTCTCCTCTCCTCTCTTCTCTCTCTCTCTCTCTCTCTCTCTCTCTCTCTCTCTCTCTGTCCTCTTCCCTTCTGTCTCTCTCTTTC
>CM065728.1:42726206-42798706 GCA_033310375.1 Conus canariensis | reverse complement strand
TGTTAACTTTACAAGTATGCTTGAAGTTTCTTCTTTTTTTTTTTTTTCGGAGGGGAGGTGGGAAGTTTAGGATGGGAGAGTAGAGTTTCCAACAATCAGGTTTTCAAGAGATCCATTCTGTTCTGTCTCTGCAAAGTGTAAATTTATGTTTCAGTCTGTTGTAAGTTATATTAGAGGTTTTGTGTGTGTATGCGTGTGTGTTGTGTGCGTGTGTGTGTCTCCAAAATTGGGTTCAAGTTAACAATTTCTCTGGTTCAGGTAACATTGTTTGTTAGTGTTGTGTTTTGTTATTAATGGAGCTTTTGGTTGTTGGTACAGTGGTACGTTCCAGAAAAGTGTTCAACCTTAATTATGAGATCTATTTCTCATTGTAGGCTTTTTTTTTCTCTAAAGTGAGAGTAGCAGATTGTGTATTCCAGCCAATGGTTTGGCATTTTTATCCAACAAGTCCAACATCTAACGCACTGGCCAACATCCCTGTTGCAGGCTACCACTGGGATACATCTGACTGGGCACCACGAAACTCCTTGCCCAACATCAGCGAGATTCCAGCCAATGAAGTGGTTGATTCGTCATCCTCCTCTCCTCCCAGCAATGACAGCAACGAGGATGTCCCTGCCATGGCAGCGGCCACAGCCTCAGCCGTGGACTGCATGACGCAGGGCATCAGTGCCATTCCTGACCCAGACTACATGACAGACTCTGAATACGTCGGTGAGACGGAGAACGAGTTAGACTTTGACGACCGTGAAGACATGCCTCTTCACCAAGCTGATCTACCCAACTACGATCAGCTGCTTTCTCTCAGAGACCTGAACGACAGCTATGAGCTGCCACAGAATCTAAACGTTCACCCAGACCAGTACCTTCCGTATTATCACCAGAACTTTGACCAGGACAGTGTTAATGGTCTTCAGACGGAGGAGGAGAACGGTAACCTGAGCGATGAGCAGAACAATGAAGTGGACGCTGCCGTGGCCCAGAGTGTGGCTGAGAGAACGGCTCGCCGGCAGCCTCCTGGCCGAGTGTTTTTATCCCCGGGGTATGTGACAAGTGGAGAGTACACAACGGACGTGGAGCCCCCGTCGCGGGCGTCCTTTATCGACGACATGTCCATGAGTGTTGGGGGTTACACATCCAACGCCTCCTGCTCGGACATCTCAGGCTTGTGTGAAATTGAAGATTCCGAGATCAATAACAGTGACAACGATGATGACGATGATCCGGATGACGATGACAATGAGGATATTTCCCCTTGCTTACCCTCCCACCTTCACACGCAGGTGTGAGATTTGTGTTCTGTGCTGGTGTTTCTCAGATCTTCAGCCCTCAGCTGTGACAAATGACAGTGACATTTGAAGTCTGAAGTGTGACAGAGCGGCAGCTGTGACAGCTGAGTTTTGAAGAATGACAGTGGACGTGAATAATAGTGTCATTACTAATCTATGACAATAAAAGTTGCTTTGTGGCACAGGGACGCTGCATAGCAATTCAGGCAGTGCAGAGAACTGTATAAGAACGGTGACCACAAATACTGGATGGTAACATTAAACATTGAATTATCGTAGCGAACTGCTAGTGAACACGGAACAGATAAAATGCGTGGAGCAAAGTTTAATGTGCACGGTGTAATGAACCATGCCTAGGCAGAAAATAATATTTAAAAACAAACTTTTATCCTGTAAGTGTCTCCAATAGTCGCTAGAAATTATTTTTAAAAAGAAAAAAATTCTTATTAGAGTTTTGAATGTGTCATTGAGTGATTACCTTTTCACAAGTTCTGTTATAAACCAGTATTTAACAGGGGAAAAAACAAAGTAACTGTTTAAAAGAAAAGAGCTTTGGTATAGAAATGATAAGAGATGGAGATACATATGTTGATTTCTTCAATGAAAAAGAATTGGATGTAGTGTTCTCGATGTCCAAGTTGTTGCATTCAAACCAAAGTACATGCCAGTAATCATCAGGCAACATTAAGACTTTGTTTAAATAATGCCTGCGATACTGAAAACTGTCTGAGCAATTTTTTTTATTTTTTTCACTGGAGGAAGAGAGGAACAAAGACATTAAGAAAGAAACAAAGGAGTTTTTTTTTTTAAATTAAAGAAACAAAGGAGTAAAAAAAAAAAACATTAACAAAGAAACAAAGGAGTAAAAAAAAAAAATAAACAAAAGAGGAAATGAACAGAAGGTAAGATTAAGAGACTTAGTAATGCACAAAATCTGTGCATGAAGATGCATAGTTTGTAGTTGAAAAACTGTAAAAGAAATGTACAGATGACTTATGAGGGTCTTTCTTCAACAAAATTTTAAAGAATATAATTATAATCTAAGTTGTAATTGTGTCAAACAATGGAAGGCTTTTTTTTATGGTCATTCCTGGGAGATTGTAAATGCCCAAAAATTGAGTTTCTAAAGCACAAGTTGTCAAGGTCACATGATTTGTGTAAAGGATGTTTATCATAAATCTTTTAGAAAATATTTCTAACAAAGCACAAAAAGTGTTGAAAACAAAAAGAAAAAGACAGTGTTGAAGGACGGTTCATGGGCATTAAAAATCCAACCGAGAGGTTGTACTGTCGTATGTCCCACTGTCTCTTTTAATCATGGTTCAGGAAAAGACATTTTGTTAATGATTCTATGAACAGTTTGATATTTTGATGGCAAAGAAAGTTTTGTGTGGATCTTGCAATGCAGTGTTTTCCTTCGAAGCAGGACAGTTTTGATTCTTTGATGGACAAAGTTTGTGGATAGTTCGTCTTGAAATGCAAGATGTTTTCACCTTTTACAACCTGAAATTCCCTTCTAGACTAACGAGTGTATTTTTTTTTTTTTTTCTCCAGGGAAAATTTTGCCCTAACCCACCCCCAACCTCCTTCCTTCCACCCCCAATGCCTCCCCCCTCTCATTCTCCCTTTTCAGCCCTTCTTTTACTTGAAAATGAAAAAAACATATTTTATGCTCTCAAAGAATGAAAACAAAATTTTATGCTCTCGTTTTAAGATTGGTTTGGAACTTGACTTCTTTTTTTTTATTAACTTTGATTGTGCTATAAGTGTTTTATGTTAATTTTGAAAATCAAAAACTGCTTTTTAAGCAAACATCACATCACATCAGCATACAAGCATATAATCTGTGAAAGGCATCATGCAATGGCTTAAGTAACTGTGGGGAATGGGGCTTTTTTTTTCTTGCCGAAATTTTGTCATAGTCCTTTCCCCTCCGTCCACCCTTCCCCTTTCCATCCCCTTTGGAGAGGGGAAGGGGAGGAGAGAAAGGCAAGGAGGAAAGAGGTTGGTGGGGGGGGGAAGGGGGGGTGAAATCCAAGTAGGGGTAGTATTGTTTACCACTGCACTGCCCAGAGTAACCTGTATGTTTTGCACCAAGTGAGCCTTTATAAAGGAGGTGCCATCTCTTCATTCCAGGAAGGCTTGCACTATGCAGATCTGTAACAGTTCATAGGGTTACACTGGTAGTCGCAGAAAATACCATCAAGTTTGTTTGTTTGTTTTTTTACTGAAGACATTTTTCTAGAAAGTCATGATCTTTATCGCGCTTAAAGCTAAGTGGAGGAACCAAATTTGTATTGGTTTTTAGTTCACTTTTTGCATGCTATAGGATGCTGATTTTTTTTTTTTTTTTTTCATTTCTCATGCTTTCAACAAACATCCATAATACATCACTTGCCATAGTGCCATTTTATACACTCACTGACACACACACACGCACACACACACACACACACACACACACACACACACACACACACACACACACACACACACACACACCAAGTCCAGGCGTTTTCTAGTGTACCACAAGTGGTACTTCTGTACAAAACCTTCACACACACAAATAGAAGTTTGATAAGTCCAAGTATGACTTTCTCACATTGATAGTATCCACTTTGATTTCCATAATTCTTGCTGCCATACATGGTTCAGAGAAAATGACATGGAGTCTGTGTGTGAGGGTGGTTTGTGTGGAATGTATACATGTGTGCACAAAAAGGAATTTTTATGATGTGCAGTTTAGAAAAAAAGAAAGAAAGAAAGAAGGAAAAATAAATTCTTGACCATTGAAGACAATATTGGAGCATTGATCAAACAGTTGATGCACATAGATTTTTTTTTAACAGTAATCTGTCTCTTGGATTGAAAATAACAGCTGAAAGTATGCAACATTGGATAATGCCAAGACTGCGAGATTATTCTGTGAACTATATTTGGGAAGGGAGGGAGGGAGGGTGGGGGGGTGTTGGAGTTCCTGAAGCAAGAAAGAGATAATACAAGGATTGTAAAGAAGGTTAAGTTCTCACACCATAGCCACTGAGGTAAGATTTTTTTTTATTCACTCAATGATTCTTTATGGTGTCATTGTTTGAAATAAAACAAATCAATTAAATGAAAGTAATATGTTCTAAGTATTCCTAGAGGGTTTGTTTTCAGTTCAAGAACAAAGAAAGAAATAAAAATGAAAATTGTACAAATCCTCTTCAAAGCACCTGGAGTCACTTTTCTTGGGTTTTGATTTTCATACAATCCTTTTGAAATAATTCAGATCTCAAGTTTGCAGTACCCAGTTAGAGCGTTGCGATGCAATAAAAGGTTGTGACAACTTGTCATATATGCACTTTCTCACAATTGAAAGTCATCTCCATCAGTTCATGAAATTGCCCCTGTGTTAATATTCATTCCCTCAAATTTGTCAGGTTGTCTCTAAGATTATTATTTGAACTAATGAAAAAAAAAAAAAAGTTGATTTCCTTAATTTTGCTTTTGGAAGGCAGGTGTCTTTTGTAGGTTCCATGACTGATCAGTATCAGCTCTGAATGTAACGTAAGCATTCTCACTGATGAGTGTACCTTTCATGTAACCTTGGTTTCTCACCGTTTTATATGCATGCAGCCTTTTGATCGTTTAAACACAGTCTTTGTTTCTGTTTTGGCACTGTTTAGATGTGTTTGTTTTGCATGACTTTTCATATTGCTTGTTTTTCTTCTTGGTTCTTTTTTTTTTTCTAATTTTGTTCCTTGAAGTCATAGCATACATACAATAAGCCTCCCTGAAAGAAAAAGGAAAGGGGAATGAAATGGTATTCGGTCGGGAAAAACGTAATCAAACTTGGGAGCTTTTCTTTCTCTTTTTCTGAGAGACAATACGCTAAGATCTGTATAAACTCACCATGCGGCTAGTGTTTCACATGCACTCGGTTTGATTCTTTACTTTGGATTGTGTCTTAAAGTACTATGCGAGATTCTGAAGGTCAGAAATTGAATATAATTTGATGGTGCTTAAGTTTTAATTTTTGCTATTGATTTGACTTTCCCCATCTTGTTGTTTCCTTTTTTTTCCCTGCATTTTTTTTCCTCAGAAAAAAAAAAAAGAATTATTTTGTACAGAATGTGAACGAGACTCTTATGCTTTCCCCATGTTAAGTTATTACCATTGATGGCATGACATGGACGGTGAGGCAGACCTGCATTTGACTCTGAAGACCAGAAGCCTAGATCTGCTTTTTTCACAGGTTTGTTTGTTTTGTTTTAACTTGTCATCTTCATTGTTTGTGTCACAGAAATCGTCAGACGTGATTGCTGACATAAGTTGTGTCAGCCTCAAGGATATATGACTTTGACTCTGTTATCGGTATGATTGTGTAATTGTTTGCATATTATGCTGGTTTTCATTTTTCTGCTAATATCTGATCAAAGCATACTCACTGTTTGTATTGGAGACATTTCGTTCAAGGATTCCTTTTTACTGGTCAGAGTAGTGAGTGGTGTGTTGTCTTTTCTTTTTTCCTTATCTGTTAGCTGTTTTGTATGTCTCACTTTGTTTTTTAATCAGTCATGTTAGAGGTGATGTTTGAATTGTATTCATAATAGTGTGAGTGTGTTTGTTTGGTGTGGTGTGTGTGTGTATGTGTGTGTGTGTGTGTGTGGTGTGTATGTGTGTGTGTGTTTGGAATCTGTATGTGTTCATACTCACTCGCATTTGTGGCAATATTTGTTTGCATGATAATTATGAACATGTGTGAGTGTGTGCGCACGCGCGTGTGTGTGTGTGTGTAAGAGAAGTCTGTACATATCTGAGTGTCTGTGAGCAACTTGAGCGTGTGGATGTGATTGCTGCCATATTGTCATTACCTAGAAAAGGAAAAAAATAGTGTTAAAAATGTTAACTCACATCCATTATAGCATTCATCCTGACTTTCTGTGTTGTGTAAATATTGTGATCAGCTCCTCAATTTTCATAAAATTGATCTGGAAAACGTATGATGTGAAAATGGATATTTTGTCGTAAGTGTGCAATGTGTGACAGATCAAGATGATGATAATTGGATGTTTTCGTCTTGCCAAAATGAAAGGACAAAAAAAGAAGTAACAGATAAAGAATCAAAGAACATTGGCTGTTAAGAACAGTTCCCACAGGCAATTAGAGAGAAATTGCCAGCAGCCAATATTGGGTATTATAAAACAGAATATTCTGTTTCGAATTTTTGTGTGGCCAAAACTGCCCTCGAAATTTCACTGATGTTGGTGCATTAATACATTTGATATTGTGAAAATAAATGACAGATCTAAAATGTTGACCATTGTCATTAGTTGTTTTGTTTATGACTGATTACATCACTATGTTTGAAAGTTCTCTCTCTCCCTCTCTCTCTCTCTCTCTCTCTCTCTCTCTCTCACACACACACACACACATACACACACATGCATGCACACACACACACACACACACACACACACACACACACACAAATATACACCACAAACACAAATGCATGCACAGGTAAATACACACACTTTTTTCTGCATGCATGAATGCATACTCGCACACATTGTGAATGTTAGTATCAATGTGCAAGAAGGCAATATGCCATACACCCTTTTGGACAGTCCTACCTATCATCTGATACTTATCATTATTTTAAAAGAATATGAATTCTAATTTATTCTTTGAAATTTACATAAACAATTATACTAAAATCTGCACCTGTGTGCCAAAAATGTTCCTCAACAAAAAAACAATGACTTCAAATACGCCATGCTGGGTTTTGGTCTAAGATGGTTTTAGAATTCTGCCTGCTTTTTCATTCTCTGATAAGGAATTATAAAATCTTACTGTACCTATGGCACCATCAGCCTTAGCAGTTGCTCCAGTAATGTCATGCTGAAGATATTTATTATCAATCGATTGAAGTCATGGGCAGAGATGATTGTTGCAGAAGAAAAAACAGTTCCAAAGCAAACAAACAAACAAACAGATCCTCAATATGAGAATTTTTTTAAGAAACAGATTTCTATAATGCCTCAATAAACTTCAGGAACGCATTTGAAAGGGAATTGCATGCAGAAATTATAGGCCATCATGAGAAAACTAAACAGGTTCATGTCTAAAACACTGTAAGAGCCCTCGAACATCTATTTTACAAAGTGACAAGTGAAATCATGTTTAATGGCAGCAGTGGAGAATGGTTAAGATCTAAGGTAGGAGTTGGACAAAGGCTCTGTGGTCTCTCCCATCCTGTTCAACATCTGCTCCAAAGATGGTGATGATTACTGTGGAAAATTGCAAAGGGTCAGATAGCAGGACAATCATCAGTATGCGTCTGCTAATGTCACTGATGACTTGGCCGGTGAAGGAGAGTTTTCTAGTCCTGTTAACTAGCTTCAAGTACCAGATTGCCATCGTCACAAACAGAGGAATTAGACCACAAGCTTCGGTCAGAATGGCGCATAGCAGCGCTAGCAAAACTGAAGACCTAGTGTGACCGACTATAGTATTTCATTCACATCAAAAATCACATTTGCTGGTCATCTTTATGTTTCTTTACTCCCATGAAACTTGAACATTCGCTATGGATCTCTACAGACGACTAAAACCCTTGAGGTGAGATGTCACTTCAAGATCTTGAACGTCTCATATAAACCACTTCACAAATGAAGAAGTCTGCAACACGGAAATTTTGACCATAGGACGTCTTGATCACCATCGTAAATAGGGGAAAGATGAAAAGAAAAAAAAATGCATCCGCCGATGCCAGTGGGACCTAGAGAAGCACTAGCTTCAACTACCGAACCAACCAACTGGGAGCAATCTTGTACCACCTATGGAAGCCTGCGCTGAGTTCACATAGGGTACAGGCGCTCACGCTGATTGGTTCGGCAGTTGAGGCCAGTACTTTTCTGGGTCCGTCTGGCACCTTTGGGTGTATTTCTTGAAGATTGCCAAGAACTACCCAGTGGGGCATAGGGTCAGGGAGACGAAGAAGAGACTGAGAGAAGAGGTAGGTGGACAACACCAGGGAGGTGGGCAAGATTAGGGAGCATTCAGGTCTGTACTGATAAGCCGACTCTCCGAGGTCCGCAGAGAACTTCCACAGATCGATGACATTGTCAGGAAGTCTTTAATCAGTTTCGGCTCAACAACCAACATCCAGGGTTGTGAGGCAAGGTGTTGTCACTGGAACTTGGGAGAGGGAGCAAGGGACGGGATTCTGGCTGTGACCGGCTGCGTTACCTGTAACGAACAGATACTGTTTGACTGGTATCAAAATAAGATGAAACACTTTTTAAGTCCTATGTATTGTGATGTGAGATTAATATATGCGCTTTCAGCACGTGTATACACACTGCCTTGGATTTTGCACTACGAAGATTCTAGACATCCATATGATTTGATCATGTTTTGATCCTTCTCTCGTGGGGGAGAGACCAGAAAAGATCTGTGGTGATAGTTTGAACAGAATTTCCTGCAAGTTCATGATTGATGAACACAAATTAGTTTACCTGCCCTGTGCTGTTTCTTAAGTGCATATGTGAACCTCAGCATGACATCGATCTGATGTCACCATTTGGTCAGTTCCAGATGTTTTAACACTTCCTTGAAGTTGTGTTTGTTTCCGTTCCCTTTTTTACACTGCAAAGCGCTTTCAGAACAGGCTAACGGATCACACACACACACACACACACACACACACACACACACACACACACCGACTAACGATCCACGGTCGTTACCCTCTGGTCAATGCCCATGGGTTATACCGCCGCCGCCAACCTTCCCCCACTCCTAATTATGTTCATCCCCGGTCAGTACCCTCATCCCACTTCAACCTCCCACCCCCACCTCCACCACCGCCACCATCATAGGACAGTACCCCATGATCAATAATCTTTCCCCTCCCTAATACCATTGAACATTTACAAACACCTATGCAATAAATGTACATATATTTCACACACACACACGCGCGCGCGCGCGTGCGTGCGTGCGTGCGCGTGATCGACTGGGGTGTTCTTTTTCGCGCATGAGGCTTCATAGATATCTTTCTAAGTCAGATTTCAGATAAACCATCCCACCAACATCAGGTAAACTTTGATATCACACAAAGAACTGCTAGAATTGTTGACGACTATCCAAAGCAATAAATCCTCCAATATTTTAGGGGATCGCCTCTCTCTCTCTCTCTCTCTCTCTCTTCTCTCTCTCTCTCTCTCTCTCTCTCTCTCTCTCTCTCTCTCTCTATATAATATATATATTATATATGTATGTATGTATGTATGTATGTATTGGTAAACAAAAGTACAGAAACACCACTGGCGAACTCCAGTGGAATTACTCCCACATAGGCAACATCGGTGTTGCGTGTTTACACATATTATCATTTAACATAACATGTTCATGATCAGTATGTAAAGCAATAATAATTGCAAGTGATCATAATTCCTCAGGAAAATGACAATATAATTACACTCATATTCTGATTTTCTCGGTGAAAGCTTCATTCACCCATTTACAAGCCCGCAGTTGGTGACTTTATAATGTCTGGGATAACTGCAATAGTATTGATAATACGGTTGATGACACTCATGCTTGTAAAAAAGCAAGTTGGAATTCACTATGTAGAGAGAGAGAGAGAGAGGCAAAACTGTATGATTAAACCGACCCACGTGTTACACAAATAGCGATCATGATTTACATACGCTTTAATTCCCTGTTTAATAAGTTTAGTTTGATCGACTGGTACTCGTTCTTTCTTTTCAGAAAATTGAATTATAAGTTATAAGACAGTTACGGGCTACCTAAAAATACCAGGTAGAAGTTTCTCAGGTTTCATAACAGATCACATTTTGGACCATTCCATGACAAACAAATATATTTTGTAAGACTGGAACATTTGATGTCACAATCCGGACACACTCGTTCGTCTACGAGTGCTACCTATTCTGCCCAAATTAGTATGCAATCTATGATTATTGCATCGAACTTTTTAACAAAGGAATACACGTAAATATTGGGCAAGACATTCGTGTTATTTTAAATGCCTGTACACGTAAATATTGGGCAAGACATTCGTGTCATTTTCTATGTCAAAATTATGTTTGAAATGCCTGTAAAACAAATACTTGTTCATCATCATTATCCGTCTTTTCAGCTCCCTCGTTGGGGCACCAGTTGAACTGACAATCCTCCTTCCTAGTCTGTCCTGTGCCGGTCTCTGGAAATCTCCACAGATCAGCCCTGACCATTTTTGGATGCTACCATCTCTTTCCCTGCCTGCTTCTTCTTCTTTTCTCCTGGTTCAGTGCAATGCAAGATGGTTTTGACAAGGCCGGATGATCGAGAGACGTGACCATACTATTTCAGTTGTGGTTTTGACAAGGCCGGATGATCGAGAGACGTGACCATACTATTTCAGTTGTGGTTTTGACAAGGCCGGATGATCGAGAGACGTGACCATACTATTTCAGTTGTGGTTTTGACAAGGCCGGATGATCGAGAGACGTGACCATACTATTTCAGTTGTGGTTTTGACAAGGCCGAATGATCGAGAGACGTGACCATACTATTTCAGATGATCGAGAGACGTGACCATACTATTTCAGTTGTGGTTTTGACAAGGCCGGATGATCGAGAGACGTGACCATACTATTTCAGATGATCGAGAGACGTGACCATACTATTTCAGTTGTGGTTTTGACAAGGCCGGATGATCGAGAGACGTGACCATACTATTTTCACGATGATCGAGAGACGTGACCATACTATTTCAGATGATCGAGAGACGTGACCATACTATTTCAGATGATGGAGAGACGTGACCATACTATTTCAGATGATGGAGAGACGTGACCATACTATTTCAGAGATCGAGAGACGTGACCATACTATTCAGATGATGGAGAGACGTGACCATACTATTTCAGATGATGGAGAGACGTGACCATACTATTTCAGATGATGGAGAGACGTGACCATACTATTTCAGATGATGGAGAGACGTGACCATACTATTTCAGATGATGGAGAGACGTGACCATACTATTTCAGATGATGGAGAGACGTGACCATACTATTTCAGATGATGGAGAGACGTGACATACTATTTCAGATGATGAGAGACGTGACCATACTATTTCAGATGATGGAGAGACGTGACCATACTATTTCAGATGATGGAGAGACGTGACCATACTATTTCAGATGATGGAGAGACGTGACCATACTATTTCAGATGATGGAGAGACGTGACCATACTATTTCAGATGATGGAGAGACGTGACCATACTATTTCAGATGATGGAGAGACGTGACCATACTATTTCAGATGATGGAGAGACGTGACCATACTATTTCAGATGATGGAGAGACGTGACCATACTATTTCAGATGATGGAGAGACGTGACCATACTATTTCAGATGATGAGAGACGTGACCATACTATTTCAGATGATGGAGAGACGTGACCATACTATTTCAGATGATGGAGAGACGTGACCATACTATTTCAGATGATCGAGAGACGTGACCATACTATTTCAGATGATGGAGAGACGTGACCATACTATTTCAGATGATGAGAGACGTGACCATACTATTTCAGATGATGGAGACGTGACCATACTATTCAGAGATGAGAACGTGACCATACTAATTTCAGATGATGGAGAGACGTGACCATACTATTTCAGATGATGGAGAGACGTGACCATACTATTTCAGATGATGGAGAGACGTGACCATACTATTTCAGATGATGGAGAGACGTGACCATACTATTTCAGATGATGGAGAGACGTGACCATACTATTTCAGATGATGGAGAGACGTGACCATACTATTTCAGATGATGGAGAGACGTGACCATACTATTTCAGATGATGGAGAGACGTGACCATACTATTTCAGATGATGGAGAGACGTGACCATACTATTTCAGATGATGGAGAGACGTGACCATACTATTTCAGATGATGGAGAGACGTGACCATACTATTTCAGATGATGGAGAGACGTGACCATACTATTTCAGATGATGGAGAGACGTGACCATACTATTTCAGATGATGGAGAGACGTGACCATACTATTTCAGATGATGGAGAGACGTGACCATACTATTTCAGATGATGGAGAGACGTGACCATACTATTTCAGATGATGGAGAGACGTGACCATACTATTTCAGATGATGGAGAGACGTTGACCATACTATTTCAGATGATGGAGAGACGTGACCATACTATTTCAGATGATGGAGAGACGTGACCATACTATTTCAGATGATGGAGAGACGTGACCATACTATTTCAGATGATGGAGAGACGTGACCATACTATTTCAGATGATGGAGAGACGTGACCTAACTACATATTTCAGTTGTCTTTTCATGGCTTGTCAGCAGGTCTTCGGAGAGGCTAACTGATGACAGCCTCTGTTCTCCTGTCGCTTATTCATGATTGCATCTCGTTTCAAATGTCCAGACGATACTGCCTCGTAGATCTCCTGCCAGCGTCCACGTTTCACAAGTATAAAGAAAGAGGACATTTTTCGCATCAGCATCCAGTGATTTGAAGTTCTTTACTGTCTTGAGTTTTTCCACCACTTGTTTCGATGTCTCTTGTGATGCTTTTGGTGGTTTTTGTCATCGTTTTGGTATTTTCTGCGCATGATTTACTAGATGGACAAATTCTTCTTCGTGTCCAGCCAAGCCATCAACTTCATCGGCGAAACGAAGGTTGGTGATTGTCCTGCCTCCATTGCTCACCGTTCTTCTGGAGCATCAGTCATGGGTCGTTCCAGTAACATGCTGAAGTGAGAGGTTTGGGAAAAGACTGGAGGTGGGAGAGAGGAGAATGGAGAAGGCAGCCCTGTCCAACGCCAACATATATAGGCCTATTTACACACACACACACACGCGCACGCGCGCGCGCGCGCGCGCGCGTCTGTGTGTGTGTGTGTGTGTGTGTGTGTGTGTGTGTGTGTGTGTGTGTGTGTGTGTGTGTGTATGAGCTGTTGTCTTCCTTCAAAAATCAAACATTCTTATTGCCAAAGTATGCATCAAAACCTTTTGCTCTATTCTTCACAACATGCACATATGTAATTTAAGTATGCATCAGAACCTTTTGCTCTATTGTTCACAACATGCACATATGTAATTTAGAAGGGCACAGGCAGTGTGCACAAACTGAATGCGATGGCGCAATCGATCCTCGTCAAATCATTCAAATTCTCATAAGTCATGACTACTCTTTTTGTTTTAAGGTTTTTGTGCATGATTTTTTTTACTATTGAAAGTCATAAAACGCTTTAATTTGTCTTATTTTGTTTTCTAAATCACTGTTCTCAAAGACTCCCTTCAGTATTGAAATCGTTTGTGGCTTGCTTTGAGAATCGTTTCATCAGAAAATATAATCATACACAGTGTGTGTGTGTGTGTGTGTGTGTGTGTGTGTGTGTGTGTGTGTGGCCATGGAGCTGTGTACACTGAACTTACATACATAAAAATTACAAAAACAAAACATAAAATCAAGAAGAAGAAAAAATTCGTCAACATATTTATTGGTACAGTGGAGTACCCGTTTTCGTGTGCCTGTCTACCGCCGATGTGATATTTTTAGGTTATATTCATTCGCTCATGTTATTTCACGAAGTATTGACTGGGGCAAAGATCATCGGCAAGACCGTTGTCAATACGAAATCGCTTTACTCATGCGAACAGAGCATTGTCGTCATTGTCTTATATCACATGTGCTAGCTTGACATGTTTATAGAGGGCGCTCGCGTGCTGTGTGACGTCGAGACCGAAACTCGACTTCCCCAAGAACAATAATGAGGACAATCCTTTGAAGCGAGGGCAGTCACCAGTTAACTCGACGAAGGAGTGGACGCTGTCTTGGAAGCAACATTGTCATTCCCATCTAGCCTCTACATTAAAAGAATCAGGCGCCCAACATTTTTTATTTGAGCTGGTTCTACGGCGATCATGACAGAATATTGGTGCGGATGCGAGTGCTTGCCGGACAAGAAAGGCAACTCAAGATGGTTGCTCGGAATTTTCCGATGCGCTGTTGTTTTGACTATAATGACGTTTTCATCCAGCCAGTGTTTGGAAGAAACGGCTCATTCCGCAAACCCTATTATATTCTATTGGGCGGAAGTCAATTTAACTTACATTGACCCGATCAAGCAAAAAGTGGTGCACGAAACGTCCAAAGGAAAGTATGGTGCCAAAAGCTTGGTTGAAGAGAGATCTGGGCTTGCAGTCCATGTGCGGAACAAGCAGAACAAAACGCACGGGTGTGATGACTATGGAATCAAACTGCCCAAAGAAAAATGGATTGCTTTGGTGGAGAGAGGAAAGTGTTATTTTACAGACAAAATTAAAATGGCAACGAAAAAGTACAATGCATCAGCTGTTGTGATTTACAACAACGAAGATGAAGGCATCACAATTATGCAGCATACAGGTAAGATGCACAACTTGCAAACTTCAAAGTGTATGTGTGGTGTGTGTGTGTGTGTGTGTGTGTGTGTGTGTGTGTGTGTGTTATCGCATGGGTGCCAAGTGTTACAGAACATTGCATGCAGTGTTTTGTATTAAACTGTAATTCAAACATGCTTGATCAAATGATTTTGTACATTGTAATGTTCTGTTATGAAACCTGAAAAATAATGGTATGAATCAATGCTAAATAGACTGTATGAGCAATTCTCTTGTTCTCAACAGTTATCTACAGACCTTTCAACATACTGTTTGTCACTACCATGAAGGTAGCTTAATTCTGTCAGTTTTTGAAACACACAAATATATCTTTGATTACAGCTTTCGTGAAACATCTTGTGCCATTACTTTTTTTTTTTTCAATTCTGTCAGCTCATAATAGTAAATGATCAAGCAATTTGATGTAGTCATTTCAGCCATTTTTTTTTACTACATGCAAAAAAAGTCTACTTTTTTCTGTTTGGTTTTCATGTGTGTGGTTTTTTGTTGTTGCTTTTTTTTGTTCTTTAACTTGAATCATTAGTTTGAAAAATGATTCATCAGTTTTGAGGGTAATGCACTTTGCAGTCAGTGACCTCTGAAAGTGTTCTGAACAAAACCTCCTTTGGACAACATTTTGAAAATGAATTAATAGATTTATGCAATTATTAGTTACACACACACACACACACACACACACACACACACACATGCACACACATGCACACATACAGATATTTTGTTTTGTTAACTGACTTACCTGTTATCAAGCAAAGAAGCAAATAATTGAAATGCCTTCAAACCCCCCCCCCCCCCCCCCCCCCTCCCCCCCTGGTTTTCCGAAGTGAAAGTGACAAAGTACAAAATTGCCATTTATGAGAGCAATTGCTATTCAGGGCTCAAAATACCCATTCGTCTGATCGTCCAGGTTAACTAAACCTTCTGGCAGACAAGTAGAAGTGAGCCTAGTGCTTGTCTGTTGAGCAACCAGTTTTTGACTGCCTGTGAAAGGGTGACTGATACGTTAGCTAAAAAAGTTGGTGCAGACCAGTTGCACCTCCACGAGCTCCATATGTTTTTCTCAGCACCTCAGTACAGTGCTCTGTCTGAACAAGGCATGCTCCAAATAAAAATTATGTTTAACTTTAAGATAATATGTCAACACCATGCATGCATTGTGGCTGGTTAGTGTAGGAATGATAGATTTACTAGTTCTAGTGATTCCCTTTCACAGTTTCAGACAGTATCACAGGCATGTAGTGCATGTCATTGTTGGCATGTTCTGCTTAACTTTGGCTATTATTTTTACTTTAGAATCATTTCTTTATTTTGAGAAGGCAAGTAAGAATCTGGGATAGAAATTAGGGGCACAATTAGACCTTTTATCTGCTTGTCCTCCTCGAGGACAGCCAGGAATTATCTGTGAATGTTTACCTTTGCTGTTAACTTGCTTGACCTTAAACTGGACTAGGTTACCACCAATGTTCTACAGCAGAAAAAAAAACAAAAATAAAGTATGGTACTAGGAGGACTAATACTTCATTGACCACTCAGTGTTTTGTTTCTTGTCCCATGACCAGGGGTTCCAGCAGGTTATGTAACATCAAAATGAATGGTGTTGAAAACTTCCTGTCCCGGTACATTTTTACCTGGTCACTTGCCTTACTTAAGCTTGTGTGTGCATGACTACATGATTTTGGTGGAACTTAGGAGGGGTGTTGTTTCTGCTTCCTTTTCAGTACAAAGTCTTGGACTTATTCATCAGAGTAACCACACTGATTCAGTGGAATGCAGTGTAAGCTCTTAAGTAATGTATTGTGAGATCTTCATTGCTATCAAGTGGCTATCTAGATGTTGCTGTCAAGGACTCTTAGGTCCTGATTATGGCAAGTCATTGTAGCACTTAGCTGACCCTACCCTCCTAGTCCTACACCCCTCCCCTCTCTCTTGTTTCTCTCTGTTTTTTTGTTCTTCTATATTGTGAAAATAACAGACGTCATCAAAATAGACAGCCAGGTGATGTTCTGTCCAGCTTTTCTTTTACTGTAGAATTTTCTAGAATCACTGATTACTTTAACAGTACTTAGGTGCCCAAGGGATAACGTTCACGGAGAATATTTGAGCAACCAAAGAAGGGTCAGGATTCTGTCCTAAACCATGGGCAACAGGGTACATTGTAACCTGTCTGGTCTAAAATATTTTCAACCTAAATACTTCCATGGACTTTTTTATTTTATTTTATTTTTATTATTTTTTTTTTTTGGGGGGGGGGGGGGGGGGGGGTCTGTATCTGGGGCATCCACCTTCCATTAGTTGTACCATAGAGATAAGGAGTTTGGGGAAGGTACATATACCCATACTACAGTACTTTACAAGGCAAGCTCTAACAGTGATCTCGTGATCTCGCAAGAAACTATGCAAATTGGTCCAAACACTGACTTCCCTGCAGCTGCCTTATCACTCAACAACCAGCGTCTGAACAACTGTTCCCAGAGAAGTGAAAACCAGTGACAGAGCCTCTGTCATATGGTGCACTACAGGTACTTTTTCAGTAAGGTGACAGAAAAATCACATATCGATCATGGCCTTTGATAAAAGAAGGCAGATCTCAACAAGACACTGAAACGGGGTTCCAGAATAGATTACATTTTTTTTTTTTACCAGATCTGTTAAAGATGATGGGAGGGTTGAACCTTGTACATTTTCCACACAGTCAGAATCTGGTTCACTTGTCTGTTGAAGAGGAAAATATGGTTTTTAGGTCAGTTTCCTCACTTGGCAACAGGCTAAAGTCAAAGATCTAAGACCATGGAAGAGTCACTGATGGCTGACTGCATTGTTTTCTTTCTAGAGGATGAAGAACAAGCGTGTTTTACGTTTTAGCCAGTTTTGGACCCAAAAGAGTAATGTAACATAACTTACTGGAAAAAAAATTGCCACTACACACAAAGGAATGGATTTGAAATTTGATTAGATCATGATGTTCTCACTACTTAAAAATTAATGTGTTTGTGTATATTTATATATATATATATTTTTTTTTTAATATTTTATTTTATTTTTTTCATTCTGACACAACCTATGTTTATTTAGCTGTTTGGTGGTTTGGTATACTACTTTTGCAAGGGGTACTTTAGTGACAGAACTTTACATGTTAACACGATCTTTGTTGCAGCACTTTGATAACTTTATGGAGAGGGTCTTGTCTACAAGGTACAAGCCATATTAATGTGCTGTCTCGGTGTCTGATGTAGAATATTTTGGACTTGTAACTTCAGTTGTATGATACGTAAAGAAGCCACCTGATCTTGAACAGCTGGATTGTTCTTTTGAGGTCTCTTTTTGTCATCTCGCTATCACAATTGAAGTAAAGGATGGATGTCTCCTGTGATGCTTAGTGTTGCATCTTCACTGGGAAGTTGATCATTGACAATGTTGCTTTCCAAATTATATATTAACTAGTCTTGTTGGGTAAATAAGCTACAGAGATTAACAACTTTGTTCATGTTCTCCTAGCTATAGTGCCAGTAAATAAATCATTAAATGATAAACCTTGTAATTTATATTCCATATGTATGACATGTTGGCAGAGATCAGAGGGATGAAAATGAACTCAGCATTGTCTGAGCTTAACAAATTTGGTTTTAATTTCAAGCTTGTTCACTTGTCCAAAGATTTGTGTGTGTGTATGGAGAGGGGGGGGGGGGGGGGGCAAAACCAGTCAAACCAGATTGTGCTTCACAACGGATGTTTTTAAACAAGGGAAGAGAGGAGGGGAGAGAAGTGTTAATGGGTATCTATGGTATTTTTATGATATTTTTATGACGTTTTATGTTGTGTATTTTAATGGGCCATGGAAGGGCCAACATTTTCTCAGATCTGATTCCTGTTTTTGTATTCAATTGACAATGTGCATTTAACTCACAACGCTTAGAACTTTGACACTACACTTGCAGAAATTGTGGAGCTCCCCCTTTCAGCTCATGAAGACCAGGATGTTCTTTGTTGAGGCCAACAGAAAGTACTTTTCCATCAAGCCAACCTGGAGACACTTTTTGTCATCGAATCTGAAAAAAATGAAAGATGGAATGAGAATGGTTGGGTGTTTGATTAGTCAGAGGAAAAGTTCCTTCTTTCAGAGCTCTGGTAGAAATTGTGGTTCACCTTGGGTTTCTTTGAAAAAAAAAAAAAAAAAGGAAACCTCTCTCTTTCATTTCAGTTGCTGTAAATCACTAAACTTTTTTTTTTTCAGTTTTAAAACTGCTAAGCTTTTACTCTGAAAATGAACAGGACTAACACTAGTAAAACAGTATTTGATGCTGAAGCCATAAAAGCGAAGACAGTTCTTCTTAGATTGAAGAATAGAGTGTGCAAATGAATATAATGCTTGAGAGAGACGTTGTCAAAGAGATCGCATACTTTCATGCACAATAACAATTGTTGGGACACAGTCACAGTTCCATAAGTTTTATCTTTGAGCTTGAAAATTTGGTGTGTAGTATTTTATGCAGTGATGCACACGGTTTGTCCATATATTCACACACACACTTACATTTGCAGACACAGTTGAAATGTACTGGATAGAGAAAGTTGCAATTACATAGGTGTTTAACTGCTGTAGTTTTGTTTGTTTGTTTTTAATTCACTTGTTTGTTTGGTTTTATTTCAGTTGTTACAATTCATATTTACTTTTTTATTTTGTTTTGTTCTCATTTGTCGTTGTTGTCATTCTTTGTCAGACATATTCATGCATTATTCATAAGGATACTCGTGACTGTCCAAAAGGCATTAATTCACTTTATGCTGGAGGTTGTTTATCTGATGCGGAATTAAAGGGGAAAAAACCCAACAACGCTGGCAGGCGTTGTGTCCATGGATCAGAGGACTGTTTCAACAGAATAACAAGGTACATACTGTAATTAGTGTAAAGTGTAACAAGTTTTGGCCTGTCAACCCATGACTTTACAGCATTATCATGCTGTGTATTGCTACCATGCCTGTCAGCCCTTGGAGTTTTATTCCTTTAACTGAAATGGTGACATGCAGTGAAAGTCTGATATGATTAGAGACATGGAGCAAAGCTTTTTTTCTGGTCACTTTTGCATTTAATTTCAGTTGTTATAATGCACTTAAGTTATACACACACTTGGTTCCATAGTCCACCCTCCCATCCCTGCCCACACACATGTATCGACATATACACAAAGATACACACACACTATGGGCTCATGCATGCACACTCACACACACATGTATACCCATAACATACACACATGCACAAGCACGTGCACATGTACACACACACACACACACACACACACACACACACTTTCTCTCTCTCTCTCTCTCTCTCTCTCTCTCTTTCTCTCTCTCACACTCACTCCTCACATTCCCTCCCTCTCTCTTCTTTTTTAAGCCTCGTGTCCATAATGGTTTTAGCAATGTGTATATATTCTACCATGTAGTTGGATTGACAAGTTCAAAACTAGTTAACATTTTCAGGTATCTATATACAGGTTTGGAACTCCATTTCTCCAAACCTAAAATTGTGCTGTTCACTGCCTACTTGGAAAAAAAAACAACATAAAAAATATCTCACAGATTCTTTAGTGTAGACTACACTGTCTCATAATTAATGTACTTGCAGGAGTCAAAATACCTTGCAGTAATCGCTCTTATCATTAACAGTAAGAGATGTATACGTTGTTACAGCACTAGTAATATCAGTAAATGATATCACCCACTGTTCTTACTCATTGAGGAAAATTGCTCCATTTAGAATACTGTATTCTGGTTCTTGTCAATGCCATCATCATCGTCATACTGGTAACGATTACCACCAACAATCACAAATATACAGCAAATGTCATCGTTTTATCACTATTAATCTAATCAGTTAAAAGAGATTGTGTGTGTGTGTGTGTGTGTGTGCGTGTGTGTGTGTGTGTGTGTGTGTGTGTGTGTGTGTGTGTGTGTGTGTGTAGCAAAGAGTGGGCTTTTCTTTTTCTGTCTTCCCCCCCCCACCTCCACCACACCCAGTTGTTGTTATCTGGGTTCATACCTTGATGATTAAGTGTTTTTTGTGATTGTTGTTGTTGCTGTTGTTTGTATTGTTCTGTGCGTTGATACCTGTATGACTCATTGCTGCTTATACATGCATGCTTTTTATTATGCCTTTGCATACTAATGTGTACACTTATGTGATTCACGTTCTCCATAATCCTGTGCACATATGATTTTTAAAGAATTAAACAGTAAACAAGTGGGGTAACTTTTGCTCCCATAAGAAAACCTAAGACAGAGTAACTTTTATTCAAGACTGGCACAGTCGTTTCCAATTTTAAAGAATTGTTATTTTAATTTTTGTTGTTGTTGTTGCTAATCTCATTGTTTAATTTAGCTTAGCAAGGACAGATTGGAAGAATAGGCTCTGCCTAAAATCTTATTCGAATAAAGGTTTTCTGAGTTTTGAGTTCTGTGCTCTCTCTCTCTCTCTCTCCTCTCTCTCTCTCTCTCTCTCTCTCTCCCCCCTCCCTCCCTCTCTCTCTTCTACATATGCAACATGTAGTGTGGCATGATGAATATTTTAAGAATATCAGACTTTCAATCATAAGGATTGGGATTCAGATCTTTGGTCAGCTGTTGATTGGTAATCTCCCCCCCCCCCCCCCCCCCCCCATTCTTTCACTGATCAATGTGTGACAGATTTTCTGGTGTAAGTATCCCTTTGTATCTGAAACATCTAACTTACCCAGTTATACATGTTATGGACACATTGGAGTTTACATGTATGCAAGATGTTTTGTCTGCATATAAGATTACATCACAAGAGAAGGCCAGTTTTTCCATTTGTGTGGATGACACGTATATGTAACATGCGGTCTTCATGAAGAATTATTTCAGAGAGGAAAGCTGAGTGACTAACAACTGAATGACACAGAAAATGAATGGTTAGTGCCAGTAGGCAGCTCTTCAGTCATCTCTGTCCAAAGTGGCAGAGCGTTTGTGAACTAGACTGTGGATTGTAACTTAGGACTTAGGGGTTATTGTCTCTATGAGAATAGTTGCAATATTTAATTAAGTACTCTCAATTAATGTTAACACACACATATATTGAGTCTCTGTCTCTCTCTCCTCCTCCGTATCTCTTTCTCTCTCTTCAATTTCTCTCATTTTCACACTTTCCGTCTTCATCTGACTCTTTCTCACTTCATCACCTTCTTTCTCCCTCTCCTTGTCTCTGTCTCTGTGAGTCTGTCTCTGTCAGTGTTTCTGTTTCTGTCTCTCTCTCTGTCTGTCTCTCTCTCTCTCTCTGTCTCTCTCTTTTCCTTCTTCCTCTCTGTCTATTTTTTATTTTTCTTGCATATCACTTCAGAATCTATCTCCATGCATTGTTGTTACAGGAGAAGAAATTGGACATTTTTTAAAGTGATCTACAGGGAGGAGCTGGCAGATTCAGTTTCTGTGATCTCCTCAATGTCTTAGATGTGAGAAAATCAGACTGCTGCTATCAGGGAGAATTCAGCACCACTCGCCTTTCCTCCACTTCTTCTGGCCATGTGCGTTTCTGTTGACCTACATGATCAAAGTGAATTCCTCAGCATGAATTTCTGCTGGGGGAGGAGACTCCCTCATCACTGTGGTTCTTTTATGTTTGCTAAACTTGTGCAAGATGAAACTGGTGCATTGAATCATAGTTCATTGTGAAATTCAGAACACTCATGTTCAGACTACACTTACAGTCTGATAAACATGGGAGAGAGCGAGGTAAGGATGTTGTGGGGCGGGGAATGAAATCCATGTTTGAGTTTAACTAGTGACCTGCCTAGGATTTAAATGTCTACTCCCGAGATTGGCAATAATTTGTTAGTTTGACAGGATTAGTGTCTGACGATTAGTAAAAATAAACAATTGAGATCAAGCCATAATGATCCATCAGAGTGGGCATTTTCATCTGCAGTCTAGGAGATAGGAAGTGGTCAGCCAAATCTAGCATTGGTTAACTTCTCTTGCATACTATATCAGTTAATGCATTCGAACAAGTTGGCTGCTCGATAGGAGTCAAATCAATCAACTTCTCCACTTGATTTTGCCCTGTTTATTGATTACAATATCAACACAAGAAATCTTTTGACTAAGTTTACAATATTTTTTGCAAAGACAAAGACATTTTTTGGTGTTGTCAACAGCTCCTCACATGCTGGAATTGGGAAGGTTCTCCTAAGTAATACACATATTGATATTATATCATTGCTTGTGTCTTCTCCCAAGCATTCTCAACAATCCTAGACAAAAGATAAGTACTATAGATCAAATTTTTAATCTGTAACAACCCTCTGTGGCAGGGACACCTTATATGTAGGTGAAAATTTTAATTGATTTTGTTAGCATTAGAAGGCGTGCAGCCCCACAATTGGGCTGGGTTTGAACAGGTAAGCAAAAGGTTTTTTTTTTTATGATCCCCATATTGTAGTTACTTGATGTGGGGATCTGTTTTCAACAAGGTATGACCAGTCTCCATGGTAGACCATTAAAAGAAAAATTATTACAGAAAAAAAAGACGAAATATGGATCTGTATTTTTCTTAAGTAGGTGCCTTTTCTGTCACTGGTCACTCCACTTGGACTGCACATTCCAGTGGTAGCAGTGTAGTGACAGAATTTACCAACTGCAGGGCTTTTCCAAAATGAAGTAGATGAACATTGCTTGCTCTTTTTTTGTGGAAGACCACTAGTTCTTTGGAGAAATTCCATTTCTTTTTCCATGTGTTCTTTCTCCCCATGGGCTTTGCTCTTACGTTTGACATGTGAATGACGAGAGTTGAAAACATTTCAAATTTTGTTTTTCCATGGGGGAAGTGGAGGGTGTGGGGGGGGGGGGGGGGGGGGTGTCCTATTCACTTTCCAGTTGTCTCTTGGTCAGGAGACTTTTAAGATGTTGGTCATTGATGAGAATGGGTCAGTGGTAACTTGCTTTTGCTGACCGAGATGGCTGGTTAATGACATAATACTGCTTGGTGTTGGTGAAGAGATGCAAAAATGGTTTGAGTGGTGAGATTGTACGCATGTTGAGGTGGGATCAGTGGCGAGATAAACTTTAGTTTCGGCTGGTGTTGACACGGTGTCAGTAGTGAGATTTTGGCCAGTGGTGAGATGGGGATCGTAATGAGGTGAGATGAGTGCTGAGTTTTGGGTAAGGGGAGGGAGGTCAGTGATGAGATAGCGGTCTTTGATACTCAGGTGAGATAGTGATCTGCGATGAGTTTGGGTCAGTGTTTCTAGTATAGGGTCAGTGTGAGTTTGGGTCAGTTTTTAGATTGGGTGTATGGTGAAATGAACATAAAATTGGGTGGTAGTGAGGGGATTGATGTGGAGGTGAGATTGGAAGGGAAATGACATGGGGTTGATGGTGAGATGGAATGAATGAGATTTATATTATAAGTACCATGTAGATACTGCATATAAGAGCTTTTCCCCTCAGATTTTGTTCATTTGAAAGGGGTCATCCTCCCTTTAAGTTTGTATGGATCAGTATTTGTGCCTGTGTTTGTATGTGCACATATCAGCTGAAACAAAGGTTTCTATAATATGGGTTTGTGTTTCCAGGTAGCAGTAGCGTGTCGTAAAATTTCTCAAGACTGGGATAGATTGGTTGTTGTGTGTGTCAGTTTTGTATGTAAGTGTGTGTGCGCACGTGCATGTGTCCATGCATGCGTGTGCGTGCGTGTGTATGTTGTAATATTTTGCTTGAAAAAGAAGACAGGATGGTGGTGGTGGTCTAAAAGAATTAAGGTGTTATTCTTTCCTTTTGGTAGTTCAGAATCACAGTGTATCTAAATTCTAATTCATTTAAAATGGTCTCTGATTTATTTATTTATTGTTTGCTTGCTTATTTTTCGTTTGTTACTTTTTTTTTAACACAAAAACTTTTCACTTCTGATGGTCAGTGCTTTGTTTGAATGACTTCTTGTCTCTTGACAAAGGTGTTACCCCCTCCTTCTCCGCTATCCCCTGTAATAGAGCTCCTCCTCCCAACCTTTTTTTTCTGTTTCAGAACATTATCCTCGTTGAGTACCAGTTTTGGTTTTCTTCTTCTTTTGTGCGTGTACATATTTCATCCAGTCTAATTACAGTTGGTATTCCTTGAACTTGCATTATCATTTCTTTTGGAGTAGTAATCCATGTCATGAATGTACAATAGAATGTTATGTTCCTCATTTCACTTTTCCTGCATGGAAATACATGGCTTTCCCCTTTGCCCGTGGCAGATTTCGCATTAGGCCTATCTATCCATCATGTCCGTCGGGGACTTCATATGACCCGGTTGGGGAACGAATATGGACACAGACAAACAAAAGAAAGTAGGTTATGTTTTGTGCTCCTCAGCTCCTCTTGCGTTGTTGTACATTGGCTGTAAAGGGCTTACTTGCACACTTTGTTCAGTGAAGCAATTCACCTTCTCTGCTGCTTTACCTGTAGTTCAGAATTTAGCAGTTCCACCTTCTCTGCTTTACTGAAAATGGACGTGTTGTGATTACAAGTCATCCTAGAGTAGCGGTCCTTGTTTGTTTATTTTGAGCAATGCCATCAGGATCACTTAGCTCTCAGTAATACAGAGTAATACAGGTTAGTTTGCAATGTAGAGGCAGAGCACAGGTATTTTTCTTTTTCTTTTTTTTTTAAAGATTTCTATAAATTTAATTTTTTTGTATAATGCTATCAAAGTACGTGTTTCTTTTCTTTAAGATGAGATTGTTGGTCACTGCACTGTTTTGGAAATATATATATATATAAATAATATCTGTCCATGAAGCAGAATGAAACAGAATATGTTTTGTTAAAAAGAAATTATCATATTTGGATAACATTGTGATTATGTGGGGACATCTTTTGTGTGTTGAAACATGAAGGAAAATATGCGAAACCACTTATATTTGACAAGCGCATTTGTTTGTTCCTAATATCACAAGATGCCTTTCCAGACCATTTTGAACTAGATTCCATTCTTTATGACTTTCCAGAAAAAAAAGTGTTTTTATTAGTAAGCTAAAAATGTTGATAAAGAGGTTGAAATGAATTTGTAAGCAAAAAGTGAAAAACAGTTTTTGTTTTCCATCTGTATTCTTAACTGTCATTGTTTGTAATACCAGTACGATCCCTTGATGTCAGATGTTAACATTTAGCACCATGCCTTTGGAATTTTGTTATTGTGACTGTTTCAGTGTGCATTAATGTTTTCTGTGTTTAGATTCTGCAGAATTCTTTACATGTTTTAAATTTAAAGACAATTACCAATGTTTTGATATATATTATTAAGTATATTTTTTTCTTTTATGATCAGCAAGTTGTCATAAACCAGTTCTTTTTAAGTATAGGCACCAAAGTGTTTGAACTGGTAAGACTTAAAGTAGTTTTCTCCGTTATTGTCAGAAGTTCTTAACATGTGTGATAATGCCTCTGCTTTTTCAGGGCGTATCTCAAAATCTGTTGCTAGTTATAAGTTTTTTTTTTTTTTAGCACAGTTGTGAAGCTCACAAATAGATTTTGTGTGCAGTAAGGTAAAACAACAAACTAACAGAAACTGACAACAGAACAGTCTATTTATTAAAAAAAAAATGTTGCATTCAGCGCAACAAGCAAAAAGTAGGGGAATACAGGTGCTGTTAAGCATTCTTCTATCATGAAATTACCTGGCAAAGATCTGTTAAACAGAAATGATGAAGAGTGGAAACATCAAATCCTTCATTTGCACTGTGTATCAGTGCATAACCATACTCTTGGGTACATAAACGACTTGCCGAAAGTTAAAAACTTGAGTGTAAATCTTTTTGAGAATTTTTGTGCTTGTCTGGAGCATGAGATAATCCAAGAATCTTAACAATATAATAATAACCTATTTAGAACCATTATGCATTGATAACATAAGTTAAGAAAATGAAGGTTTTGTAGTTGATTTCGTTTGTTACGTCCTAACCCCAGTCGGTTCTCATCAAGTTGAAAGCCTTGTAAACGTTGTCTCTCTTTTGTTTGAGGTAATCATTGTTTCATGTTTACAGGAATCTTTTACAGATTTATAAATGACATTTAAGTATAATGAAAAGAAATTTAAAAAAGGTACCTTTTCAATTTCTTGTGTAGAGGTGTATATAATTCTTTTGTCTTTTTTCCCTTTCAAGACAAGTTATTTTGACTAAGCTGTTCATGGAAAAATTTGTTTCCTGTCTGTACTGAACTCATGCTTGTCATGTGTGCATCCTTGTCCTCCCTTGCAGTTAATTTTTTATGGCATTGAGTGATCTATTGAGGTTCTTGGGCTTACAAACTGTTATCAGTTGATTTTGTTTAATCAGATTACGTTTTCGTAAGGTTGTAAATAATGTCCAGGACACAGCCATGATTTGTGACATCTGTTGTAAAAGCTTTAGTTTTAGGTTAGTGTTTGTTTATTTTTTGGTAGCAGTAATTGCTTTAAGAGAGAGAGAGAGAGAGAGAGAGAGAGAGATTGATGATGAAGTTGTTAATGTTAACAAAATTGATTTTACCACTACCAAGGACTTGGGAGATGGTTGCATGTGTTTGTTGGTTTGTTTATGTGTTTGTCAGCAATGTACAGAAATGATTTTGATTGAAAAGATGATATGTGGTTTGTATGAACCCATTAAATTCCACAGCAGATCTGGATAAAAGGGTAGATCCTCAGTCCGTTGGGCTTTGGCAGAGGTTTGAGTTGATTTTAACGTGGTGACAGCCCTGATGTGGCCCTTTGGGTCGGCTGGGCTGTAAGCAACATTTTCTTATTAACTCTCCTGTGTGGCCTTCGAGTAGGCCTGCTATTTTTGTAACAGCATGATAAAGAAAACATGACGACTGACTTCAAACACTAATTGTGGCACATACCGTGCAAGGCAAATACTTCATTTTAGTGTAGTTTTATGTAACCTTTCTTGGGTGAACTGAACTCATTATCAGACCTGTTTTTAAAACACAGATGATGTTTCATAATATTGGAAGTAGATAATATCTTTGATATGTTTCGTTACCAGACAGTTACTGTTCAGTAATTGAAGAAAATGTTTTGCATACATCTGTTGAATAATATTGGGCATCCTGATGTAAAACTCACTGATGTTTTCATGCAGACCTTTTTGCTAAAAGATAAGTTGGGGGAAAAAAAAGAAGTGTGTTTCAGTACGTTTGCCAGTTTGTCTAGAGCTGTTAATTTAACTTAAGATTTAAGAGAACTGTGTGCCAAAGAAAAGTGACTTTAATTCATATATTTCTAGTTATTGAATTTGGAAGCAAAAAAATGGTGGTTAGTTTCATAGTTTAAACCATAATTGATTTGTTCTGGTATGGCGTGATTCTTCTGTAGCATTAGTGTTATTTTTTATTTTTTGATGGGGTATCTCCCCAGTGAACCCAACCTGTTATCCTTGTTTTGTGTGCACAGTTGTCTCTTGAAGGTCTCTGAAAGCCAGTCATCTCCCACAGTACTCTGTGCTTAATAGATAATACGCACAACAAAGGACAACATTATGACTTTTTTGTTCAATACTCTGCTACGTTGTGTGTGCTGTGTGTGTGTGTGTTTTTTTTAGTCATATGGAACTTGAAGTTGAACTACATTCAATATGTATGGAAAACCTTTTGTGATTTGGTTGTGGATATGACAGTTATGTTCACAGTTATAAGAAGATACTACTGCACCTCCCTGTTTTCTTTTGAATTTAATACGCAACAGTGACGTGTACCTCTGGAATAATTTCAATGTTTGGTTCAAGTGATCTCAAACTACAACTTCAAGCCATCTTTCATCAAAATTTAATTCATGTACTTTCACATTTCTTTACCCACAAATAAAGGGATACATAGGTAAGAAATGCTTGCAATAATTTTTGTTTCAAATTTATTGATGTTTGCCAATGCCAGCAAGGTGATTTAATGATCACGCAGAAAAGATTAAGTTGTTCCCAGGGAAAAAGATCGCAAAGGCCCTTTTCTTTTCTCCTCCTAGCTGCTAAATAATTCTATGTAAGCATGTGCGAATGTCAGCAGTCGGAACTGTCTTGTGATGAACTCAATCAATAACAGTTCCCCAGTGAGGCAGGCCGTTCCCATGGCAACCAATGTACTATATGATGCTGGCAATTCTCCAGTTGACGTACCTGGAACCAGAGACCTGTCTGCCTGCGTATCTGATCTTGGCCCCTTATTAAGCACTGTGACAAGCCTTACCTTCTGACTGTAATTAATGGAAGGGATAAATAGGGTAGATGAATCACTGGATATCTGGCTATAGATGTAATTTTGATTAATGAGGGTTGTGTGTGTGTGTGTGTGTGTGTGTGTGTGTGTGTGTGTGTGTGTGTGTGTATGTGCGCGCGCACATGCGCATGTGTATGTGTGATTGTGTGTGTGTGTGTGTGTGTAAAATCTGTGTTTTAAAAAATATTGTTTTTCAGAATGATGTTGAAATTCATGCTGTGTATACAAGTGTGCCCTTATGTATGCACAATCTCTCTCTCTCTCTCTCTGTCTGTGTCTGTCTGTCTCTTTGTCAGTGTGTCTGTCTCTCTCTCTCTCCCTCCCTCAACACACACACACACACACACACACACACACCACATTCAACATGCATGCATGCTTACACAGACATACACATAAACACATGCATGTGCACACACACACACACCACACGCTCTCTCTGTGTCTCTCTTTCTTTCTCTGTCTGTCTGTCTCTCTCCCTCTCCCTCCCCTCACACACACACACACACACACACACACACACAACACACACACACACACACACACACACACACACACACGCGCGTGCGTATTCAACATGTATACATGCTTACACAGACATGCACATATGCGTGTGCACACACACACACACACACACACACACACACACACACACACACACACACACACACACACACACCGCGCGCACACGCACACACACATTCCCTCTATCTCTCTGTGTCTCTGTGTCCCTCTCTCTCTTTCTCTCTTAGAATACTCTCTCACATAGGGAAAATGGATTGACATAGATGTAGCTTTAAGAAAACCAGTTCATCAGCTCAGACCAGGAAGACCATGGAGATGGGGTGGAGGTGTGCATCTCAAGAGCTATAGATTGTCTGGAAGTTCTGCTCTAGAAATGGCCTGCCCCCCCCCCCCCCCCCCCCCAATCCTTTTCCCACCTCCCCTCTCCTACCTCCATACCCCCTACCTCCCCAGCCTCTGTTCCCTTCTTCACTATCTCCCCCTCCCTCCTCCTCCCTACACACACACCACACACACACACACACACACACACACACACACACACACACACACACACACATATTCCCCATCTCCCCATTTTCCTCTCTTTTCCTCAAATCCCTAATCTCCCCGTCCTTCTGCCTTTTGTTTTTTCCACTTGTTATCAGTGTCAGTCTGTCTTTCTGTCTGTTTCTGTCTCTCTCTCTGTGTCTGTTTCATCTCTTCTTCTATCTCTGTCTCTCTGTCTGTTTGTCTGTCTGTCTCTCTCTCCCACTCTCTCTTTCTCACTCCCCCCCCACCCTCTCTCTCTCTCTCTCTCTCTCTCTCTCTCTCTCTCTCTCTCTCTCTCTCTCTCTCATCACTCCCATCCCCCTTTCTTTCAACCCAGCCAACCTTACTGCTGTGTATTTGATTTTCTCCCCATTATTTTTGGTGCCAGTTTGTATCAAAATGTTGTAGAACATTTGATAGAGCAAGGAGAAACAAAATCAGAAAAGAGATGGTACAGTGGTGAGAACAAAGATTTTCTCATTCTGTGCTGACAATTTGAAGCACTTAATAGGGTAAACAGAGGTTACTGGGTTTTAAATCTTTCTTTTTTTTTTAATTGAAATTTTTTTTTTCCCAGAGTGAAGAAAGAGACAGAACAAGCCAGTAAAATATGGTGGAAGAAAGTATCAAAACATGTGGTTGTAAAGTTTTTGACAAGTGCCTTTATACTTTTTGTCACATTTGTGACATATTTCAATTCATAAATACAGTTTTTTTCCTTTGTGTTTCTTCTTGGAAGTCTGGGTGGACTGGGGTATTGTATTTGAAGAAAATCAACAGTTTTGTTTGATTTGCAGACAAATGTGGTTTAAGTTTGATAACAAACTTGTGTCAGTGTTCACAAGTCAACAGTCATTTTTTGCAAACTATCTGGATCAACCTGTGGTACCTTATCAGAATTCTGATCATTCACTGATTCAGTCATGCTGAGCATATAAAATGTAGTAAAACTTTGAAAAAGAAAGGTGTTTTACATTTGTATTAATCCACAGGTGTTTAAAGTGCTGGTTGATCCTCAGGATTAAGGGCAAGTGTATTCATACGAAAATGTGTGTGTGTGTGTGTGTTTGTGTGTGAGTGTGTGTGTGTGTGTGTGTGTGTGTGTGTGTGTGTGTGTGTGTGTGTGTGTGTGTGTGAGTGAGTGAGAGAAGGAGAGAGAGAGAGAGAGAGAGTGCATGCTTGTGGAAGTGCAGATGTGTGTGCATGAGTGAGTGGGTATGTGTGTCTGTTGCTTAGTTTAGGTTCGTTTGTTTGCATGCTTTTTTTTTTGCCCCCTCCCCCCCCTTTCCCCTAACCACCACTGACATACCAGCTGCTTGGCCTGTGCTCAAGCATGTAGTGCTGTGCTGTGGTCTGGAGGATTGCTGACTGGAATGTCATGCATCAGGACCTCAACATCAGAGTAATTTGCCTTCTCAAGGTGGTGTGTTTTTTTTTTTAATTTTTTTTTTTTTTTTAACACACAGTATATGCACGAGTATTGTCTTTGTCTTTGGCGGTGTCATTGTACCTGGGTGGCTGTGTGTGTGTATTTCGATCAACATTGTACCCAGACTGGTTGTGATTGTAAGAGGAAAGGACCCAGACAGGTTCACACTACAGACAGGCATTTACTATGATTTGTATGTTTCTGGGACTTTTCCCAGACTTGCCACCTGTGTCTATGCTTAATTTTGAATAATGCATTACCTGCAAACATTTGTCCAACAGTTTAATGCTGATGGTTGATTCAGTTTCTGTTCATTTTCTGAAATTGGTAGATAGGTGCCATTTTCCAATGCCCAGCATCTGGTTTTTTAACCCTTTTTCCACCATGTGGAAAGAGCACAGAAAGTACATTGAGAATCTTCATAAATAAAACAAAGTGAAGAAACTCAAAATGATCAGATCCACCTCTGACAACTTACTTTTTTGTGTTGTAAGGTAATGGTATGCATGTGAGCATGCACACACACGTACACACACATACACACATATGCACATACGCGCACGCACACACACACACACACACACACACACACACACACACACACACACACACACACACACACGCATGCACACACACACACACACACACACACACACGCATGCACACACACACACACGCACGCACGCACGTGCACACACACACACACACACACACACACACACACACCACACACAAATTCATACATACAAACATACATACACACGCACACTCTCAAATTCTATTGTGCTCTGTCTTGTGTGTCCAAGCCTAAAAGGGTTTTTACCCTGTTCCCAAGGCAGCCGTAAAGAAGAAACAGTCCTGTGCCGTTTGCATACAGGCCATTCCTTTTACACCCATTCTTATCTTTTGAAAGGTGAGGAAGTCTCCATAGTGCTGTCCATGTCATGTTCAACTAACAGTGAAACATATTCTTTTAGAGTGTTGGGACTGGCATGATGTGAGACAAACATTTTACAGCAGAATCCTTGAAAACCTTGATCGTAGATGTCCTGCCAGATGTGATCTTTGAATTTCAGAGAGATCAACATTTTTCATCTGATCTACAAGTTTACAGAAGAAAGATTCTTAACAAAATTTCCAGTCTGCTTTTAGAAGGCGTCTTTTAAAGGCTTGTGTGAATAAGGTTTTTTTTTTTTTTTTTACTGATGACTTGTGAGTTGTGAGGGTTTGTGTGTGTGTGTGTTGTGTGTGTGTGTGTGTGTGTGTGTGTGTTTTGAGGGAATGGGTGAGGGTGGTGTAGGGGGCTAGTATGTTTAGTTGACATGGGGAAGTGCGAGGCAGGGGCTGGGGTGGGGGGGGGGGGGGGGGGGGCAGAGTAAGGTGAAGACTGGTGAGAGTTAGTGTGCACTGAGATTAAAGATGAGGCAAAAAGAACTGGGGATGGCACGATGGTGCCAGGACTGTTTTACCCAGGTATGGAAGAAGTGTGTGAAGAGTCTGTGGGGGGGTGGGGGGGGGGGGTGGGACACTATTGATCTGCTGGAAATAAATATCCGTTGTTGGGGAGACATGAACCAAAAGAGAAAATGAGATGCATTGCTCAGAGAGATGTATGGTCAGCGCTGATCTGTTGGTGCTCTGTCTGATTGAGTGAGGATGAAGTTGGCCGAAAAGGGAAACGTAATCCTGCAGTAAAGTCACAAAGCTGTAGTGACTGCGTTATCTGGATGGATTGCTTGTGGCCTTTTTTTTTTTTTTTTCCCTCTGCAGCTCTGCTAGAAGTTCTCTTTCTGTCATAGGTACATCATGTCTCTCTTTTTCTTCTCTTTCCATTAGTGAAATTGCTGCCATGTTCTTTTCTGTCCACAAGATATTGCCTGTTCAGTATAATAAATAAGTTATTTAATGAATGTGTGTGTGTATGTGTGTGTGTGTGTATGTATGTGTGTGTGTGTGTGTGTGTGTGGGGAGAGGAGGAGAGAGAGAGAGAGAGAGAGAGAGAGAGAGAGAGAGAGAGAGAGATTCTTTCTCATTTCTGTCTCACACTCTGACTTCTTTGTTTTTTTTTGTTTTTTTTAAGTTTTAATTACCTTTTTTTTTTTACCTTAAGTGCTGTCATTTTGTGTTTTTCTACCTCTTTCTCTCCCTTTGTCTCTAGGAATTTATGTATTGCTCCCTGTCAGATTCATTCTAGCCATAATTATGTCCTCCAGCCCACCTGTCCAATTTTTCTCTGTCATCTTCTTATATGCAGTGTGCAGTCTGAACCATCCACACAATTTCTGCCTTTCTCCAGTCACCCTGTGTGACTGACAGTTGGCCTGGCTGTTTCATGTCTTCTCCCATTCTTTGATTTTATGGGCAGTGCCTCTCACATCAGATAAGCCGTCCTTTCTTCTCTTTGTTGGGGCCTGTTCCCTCTGACAGAACTGCGTCATTTGCCCTCTTTCTTTGTCTGTCTGTCTCTCTGTTTCACTCTCTGTCTCTCTTTTTCTGTCAGTCTGTCTGTCTCTCTGTCACTCTCTTTCTCGCTCTATCTATCTGTCCCTCTCTTTCTGTCTCCCCCTCTCTCTCTCTCTCTCTCTCTCTCTCTCTCTGTCTTCTATGCTTGTTGGAAATTGTCCTTTCTCTGACTTCATTACTCACTGGGTGATTCTCTGGGCAAAGCCACACATATGCTGTCTCCTTCTCTGCCATCTCTCTCTCTCTCTTTCTCTCTCTCTCTCACCTCTCTCTCTCTCTGTCTCTCTCCCTCCCTCCCTCTCTCTCCCTCCCTCCATCCCTCCCTCCCTCCCTTTTCTCTCTCTCTTTCTCCTCCCTCCATGTCTCTCTCTCTCCTCTTTCTCTCTCTCTCTCTCTCTCTCTCTCTCTCTCTCTCTCTCTCTCTCCACATCCTCATTCTCTCTGTCACTCTGGCTCTCCGCTCTCTCTCAGAGTTTTCCTAATCCCTAATGATTGCAGTGGTAGGTATTGTAATTCTACCTATGTGATCAGTTCCTCACAGGATGCCGTACTGTGGTCCTCTGTTGATCTTCTGACAGCGAGCTGAACATCTTGATGCTGTCTTGGTCACTTTAACATCTTTGCCCTTAGTAAATACCTGGATTGTTTTCGCCGAGTCCAAACCAGTTTTTTCCCCTTTGCCATGAGGTTTCCTAAATTTTTTTTTAAATAGTATTTCACATCTGTAGTATTCCATGAAGGTAATGTATACACAGATGACAGTCACATGAGCATATTGGGCAAAAAATTAATTTACAAACAACATGACAAAACTCATATGACTAACATGCTCAAATTTTATACAAAGTGCTTCTGACATAAACTTATTTTGCAAGGAATTTTTTTTTCTCGTAAAAATTACAAAGAAAAGCATAAATTTTATAGATGCTCAGGTGCTTTAAACTTACACACACACACGTGTGCACACATACATGCACACACTCATACACACATAAACATGCATACACACACATGCACACACACACACACACACACACACACACACACACACACACACACACACACACACACACACACACATACACACACACACACTTATCCCTTCTCATATATGTTTACATATTGCTAAATTAATTTCTCTTATTCCAAAGTAGTTTGATTAAAAATTCATTACCTATATCAGTTATAAGATCACACATGAAGCTCGGATAGTTCCGGCTAAGCAGTTTGTATTTTAGCGAGAATATTGTTAAAAAAACGAAACAAAAAACTGCATGAAAATGGTAGAGTGCTATTAGTATTTGTGTATCTGTTACTGCTGGAAGATGTCTGTGGTCTATGCGTTGATGGATGCCTTTGAAAGGATGTCTGGTTCTTTTCAGGATGTCTGGTTCTTTTCTGGTTCTTTTTGTGTAGACTGATTCTGGAGTTTTTCGAAAACACATTGAGAATATTAGTCTTAGAAGAGAAGGGAGACTTAGGTCACAGGGTTTTAAATGACAGGTTCCACTGAAACTCGATTCTTATACTTACAGCTGTTGTTCCCTTTTCTTGTCTTGTGCAGTCGAAGACCAGGTGTCCATCTTCGTCTCACAAAAGACGGGGAGGAAACTAGCAGAGCTGGCAGACAAGGGGGTACGGGTAATGATCACAATTTCCCCAGGGGAGAAGCAGGCCACGACCGACTTGGGTACCCACAACACCATTAGCAAGACCTCCGTGCTCTTTGTCTCCATCTCCTTCATCGTCCTCATGATCATCTCCCTTGCCTGGCTTGTCTTCTACTACATCCAGCGCTTCCGCTATGCCCATGCCAAGGAGCGGTTGGCGGTGAGTTCATTTGAATTCTGTGTATGTTGGTCGGTGCCTAGGTTTAGATGCCCTCCAGCGAGATCATCTTGGGAATAAAATCAAGCCTGAAGACAACGCTGTGTGCAAGTACAAAAACAAAGGTTGAGAGATGAATCAGAGGCACATGGTGGGAGAGTGGATGGGATGAAGGGCATGAGTGAGAGGGGAGATAGGAAAGGAAAGAGTGTGGCAGGAGAGGATGCAAATGGTCAAAACAGTAGAGGAAAAGATAAAAAAAAAATGACACATTACAAGAAAATGAAAGGAATTGTTGACACGTACATTGTATATGTGTGCAGATGCATGCACATTGTGCACTCACATGTGCACACACACACACACACACACACACACACACACACACACACACACACACACACACACATCTATAAGATCACATTACTATAGGCAGGAAAGCAGATAATTGTTTATGCAGAACTGGAGAAATAAAGGGTCTTATTGAAATTGAAACATTATCTTTTCCAACATTTTGCAGCATTGAAAACAAACCAATAAAACTGCATATTACACATTTCGCTTGTTTCTATGAGGCTTGCAGAATAAGAAAAAACTCAACAATAACAGGAAGACAAAAGGAAAATGAAATAAGTGATTTTATTGTTTTTTAGTTGCTGCTGCTGCTTACATTTGCCCTTTGTTTTATTCACGAAGAAGAAAGAGGATCATAAAATCACAACCATTCAGATCAGTTTCAGTTTCATCAAGGAGGCGTCACTGTGTGCGGACTAGTCCGTATACCTACACCACATCCGCTAAGTTATGAGACCACACTGTGCATGATTAAAAAAAAAAAAAAAAAGCATGGTAGGCAGGCACTCAAGGTCTGACCAGTGCGTTGGGCTAATGTGTAGGTCGGGCATCCGCTGAGTCATAGCCAGGAGACCCTCTTCTTCAATTGGCTCATCTTAGTTGTTCATTCATTTATCCATCAGCTTCAACCATTCAGAATTATGGAACACTGTCTGTAACTCCTTCCTGGTGTAGTGAAAGTCATGCATGTTGCCAAACTGATAAGATTCACTGTTTTTGATATTTCTCAGGGTTTTATTTTCTGCCTAGATGAAAAATTTTTTTAGAAATTTATAGAACTTTTTTTCTTTTCATGAGATATGAGTTTGTCTTACAAATTATGTAAAGTGGCTGTTTGAAATCAAAATACCTGGAGTCTCCAGTATTGCATAAAATTTAAGTAGATGGACATCTAGTGGAAGAACCATAACTGTGTGGTGTTGACTAAAACACTTGAGTTTCTTTTTCATTTTTGCCCCCCTTCAGGATTTTTTTGTTGGTACTCTTTGTAGATCTTACTGTCTTTTCACTATAACCAAGCTGCCCTTTCAGATTCTGAAAAGGCCAGTTTAATATTCATGCATGGAAGAAACATTACAAAGATTGATGTTCTGTGGTGGAAAATACTGTCGCCTATATAACCTTGGTGAATTAATGGGATTTTACCATTGTTCTCTAACTTTTTTCCATGATGGAAGATATGTATCAACTGTATTTGTTATAACTGGCTTGTTCTGTAATTTGTGTCCAGGAAAAAAAAGTGTAATGAAAAAAAAAAAAATTCACATAATACACATAGGCATTATACAGCACTTTAGCACACTTACACATGCGTACACACAAATACACAAGTACACACACACACACACAGATGCATGCACACACACACGTGCGCGTGCACACCACACACACACACACACACACACACACACACACACACACACCACACATGCACTGCCTGTAACAAAAGAGGCAGTTGTGTTCTTGACTTGTTTGTGGGTGAGTCATCACAACAGGGAGACTAAAGGTAGAAGGCGAGTGGGACAAATGGGGAAGAACAGGGGCATGTAGGTCTGGTTTTCCTGGTGTAGCCTACTCTCTATTTTGGACAACACTGTTTTATCACATCAGTCACTTATTTTCAGAGCATTATAGCACGGTAATCTGTAAATGATATTAAAAAAAAGAAATGTAACAAACTGTCATATGGAGGCAAATTTAAATTTGAGGCATAGGTAGGCTTTACTTGTGATGATGTCCCCTCCATCCCCTTCCCCTCTTCATGGAAGGAGGTGTTCCCCTGACAATATTTTTAACTTCCTAAAAGAAGTGAATTTATTTCATCGTGTGTGAATTTGGTGTTGTTAGATTTTCTCTACCCAGTATTGATTTTTGCAGATTACAGTTAGTGATTTCAACGTGTTGGTTTTTAATCCTAGGATTAGTTCTTTTAATCTTGTTTTAATGGGTTGGGTAAGGTTTTGCTTTTAATCCTTTTTTAACATGTATACGTGGTAGTTTGAAACGTGATGACAGTCCTGAGATAACCTCTGCTGTTGACGGGACTATAATTTTAATCTTAATCTTAATCTTATTCCATCCCCTTCCGCTCTTCATGGAAGGAGGCTGCCTCTTCTGATCTTGCATACCAACCAACCAACATCAAGTTGATGAGAAAGGTTCTGCAGGAAAGAGGACGAAAGAAAGAGAGTTGTAAAATGAAGTGTTCATGTCTCTGACTAGATTTGTCAGGCTACTGTAGCAGTATACTGTCAACCAACAAAGAATGCGTTCCGTTTGAGTAGCACCTAAGCAGCAGACTTGCTTAAATGTTAAAGACTGGTTATTTATGCAGAGCTTTGTTTTGTCCAGTCCAGTCCAGCCAGCCTGCTATGTCTTTGTTGGTATTTATGTCTTTGTAGTTAGCACTTGTACGCTCCTCTCTCTCTCCCCTCTGTAACCAACCCTCCTCCCCACACCCCTCTGCCCTTCTTCCAAGTCCCTTGTCATTGACACCATCTTTTTTTGTATGTGGTGAACCTATTATCCCAGGCAACCTGCTGCATGAACTCCAGCCTTTGACCTTCATATTCCCTCTCCCTGTCACCTTTGTCCCCCGTATTCCCTCTCCTGTCACCTTTGTCCCCCGTATTCCCTCTCCCTGTCACCTTTGTCCCCCATATTCCCTTTCCCTGTCACCTTTGTCCCCATATTCCCTCTCCCTGTCACCTTTGTCCCTCATATTCCCTCTCCCTGTCACCTTTGTCCCCCATATTCCCTCTCCCTGTCACCTTTGTCCCTCATATTCCCTTTCCCTGTCACCTTTGTCCCTCATATTCCCTTTCCCTGTCACCTTTGTCCCCCGTATTCCCTCTCCCTGTCACCTTTGTCCCCCATATTCCCTCTCCCTGTCACCTTTGTCCCTCATATTCCCTTTCCCTGTCACCTTTGTCCCCTCCATATCCCCTTTTTCTGTCACCTTTGTCCCCCATATTCCCTGTCCCTGTCACCTTTGTCCCCCATATTCCCTCTCCCTGTCACCTTTGTCCCTCATATTCCCTCTCCCTGTCACCTTTGTCCCCCATATTCCCTCTCCCTGTCACCTTTGTCCCCCATATTCCCTGTCCCTGTCACCTTTGTCCCCCATATTCCCTCTCCCTGTCACCTTTGTCCCCCATATTCCCTGTCCCTGTCACCTTTGTCCCCCATATTCCCTCTCCCTGTCACCTTTGTCCCTCATATTCCCTCTCCCTGTCACCTTTGTCCCCCATATTCCCTCTCCCTGTCACCTTTGTCCCCCATATTCCCTCTCCCTGTCACCTTTGTCCCTCATATTCCCTGTCCCTGTCACCTTTGTCCCCCATATTCCCTCTCCCTGTCACCTTTGTCCCCCATATTCCCTCTCCCTGTCACCTTTGTCCCTCATATTCCCTCTCCCTGTCACCTTTGTCCCTCATATTCCCTCTCCCTGTCACCTTTGTCCCTCATATTCCCTCTCCCTGTCACCTTTGTCCCTCATATTCCCTCTCCCTGTCACCTTTTGTCCCCTCCCCCTATTCCCTTTCCCTGTCACCTTTGTCCCCCATATTCCCTCTCCCTGTCACCTTTGTCCCCCATATTCCCTCTCCCTGTCACCTTTGTCCCCATATTCCCTTTCCCTGTCACCTTTGTCCCTCATATTCCCTTTCCCTGTCACCTTTGTCCCTCATATTCCCTCTCCCTGTCACCTTTGTCCCTCATATTCCCTCTCCCTGTCACCTTTGTCCCTCATATTCCCTCTCCCTGTCACCTTTGTCCCTCATATTCCCTTTCCCTGTCACCTTTGTCCCTCATATTCCCTTTTCCTGTCACCTTTGTCCCCCATATTCCCTTCCCTGTCACCTTTGTCCCCCATATTCCCTCTCCCTGTCACCTTTGTCCCCCATATTCCCTCTCCCTGTCACCTTTGTCCCTCATATTCCCTTTCCCTGTCACCTTTGTCCCCTCATATTCCCTTTCCCTGTCACCTTTGTCCCCCATATTCCCTTCCCTGTCACCTTTGTCCCCCATATTCCCTCTCCCTGTCACCTTTGTCCCTCATATTCCCTCTCCCTGTCACCTTTGTCCCTCATATTCCCTTTCCCTGTCACCTTTGTCCCTCATATTCCCTTTCCTGTCACCTTTGTCCCCCATATTCCTTTCCTGTCACCTTTGCCCCCATATTCCCTCTCCCTGTCACCTTTGTCCCCTCATATTCCCTCTCCCTGTCACCTTTGTCCCTCATATTCCCTTCCCTGTCACCTTTGTCCCTCATATTCCCTTTCCTTGTCACCTTTGTCCCCCATATTCCCTCTCCCTGTCACCTTTGTCCCCCATATTCCCTCTCCCTGTCACCTTTGTCCCCCATATTCCCTTCCCTGTCACCTTTGTCCCCATATTCCCTTTCCTGTCACCTTTGTCCCCCATATTCCCTTTTCTGTCACCTTTGTCCCCCATATTCCCTTTTCTGTCACCTTTGTCCCCCATATTCCCTTTCCTGTCACCTTTGTCCCCCATATTCCCTTTTCTGTCACCTTTGTCCCCCATATTCCCTTTTTCTGTCACTTGTCCCCCCATATCCCTCTTTCTGTACCTTTGTCCCCCAATCCCTCTTTCGTCACCTTTGTCCCCATTCCCTCTTTCTCTCACCTTTGTCCCCCATATTCCCTCTTTCTCTCACCTTTGTCCCCATATTCCCTCTTTCTTCACCTTTGTCCCCATATTCCCTTGTTCTAGTCACCTTTGTCCCCATATTTCTCCTCACGCCTTGTCACCCTATTCCATATTCCCGTCAGCACCTTGTTCCCCATATTCACTCTTCAGTCACCTTGTTCCCCATATTCCCTCGTTCCTCACCTTGTTCCCTATTCCCTCGTACCTTTTCCGCCATATTCCCTCTCCCTGTCGCCCATCTTTTCCCAGCCGCTTCCTTTCATCCTCGCCTGGACCTACCTCCACACACACCCCTTCACCCCACCCCTACCGCCTTGCACAGCTTGTTCTTCTTCTCTCCTTCCACCCCCTACCCCCTTCCCCAGATCTGTCTTCCTTCCCTGATGCCCATCTGCACTCAGGATTGCCATACTGGCTCTAGTAGACCTATCTTTGACTGAAAGCTAACATCCAAATGGCAGAATTTCAAATGTGCATCACCAACAGAGTGTGATGTTGTGCAGGATGTCATATTTAAGTAACGCAACTTCCATGATGTCTGATTTTAGTTATTGCATCCAGATCAAACTTTCTCTTGAATGGTGTCTTCTTTATATCTTTTGGCAGTAACTTAATATCTATGGTGAATTCCTGCAGTTTTTGTAAAGATCTTTTATAGTTGAAACTAGCAAGACTCTCATAGCTAGTCCTTTGCTGTAGCTATGCTAGTTGGCATAAACATATGTCATAAATTCAAAATTTGGGATGATACCCCAAAAAATCAAAACATTTTGATGATTATGTAATCAATCTCAATGGAAAGAGAAAGAAAAAAGGTTCTCTGTGGTAGGTAACTTTGTTAAATGGTCAGTTGTGACTCTGGTTATGATTTTTTTAAGGTATTTTTCAAATGTAATGTGAAAAAAGGAAGCCGGTAACCTTTTTTTTTTTTTTTTTTTAAACATAAAAAGAACATAACTTTGGAAAAACTGAACTGATTTAGAAAACATAAACTATCCCAGGTAGTTTATTGTCAGTACATGACAGCTATGTTTCTTTTAAACAAAAAGCTGCATGAATTTGGAAAGACTGAACCCATTTACAAAACATAAACAGTTACAAATAGGTTATCATCTGTACATTACAACTATGTTACTTAGGGGCTAATTGAAGTAATTGGTGATTGATTAATCAGATATTTTAACAAGTATAAATGATATCTTTTGTGTCAGTGAAAACTTTTTATTTCTACTTTGAAATTGTTTGGTGTTGTGTAAATTTGGTTTGAATCCTGTAAGCAGGAAGTCATAATAAAATGTGGTAATTAGGGATAGGAAAGATTCTTTCTGACACTGTCCCTCTCCGTCCCTCTCCTGTATGGTACCTTCCTTCTGTCAGAATACAGTAGCTGAATTATTGAAACCAAATGATATAGTATGTTTTCTTCATCATATCAGATTTAGATCAGTGTCATTATTTTCAGCAGCAAATGGGTTTGAGATAAGATAGAATGAAGTATTACTGGGTTGGGGAGAATGGAGGGGTGAGGATGGGGCTTGAAGCATATTGTCCTTAATTGCTGTGACAAACATTTTGTTGCACTGCAAGAAATACAGAGAGAGGAAAATATTCCAATATGATTATGTCACATGTACTGACTCCAAAAGAGTATCATTGAGGCTTTATATCTTACTTTAGGCAAAACACTTTTAAATCAGACCTCTGTATGTTTTTTGTTTGTGCATCATTTGTCAAAGATTGAAGAAATGGTGTGTGTGTGTGTGTGTGTGTGTGTGTGTGTGTGTGTGTGTGTTGTGTAAGTGTGTGTGCATGCACATGCTTGTGTCAAGCTTTTCAAAACAGAATGTATGAAAAATACCTTTCTTTTTTAATTCAACAAGGCCTGTATTGTGAAAAACCGGACAACATTAAACTCTTAATTTGTGGGATTTGCATCCATATTGTTTTTATTATTTAAAGTTATGCCTGATGTCGTGATGAATCATTGAATGAAAAGATTTTGACTCCTTTTGACTGACTGTCATCAAATATGATGGAGTCTTCATCTTCCTTATTTGTTAGTGGCAGAGAGAGAGAGAAAGAGAGAGAGAGAGTTAGTTGAGGATAACGGAATGAATGAAAACTTCAGCTGCTAATTACATGGGTGAAACTTTTCCGTCTATGGACAGAAATCCGTCAAAATGACTTTCAGTCTTGACGGAACTTCCGTCAATTAAAAAAAAAAAAAAAAATTACGATTTATCTGTTGCGATTTTGTGTTCGATCCAAGCTTTCGATCTCTTACCGGAAGTAGCTGTTTCTGTAATTCTGGCGTCTTCACAGGCCAACATTGGCGCATTTGGCTGACAACAAAAGTTTGCATGGTGCTCCGGAAATTAAGTAGCGGCCCCTGGACCCAAGCCTTATTTCAGTCAAATCAAGTTTTGTAGATTTCACCCATGTAATTACCATTTGATTGAATAGGAAAGTGATTTTTTCTGTACTTTTTTCATTTAGCTATAGATATGATTGCTATTGAAATAAGTTTATGATGTTGAATAAATCATTTCACCTATTCAGAGTCAACATTGTAAACAAAATTCATGGCCAGTCAGAACTCCCAAAACTAGTCATGTGTCTTGACAGTAGTCGATGTAGTTCATCCTGACGTATGCAGATTAAATTTCTCTTACCTTTTTCTGAAAAGTTGTAACAGAAATAACATTACACACCAGTACACATTTTTGGTTTATAATACAAAATCTGTGCAAACGCACTGTCTGAGCAAAATTGGCAATAACATGCTTATTCCGTACATGTAACATTGACTGATCTGCCATGCTTTCTGTCAAAGATGGCGCCAGTGGAACGGAGAGACATCTTAGACAATCGAGGAATTTGTGGAAGCGAAAATCAAGCATAATTGCTTTTCAGGTTTCACCCATTTTGACACAATGATATGAAAATGCAAGACCATGGTGTACAGCAAGTTTTAAGAAAGCAAACACACGGCTTTAGGGCCGTTGTCAAATGCCTTTTGAACATGTCATTTTCTGACTGGCTGTGTTCTGCTATGAAAGAAAATCACGTACATAAATAAACAAATGGATGACGTCTAAAGTTTATGTATGGGCATGAATGTCCTTCGGTAATGTAAACAAGAAGGCAAACGTTTTTTACTTCATTGGCATGGGATGCAAAGTCGGGTCACAGCTTTTTTGCATGCTTTCCCTCGCGCATTTTGCCTTTTTCTGACATACCTATATAAATGCTTCGCGTCAAACTTTGCTATTGTTAGCAAGATGATTCTCTAAAGGGCCTATGTTGATATCGTTAATTTAGCTATATTTAGAAAGATGTATTTGGACATGTGGCCTGTGTTAGTTGTATATTTTATAATGTATATCGGCACCTCTGCCTGGTAGATATCACATGAAGGGTATGATCATGATAAAATATGGCTTTACATTTATGATATTCATATGCAAAGTCGTTCGTCATGTCTGTTGTTAGTGTATAAAAGAATAATTTGAATTTTGTGCAATTTTCCTGTTTTGAAAATATTGTTGAAAATGTTAATGATAGGTCTACAGCTGTGATCATACGGTGACATCTCCCATGTGTGAGATGAATGGGAGGAAAGGAATTAACAATAAATATTTATTATTCAACCAAGTTTTGTTCCACCTATGGTTTTACTTGCTGAGAGAATGCCAGCTTTAAAGTTTACCACAAATGCATCCATGTAAACATATAAGAGTCTGCAAATAGACACAGACAACCAAAACTGTGTGATTGCAGACTAACTTTCTTAAACATATTGAATCAAAAATGGTCTAATTTATCAGTTCAAAAATAGTATAGGTTTTGATTTATTTCTTTACTAGCATATATGATTTTATGATTTTTTTTTTTTTTTAACAGAGACGACTTGCCAGTTCTGCTAAAAAGGCCATTGCAAAAATACCTCAGAAAACTGTCAGAAACGGTGATAGGGTAAGTATCTTTTGACTCTCCAACGGCCATTATGCAGTGGTTTGTGATGTAGATGGTGGATTGGGAGGTCATGGGCTCAAATCCCATCAGAGGTATTCGTTTCTTAACATGTCCCAGAGATAACCAGCCTGTAGAGGAACAGGCAGTTTAAGGTTTGGTGATGAAATTTAGCAACAGTCTTGTTGGAGACTTGCTCATTGAGTGGATAAGACTGGACTTGGTGGTTGCCGTTTTCCCATTTAGACCCCACACCATCACACTTTACAGCTCTTGGGTAGGAGCTGTTTGGAGTGGTAAAACCAGCAAACATAATTATGCCTTTGATGGGATCCAAACCTGCTACCTCCCAGGAGACAACCACCACTCCACAGCGCTTTGTCATTTTGCTTTAGGAAGAAGGGAAAGTTACAAAAGGGATGGAGGCAGAGACCACAGAGTAAGTCCTTAACAAATGGTCTTAGTGAGTTTATTTGTACTGTGTCTTGGTACCTGGTAGTAGTTGTCTGTCCAGACAAGTGTGTATTTGTCTGTGTGGAAATAACATGACTGTGTGGTTTTAAAGGATCCGAAATCTTTTGGTTTTTTTTTTTTTAATTTATTTTTTTTTAGTGTTTTAAAGTGGTCACTCCGTATGTTTTTCATGTACTGTTGTATCTTTATACTTCTTTGTGACTGATGCATGTATTTGTGCTTGTGCATTTGTGAGTGTAGATCAGATGGATAAATACATTTAACTTTGTTTTGTTGAATAGTTGAGATGTTGACATGCTGCATGCTTCATTTTTCCATTTATTTGCATTCTGCACATGCAGACACACACGCACACACATACACACGCACGCACGCACGCACGCACGCACGCACGCACGCACGCACGCACACACACACACACACACACACACACACACACACACACACACACACACACACACACGTTCATACGCTCTACATGATGGCATTGTTTTCAAGTGACTTATTATCAAACATATTTCCAGTTACATGGCTACATCAGTGTGTGCTTTTAAGCAGTTTCATCCTCAGAGCGTTTTTTTTTTTTCCCTCCCCCCAAACTTGAAGCATAGTAGTCTTACACGTCTAGCTGTAGCGTCAAAATGTCTCATCTTCCTGTTGTGGGACATGCGAGCAGTCTGCGAGCGGATGCAGAATGTATCAATATGCAAAAGAGCAATTACTCCCTGGCAGGGGTGGTAATGGCGTCTTGAGCATCGCATTGCCACAAGGGTCATTGGTTGCCAAAACCATTTTAACGCATGACTGCAAGTCTGCGTGATGGTTACTCGTGAATGTGTGCGCGTTTTTCTTTGTTTATTGGCTGGTTAGGCAGTAGTGGTGATGTTTTCTGGGAGGTACTGTTCCCTGTGGGGGTGCTGAGGTGGGAGTTTGGGAGGGGGGGGGGGGGGTTAAAATGAATGGAAATGTCTAGAAATGCAGTGCTGGTAATTGTCTCTTTTCTGCTACTGCTTTGACGCTGCTTTTTTTTTTTTTTTTTTTCATAACCATAAAATTTTATCTTTTTCTTTTGTTTCTATGCCCTTGTGATCCTCATGATTTCCACTTTTTGTTTGTTTTAAAATACAAAGTTTTTGCTGTGTTTTGTATACTGTTGTTTCCTTGGCAACAAAAGTTATGAGCTTAAAGTCACTTTTCAGTTGATAAGGAAGTCATAAAATGTTTGCCAGAAACAAACGCAATCCAAAACAACTAGTACAATGTTTTTACTTGTCAGCCAGGTCAAATAGAGGTGAGAGCACTTACGCAGATGCTTGTATGTACAATTGTTTGACATTGAAAGTTTGCATTTCAAATGGGGAGGGAAAAGGTTTTGTCTTTGAGAAAGATGTGTAAAGCGAACCTTAATTGAACCAACTTCGATCAGGTAAAATATTATTATGATACAGTGAAATGTGACAGGTTATTGTCTGTAACTGGTCTTAATTGGAATAGTTGAAAATGATGCTCATCAGAAAAGAAAAGGGAGCCTGCTTCCCTCACTGCTGTTCCTTGTTTCTCCCCCTCCCCTCATTCCAGGATCTGCCCACACACAAAAATGAAATGACGACGAAAAGAAAACGAGGAACAAAACAAGATAAACGACACAGAATATGGCCGAGATGATTTCAGCAGGAGCTGGCCATGTCTAGGGGTCTGGCGGTAATCCAGTCTGTGACAGACGGCCTCATTTGTTTGTTCCCACACACGGAGCTCCTCCCATCTCCCAGCAGAGAGTGACAGACACGTCAATGATGTTAAAGCCTTAGGTAACCAGTCCAGGCCATTGAACTGGTTGCTTAGAAACAAGTCTTTGGCGCAAACCAGTCGCTAGTCAGAAATTCGAAACACTAGCGTAAGTAATTACCTTAAGCTTGTTGTTTTTCTTTGTAGTTTTACCTGTTGTGAATAAAGATTTGTTAAAGCCAAAGACTCATTTTCGTCAGTAAAGGTGATTAAATGTAATACTCATAGAGAACATTTGAGAGGATGGGAAAAAAAGGAGCTAGGCACAGAAGGAGAGACAGAGAGTAAATTCTTGAGTGCAGAGACGCTGTATAAAAAAAAGAAGAAGGTTCCAGAGATTTGGAGATCAGCAGACAGGCACATAGAGTACAAGCTGATTATACAGTTCAGAATCCAGAGGATGGAAGCAAGTGAACCAGCTTTGGTTGGAGATGGAATACATGAGACAAAGAAAAGGATTTGACACTAAGGATATGGGGAGAGAGAGTGGATGAGTAATGAGACAAAGAAAAGGATTTGACACTAAGGATATGGGGAGAGAGAGTGGATGAGTAATGAGACAAAGAAAAGGATTTGACACCAAGGATATGGGGAGAGAGAGTGGATGAGTAATGAGACAAAGAAAAGGATTTGACACTAAGGATATGGGGAGAGAGAGTGGATGAGTAATGGGGATTATCACACTGGTGTGACAGTTTTGCAGTTTATCTCTCTCTCTCTCTGTCTGTGTCTGTCTGTCTCTCCCCCATCTCACCATCTTTCTCTCTGCCCCTCCCTCTCTCTGTCGCTGTCTCTGTGCCTCCGTCTCTCTGAATCTCTTTTTCTGTCTTTCTCTCCAGTTTTTTTGTTTCACTGCTGTTCTCATGGTTTCGCTTTCTCTCTCTCTCTCTTGGCTCTCCTTGTCTCTGAGTCTCTGTCTCTTCCCCTCGCCCTTCCTGCTCTCTTTATTTCTTTTTCTTGTTCTCTCCCTCTCTTTCTCTTTCTTTGTTTCTTAGGATGTGAAAGAGTGTGCTGAGCAGTAGCATGGACAGTCCAGAGATATTTTATTTTTAGTTCTGATGTATTTCTCATTAATTCTGAAGTTAAGGGAGAGAACTGTTTAAATGAAGAACACAGTCCAACAAAGTACTATACAACGCAGTCTGTGAAGCACTGACCAATACAATACTGTTACACTACATAACAGCACAGAACACAACATGGTTCAGAAGAAGATAATACAGAAAAGAGCAGTAAACCACAGAACAACTCGACACCATATGGTACAGATTTCATTAAAGTACAGAACAGTACTGTACAATCCAACACAGTCCTGTGCAGTGCAGTACAGAACAATGCAACCCAGTACAGAACAGCGCAAAGTACAGTACAGAATAACACAATGTAATACACTACAGCTAATAGCGAAACAGACCACCACACTCACTACAGAATAATAGGACACAGGACAACACAATACAGTAGAGAATACAATGCAGTATAGATCCGCACAACACAGTGTACAACACAGCACTGTATAGAATAACATACCATTGTTTACAACAGCACAGTGAGTACAGTAAAGAGTACATGAACAACACGGTCCTGTACTATACAAAACAACACAATATAATGCAGTACAACACATTGTCGTACGACACAGACAGGTACAGAATGAAACAGTCCGATATATAACAGCACATCAAAACATTGTGCAGTGTAACTTTTCCAGTACAGAATAACACAATCCAGTGGGAAAAAAAAAACACACATACTCAGGGGCAAGTACACACACACGCATGCACACACGCACGTTCACATGCACGCAAATTGGCATTGAATGACATAGCACAATACCGTCAAGTAGAGAACAGTACAATACAGAACAACGCAACGCAGTGTGACATGGCACAGTACAGAACAGCACAGTCCAGTACAGAACAACACAGTATATCCATAACAGAACAACATAATACAGTACGGTGCAGAACAAAACTGCACAATCCAGGTAAGAAAATACAACACAGTCTAATATAGAACAGCAATGCAGTGCTGTGTAGCACAGTCCAGTATAGAACAACATTATCATGTTCAGAGCAACACAACAAAATACAAAACAGAAGAATACAACACAATGGAATGCAGAACAACACAACACAATGCAGCACAAAACAGCATAATTCAAGACAGAAGAACAAGAGACATCATAGTACAGAAGAGTACAGTACAACAGAACAGCGTAACACAGTGCAAAGCAACACAATTCATTAGAGAAGAACATGACACAATGCAGTACAGAAGAAGACAGTACTGTACAGAACAACATACCAGTGCAATACAAAACAACACAACACAATGCAATGCAGTACAGAACAATATAAAACAATACAGATCAAGTCAATATGGTGCAGACAAATATATCAGTATAGTACAGAATGACACAACACAGTGCTGCACAGAACAATAAGATACAGTACAGAACAACAAAACACAATGCAGTTCTGCTCAGCATAGCACAAAGCAACACAGGGCAACAATAGACAGTGCATTCCAGAACAACACAAGACAATGGACTACAGAACAATGCAGTGTAATTCAGTGCAGAACAAGTCAGGATGGTACAGAACCACACAATACATTTCAGAACAACATAGCACAAGGCTGTACAGATCATTGACACAACACACCTGCTGTACAGATCAACATAATGCTGCGCAGAACGACATGACACAAAGCAGCACAATAGAACATAATACAGTTCAGTACAGAACAGCATTACACAACTCAGTACAGAACAACATAAGACAATGCTGACAAAGCTCAGAACAACGTATCACAAATTAGTACAAGACAAAAGAACACAACAGAGCTCAGAACAACATAGTCCAACTCAGCAGAGAAAAACGTAACACAGTGCAGTACAGAACAATGTAACACAGTGTAGTACAGAACAACATAATTGAGTGCAGTACAGAACAACATAACACAGTACAGTACAGAACAACATAACTGAGTGCAGTACAGAACAGTGTAGTACAGAACAACATAACTGAGTGCAGTACAGAACAGTGTAGTACAGAAAACATAACTGAGTGCAGTACAGAACAGTATAGTACAGAACAACATAACTGAGTGCAGTACAGAACGGTGTAGTACAGAACAACATAACTGAGTGCAGTACAGAACAGCATAACTGAGTGCAGTACAGAAAAACATGACACAATTCAGTGCAGAACAACATAACACAAAACCATACAGAACAACATCACACAATGCAGTACAGAACCACATAACACTGTGCAGTACAAACAACACAATGCAGTACAGAACAACACAAAACAATAGCACACAGAACAACATGACACAATGCAGTACAGAACAACATAACACAATGCAGTACAGAACAACATAACACAATGCAGTACAGAATAACATAACACAATAGCACACAGAACAACGTAACACAGTGCAGTACAGAACAACATAACACAATGCAGTACAGAACAGCATAACACAATGCAGTACAGAATAACATAACACAATAGCACACAGAACAACGTAACACAGTGCAGTACAGAACAACATAACACAATGCAGTACAGAACAGCATAACACAATGCAGTACAGAATAACATAACACAATAGCACACAGAACAACGTAACACAGTGCAGTACAGAACAACATAACACAATGCAGTACAGAACAGCATAACACAATGCAGTACAGAATAACATAACACAATGCAGTACAGAATAACATAATACAATGCAGTACAGAACAACATAACAGTAACACAGTGCAGTACAGAACAGCATAACACAATGCAGTACAGAACAACGTAACACAATGCAGTACAGAATAACATAACACAATGCAGTACAGAACAACATCACAGTAACACAGTGCAGTACAGAACAGCATAACACAATGCAGTACAGAACAACGTAACACAATGCAGTACAGAATAACATAACACAATGCAGTACAGAACAATATCACAGTAACACAGTGCAGTACAGAACAGCATAACACAATGCAGTACAGAACAACGTAACACAATGCAGTACAAAACAACATAACACAATACCATACTGAAGAACATAACACAATGCAGTACAGAACAACATAACACAATGCAGTACAGAACAACATAACCGCAGTACAGAACAACATAACTGTGTGCAGTACAGAACAGCATAACACAGTGCAGTACAGAACAACAATACAATGCAGTACAAAACAACGTAAAATAGTGCGGTACAAAACAACATAAAACAGTGCATTACAGAACAGCATAACACAATGCAGTACAGAACAACAAAATGCAATGCCATACAAAACAACTTAAAACAATGCAGTAAGAACAACTTAACGCAGTGCTGTAGAGAACAACATAACACAAAGCAGTACAGAATAACGTAACACAATGCAGTACAGAACAACATAACGTGATAATAATAATAATTATGGTATTTATAAGGCGCAAAATCTTGATGAAATCAACTCTAAGCGCACGGGGAAAAAAAAAAAGAAATCTGCACACACACACACACACACACACACACACACACACACACACACACACACACACACACTCTCATGCAGACATACCCACACACAAATGCACATGTGTTATGGCTCCAAACAAACAAAGGAATAGAAAAGGAGAATCATGTACAAAATAAAATATTAACCCATAAATATTAACAAGCACACACACGCATGCTGTGGGCCATATGGCTCGAAACGCAAATCAAAAAGAAGAAACATAATGTACAAATATTGTTGTATGCAATACAAAATAACATAACACAGTGCAGTACAAATAACACAGCACAATGCAGTACAGAACATCACAGCATAATAGTACAGGACAAGCCAGTTCAATACAAAACAGCTTAACTGAATTTTGTTTAGAACAAAACAGCACAGAACACAGTAAGATGCAGTACAGAACAGCACATTACAATGCAGTACACAATAACATGGCATTGTGCAATACAAAACAACACGATGCTGTACAGAACAACATAACACAGGGCAATGCAGAACACAACAGTGCAGTACAGAACAACATAACACCATACAGAACACCATCACACAGTCACAATCCAACAAAACACAGCACGGAACATTATAGAGCAGCACCTTTCTAGCAGCAGTATAGAACACATGGCAGCAAAAGAAGCTGATACTAGACCCCACTCTGTCTTCTTTGGCTACCTGTGCCTCAGAACTGTGCATCATTAGAATTTGTCATTCTGTAAATCCCATTGTGATATTTCTGTATGAACAAGCCATTGTCTAGGTGGGACGATGCAGGAGGGGTGGGGGTGGGGGGATGGATGGCAAAACAAGGTAACAGCAACAATAACAAAAACACAACACTGTGGCAAAACAAGACAACAGCAACAACAAAAACAAACACAGACACTGGTGTTGTGTTTAGACATCCTCCTTGAAGATGGAAATGGGGCTTCCTTACTGGTGAGGTTAAAAACAGTCTGCCTTAATGGTGAGATTAAAAACAGTCTGCTTTACTGGTGGGATTAAAAACAGTCTGCCATACTGGTGAGAGTAAAAACAATCTGCCTTAATGGTGAGGTTTTAAAAAGTCTGCCTTAATGGTGAGATTAAAAACAGATAGCCTTATTGGTAAGATTAAAAACAGCCTACCTTAATGGTAAGATTAAAAACAGTCTGCCTTACTGGTAAGATTAAAAACAGTCTGCCATAATGGTGAGATTAAAAACGGTGCCTTACTGGTGAGATTAAAAACGGTCTGCCTTAAGGTGAGATTGAAAACCTTACTGGTGAGATTAAAAACAGTCTGCCTTAATTGTGAGATTAAAAACAGTCTGCCTTAATGGTGAGATTAAAAACAGTCAGCTGTAATGGTGAGATTAAAAACAATGCCTTAATGGTCAGATTAAAAACAGTCTGCCTTAAGGTGAGATTGAAAACCTTACTGGTGATATTAAAAACAGTCTGCCTTAAAAGTGAGATTAAAAACAGTCTGCCTTAAAAGTGAGATTAAAAATGATGACAGACACAAAGACATTTTGTTGGTGCTGAAATGTTGAGTTCAAGCCAAGGAACAGTGAAGAAGAAGAAGGGGGGAAGAAGAAGAAGGGGGGAAGAAGTAGAGGAAGAAGTAGAAGTAGTAGTAGTAGTAGCAGAAAAAGAGGAGATCTAGCTGAAGAACATGAAGCCATAGGACCTTTCATTTGTGCATCTGTCATGTCCTTTCTATTTGTGCATCTGTCATGTCCTTTCTGTTTGTGCATCTGTCATGTCCTTTCTATTTGTGCATCTGTCATGTCCTTTCTATTTGTGCATCTGTCATGTCCTTTCTATTTGTGCATCTGTCATGTCCTTTCATTTCTGCATCTGTCATGTCCTTTCATTTCTGCATCTGTCATGTCCTTTCATTTCTGCACCTGTCATGTCCTTTCATTTCTGCACCTGTCATGTCCTTTCATTTCTGCACCTGTCATGTCCTTTCATTTCTGCACCTGTCATGTCCTTTCATTTCTGCATCTGTCATGTCCTTTCATTTCTGCACCTGTCATGTATTTCCATCATTATCTCGTCTTCTCTGCTCCTCTTCCCTGTCTGTGCCCATACCCACAGAATGACCACAGGCACTCTTTGTTTTGTTGGCGGAGTACCGTTGATTTCCACGTACAAAAGGACCATGTTTATCAGTGTGTCTGTGGATGTAATGGTGTATTTCTGATCTGGGAGCTTGATGTGATGGTTTATTTGTGTTCTAGGAGCTAGACAGTGACTTTGATCAGTGTGCTGTTTGCATCGAGGGTTACAGGCCGCACGACGTCATCAGGACACTCCCTTGCAAGTGAGTCATCGCGTTTATATGTTCATGAGGTGTTTGACCGGAAAGCAGTGTATGTGTACATGTGTATGCGCAGCTGTCCAAGTGTGTGTGTGTGTGTGTGTATGGGCACAGACACTCATACCTGACAATGAACTGACGTCAGTCAGTCCTGCATGTGTTTGAGTGTGTGTGTGTGTGTGTGTGTGTGTGTGTGTGTGTGTGTGTGTGTGTGTGTGTGGGCCATTTCACTATAATTCTCTTTCAAGTGCGTATATGTGGATCCCATTCTCTCTCTCTCTCTCTCTCTCTCTCTCTCTCTCTCTCTCTCTCTCTCTCTCTCTCTCTCTCCCAGGTCCTCTCTCTCTCCCCCCCCCCCCTTCTCTACTCTCACTGTTTCTCTCTCTGTGTCTCTCTGTCACGCTCTCTCTCTCTCTCTCTCTCTCTCCCTCTCTCTCTCTCTCTCTCTCTCTCTCTCTCTCTCACAAACACACACACAGACACACACACACTCTCCTCCCTCCTTCCCTCTCTCTTCCCTTCTCACTCTCTCTCTCTCTCTCTCTCTCCCCCATGCTTAAATTATTATGTGTGGTTTTATGACATGTTGCATGCTCCCCCTCCCTGTTCCCTCTGTTTCACATTCCTATTTTAACACTTCTCTGCTGTACCCCCAACTCTTAAAAAAAAAAAAAAAAAAAAAAAAGAGTACATCTGAAACTATTGTCCAGTAGATACATTGACATCAAATCCTGTTCTTTACATGGCTTTACAGACAATATGATTTGTAGATATTGGTAGTTCATTGATATAATGGTGTTCAGCAGGGAAAATAAAACCCCAAACACAACAATTGATGTCATTGATTGTGTCATTTCCCTGTGCTCTGATATGATCTGTTGTGTTGTCGGTATTTTCAGAGTTCTGATTCTTTGACCTAAATGTACTGAGGAAAAAAAAAAAAGAAAATAGAAAGAAAAAAAGGAGTAGAAGAAAAATGCAAGCAGATGAGCTGCTCACTTCACTGTGTATGAGTAGAACAACACTTTGTTTGTCCGGTCTTGTAGAATGCTGTAGGATAATCATTCTGAGAGTTGGTCCAGAGTTGTAGTAACTATACTATAATATAATAAATATAGATAGTTAGATAGGCAGACAGATCTATATGTATGTATATATATATATATATATTATATATATATATAAATGCACATAAAAGGAAGATGAAAACAACAAACTTGTATAGTTGTTCTCAATATTTCGGCCTGTAACAGGTCTTCCTCAGGGGATTTAAATGACAAGAATATATACATATGTAGAGAGAGAGAAAGAGAGGGAGAGAGAGAGAGATGATAGACAGATACATAGATAGAAGAACAGATTTTTTTTGTGTGGATCAAATATGAATGTTTAAAAAATATCAAAATTAGAAATGACAGTTTGTGAAGACACACTGGGACAATCTCCCAAGGAGCTGAAAAGAAACCAGAGGGGAAGGAAAGCAGGCATAGAACAACTGTTGTTTGTTTAATGACTAATATCAGTGATTGTCCTCATTTGGGTCAAGTGTCTGGATTTCACCCCATGTTCTTTGGAACAACAGTTGCAACAACAACTGGTATTATCTTTCCAGGGTCCTCAGCTCAGGGTCAGATGTTGTGATGTGGTAGTTTTGATATGTACCACATGACATACGTCAGGTTTTGAGTTTTATTTTGTCTTCCAGTTGCATTGGATGTCTGTATTAACACTTGTCCTCTTTGTCTCATGACAGAATTATTATAGCTGGATTGCCTATGGTTCAGGAAACCCTGTGTGTGTGTGTGTTAGTGTGTGTGTTAGTGTGTGTGTGTGTTTCTCGTAAATCCAGTTTATTTTCACATTAAATCCTCTGTGTGTGGTGTGTGTGTGTTGTGTGTGTGTGTTTCTCATAAATCCAGGTTATTTTTACATTAAATCATGACATGTTTTCATCGCTGTAAAATTTGTTTAGATAATGTAAACCTCTTAAATAGGTGATCAGTGAAATAGAAATCAATGTGACATGACTGGATTAAAAAAAAAAAAGTTTCAAAAATTTCAAAGACATTGTTTTTTTCTTACTGTATTACAGTATTTCTTTTTTTTTTTTAGTTTTTGGTTTCATTCTGTAAATTATAACTTTCATAAAAATGCACTTGAACATTTGTTGAACCAAGTTGCGGAGAGTGTGTGTATGTATGTGTGTGTGGGTGGCTGGGTCTGTGTGTGTGTGTGTGTGTGTGTGTGTGTGTGTGTGTGTGTGTGTGTGTGGAGAGAGAGAGAGAGAGAGAGAGAGAATTTGGTCAGATTGTGTGTGTGCATGCGTGTGCATGTGTGCGTTGCATGCATGTGTGTGTGCATGTGTGGAACTTTGATCAGATTTATAGTAGGTCAGATCTGCTCCTGTGTGAAAAGTTTACCTATTGAACACTGCCCATCTGGTGCTTCAGAATTATGTTTTCATTATGTGTATTGTTCAGTGAAAAGACATTTGTAGCGGCCTACAATCGACTCGAAAAACCTTTTCTGCTCTCGAAACAGCGAATATTATTCTAGAAGAAGGATGATTCAAATCTTGAGTCAGTCGATTCGCTCGACACATGGGAAAGTGACGACGATTTGGTGCATGCATCATTGATGGGTCAACTTGACCCATTTGAAGTTGACCCAGCTGACATAAGCGTCGGTACGCCGAGTGAGCCAGCCAGCGTGTGTGCTTCTCGGCAGCTTGAAACTGACCCACAGGAAGAAGATTTGCTTTCAGTCTGTGCGGGGCGAAAGAGAAGACGGACTGAAGTGAGGAGGGGGGTTCACGGCAGAGGAAGAGGGAGAGGCGGTGTGTCAAGGGGGCGTGGCAGACAATCAGCAGCTGCAACTCAAACTAGGACAGCTAGGTTTCAAGTGAATTTTTCACTACCAAATTTTTTATAGCCCAGCAACACTGCCATTTAGTGGAAACCCAGGGATAAAAGTTCCAACTGGCGAAAACTTCCAGCTGCATGTTTATATTTTACAAATATTTTTCTAACAAATTTTATCCTTTTTTCCACATTTGTTTATATAACAGCATGGTGCTCATACCCAGATAAAGATTTCTGTTTGATTTTGATGTCAACACATAGAGGAATAACGCATATTCCTAAAATGTAAAGTTTTATGGGGTTTTCTTAGCTGGATGAGGAGCTATGAGTTTTTGTTTATTTTATGCAAAAACGCCCAAAAACCCTTGGCAAGGGGAATGAACTCATTTACACAGACGCTGGCGCTCAAGCGGTTAAAGAGATTTTATTAGCTGGACAAGCCAGTGTGTATGAATGCACATATATATGTGTACAGTAAAACACTTGTGCATGTGCATACGAGCACTGACTCACACATAGACACACACACACACGCACACACACACATACACACTCTCTCACTCACTCACACACACACCACACACACACACACACACACACACACACACACACACACACACACCGACTGACTGAAACCATTTACTGTCAGATTAACATATTGTTGTACTGACACACACACACAAACACACACACATGCACACACACACACACACACACACACACACACACACACACACACACACACACCACACACACACACACACTCCCATACACACACATTTGCACACGCATGTGTACACACCCATACCTGCACACTTATGAAAATAGTCAAGTACATATGTACCACTTTGTACAAGTGGAACCCATATGTAACTAGATACATACTTGTATTTTGTATGTCAATACATAATGCATACACACATCTGAAAATGATCTATTTCTTACGCATTGTATCAAGTATTTGTCTGAGACTATAAAGAATCACGTAACACATTGCACAACATCAAACAGTTACTGCAGTATCTTAGAGGGAATCTTCTAAATACAGGGCAGCCTTTTTTGTACAACTCTCACCTGTTCAAGGCTTAAATTTTTGCAACATTTTTTTCTTTGCCTGGAGACTTAAATTTTTGCTACAACATTTTTTTTTCTTTGCCTTTAAAGCTAGAGTCACCTTCCAAACAAAGACATCCATCCTTCTAGAGTCCTGTGTAAATCCGGTAGTCGTTATGTCCCGATTTTGGTTTTTTTTTCTGGAGATTGTTTTTGAGAAGTTCCACTGTCCTGTTGTTTGCAGGCATGTCTTCCACAAATCCTGTGTGGACCCATGGCTTCTGGATCAACGTAGCTGTCCAATGTGCAAACTAGATATATTGCGCGCCTATGGCATGCAGGTAAGGGCAGTAAAGATATGCCGTGAATGACATCATCATTTTTATTTTTCTTTCTTTCCTCCTTTTTCTTTTTTTTCTGTTTTTCTTTTTTTTTTTTTTTTACCCCAAGCCTTCTTTTTCCTTTTTTTTTTTTTTTTTTTTTTTAAATTTATCAGAATGGATTTGAGTTTGAGGGAACTTGATAGTGTTTTTTGTCTTGGACTTGCAAGATGGCATGATGACCTGTCAGAATGGAAAATGGCTCTTGACAGAAGAGGATATGCCATTTGAGTTCTTTTCAACATTTACACTGAGGTTACCACTCGCCACCTTTTAGCGCAAAGTTTAAAATGTGTAAAGCATCCATGATCACTGGAAAATGTTTTTTTTTTATCACTTGAGGTGGCCAGTTGCTGTAATTGGTTGGTTAATGTTTGCAAAGAATGCTCAATAGCACAATTGTACAGCGCAGGCTGTCCCTACCTATGACAGGTTAACATGGATAAATAACTTGATAAGCAGAATTTTAAGCTGGAGATTGCCACAGACTATAGTGTGACTGGGAAGTTAGTATAACTTAAAAGAAATGAAACCTGTATCTGTGCAAGTTTGATGGATAAGTTACTATGATTTTTTTATCAGTGAAACGTGTGTCATTGTTAGTTTACAACTGAGGTTGCTACTTTTTGTGATTATTTGATTAGTACAAGTAAACAAGCACCATTAAAAGCTGTCAGTTGAAGCTGCTTTTTACCATGATACTAGGCACATATCACATGCGTATAGAAACCAGGTCAATAGAATTTTGCAGCGGGTGTCACAGCCACCTGTGATAGTGAGGTCAGTAAGTTCGAACAATCCATATGAGTGCAAAGCTATAAAAGTCAATGGACAGGGCTGTTACGTTAAATTTTAGTCCAAGGATTGACATCCTTATTGATCATTCTGAACAGCACTGTAAGGTACAAATTTTATAGCAGCTGTTCAGATAGATTTTGTTTTCTTTCTTTTTTTTTTTTTCTTTTCTTTTAAATGGGATTTCTAGATCTTCCTCAGGATTAGAAGGTTTAATTTTTTTGTTTAGTTATGCTGTGGATCCTTTGTGGAGTTTTAGACAAGTTTCATAGCTGTGAAGTTCCTTGGTTGTGAAGTTTCTTTGTTTGAGCAGAATTGTTTCTACCTTGGCCGGTGAATATTACTGATTGTCTTGGACCACATTGTATTCTGCATCAGTGCGTGTAACATTATTAACTACTGGCAAAGGGGAAGAAAACAAAGACACAAGTTTACTGATACATGATAACAGATTTGTGTTGCTAGACCCAGATGGAATTTTTGCTACTTTCAAATCATGGAAATAACTGCTTGTGAGTCAGCTTATGGGTGTGTAGATCTCTGTAACAACAGTATTTTAATTCACACATAAATTCCTTTTAATTAACTTTTTAAAGTGTTGAAATCGATGTAAGATTTTGTGGTTTCATGCTTATTAACATGAGATATTGAAATGCCAAATTCAGTAAACAGTATTCTCTAGACATTAAAGGTTTATTTTTTTATAAAACGCTGTCAAAGGAACATCAACACTTCTGATGGAAAATAAAATATGGAAGTCAGTCATTTCAAAGGGACATTTTCTTAAGAGAAAAAAATAGTCAAGAAGAACATAAGATAATTAGTTCAGTGTATTCATAAAAGCATGGCTGTGATGACAGGTGTTTGGCAGTCAGGAAAGCGTTCATGAGGATCCAGAGAGTGGCAACATTGCGGTTGCTGTAGACGACCATGAACCCAGTTCGACCACTGACGACCAGGGCACAACTGACACAGAGGTCAAGGTCCTCCTGCTGCCCCACACTTGTCTGCATTTCCATCCCGGCCATGAGACCTCCTCTCCAGACTCAGCTGCGGGCACCTCTTCCAAGGATGTGTGTGGTTCCCCATTATGTACACATTCTGTCCGACACAGCTCCAGCGCCGATCGGTTGTCGCATGCTTCATCAGCCCAGGAGACCGAAATGCAGGCGCTGATGTCGCATCCACGCCATGAGGACGAAGAAGATGAAGATGAAGGATTTGATGAGCACCATCGCTGCACACTACAGCCGTGCAGTCTTCAAGGTAGCAATGCAGACTTGGGCGTGGGTGCCGGTGTCTTCCGCCTGGAGTGCCACAATCAGGAGACGGCTGTGGCCAAAGATTGTTAGTTAGCCGACCATTTTCACACAGGCAAGCAGGGTTAGGTGAGGGGTTGGGTGGGAGGGGCAATGAAGAAATGACAGACACTTCAAAGATTGATAAGATAAGATAATGTTGCTTATAGCCCAGTGTTGGTACTGCAAACAATGCAAGAATACAAATCACGGGAAGGTGGGGTAGTTTAAACTGAGGATTAGAAATTGGCATGTCTTGTGCTCAGTCGGTAGAGGTCATAAGACTGGATCAGGACAGAGATATGAGTGAGAGAGGGAGAGTGGTCACTTAGGATGACGAAGACAGAAATGGAGGAAGAGTTGTAAAGTATTTTAATGATGTTTAAGAAGAAGAAAAGGATGAATGGAGATGGGGAAAGGTGGGAGATGACGGGGGAGCTAGGGTGGGAGGGAGAGAGGGCATGGGTAGTAAAGAGGACAGAAACAAATCACAAGAGTTTGGAGAGGTTTCGTCTTATTCAAGAGGGAAAAATAAGCTTGGAAAAAGAGGTAAGTATATGAGTAAACCTAGAAAGATGAAACAAGAAGAAAGAAAATGGGGAAGGGATGAGGTAGGCTACAGGATGATGAATGTAAGGAAATAATATAGTGATACATTACTCATCTTGTTTGTATTATTGTTTATGTACAAATATTAGGCTGGCTATTATACTCTCTACAGAAGAAAGAAAAACGGAAGAAAAGAAAAAGAAAAAGCTCTGGTTGAAACTGTACATAGTAGTCAACAGTTATGTGAATATACTGGAGGAGGAAAGAAATGCACAAAAGGAGAGCCATCAGGGTTGAAATCAATATCTTGTGGTTGTGAACCCCATCGTAGTGCACTGGGTCTTTTGAACATATCATGATGAACTTTAACCCAGTCGCTATGTTCAGTGAACAGATGAGTAAAGGAAATTGTGGATCCTGTGATCTTCATAACTCGCAGTAGAGCCGGGAATGAACGCCTGGGAAACAAAAGTTCCGCGAATTGATGTTTGTAAAGATTTTTGGCTCACCAGCTTGTGGTGATTGGTTGAGTATGACTGTATGGGATGTGTGGTTACATAATTGCTTGTGTGTGTGTGTGAGAGAGAGAATGTGTGTGTTTTTGTGAAAGAGAGAGAGAGTGTGTGTGTGTGTGTTTTCAGGTAAGTCTCTTTTCAAGTCATGCATTGAGACCATAATATCTCAGTGTGTGTGTGTGTTTGTGTATATTATTGCATATTGCCCATTAAATGTCTGCATTATGACATTGCATAGGATCATTATTTAACACATTGTCGGTCTTTCCATACAACTCCTATTAGTATAACTGTGTCATTGGCCTGTACATACCTGGAAATTACTAGTCATTAAAATTTTCCGTCAGGAAGGACCTCTTTTCATGTTAAGTTCCTCTTTTCTGTTGTGCTCTTTTTCTTTTCTTTTTTTTTTTTACTTTCTTTTTGTTGTTACCAATTTTTCAGCTTTTATGGCCGATTCACCTGTCTTTTTTCTTGAAAGTCTTTACACGTTGTTTTTTCTACAGTTGATAACATGCCAGCTTTTTTGTTGTAATCTGACGATGATGTGGTGACATTGGAATCCCTGTCCAGATTGGATGCTGCCTGGCTATTCTGTGATGTCTGTTTACTGATATGACCATTTTTATTTATTAGTTTATGTTATTTTTTTACTTTTTTTTTGTAGCTCTGTTTATCTTTTATTTTTTCTTACGTAAGGGACATACTTCAGTTGGAACAGCTGGTATCTTCTGCATGGTCAGTCGGTTAACTGTTTTGTTTCTTATCGGGAAAAAGATTCTCTGGCTAATTCTGTTGTGTTCCGGTTTCTTTGTTGTTGTTTGTTTGCTTTTTTTTTTCTTCTGTGTTCAGATAATTCTGTGAAGGGTCTGTATGGTCAACGGAGCTGTTATAAAAATAGAACTGAAACTGAAAAATTACAGCACTAGTATTAGATGTATGTAGCTCCTCATCATGTCTTCACATGGCAGATTTTAAGTTCAACGATCTGATGTGTGTGTGTGTGTGTGTGTGTGGTAATGATAGACAAATAGTTTTACCATTTACTGGTATGGTGAAGAAAAAAAAAAAGAGAGTGTTATAACATCATACTGACTATGGTCTAAGGATCTTTTTTGTGTATTTTGTTTAAATCAGATTCACTCATCTATGGCATCATCAGTCTCATGATAAAATAAGTTGTTTTGTTAAAGATACTTTTATATATATATAGATTTTGCATCCTGTAGAGAAATACAGTGTTTACATTGATTCATGCATATTCATCTTTGTTGTGCATTCTCATGGAAACATTAAGATGAATTTATATATTTATGCACAATTATAAACATTATTACTTTTTTTTAATGTAAGCAAGCAAAGCACACATGTGTGGATGCATGTCCTTGATCAGTCAAAACAAAATAGATGATAGGTCTTCTTGTCACATGTGCACAACTTTGTGGTAGAACAGTGTATTTGTGCAGTCTGAAAATGTTCAAGTTTGTGTTTATAAATTGTACAACAAACATCCAACAGTGCTGAGTGTTTGTGTAAATGGAAGGCATGTTTGTGGAATTTGTATGTGTGGTATCGAGAGCACACATCCAAGGTGTACTTAGGAGGAGATGCTTGTCTTAATAATGAGCACAGGCCCTAGAAGTGCTTGGCACATATTTCGTCATTCAGTCCTTTTATTCCTTACCAAACTTTGAACAGGTGACAAGACTTCTGCCAGTGACACTTTCTTTTTTGTCTTATCTTTCATGCTTTCCCAGTGTGTAAGGAACTGACTTTTCAAAGATGACAGTTCCGATATGACGACTCCTTGTGGTCGGTTTGGCAGCGAGATCACTCGTACAACCTCCCCCAAACACAGTTGCATGCAGAATCATCTTGCTGCAGCACCAGTTTTAGCGGTTCACAGGGGGAAAGTCAGTATCAAGTCGTCATAAGGCAACTCGCCGGAGAAGACACTGCACTTGGGTGGTCACTTTGGTAGTTTTCTGTGGAGCCAGTTCAGTGATGTCTGTTTAGATCCAATATAGGCAAGTCACTGCAGACTGTGCTGAACAACAGTTGCTTCATCATGGAACCGTTTGTGAGCGAGTGTCCTCTCTGTCATTGTTGCCTAGCGTTGCGAGTGAACAGCATACAACCGTAAACGCTTTTCTTCTTTGCATGTTATTTAGGACTGTGCTGCGAGCTTGAAGCTTTTTTTTTTTTTTTACATATGCCAGGCCATGTGGACTTAATTTTGACAAGTCTTTTTTGCTTTCCCATGCCTCCTTGCAGATCAGATTTTAGACAAAATGCAGTCCTTGACAGTTTCCCTGAAACAGCTGCCAGAAGGATAGGTCTTTTCTTCAGAGTTTTGGGCACGTTTGGCTTCTGTGAAACACAGTCTTTAACGTTTGTTCATGTTTGTTTTGCAGTTAGCTGGATGGTGACTTTCTTTTGCTCTGAAATAGTTGCTTCAGGGTTGTAATCAAGAATGGTACAGCTTAACTGAGTTAAAGTGTGTTTTCTCTGTTGTATGGGTAAAGCTGTGTCGAACGGCATTCAGAAGTGAAGGCAGAATGTGTGGCTGGCAACACCAGACTGCATGACATCATGGAGATGATTTAGTTGAAAAATGTCATGAATTTCTTAGACTATGTATGCAATCTAACATGGCAGTTGAAAAGGAGCAAATCAAATGTTAATGTATAATCTGTCCTTTTAAGAAAAATAGTGGTTTACTTATACTGAGAAAACAACATGCTAAGATATTACATGTATACACACAGGACATATGTACACTGGTACATACACACATGGCAACACACATGTACAGATACACACACACACACACACGCATGCACACACACACACTAACACACACACACACACACACACACACACACACACACACACACACACACACACACTCAGACACATTCTAACATGATGAGTATGTTGCTTTTTGAAAATATCTGACTACTGAAACAAGAACTAAGTGCTGCTATTGGTACAGGGTTTTGTTGATGGGCTGGTCTGTGAAAGGCCCTGAGATTTCGGTTAAAAAAGCTTGTGAGATGGTTTGCTTGCTCTAGGCTGCTTGTGATACTCAGGTCTTTGTGGTCAGCTGGCCTTTAAACACTGTCAATGGAATGTTCAGAGGAAATTGATATGATCAGAAATGATGGCCTGTTGCAATTGTATGTATTTAGTTTAAGATGATGAAATAGTTTGCAGTTTGTTTTTTTTTACATGTGTACAGCATTCAAAATATTTGAAAGTACAGTGCATTGTTGTTATTCTTGTATAATGTGAATAGAAGAATAATTGTCATTATGCTTGTGTACAGTGTGAATAGAGAGAACAAGGTAAAGGACTAAGCGGCACTTAATTGGTGTTCATTAGCGTATTAATTTATATGCATCTTCACTGAGTAATATTTACATGTTTTGAAAGTACTGTGAGCAAGGAATCAAATAGTCTATTATGACATTTTGTATGCATAGGTTCCTGTTTTATATTTTGTCATGATTCACAAACTCTTTGAATAGTTGTCAAAATGCGAGCGACAAATGAAGGGTCTCACTGGTAAAATGTTGTGTAAATTGTTACCAGGAAATGTATATCATACTTCATAGATTGACTATTTCATTTTAATATGACAGCTCACTGGTGGTATGTCTTTGACTCTTGTTTATTTTCCTGCCAAGTGCTTGGGCCATGAATGTTCACCATTGTGTCAGGATTTTCCCCTTTCTAGTGTTGTTGGCTATCTCATGCATTAACTTTGTAGCTTTATTTTCATTTCTTTTATTCATGTTATGTCTTTGAAGATCAGAAGTACAGTAATTAAAATCAAGTCTCTGTATATCTTTATGGTGAACCCCAACAGTTGAAGTTTTTGAGTTGTTGAACTTTCTTTATTGTTGTATTTTACATTGCAACAGCGACAACAAAAAAGAAGCACCCACAAAAATAAATGAAATGAAACACTTGAAACAGTTCTGATGTGCCTGAAAGTGGTCATGGTTGTTGGATTTCATGCTCTAATTCCTGTTGCTATAGATTATCGTCCAGCTTTGTGAGACTCTTACCCAACTTTGTGGGACTTCGCCCAGCATTGTGAGACCCCTGCATAGCTTTGTGGAACTTTTTTTTGTAGCTTTGTGAGGCCCTGGCCTGGCTTTATGGAACTTGTACAGAGCTTTTGTGGACTCTCGCACAGCTTTGTGGGACTAGCCCAGCTATACTGGACTCAGACAGCTCCAAGACATTTTAGTACAGCTTTGTTAGTTTGCACAGTTCATTCCTCAGGTTTGTGGGACTCGAGACTACTGCACAATCTGTTGGGGTCTTGAACTGGAACCTCACACTTTGTTTTTGTGATAACAGTTTATAACAAGCCAGCTTTTGGGCTATAATCAGGTGACAAAGTAGTGAAAATCGTATAAACTGTCCAGGGCAAACACTAGCTCAGCTACTATGTCATTAATTGCTTTTGTTTTTTTAGCTGCTTTTCCAGGACATAAATCTTTTCTTCTTTTTTTTTGATGATTTGACTTGTATTGGCTACAACCGTTTTCAAGTAAGAGCTTTACTTTCTTTCCTTCCTTGGTCAGAACTCTGAGGGATACCATTTTTTGAGATTTTATTTTTATGTGACCATGTTAAATTGTGCCAATAGGGTAGCCGCATACTGTCTTAAAGGATGATGTCTGAACAGAACACTAGCATGGAGGGGGGGAGGGGAGGGTGGGGGGGGGTATTTTTGGAGGGTTATGTGTCATCCATTTCTATGAGACACAATGGGTTATTGTTCTATGAAGGATAGGATGGGATTTAACTTTCATGCAGGGTTTTTGTTGATGTTTTTTTTAAATTATGTATTTCCACATTGGAACTCGGTTTAAAGTCTTATCCAAAGGGTTTAGAGAGGGATGGAGTCTGCACAAATGATGATTTGAAGAGAACAACTTTAACCTGGCTCTCACAAGTGTGGCTCAAATTCAGAATGCTTGGCTCATTAAGAGACCAAGGCTGCATCAATGAAATTATCCAGGCCCCCCATTTCTTACGATATGTAGGGGTCCATTGTTGATGAGTTACAGTGTCACAACTGTCAGATCATCTATATCATCCAGGAAATTTCAAATCATTATCCAGCTTCGAAATTTTTTAATTTTTTTTTCCCAAGATGCCTGTTTTGTGGTCATTTTGGGAAAAGGTTGTTAAGACATTGCAGAATAAAGCCAAAGTGATGTTCTGTTAGTGTCAGCAGTTACATTTAATGGATGGTTCATGTTCTTATGAAGCCATGTATTGAGTGCCTAAAGCGAGAAGGAGTCAGAATGGTTACAGTTCAAAGCCAACTACCCCCCTTCATTTTATGGCATCTGAAGTTTGGAGAAGGTTGGCTGTTATGTGCCAGTGTGCCACACACAAAAAATCCTAAGAATTTATTGTTGTTGATGTGATGAATGTGTTAATGCAGGTACATCTTTTCGGTTTGAGCACAAAGGAATGTGGTTTGAGCATTTTCAGATGTCACTCTTTTCATAGCCTTGTTGCTCCTTAACTTGTTGAAGATGAAGCTTGTGCAGGCAAAAAGCTCTTAACAGAGGTGTAACTTCTTTTCTCTTAATGCCAAGCACCACAAAAGTTGTCAAGTCAAACATGGATCTGGACGTAGAATTAAGGAAACTTTGGATTGTAATATTAGTGAATAAATTTGTTCATATGGCTTAAGTTCCTGTACAGGTAAGTTAACCATGTGGATTGAAAAACGTCACCTTTTGGTGCAGTGTATTGTAGATATCTTTTTTTATCTTAGATTGAGATTTTTTTTTTTTTTTTTTGGATTGCGAGACGAATAGGAGAAGCAGCTAATAGCAGCTAAGTGGTTTCTTGTTCTTTGTCACAGTCCTAACCTGAAGAAGACCCAAGAAGTCAAAATGCATTGTGTCTAGTCCTGTACTCTGTTTGTCTGTGTCCTTGGCGGTAACTAACCCCCTCTCTTTTCAAATTTTGAATGCATGTTTGATAAGGTGCTCATGAAATTACATTCATTTCCTTATTTAGGGAATTACTTTCGGTGCATTCTGTGGTAAGCTGTTTTGTAAGCTTTATGTCTTCATTCATTGGCTTTAATTGTGAATGTTTTTGTGGAGTACTTTTGATGTTGAGATCAGTTTCGCTTTTTGCAGATGACATGTTTCAGTTTGATATTTCTCCATTGTGATAAGTTTGTTTCCCCTTGAGTTTTCCTTTCTTTTTTTATTATTTTTTTTAAATTTGTACCATTCTGCAGAATGTGTTGCAAAGTAACACTCCTTTTCTGCCTGACCCACTTGGAGATTAGAGGGCTTTTTCAGTTCAGATGGTGGTATTCCCCCCTTTATGGATGTTCTCTGTGAGTAACTTCCTCTTTTCATTCCATTTGCCTTTTTTCTTTATACAGTTGTCTTTCCTTGCTGTTGTCTGCTTTTAATCTTCCTGTCTTTGTTTTTAAAAACTCTTTTGCACTGTTTTTTTTTTCTTATTGTCAGTTTATAACATGCCAGCTTTTTTTTTTTATCTGGTAATTAGGTAGTGAGAATGTATACATTACAGAGTGGACATTTACTGTTCATTCTGCAGTGTCTTTTTATTTATTTATTTTTTCTTTCTTTTATTCTGTTTTGTTTTTCTTGCTGTTAAATCTGAGAGTGATAAAGGAAGCGTAATGGTTGGCGTTCTCAGCATGGTCTAGTTTTTCAACTTGGGGATTTCAGTAGATTAGCTGCCATGCTATTAATTGGTATTTACATATTTTCAGGGTCGTTTCTTTCTTTTTTAGGCTGGGTCCTTTTTTTTGCCCCCTGCTTGTTGACAGCCCTGAGTAACCATGCGTGGTCAACTGGACTATGATAACAAAGCTAAAACTATTTTTGTCCTTGGTTGCCAGTAAGAAGACCAGCAGTTGCAGCAGTTGTTGTTAGCAGGATAAATGAGAAATAGAAAGAAACAAATTAGAGAGATTTTTCGCATAATTATGGTCATTTTTCTTTTAAAGGTTGCCTGTGATTTACAGATGGACACCACATTAATATATAATGCAGGGAGTATATGTGTACAATTTAAACATTGTCATTCTTATTTGCATTGCTTTCAGATAGGTGCACTATTCAAACATTGCCATTCTTATTCAGGTTATTTTGGAATAGTATGTGCACTATTCAAGCATTGTCATTTGTAATCATGTTACTTAGGGATAAGATCTTTGTTATATTTGCTGTCTGAAGAAAAACAACAAATTGAAACCTTTTTTCCTAAAAATCTGTGAGTATGCGCATCACTAGGACCTGTGCAAAGCATTGTCTTGCATATGTTTACCTCTTATTATCAGAAATAACTGGAGTGTTGCACATTTTCTCATGCTGTCAAGGGAATATGTTGTTGTTGTCTCGTTCGTCATTTCTTCAGATGGATTCCCCCGTCTCCTCGACAAAGGTGGCAGTACGTCACAGGTCCTGCAGTCCTCCGTAGAGCTTCCAGGCCACTGGGATTGGGTTGGGCCAGGTTTTCTCTTGGAGCGCTTGGTGGAGTGGGCAGGACTGCGGCAGATGTTCTGTTGTCTGGCTGCCTGTTCTGCAGGGGCACTGCTCTGTGTTGCCGATGCGGAGTTTAAAGAATAGGTGGTGTTTCAGGCGGTTGTGGCCTGTCCTGAACCTGAAGATAACTACCTGCTCTCGTCGAGTCAGCAGGCAGTACGGGTCTGCTCTGGTGTGGCGTGGATGCTGCTGCTTCCACTTGTTCTGCAGCTTGGCCTTAATGATGGTCCTGGGTTCAGGGTAGCTGGTGGATCTGTCCATCTGCTCCTTCGTAGTGCCCTCCTTTGCCAAGGAGTCAGCAGTCTCATTGCCAAGCATGTTGCAGTGGGAGGGAATCCACTGCAGGATGACTGTGTGACTTGTGTAGAGGGAGGCTAGAGATGAGGACAGATCGTTGAGCTCTGGATCTCTGTTGGACTGAAGGGCCTGCAAGATGGACAGGGCTTCGGTCAGGAGGACAACGTTGTGGCTGGCATAGGGGCTGACCTCGATGTGGGCTGCTGCTGTTTTCAGGGCTTCTGCTTCAGCTCTGTAGTTCGTGGAGTACAGGCCGGTAGCGAGGCAGATCTTTTCCTCTCTGCCTCCTGGATATTGGACAGACTCCTGCCCCTCCATTTCAAATGGCATCTGCTGCAGAGCCATCAGTATAGACATGAGTCCAGGATTCTTTGGGGAACTGGGTATTGAGGTGTTCAAAGGTGAGGGAAGGGAATATGTGGAATACCTCAAAGGGAGATCAGATCAGCTGTAAGAATCTCTCATAATATGAGCAGATTTTCGGACAGTTCACATATTTCCAATTAAAGTTCACAGCCTGTATTTATGTTAAAGCTAAGGCACATAAGCATACATTTCAAGATCTCTTTCATGATGTGTAGTGCAACAGTTCTGGGCAGAGAAGATGGATGTACCTCTTTGAAAAATAAATATTCTCCATGGCTTATTTTCCATCGCACACATTGATGATGGTGTGGAAATTTAAACATTGAGGGACAATGGCAGCAGACTGGGTTGGGACTTAAAGAGAACCTGCTACCGGTGAAAGCAGTTTTCTGCCTTATAAACTTACATTTACAATGAAGTTCCTAAGGGAATCGAGAAATTTGCCTTCAGTGATTTTCATATTCTTGAGAGCTGACACCAGTCACATTTTGAGCCCGACATTTGAGCTACAGAAGTTTGGGAGGGTAGGTAGGGGAGGGGGGCTCTTGAAGTTACTAAATGTTTTACTTCATAATCGCCCCAGCTTGAGAAAGTTCTTCATGGTTCATCATTTCAGCTGACGCGTCCATTTGTTTTGGCATGATTGTGATCCAGTTACAAAAGGACTTTCCTCTGGAAGGCAGTTGTAAGTACTCGACCATTATTATGTCTTGTATGAAGAGAGATTAAGTGATGTAGAAAGGCTGATAGACAATGTCCTGCAGAACCAGAATTTTGTTTTGTTTTGTTTCAGAACTCCATCAGGGAGTATGAAAAACAAATTTTAATACATTATTTTGTGAAGAAAATGCTGTACGTATGCTTTAGAATAAACACTGTTCCACATTTCTAGTTGAATGTCAGCTGTAGGCCTTACTGCGTAACCTTTACCAGCCGTGTCATCCAGTAGTGGGTGACGGGATTTCTTTCCCTCGAGCTGCGTCACTGAAGGCTGGGTGATGGACAGACAGTACATTCTGCCTTGTCACCCACTATTGGGTGATTGGAACATGAAAAATTCCTACACTTTCCATAAAATGATCCAAGGGAAATAAGCTCTGTAACTAGTCTTGGGGATGTCGTAGCGAGTTGAAGATCTTACTTTCAGTGCTCTATCATGAACTTGGCAGACCCCAGCAGCTTTGAAACAAAGGAACTGATGGCACCGGGCTTTGTGGCTAAGGGTGTGCAAATAAATGTCATTCAGACGAAGAGGTGGTAGTGATTTCTCGCTCAATGAAGCGCTTGAAATCATATTACAAAGTGGATCTGGTGAAGAGGGGAGTGATAGAGAGATAGGAAAACTATGAAAGAGAAAAAGAAAGTGAATTGTTTGAAGATGCAGCCATCCCTTCATCTTCTGATTTGGTGTTGTAAAAGAACGGAATAGAATGTAAACAAAGAATTTTTTTACTTGTCAGACATGTTTTTCAACGCACAGTCGCGTCTACACATTGAAAGTAAATGATTCGAAATTACTATGTTCGATTAGTTGAGTGTTTGTTCTTTCCTATGACACCTCACACAACACTGCCAGTTGTTGTCTAGCTAAAAATAAATTAAACAGTGGCGAAATATGCATGGCGGCAGGGACTGAGCGCCATGTGCGAGCGCGCGGCAGCAGGGAATTGTGCCTGCGCGCCGCTCTCGGCTAGATAGTATTAATATATAATGTACACCACACACACACACACACACACACAGCACAACATGCCACACCACACCCACACGCATGCACCCATGTGTGCACACACATACATACACACAGAATTATTCTAAACACTGTACAGCTTTTATTTTTATGATTGATCAGTGAATTTTTCCAAATTATTTTAGCAAATAGGTTTTATAAAATGCATGCAGTTAAGGTCCAGGATTGTATTTTTAGCTCAGCTCAGACATGCAGATGTCTACTGATTGTTGGAAAATCCTGATTGGACGTCTAATATTCAAGTCATTGCACTGTCTCTCTTGCCCCTGTCCTTCCCCTTTCTATTTGACACAAAACCTTTAGACCCCTGTGACCGTATGCTGATCAGTCAATTTGTTTGCAGGCTTGGGAATATTAATTATTGACTCATGCTGTTGGAGTTCATATTACTGCACTGGCTTGTTGTCGTTAAATGTCAGACAGGCAGACATGGTGATGGCTGCTGGCTGTTTTTCCAACAAAATGACCAAGGCATTTGGTCCTAGAAAATCGAATGCTATGTTTCCCCGAAGATGGAGTATGGCTGCCTTAATGGCAGGATAAAAAAAACAAAACGGTCATACACACAAAACTCCACTCCCTGTGTTGGGTAGATGGGATTAACACTTGCCTGTCCATATAGGGAGTGTCTGCAGGAGTACCAGCCTGCGTACGCAGAAGAAGAAGAATGCCATGTGTCTGCTCAGCACATAGTATCAAACAACATCCATGATTATCTCGAAATGTGTGTTCACAGAGTAGAGTATATTCAGTCTATTGTTAAATTAGTAGTACCATTACATGTCATGGTCAGGGCAAGATTTGAGACTTATTGGACAGAATAGTCCGTTCTCAAGTTACAGTGCTATGGTCTAGGGATGGTCAATAGTTACACTATAATCGATAACAGGATATACCTTTCTTTCCATACACGACAGCTAGTGTTCTTACACTAGGTGCCATTTTTGTGGCTGTACTATGAAAACACAGCTCTTGGTTTATTTGTCAGTAATAAGTTATAATTATTTTACAGGTACAGTGGTCAGCGTCCTCTGCAGGTTTATTAGAGTTGAAGAAGCAAGAACACAATACCCGAACATCTATCACCTAGCAACAGGTGATTAATTGTACTTCTTAGTTTGTTGTTGACATCAGACATACAAGTTTAATGTCATCAAGATGAAAA